>PVKZ01000554.1:0-737437 GCA_004027375.1 Macroglossus sobrinus
CTCTTTTCACTCTATACTTCCTGGATGCTTTTATTTATCCCCACAGGAAAATTGTATATTATATTTATCTGGGGCCTATTGGCCCAGAGTTTACTGTCCATTGGATAGTCACCTGAATGTCCCACAATCATCACGTTCCCAAGTACAAGCAACACTTTCTATATGATTTTCCTCTTGTATTCCTTATCTTAAATTTGTGTTATCAACTTTTCTTTATCTCATTCCGATATTCATGATATACTAAATCTTATGAATTTTATTTCTAAAACATTTCTTAAATGTGTTCTTTCTTGCCTCCAGATTTGCCCATCTCCTGAAGCACAATGCCACTGTCATTTCTTTTGCCAAGGTATTCTAATATCTCCCTGCTCTCTGCTGCTACCACATCTTTTGAAAGATACATGATTGTAAGACCATTATTTGTTTATCTTTCCAGTTCACTGAGCTTCTCCAGGACACATATTAGAACTTACTAATTTTCAAACCCCTAAGATCCAACATGATTTGTACTTACTCTGTTTCTGGAAAGAAAGAATAAATGAATTAATGAAAGAATGAGTAAATGAAAAAAATGTATTTAAAGGCTTTTGAAGTTGAGAGGAGAAGGAATGAGATCTGAGAAGAAAAGTATTTCACCTCTCCCTTGTGTTTCTTGTGAGGACTCTTATAAGGCTTGTTCAGTGAGTCTCCCATGATTATCAGCACAGTCCATCATGCCAATGATGTGGGTTACACAGGACTATTTATAAATAAATAAATAAATAAATAAATAAATATATATATGTGTATGTATGTGTATATATATACACATACATATATATATGTATACACATGCATATATGTGTGTGTGTGTGTGTGTGTATGTGTGTGTGTGTGTGTGTGTGTGTGTGTGTGTGTGTATTTTTTTTTTTTTTTTTTGCCTGGGCAGGCACTGAAGTATTTCCTAGCCTGACGAACAGGACCATGCATAAGAAGAACATTGTACCATGGAACACAAGACAATTTTAAACAATAAAAAAGAAAAATGTGTCAAGGGAAAAGCTATAAAGCCATAATCATGAGTAGCAAAGAAGACATCAGACCACACAACTGAGGGTGACTCAGGAATATGAAATCAAAATGCACATGAAGAAAATTCAAGAGGAATTAAACTAGACAACATGAATATTAAGGAAATTGAATTTCCAGAAGTAGTAAAACATGAACAATTTAACAAGAACAATTTGTGCCAATGAACCTGTATCCCCAGCACTGTGGTATACAAAAAGAAATTAAGAAATGTTATTACCACGCCCCCCCCCCCCACTTACTGCTCCTCTCTTTTTAATAGTATATGCTAGATAAACCAAAAAGGAAGGAATTGACATTTAAAATCTTTACTCTCTGTCTGATAGTTTACATAGAATATCTCATCGAGTCCTCCCAAAAATGGGATAAGTATAAGATAAGTATTATTCCTGTTGGTACAGGGTGATCAAATAATGTGCCTAAAGTTCACATGGTACAGTAATAGAGCCAGGATTCAAACCCAGTTCTGACCTCAGATTTTACCCACCTATCTTATAATGCTGCATTCCAGAATCTTCCAGAATAAATTCGTTATAGGATAATCTCTCCTATGTTTTGGCACTATTGCATCGAATCCAAAGATAGCATGACAGTGAGGTTCTTAATTAATAATGTTGTCATGTTTTCAGTTATAGAACATCTTCTTTTCTTACAGAAAATTTTAAAATCGAGAAATGTATTACAAATGTTGTAACAACATGTATGTACTTATAGAACTAATAATTATTAATGATCATTTTTCCCTACAAAACAATACAGATTAAATTAAAGTCTTTTTGTTCTTTTTCCATTCTCCCACCTCCTGACCAACTTCCATTTATAGAAAAGCACTACATTTGGTGAGTTACAGGTGGCCAGGCATTTGCTAAAATCCTGCTTTCCTTTTCATAGTTTAGAAGTATCACTGGAAAATGGTTGTCCAGCCTGTGACTCCATTTCCAAATTCCTCTTCTGTTTAGGTGTGACCTTTTGACCACTTCTCACCAAGTGATCAAAAGTCACTTCTTGCCAAAACTTTAAGAAGCAGATATGTTCTTTCTACATCTCTTCCCTTTAGTTGGCCAATGCAGAAGACAAGGTCCTAAATGTTAGAGTTTAATTTTTTCTTTGGATGTTAGAGTTTAAAGATTAAAGGAATCTGAATCACTTCATGAGGAATAATATGTGATGACAAGGAAAATTGACACTGGACTGTTTTATGAGGAAGAAATAAATTATTGGGTTAAGCCACTGACATTTTAGAATTATTTTGTTATATTACCTTAATTAATCATTCTAATCAATTACCTAATTAATGACTGTAATTTCATATTTTATTTTTGCCGATATAGTGCTCTAATTAACCTAATAATCCTGTTATATATATTTTCCTAATTAATTAATCCAGTATTTAGTCTTTTATAGATATATTAACCTTACATTATTAATCCAAATATTTTTCTAAATCATCAATTTTTATTTTGTGTAGGCATTTATAAATAATTTTTATTTGTATCTTTTTATAAAGAAATAATATATAAAAAATACAATGTGAATATTGAGCTATGAATTATTTTTCCCCAGAAGTGTAGGTTTTAAAAGTCTTTCCATGTTGATATATATGTGTGTGTGTGTGTGTATAGACACATATACATGTATATACATATACATACATATCTGCATAAAAATAGATCATTTCTCTTAACTGCTACATAAATTCTATTTTGTGAATATGTACTTTATTCACTTCTGATAAGCATTTAGTTTGCTTTCTTTTTTCTTTCTATTTTGCTATTATAAACACTTCTCCAGTAAATAGATTTCTACAGTTTCCTTGAGCATAAATGCAAGACCCATCCTAGAATATATACTGATACTTAAAATTACATTTCAAAGCTTTATGAGAATTTTTATTTTTCAAATACCTGAGCAAGTTAGGCCATTTCCTCTTATGAATATTATCTGTTTATATTTTTTGTCTATTTTCTTTGGGGTTGTTTTTATAATAGTTTTTTGAAGGTTTTCAAAAAATATTCTGTATATGAATTTGGTTATTTGCTGTCTTTTTGTGCCCCTTGCTTTCAACTTTTATTATGTGTTTTATTGAACGCACGTTTTAAATTTTGATGTAAGATTTATGAAATGTGTTTTTATTATTTTTTCCTTTTTTATAGACAATCTTCCTTACTACCAATATTATAATTTATTTCTATATTTTTCTAAATGTTTAAAGTTATATAATTTACAAATAGATCTTAATCTAGCTGGGGCCTATTAAGATAAAGATCTAATTTATTTTTTTTCCATGTAATAAACCAACAGTCCTAATGTCCTAGATTGAATAGTCTTCCTTCCGTCTCTGATTTGTAATGCTATTCTTACCACTTTCTAGCTGTGTAACTTGGGCAAGTTACTTAATGTCTCTGTAAAATGAGAATAATGATTAATAATAATAAGTTCCTCATAGGGTTATTGTGAGTAACAAACTACATATATGTATCACTTGAAATGGTAACTGGCATATGGTTAGTCCTATGTATTTATTAGTCGTTATTGTATGATGTTATATCAACAATCCTATTCTTGAAAGTAAGCATGTATTGAAAATCTTTAGATAAAGAATATACCATTGTTATGGGCAGTGCATATTATCATGATGAAATAGCCCAACCAATAGCTGGTCCTTTCAAGAGCCAGTCACTTTAAACTGGCCCCAAGCATCTGAAATAAAGAAATCACTTTTGACATAGGTAATATACATAAACTACAAAACATCTTTTGTGTACAGAAACACGCAAAATAATTATTGACTAAATATTCTTTTAGCATGTATGAAAATGACAGTTGAGTTAATGTGAAAATATACAGCTGTTCAATTTCAGAAGCACTAAGAGATACCAGCAATTAAATCTGAATTTGAGGCAGTGATGAAAATTGCAGATAGAGAGGGGAAACATAAGGCTTATGATGACAAAGGGACAATGAGCATTGGAAACAATAATAGACACTAATGAGCAGACATGGAAATTAGGATGAAAGCTAAAAGAATGTAAAACTGGAAGCAGCCGAGGCTCCTAGGTAAATTGTTTCATTCTAGGTCTCGGTCATAATAAGGGCAGAGGAAAGTTTTGAACCCAGGTTTGTCTGACTTCACAATCTGAACTCTTAACTATACTAGATCCTCTCTTGTGTACAAAGTGTGTAGAGAATGTGAAAAATATGTGAGACAAGGCATCAGAGGATTTAGATATGAATCCTGCCTGTGCTGCTATCAATCTGTTACCTTGCCTAGTTTTCTTCTTGCTAAATTGGGAGCAATAATAACTACCTTCTTAGTCATTGGAAGAATAAAGATAATGTTCGTGATACTCCTGACATGTCCAAGAGCCTAAGCAATGTTTGTTCCTAGCTCCTTTCTTGAGAAAACTGTCACGACTAGTGATTAGTTAAGTCATCTTCAGCTTCCTTATATAAATTATTTTTACAGAAAAACTGGACTCACTTAAGTTTGTATTTTTTTAACAATAAAAAAGTTGCAGCAAGATAAAGGGTGACTTTGTGACTAGGAGATGGAAACAGCAGCCTAATTCTGAGCACATACAAGCACACACACACTTCTGGTGTCCACAATATTGTTCCTCTAACTCACCTCCAAGGTTGTGTTTGTCAAAATGTGTTCCCAGATTATTAAAAATGCCAGTTCTGGGATGGTTCAAACTTTAGTAAAGATCAAAGATTCTAGAATGACAAGAAAATATGATGATGTTCTCATATGATGTTATGCTTATGATAATTTAGTTATAGGTATTAGCAAACAGGAGAGAAAAGTGGTTGAAGGGAAGAGAAGGTTCCCTTATAGACCTTTGAAAATATGATTTCTGGACTCCTTTTTAGACAAGAGTGAAATTTGGTTGGTTGACCTGATCCATGGGACAGAATTTGGAGTATAAAGGTGAGGATAGTCTGAATATTGTATTAATGTGAAGATGCTAGGCAAGGAGACAGATCTAGGTATGAAGCATGGGACAGAAATTGAGCACAGAAAATAGGAGCAAGAGGATTCATGATAGAAAGGAAGAGGTAGAACAGGAAATATATCCTGAGTCCACGGAGTATATCCACACAGAGCTCAGTGTGGAGAGGATGCCTAGAGGAGTCTCAGTTGCCTAAGACATGTGTCACCACTGAGTAAGTTGCCTCCTGCACATAGTGCTATAAAGTGGAATGAGAACCATTAACCTGATGCTGGAGAACACAGAGCACATCCTTTAAGAATGATGAA
The DNA here is from genome assembly GCA_004027375.1 of Macroglossus sobrinus. Lineage (NCBI taxonomy): Eukaryota > Metazoa > Chordata > Mammalia > Chiroptera > Pteropodidae > Macroglossus > Macroglossus sobrinus. The sequence continues at coordinate 5,330 of PVKZ01000554.1, forward strand.
CTTGTGAAGTGAAATAGCAGAATGTCTGAAAATTGCTCCTGGAACAGTGAGCACATATTGTGAAATGAGCGCAATTGTCTAAGCAGCAATAATGAGATTTTTATAGATGCTCAAGTAAAAAAAAATTCAAAGCCTGTTTTGCTCTCTGTGATATCTTTTTTCCCAGTTATTTTAAATAAATTAGTCACATAATATTTTCTCGCTGGAGTTGTAAGTTTTGTGTCCAGCACGTGTCAGTTCACAGCTTTTTTGAACATTTGTTGGCAGCATTATGCCACTTCATAGCCATAACTTTTTTACGGTTGAAACCCAGTTTATTCATATTTAGTGTATATTTCTTTTTATTTAGGAGCTCCCTGAATATACAACAAAGCACATTGTTATAGACAGAAAGCAAGGACCCTGATCTTCACAAAGTAGGAACCGCATGAAACACACACAAGGGGAACCAGCAAGACACGAACTATGTAAAAAGAAAGAATATAGTCTGCATCAGAACAGAGATGAAAATTTTACATGTTACTCATACTTCACTGTGTAGCATTCAGGGTAGCTATTTAGTAAAAATGTATACATTTTTTATTTCATAGCATGGGTTCAATCATTCTCAACTAATCTATTATTTTCATAAAAACCTCAAGGAAGCAAGCTCCCCTGCCCACACCAGGAAACAACTTTTATACGAGAGCGTGCTCTGTATTGCACGTTTATAATCACATAAGTGCCCAATTGCCATATTCAAGCATGGGCTTTCTGAGAGCATTGAGTAGTATCCTCTACATGTTAGAAATCTAAGAGATTAAAAAAACTGCTCTTGCTATACCAAGGAGTGAAATGTGTCACAGTTATGCTTCTTTGTGTAGTGTAAGGAGAACCCTGAAGTCATTCTTGATTTTGTCCATTCCCTCATCACCCACCACCTGACAATCTATCAGCAAATTTCCTAGGATCCATGTCAAAAGCACAACTCAGATTGACCCCTTCTTGTGAATTCTGCTGCTACCATCTCTGACCAAGAGATCCTATGGCAACCCCCAAATGGTCTGCTGGATTCTGATTTTGCCCTGTATATTCTTTCTTTTTTTTATGAGCAAGTCCAAGTTAATTTTTTAAATTAGAAATCTAAAAATAAAATTGTATATATTTAAGATGTACAACATGTTGGTTACATGGTGAAATAATTATTACAGTCAAGCTAATTAACTTATTTATCTTCTCACATAGTTGCCATTATGTATGTGTGTGTGTGTGTGTGTGTGTGTGTGTGTGTGTGTGTGTGTGTGTGTGTGTGTGTTTGTAGTGAAAGCATCTGAAATCTATTCTTCGCAAATTTGCAGTATACACTCCCTATATTCTTTTTACCACACAGCCTGGGTAAGGACCTATGCCATAATCATTCCTCTCTCTGCATTTCTGCATTTTTCTGAAAAATCTTGGGGAACACAGTCATCTGTGGGGATGTCTGAGATCATCTGCATAGATGGCACAAGTCGATATTTCTTTTGCTTCTAAAACATGCAGAGCCTGTGGGAAATTCTGAAGTCTTGTCTCTTTCCCCTGTCCTACCCAGGAAAGTGGTATGGTGACTTTTTATTCTCTTAGATCTTAAGATCTATCCAGGGCCCTATAGTCTCTAGCATGTTATTTACCCTGCCTTGTCTGGGAGAGAAATAGGGGAACCCTGAAATTTTCCAAACTTTTTGTTTCCTTTCTCACTTTTTCCTTTTTCACCAGACTTAGCAACATTCTAGTCATTTATTCTTATTTGAAATCATCTTGCTTATTTTATGTAGATTTGTTTATCATCAGTCTCTGATCACTGCAAATGTACTAAAATCCATTAGATTGAGACTTCTGTCTCATACACCTGTGTATTCTCAGTACCTAGAATAGTACCTAGCACATAATAGCACTCATTAAACATTTTTCGAATAAGTTAATAGGATCAGGGAGACACTTTCTTTAGTAATGGATAGAATGGCTTAAAAAGAGCAAAGAGGATAAGAAAATTTTGAAGTCTGTTTTGCCTGATATTAGTACCACTGCTCCTGCTTTTCTCTGAATGCCATTTGCTTGAAATATCATTTTCTACCCTCTCACTTTGAGTTTATATTTGTCTTTGGAGCTGAGATGTGTCTCTTGGAGGCAGCATATGGTTGGGTTTTGTTTTTTTATCCATTCTGCAACTATATTCAATAAATTTAAAGTATATAGTATGGTTCTAATACATAATTTGTTGAATGAATGAATCAGTGCATGAATTACTACTTCTGGGGTTATTTGTTGCACAGGTAATACATGGTAAGTGTTTTTAAAAAGTTGTTTTTATAAGAAGGTTAAAAAAGACTGTAATGAATAAAATATTGCCCAGGGCCAGGCCTATATGTACATTATACATGTACATATATACATTTATAACATATAAGACTTATTACATTTTCAAGACTTCTTTATAAAATATGTAACTTTTTAAGATTTTTCTCTAATACATCATATTGAAATAAAATGTTAAGTCTTATGAATTTAATTAGGTCTATGAGTCTATATAAGTTTTTCTCCCTCAAAGAATGTTTAATCTAAGGGGGAAGATATGTCATTATAATGTGGGTTAGAAAGTCACACATACCCCAAGTGGTAATGCTCTAGGAGTTCAGACTGGGTAAATACATTTCCTTTGGGAAGGATGAAGTGGGTATGTCATTACAGTCACTTGCAAAAAGGTTGGTGAATCAACTGGAGTTCATATTAAAACAAATGACTAATTATGGAATTTTAGGGAAAGCATAACTATAGTCCTATCCTTTCAGTCAACCAATGTAAATTTTGAATAAGAACCACCCTGTCTAACCTCTCTGAAACTTTTGGCAAAGGAAGTAAAAAAAAAAGGAGGAACTAGAACATGTGTTGACTGATCAAAGAATGCTAGCACATAGGCATGAAGTGCTCTAAGGAGCTCGGTGAAACCAAAATTCATAGTGCAAGTCCTGAGAAAGTCCACAGTTTAATGACTTCATAGAACACCAAAGAGAAATCTAAGAATTTTAAAATAAGTTCATGCATAATCACAGTGAGTGGTTCTGCAAGCGAATGTGATTTGGCTACAGACTTATTATTAATGAATATTTTATTTGACTGACTTCTTAAAGGGCACTTAAGAAGTCTGCAATGGAGCCAAAATGAGAAAGATCTCTTGGTTCTTAGTCCTATGTTTAGATATATTTAATCATAAGGTTTCTTCGCCAACAGTGATACTCATGAAGGTGAATTGTTTTCCAGATTTTAAAATGGGCCAGCTTAGATAGTCTCAAACCATAATAATAGCTACCATCTACTCAACACCTTCTTGGCTCCAGGCACTATTAAGCACTACACAAATACTATTTTTAACTCTTATAAGAGGCAAAATAGGCATTCCAGTCTACATTTTTTTCAAATGAAAACATGGAGGATTAAAATTTTTGTCTAATATCGCATGGTTTGTAACCAGAATTTGAGCCCAAATAGATATGCTACGTATAGTTAGATAGATAGATAGATAGATACATAGATAGATAGATAGATAGATAGATAGATAGATAGATAAACTTTGCTACCAAGTTGATCAATACACATTTACTGAGATTCCACTATGTTGAAAGCACATAAAGAGGCATACCTTTTGCTGTAGTGCAAACACTGAGTGCTCTTTGCCTTGGAAACTTATCTATTGGGTCTGTAGGCTGTATGAGGCTAGGAGTTGTGCTGTCCACCTCAATTGACTCATACCTAGGTTGGCTTCCAACACAGCCTCCTTTCTCCGTCTACTAAGGAAGGAAAGAGAGCAGTGCTCTTGCATGTTGTCCTAAGCCAGAACTTATGGGTGATGCTCACTGGTATTAATAGTAAGAACATTTACTGAGTGTCTGTTATGTGTTCCAAGGATTTATGCATTTAATATTCACAAGAACTTTGTGGAATAAGAATTATTATTTTCTGCTCTTCACACTAAGACATTGAGGTACAGGAGTTCTAGTAACTGGACTAAGATCATAAATCTGGTAAAGCAGAGTAGCATTTGAATCCAATAGCCTGGTTCTAGAGATTGAGTATCTAGAGATTAGTGATTGTAAATCACTCTGCCCTACTTCTCTTAGCAAAAGAAATCGAGGTGAAGGCAATGAGGCTTCTCAAGGATAAATCATTATTAAAGAGACCAGATGTATTCTACTCTGATGTTTTAATGTCTGATGAATGCAGTTTCACTTCCCTTTCCTTTTATTCCCTTTCCTATATTGTTTAATTTCTTTCTCAAATTTGAAAATCAAGCAAATAATACATCAATACTTCCTTGTAAATATTCATTATTATAAAAGTACCCAAAAAGCTAGTGTTCCTTCTACCTCCCCTCTGTCTCATTCCCTACCCTCTACCCCACCCAGAGGTGAAGCTTCATTCAGAAACTCTAGGAAACATGTATGTACTTATTCAATTATACACTTTGGTTTCTCTTATGTTGTTCTTATGTTAACATAAATGTAATCATACAATGTGCATATAATGTGACTTGCTTTCTGTAAGAGCCCCAGCCTATCTTGGGACTCTTTCCATGTAGGTATATAGTCATCGTCTTCATCCCTTTTGACTACCTTGCATATCCAAATATAAATATACCATAGCTCATTAAACTATATATAAATTTATTTATAGTTTTTATATTTATTGTGTAAAAATAAGCATTTTATAATCAAATTAATTTATAATTTTAATGTATTTTTTATTTAACATTTATCCTGTAGATATTATTTGTAGATGTTATTCTTTATTATTTCAGAAAATGCTAAATAAACATACATGTGTAACTTTTTTGTGTGTATCTGAATTATTCTATTTGATAGATACTTAAGAGTAAAATTGCTGGGTCTAAGAATACAAGTGCAATTTTAATTGAGACCACTACTTATCCATCCAATAGGCAGTAGCAATTGAACATACACCAATCACGTCTGAATGCCTGTTTCCCCATAAGTTAACACTTGATATTATCTGTTTTTTAATTTGTTTATCTAATGGCCAATAATATATAATTTGTACAAGATTTTTATCAAGCTGAATATATTTTTAGATGTTATTGGCTGTTCCTTTATCTATCTTTGCCTATTTTCTTTGCATCTTTTGCCCGTTTTTTTTATTGGTCTGTTTACTGTTATTTATAGAAGTTTTCATATTTTCTAGATATTAAATGTATACTTATTAATATGTTGCCAATATCTCTCCCCATCAGTTGTTGGTCTTTTAATTTTTCCAGCGTGACTGAGGTGTAAATGACAATTAAAATTGTAAGATAGTTTTATTGTATTTTAATTTTGTATTAAAATACAAAAATTGTATTTTAATTTCTATACATAAACACATGCTTTTCTTACTTTTTGTCCAGAAATTTTTATAGGGTCGAATCTGTCAATTTTATCTTTTTAAATGTTGGGGTTGTTTGTTGCTTCGAAAAATCATCACTGCCAGAAATTATTTTTTTAAATGCCAATATTTTCTTCAAATAGTTTTATTATTCAGTTTCCCATTTACAAATAGACATTTTTTTTTTTTTTTGGTGAGGTCAAGAGCAGCCTCACGTGGTAGAACCTGATACAAGCGTTCCCTTCCTGACCTCAGCATTTTGAATTAGTGGTGTTGAGCATCTACATTTACGTGCATAAGGAGAGTCTCTCTTCTGCTGCAGGCACAGACTGTAGCTCTTCTAAAATCAGCAAGTAAACTATAGTGGTATGCGGATTGTTTTTTCTCACGTTATTTGAGCATTACAGTGTGCCAATGACTGTTTTCTGGAAGTAGCCAGAAATACTTTCCAGTAGAAGTTTTCCCTTTTGAACTAGGAGCCGTGGGAAGAATCACAGTTTAGAGCAGCTATCACAGTTAAAGTGATCTGTGGATGGGTTCACAAAAATGACTCGATGAATGATTTCAAGGGGAAAATGGGCCCAAATACCTAGGCTGGTGGAGACATTCCATAGACTGTTACCATTGGAAAGAATCTTCTATGTCTGGTTCAATGTCTAGAATTCTATATGTCTATAATAACAAATGAGGAAACCGAGGTAAGAAAACATCATATCTCTAAGGACAATGATAAAACTAATATTGTACAGATAATGTGATAAACAGAGAGCTTTGTGAGGCTTAGCAACAACCTCTGTGGTTTGCTGTGCTGACCTTTCAGCATTTCTGACATTTGGGAAATATTTAAACCTTTGGGGTTATTTAGAATCCCATCCCAAAATACGAAAAAGTAAATATAACCCTGTAAGTGCCTCCTCAGACTCATTCTGTGATAGAAAAGTCCTCATTTACCTCACACTCTAAAGGACCACAGACCTCTTAGATTTTATCTTACATTAAAATTGTATTACTTTTTCTCATTTTCAAAATACTTCCCTCTGCATGATCTCATTTGATTCTCACCTGAATTTGCCTCATCAAAATTAAAATAAATACATGTAAACACATAAATAAATAACATCCTCTATTTTTTGGGTATCACTAGAAATACGGCGATCACCACATAGTACTGCTTTTTCACCATTCCATTACCTTAGAGTTTTAGTAATGCAGTATTTTCTTCGTGCAGTTTTTTGGTTCTCTCAGTAAAACCCTAAGGTAGTGACTGGCATACCATAGGAAATCAGTAAACTTTAAAAAAATGTGTTTTTCTTTTATAAATGTGTTTATTTATGTTTACTTATTTATGAGTAGGTAATATTTTTACAAAAGAATATACTATAAAAAGTTACCCTGAACCTTGTTCCCTAACTACCCAGTACCACTTTCACAAGGCTACTCCTTAGTGGGCACCTAGCAGCTGATTTAGAACAAGTGTGTGCCTAACTGTTTTTCAGCTCTGTGATCCAGGAAACTGTCAGTCTCTGTATCTACAAGTCCTATTACAGCCTTTGGTAGCTAATTAATGTTTGATTGAGTGTTTTTTAAACCTAAAAAAAAATCAAAACCCACAGTAAGAACCATATTTAAACACATAAATCTTAAATGATATACACATTTCAAAAAATAATACTTATTCTTGCTATATAAGACATACCCTAATATTTTCAGTTCTGCTTCATTTTTTAACAGTCAAATAAACATGTACATATATATTTTATCTCTCCAATTCAAGAATATTTCTTATTTTTCTTGTTATAAAAGTTACAGAGACTTTCAGTTAAACATGGGACCAAATATTCAAATTTAAATAATCTTGCTCCTACCCTGCCCCATGATGAAGGAATTTAAATAAAAGGGCAAAACACAAGGGCTAAGCAGAGAAAATAGCAACAACTATTTAAAAGCTGGATGGTAGATGGATAAGTGATAACAGATTTAGCTTAAAATCTTTCCCTAAAAAAGGCACCCAAACTGAGTATTTCCTGATACAGAAATCTCAGAAAAACTCCAGAAATGGAGGTCCTGGCAGCCTTCAAAAGCAGCAGTAAAATCCAGACCCAACTCCCTTCGCCAAGGCCGGAGCGCAGAGGCTGCATTTGTCCAGACTTCGTGACTTATCATGTAGGAATTTTCTACCTAGTTTGGGGGAATGGCCTGAAGTGGATTAGACTTTTTCATATAGAGATGTCCAAAGAATCTCCCTATTTTCCATTCCACTTTTTATTCCTGCCTTTACCACAGCTGACATTCCCCTGGGCCAATGGCTCTGGGTTCTGTGGGTCTGTGTCTTCTCAGCTTTATGCCCTACTCCACACATTTGGACTATAGCTTCCCCTGACATGTTTCATCTGCAACCTTATCCACCCACTTTTTATATCAGAAATGGATAGAAAGCTTTTGTTAGATAATGGATGACTCTTTTTGTTTTTGCTTTGTGTTTTTCTAAAAATTATTATTGTTGTTGTTGTTGCTGTTATTAGTATTTTCCATTTAATGAAGTTTTAGAAAGGAGTCTATGCTCATACTGAACAGGAAGTAGATAAATTTTTTCCTTGGTTGATATCTATACATGCAAATAAATATCAATAATACTTATGCAAATTACAATATACAATGGTAACCACCCCTGACTTAAGAATTAGAACATAGATAATTCTGTTGAGGCTTCCTGATGCCCCTTCCCAATTGTATGTCCTTCCTTCACCCCAGAGGCAACTGCTCCCCTAGATTGTGTGTTTACTGTACTTTTGCTTTTTTACATGGCTTTATCACAAATGTACATATATTCATTTTGTTATTTTGAAGGTTTTATAAACATTGAATCATATATAATCTCTTGTGACTTACTTTTTTTCATTTCACATTTTGTTTCTAAAATCATCTCTCTTCATGTGAGCAGTTGAAGTCTTTTCTTTTTCACTGCTGTGTAGAGTGAATATGCTGCCATTTATCCATTTTCTGATGGCTGGTCATCTCAAATGTTTCTTTTTGTATTTTTTCTCCTTTTTAAAAAAACTATAAACAATGCTTCTATGAACATTCTTTTACATGCTTTCTGCTACAGAGATGCATGAATTTCTCTGGCCTAAGAATGGAATTCCTGAGTTGTAGCATATGCATATATTCAGCCTTACAAGCTAATACCAAATTGTTGTCAAAGATTTTTTTCTTTTGTCAATTTACACTTCTAAAAATGAGTTCCCATTTTCCACATTCTTGATAAAACTTTGCAGTCAGGCTTTAAAATTTTTCCTATTCTCTTGTGTATAAAATGATTTCAAATTGTAGTATTAATTTTTTAACTTTATGGTTTCCACTGTATATTATATAATACAGAAAAATGCACAGGTTGTAAGTGTACAATTAGATAAATTTTCAAAATGAATAGTCAGATCAAGGAACAGAGTATTATGAGCATCCCAGTACCCCCATGCCCCTTTCAATTCACTCCACACTTAAAGAACCATTATCCTGATTTATAAAGGTATAAATTAGTTTATGTATGTACATTTTCTGTGTGTGTCTGGCTGCCTGCTTCACTGCTGTGGTTTTGAGATTCAGCATATTGTGGCATGTGATATTAATTTTGCATTCCCAGCAAGCTCCCTGTAACTTCTTCCCTTTTTGTTTTGTGACTCAACACATTTGGGACACAGAGGTTTGGGACTGCTGCCTTAAGCAGCTTAGAAATCTGAGTTCTGTTGTCCTGTCCAAAGGGAAAACACAGCATGGGAGATGAGAGATGGAGCCAGAGAGATTAGAAGCCGGAAAGACATAAGACTAGAGTAAGGGGGAATAGGGTAAGAGGGCCCAGAAGAACTTTTGTCAATGGCCTGGAAATGTCTGAGTCTCCTGGCCATGTTGGTGGTCAGGTCGCTCTAAGTGGACTTAAATAGGTAACCTTATATTCATCCACTATGTAGGGTGCTGAGGACTGAACAGCACACAGATAGATCTTGCCCTCAAGAAACTCAGAATATGGGAAAGAATACTAACACATACACAAACTGGTAATTGCAATATAAAGTGATAGGAACTATGCTGTCAGTGTAGCACATGGGGGGAATATCATCTGTTTGGGAGGAAGGAATTCAGGAAAGGCTTGTCCAAGGATGTACCCTTTGCCTTAGTTTTTGCAGAATGAGGACATGTTTGCTATGTGAACAAAAGTATAAAAACAGAAGAGTTTCCAGACATAGAGAAAAATGTGCAAAAGAATGATATCTGAGAAAGCATAGTTTAATTATGGGACCTAGAAATCATTCACTAAATGGGCAGCAGAGTACATATATAGGTACTGAAAGTTGAAGACAGATTTTTGATTATGAAGCCCCTTGCATGCCATTGAAAACATATAGGACTTATTCACTAAATCACCAAAGTATAGGAAAATTACAATTTTGGATCAGTGTTTTGGAGGGACTGAGGGGGATAAATTGGTGAGTAGAAGATTGGATGGAGGATAACTCCAACCCTGTTTGTGAAGATTTTCTTGCTTACTCCATTCTTGCTCTGTCCTTGTGCCTACCTGCTCCAGACTTTGGCTAAGTGTCCTTCCCACTGGATGCTTTTACTTAGGGCTTGACAACAGCAAATGGTTTCTATGGTTTAGGGAAAGTAGATGAAAGATAGATAATGAATTATTTTTAAGGGTCAGGCTTAAGATATAGACTGGTTGGCTGAGGAGGGGGTGGGATGAAGTCTAGAAGGCAGATAGATGAAGAAACTCTTTATTTAAGGATGAGTTAGCACCATGGGCACTGAGGTCACCCACAGGAATGGTAGAATTGAGTTAAAGAGGAAATACTACAAGTTGGGTACAAGAACCCTAAATAAGCGTGAGGGGTTGACCAGCAGGAATTGACAGTTGACATGATGAGGTAACAGGCATCATAACCTATTAGCACAAGCTTGAAGGAGGATGGCTTTCTGTACAAAGTGGGAAAATAGCTGCAAAGACAGTAACAACGTTGTTATAAGTCCCATGGCCATGGTGCATGGAAGATTGGGTTGCCTCATAGAAGTGAGTACAAGGAATGCAGTTTCATGATGGGAAAGCCAGGTTCCATTAAGGGTAAGAAATAAAGGAAAATATTTAAAAATATACTTATTGTTTTTCTTCAATGTGACCGTTAATTTTATGTGTGAATCCAAAGGGTATTTTTAGATGAGACTAACATTTATATTAGTGAACTTTGAGGAAAGCAGATTGCCCTCCATGACGTGAGTGGGACTTATCCAATCAGCTAAAGGCCCACATAGAACAAAAAGACTGGCCTCCCCAAGCAAGAGTGAATTCTCCAGCAGACTACCGTTGGATTCTTTTGATTCTCTGGGATCTCCAGCTTGCCAACTCACACTGTAGATTTTGAATTTGTCAGACTCCATCATTACATGAGCCAATTCCTTATAATAGATCTCACTCTACATATATGTACACGTCCTCTTAGTTCTATTTCTCTAGAGATCCCTGACTAATACATTCATCTTTCAGATTTTTTTCTGTACAGTATTTCACATAATCCTCAAGAGACTGAGGAGTCACGGAAGTATGTTTATAGAGCAGCAGAGGTTGCAGAGGTCAGAAGGCAAAAAATTTTAGAGGGTGGCCAGGTAAGTCTTTGGAATAAATGACAATACGAGGAAACTAGGAAGTCTGCATGGAGAGAAGCCCCATAATATTAAACTAAATTACTATCCTTCATACTGGAAATTGCAAACCCCAGGAGAGCATGACAAGATTCCGAAGAACATATGATCTAGATGTTGCTTTCAGCTCTCCTGGTGCACTTTGGGAAAGAGCCCCCAACTGCCTCTTTAGGTCTTCTCTAGAAGCCACAAGGCTGAGACTTCCCCTTCTCCCCCGTCACCACCTCCAAGCAGCACAAGGCCTACAGTGCAGCAGGGCCTATGTTTAAGGGGCTCTTCAAAAACCTGTCACTTTACCTTGTTTTTCTGAACAGCAAGTTTAGGTATGTTAATCTCTAGAGAACTGAGGGAGAGAAAGTCCTTCATGCTTTTCTACACATAACCATCTAGTGGTTTGCATCCCTGTTTAAATCTCTCAGGATAGAGGAAGCCACTTTCTGGTGTTTACACCTTATAGCTATAGGCAACAATTGTCCTTTTTCTTAATTTGCCTGTAGCAAGGCCGGGACTATCATTTTCTTTTCCCATCAGAGCTCATCTATCTAGGAAATGTGGCTCACCACAATCACCTTTAGCCACACTAGTAATTGAATAGCTTGTCTTTTAGGGTCCCTTTAAAGTACTCTATTGACCCCCAATTTTCCCTGCATAATCTATCACAGTGCCTGGAATTGCCACCATTAATAATCACTTTTCAGTGGCAGCAAACAAACAAACAAATAAACAAAACTTCCTGATGTCTATTCTCCAAGCCTATAATATCAGAAGGAGGGAGAGCAATGAATCAGGGCTGATGTTTAATTGTAACTAATTATCTTATTTCCTTTTAAGGCTCATTCAGAGAGGGACTTAAACATAAAGAATGTTTTGAAAAGCCTCATGTAAACATCTTTTCATGTTTACATGGAGTTGTTTATCTCATTAATATCATCTTGGTGTCTTTTCTGCTACTTTGCTGCTGGGCCACCATCTTCAGGGATAGTTTAAGTCAGTATTAAAACATAAAAGATAAATACTCAAATCATTAACAATTACTAAAACCTTAGTAGTAAATATGTTTGCCAGATTCAATCAAGAAGCAATCAGGAATCTGAGAGACTGGCATGGACGAAAGGTACACTTTGCTGAGGAATAGAATGAAATGTGATTAAAAGATTTAAAGCCTAAAGTTTTTTCACAGAGGACAGTCATGTTGCTGCCCCACAGGAAGGCCTCTGGGGGAGTCAGAGCAGCATGAACAATAGACCCTTTGTGGCATTTCTGCTAGGCAAAAGGCTCAAGGATGTTGAAAGAGATGGAGCTAGACTCTGAGTGGGAAAACTAGTGACCTTCTTTCTTCCCTGTCTTGCTTGGGCCCAGAAGCTGTATTAACTGGTACCCTGAAAGCAACAACAGTGATTGTCTTATAACTAAGAACTTGGTTCTGAAAATCCTTTTGCTGTCTGGGACAGAGAGGACAGCAAAAAGAGTCAATACAGGCACTGGAGGTGCACTCTTTTTAAAAGTTTGAGTTGGAGGTTTCTAGACAGAGTTGAATAGAAATTAAGAAACAAAAATAAAGAAAGAAAGGAGACAGACATAATTATGCTAATGGATAAGGGTATTTTGGACAGCTGAGGGGAAAAGATAGAAATAAGAAGAGAGAGGAAGAGGGGAGAGGGAGAGTGGTAGAGAAGGGCTTATCACCATAGGCCTAGAGAGCTCAGATAAAGTCTCAGCAATTCAGAAACTCTCAGGGATAAAAAATTCTTAGGAACAATGCGTTAATTTGAATGGAAGACCAGAATTGACACAGTGGTCATCTGAGTGAATGAAAAGCACTGCAAGGTGTTTTGCGGAGTCTCAGCCCAGCTAGAAAAGTGTATGGTAAATGTTCCCAACAAAAGTTGGCATTACCAATTTAATGTTGTCAGGAAATATCTTAGAATCACAGAAAAATTGGAAGTAAAAATAACTTAGAGTTAGTAAGTTAGAGTTAGAAAGTTAGCGGTTTGGCACAGCTGCCTGGCTTTATGAAGATAAGGTATTAATAATTGTACTCGGCAGATGGGGAGACTGAGTTCCGAGGCCACCCAGCTAGTTAATGGCCAGGGGAGAATTAAATCTTATGTTCTCTCATCTTCGGTACATGTTATCCAGAGTTAAAATATCAAAAAATATTTTTATGATATTTTACAAAAGCAGAGTCAAAACCCCAATATATTAAATGACAGGATTCAGAAGGGAGATTCTGGAGAAAATATTTTTATCAAAAGAATAAAAAGAAATTTATGGCTATATGACCTAGCTCAGGAGACCTTGAAGACAGAAAAGTTTTCTTTAAAGTGTGGGAAGAGGATAAAGGGAATATTTTTAAAACAACTCTTCATGATCTCTATTCATCTTTCAAAGTTTTTTCTATATTATTTCCCATAACCACAAATACCTTCACAGAAGCACAACAGAGATTTTCTCTAATAGATCAAACAATCTGTCATTTCTTTGCTCTATTATAACCACATTACCACTGAAAGTTTCCCTAGGCTGTTGAGAGAAAGTATGTTTTCCTCTTTACGAATAGCACAAATATAATTAATTAATATTCTACTATCTGTATATATTTTAAAATATCACTGATGTTCAAAGTAAAGGAATTATGAGCAAAATGACAAATCTCTTTTCTGTTATACTGTGATGAAAATATCAAATTTCTGCTTAGCTTAAAATAAATTTTAATATATTAATCAAAAGTAGATAGAATAATTTTTCTCTTTGTTTTAGAATGAAGTTCATATTTCTCTTTTCCTTTTTGGAAGCTTTGGAGTCAAATTTCGTAAGACTTAACTGTGAATAGGACAAGATAAGAGTATAAATCTTTTATCTTCACAACTCAAAAGAATGGAGTTGACCAAATATTATAAGACTATGAACACATAAAATGATCTTCTGGATAAATATAATCAAATAGAGTTGTAGAATTTCAAGCAATAACAAAGGTCATCTCTTTGCTCTTACATAGAATAACTGAATCTGAAGCTTTTTGATTTAAATGCAGAAAAATGCATCCTACTCAGATAATTTTCTTGAATTTCCAACTGAAGATTAAACACCTTAGCAGTTTTTATGCAGTTGAAAGAAAAAAAGGTGCTCATCAATTTTAGTGGATTAGTAGAGCAGTTCCAGGAATAAGCTATATTTGCTGCCTATTCAAGATGTCTTTGAAACAAGATAATGAACCAGGTAAAAATTTTCTTCTCTTCAAATGACTCCAATTATTTTAGATTGAATTGAATAAGAGTCTTGCTTCATGTGATAGAACATAAAAGAAAACCAGAATCTGATTCTTGACAAAAATCTCAGACATCAGTTAATATAGCTTGCATTACTACATTAAAATTAACAAAAATATTCTTTGAATTTTTATGTCATTTCATTTCAAGGCATCTCTCTTCTTGATAATCTCAATAGGGTGGAATGTGTATCATTTCACCCAGTGTATAGATAGAGAAAATGAGATACAGAGAGGTTAGGTGATTTGTGAGAACTGATTCTAGATTATAATATTCTCAGTTCTCTTCTTCCCAGTATGAAATGTTTTCTAATAAAGAATATTTTTCAAAATGGGGACATGGGGGCCTTAGATTAATCTAATGTACATACATATATACATATGTATTATTATACACACACACACACACACACACACACACACACACACACATACACACATTCTGGATCTTTTAAATGACTGCTATATAACTGAACACTCTCATGAGGTTTAATTGGTAGTTTGGTTTTATTTATGCTAAGAAAAGGCCAAAGAATTTTAAGGCTTGCTGTAAAAACAAAGGCTTGTGATAGTTAAATGAGAGAGAACCGAGTTAGCACAAGGTCAGAACTGTCAGAGTTATTCCAAATTCAAAAGGCATATAGGAATTCCTACATTATAGGAATTTGTACCATGTGCATATTAAGAGCTGATGTACTTGAGTAGCTTATAATTAATAGCAAGTAAAAGTAAACAATGAACAAGTATTCTTTTTCTGATTCCAGTAACAATTTGATTAGAAATAAATTTAATACAGATTTTAATAACAACAAACCTATTTTAAAACGAACTAAATGAATTTACGTTATTATTAAGAGAAATGAATTAAAATTGGCATTTGAATAGTGAAAGTTGTCTGGGTAATATGTATGAAGTGAGATTATTCTGAGCTAGCCAATAAAGCCTTGATATTTTTAAAGATAATTTTGCATATTTAAAGATAATATTGCATACTTGTTCACTTCTGTGAACAAGTGTCTTCTGTATTGGCTTCATAAAATTAAAATACAAATACATAATTGAATTTAGAAATGGCCAAGAGGGGTAGTCTATTACTAACTTCAATATTGTTGGTTTATTTTCAGCAAACTGCATTTATTATATTAAATTAATATTTGAAAATTGATACACTGAACAAGTGAAACTCTTGAGAAGCAAATCAATTATATTTTTGTCTTCCATTGTTCCTTGAAATATATTTGGTGGGGATGAACTTTCCCTTCTATGAGATACATGAGACCAGGGCAAGCCCCATAGCATGTCGTATTCTACCCACTCACTCAAAGGTAGTAAGAAGTCCTCTAGCCACTTTAAGTTGCAAAAACAGTCTTAATTTTGTACTTGAAATAGCCTAGTTTAATATATTAATGAACTTCAATCTTTAAAAAAATATTCATTACAATTGACATCTGATATTATATTAGTTTCAGATGTATAGCATAGTGGTTAGATATTTATATAATTTACAAAGTGATCCTTCCGATTAGTCTTGTACCCACCTAGTACCACACATAGTTATTACAATATTATTGACTATATTCTCTATGCTTTTTTTTGTTTTCCTGTGACTATTCCCCTGTGACCAATTTGTACATAATCTCTTTGCCTTTTTCACCCAGCTTCCTAATGTACTTCCCATCTGGCAACCATCAGTTTGTTCTCTGTATCTATGAGTCCGTTTCCATTTTGTTTATTTTGTTGTTTAGATTTCACATTTAAGTGAAATCATATGGTATTTATCTTTCTGTCTGACTTTATTTCCCTTAGCATAATATCCTCTAGGTCCATCCATGTTGTCGTAAATGGTAAGATTTCATTCTTTTTTTGGCTGAATAATATTCTGTTGTATATATGTACCACAACTTCTTTATCTAGTCATCTATTTTGATGGGTACTTAGTTTGCTGCTATATCCTGGCAATTGTAAATAATGCTGCGATTAACCTAGGGATGTATACATCTTTTCAAATTAGTGTTTTTGATTTTTTTTAGATAAATACCCAGAAGTGGAATTGCTAGGTCATTAGGTAGTTCTATTTTTAATTTTTAAAGGAACTTTTATACTGTTTTCCATAGTGGCTGCACCAATTTACAATCCTACCAACAATACACAAGAGTTCTCTTTTCTTCACACCTTTGCCAACACTTCATGTTTGTTGATTTATTGATGATAGCCATTCTGACAGGTGTGAGGCAATATCTCATTGTGGTTTTAATTTGTGTTCTTTGATGGTTCTTTGAACACCTTTTCACCTATCTATCTATTGGCCATCTGTATGTCCTCTTTGAAGAAATGTCTATTCCGGTCCTCTGCCCATTTTTAAATTGGGTTGTTTGTTTTGTTTAAGTTGAGTTGTATGTGCCCTTTATAAACTTTGTATTTTAACCCTTTATCGATGTATCATTGGCAAATATCTTATCCCATTCATTAGGTTGTTTTTTTTTGTTTTATTAATGGTTTCCTTTGCTATGCAAAAAATTTTTTAGTTTGATGTAGTCCCATTTACTTTTATTTGTTTGTTTGTTCCTCTTGACTGAGGAGATATATCAGAAAAAATATTATTAAGAGATATGTCAGAGTTTGCTGCCTACGTTTTCTTCTAGGAGTTTCATGGTTTTAGGTCTTACATTTAAGTCTTTAGTCCATTTTAAGTTTATTCTTGTATATGGTATAAGAAAAGAGTCTGGTTTTGTTATCTGCCCAGTTTTCCCAATTTTATTAATAGTCTTTATCTTATTTTATATTCTTGCCTCCTTTGTCATAGATTGACCACATATGTGTAGATTTATTTCTGGGCTCTCTATTCTGTTTCACTGATTTATGTGTCTGTTTTTATGCCAGTACTATGCTGGTTTGATTAATGTAGCCTTGTAGGATAGTTTGTTCTTTTTCAAGATTGCTGTCGCTATTTGCGGTCTTTTGTGGTTCCATATAAATTTTAGGATTATTAGTTCTAGTTCTGTGAAAGCACTGAATTTATAGATTGCACTGAATTTATAGTATAAACATTTTAATGATGTTAATTCTTCCTATCTATGAACACAGTATATGCTTCCATTTATTTGTATCTTCTCCATTTTCTTTCTTATCTTATAATTTTCCATGCACAGGTCTTTTATTTCCTTGGTTAAATTTATTCTTAGAAATATTTTGTAATTTTTTAATGCAAATGGCATTGTTTTCTTAATTTCTCTTTTTGATAGTTCATTGTTGGTGTATAAAATGCAACTAATTTTTAAATATTAATTTTGTATCTTGCTACTTTACTGAATTTATGTATCAGTTCTAATAGTTTTGGTGGAATCTTTACGGTTCTCTACAATATCATGTCATGTGCAAATAATGATAGTTTTATTTCTTTTTTTTCCAACATGGATGACTTTTACTTTTTTTTTGTCTGATTGCTGTGCCTAGGACTTCCAATACTGTGTTGAATAAATGTGAGAATGGACATCCTCATCTTGTTCTTGATCTTAAGGAAAATATTTTTAGCTTTTTACCATTGCATATGATGTTAGGTGTGTTCTTATGGACTTCATTATCCAATACTTAAGTAAAAAGTCAGGTCTCAAGTCAACATATAGCACACATATTTTCTAGTTGAAATGAACTACAGGTTGCAGATGTGAAAGCCTGCACGGGGCAGGAGGAGAGAGCAAGTTCTTTACTCCTTCCCTTCCCCTTTCCCTCCAGCTTTCTAGTAGCTTTAGGATTAGTATGAGAAAAGAAGAGGAAAAAGAGTTCAGGAAAGTTCTTACTTGTCTGGTGGCTTTCTGTCAGAAACTGGCTTTGGGAACTTTGGAGGCGGGCAGAAGTTTAACATGATCTTCTTGGTTCTCTCAGGACTCTTTAGGCTTCCTGTCAGGCCCTTCTTTACTCGAGATGATGCCTCTCCTTTGCCTTTGGTGGACAAACTTCTGCTCTACACAGACTCTCATTGCTGGAGTGGCCTTGCCCTCTCAATTGGTCCCCCTGACCATGACCTAAGAGACCTTCAGTTCTGCTCCTTTTCCCGTGTGTTCCACATCTATTCCGTGGGAGAAAAAAAAAAAAAACCCTTGTATTCTCTCTTTTTCCTACAGTAAGTGCGACAACGGTTACCTTCCAAAATCAGCCCTTCATTCTGCCTAACAAAGGTGATTTTAGCTTTCTCCATCTTACATCGGGGACCAGTTTGTGATGTTCTTCAGCAGCAGGGAATGTTTATCAAGTGAAAGAGAGGGCAGCACCACTTTGGTGATGATTAGAGAAAGATATTGGAACTCAGACATGGAAGAAGCTTTTGTGAAGGCAATACCTCTCAATCTTTTTATGTAATGGCACACATAGAAATGGATAATGCTTATGTGGACTGCTGGGGTAAACTGGAAGGGATTTAAGGGCATTATTTTAAGACAAGTGGAATTAAAAAAACAGTAACTGCCTAATTTGTATAAAACTTCTTAATTATGTTTTTAAATATTGTGAAAACTCAAGCTCATTTCTATGAAGTAAATTTTGAATATCAACTTCTAGCTTTGAAATGGCTGTATGAAATTCCTGATTAAGAATTTCAATGAAGGTCTCTTAATGTCTTTTTTTTGGGGGAAACCACAAATAGGTAATCATAAATGGCAGAAGAGAATATTGCTTTTTCTCTCAATGAATACTACTTTCTTATCATTAGCTGGGTTTGGAGTGATTCAATTTCTTTATTGAATATTAAGGGTACATTCTTTGTACTTCTTTTCCTTTCACTGTTGAAATTTCCATTGGAATACAAATCCAACTAAACACTTTTATATCAATTATTTCAGATTTATAATGATGTCGTTCTATTATACTTTATAATACTTCTTTAGAATTCAGTTATCTTGACTCAATATCAGTAGAGAAATTTTTAATCTCAAAATCCAAAAATTCTTCAAAATTTTAGACTCATGGCAATTTTTTGATTATGTTCATTCAAGTGCTCAAAAGTATCAGTTAAAAGTATTATTTTTTTAAACCTATGACTACTCTTTCATATATCTATAAGGTGAGAGTCATTCTTAAGTTAAATATATATTTTATTTTAGCTCATAAACTTTTGAAAAACTCTTCTGGGCAGCCAAAGTGCTTTAGCTTGAGATAGCTGATAGGTATCTGATTCCATTCGTCACTTAAAGTTGAAATCAGATGGAACTGTAAACTTTTGGATTTATTAGATTCCCTGTTTTTGATAACATTCCATGTGGAATTTGATCTACGGGCAAACTTTTACATCTGAGAAGTTCTCTGTGAGTCACAAATGAATTATTTAAGCCTCAGGGTTTTTAGCTCTTGATGTAAAATATTCTTGTCATTGCAACTACATCATCAGTGCACAAATTCACCCAGTGTTTATACAACTTTATTTGCTCAAGTGTTCAATCATGACTTTGATCCATCTTTGCAGAACAAAAATATTCTTTCAACTCATCTCTTCAGGGATTTTAACTCATGTTTTTAACTATTTATAATTACTAGTGTCTGTAAACTCATCAATCAGCAAGAGTATTTTTTGTTATTTAATAATCTGAATCAGTGTGACTTTTGTTTACTTGATATGCCATTTAAAAAAATTAATGGTATTATTTGAAAGTGGCTTCTTTTTATTTCCTTAGTTTAATTGGCCCCCATTATAGAATTAACACATTCCAAAATCTATTAAAATGAAAAATTCTACAAATGAGGTGAGATTTTAGTAATTTAATAGCATCATCTTAGAATTAGCTTACTAAATTTGAACTGACAATGTTGTAGTATAACTGAAGGAGATGCCACATGGGGGTGAATGCTGTACATAAAGTTGTATGCACTAAAACAATTGGGGCCAATTAAACTAAGGAAATGGAAAGAAGCCACTTTCAAATAATACCACTTCAACATCCAGAGTTGGCCTCTAATACAACTTGAATAATTACTGCTCAAAATTGTGTTTATTTTTATAAGTATAAAGGTGTTATCGAATCTCCTGCACCATGTGGTGGGAATACTGAACCTAAATGTGGTATGTGGTAATTTTAGAGCAACAAATTTCATTGGGATCTCACAGTTTTCTATAACAGTTTTTAGCTAGCATCAGAGAATTTTTTTTTTTTTGTCAGCAATAGAAGCAGGGATAATCTGACTTTCAACTTTTGCAGTTAACACTGTAAACAGCAGTTTACATGCTATTTATCTATGTGATATGATTTTATTAAACATTTTTCAAGCCATATTTTGAATGCCTTTTAGTCTAGCATTTTGAATTTCTGTTTGTATTCCTGGATCACTTTAACAGGAACAGGACATGGCACTGAATCAAAAAAGTTATAAATTTCATAAATAATAGGATTTGTTTTCATTAATATATACCAAAAACTTGAAGCTCACTTATTCTACTAGCTTTGCACTATTATGAATAAAGCTTTTTAAAAATAGCTGAATGCCTTGAGAATGGAAAGTTTAGAAGCTAATGTAATGCCTCCATAGCAACCAAAATGCACCTACAATAATGTCTGGCAACATTCCTGCTCAGTCCTTTTGGAAGGTAGGAACCATTACAGTCTAGATTCTCTGAAGAAGATATTGCATAGATTGCCTCCATGTAAGCTTTAATGGGGCCATTTTTTGGATTTCTAGGGAATGTATTTCCCACCAAACATATGTAATGAGCACAAAAAAGCAAAACAGATCAGTGTATGCAGGCCTGGGAGGAGAGCCAACTAACTGCTGGCCACAGGCTCAGTGGGATTGTGTCACCATGATGAGCAAGTGCCAGATCAAGGTAAACCCAGATAAGGTGAAGGGGGTCTATGTGTTGTTTTCTCAGTGTACGCAAGGAAATAAAGCGGCAGCTGTAGACATACCATCTGCTTATGATGCTTGAGACAGATCAGGTAAGGCTTCCCATCCTATAGGCTAGTTTCCTGGTTTGGAGGAGAATCCCAGGAGAAAGGTAGATGCTACTGAGTGTTAAGAAATTGGGTCCTGAACTACCCCCACCTCTCAAGCTTACAGTGGGAATTCCCAGACCCAGGGGGCAGCTAGCACTCCCTGATTTGTTTGTGGATTCCAGGATCAGTAGGGATCCTAGCCACCTTTCTAAGAAGAGCCTCAGGAAAGATGGAAAGACACTGGAGAAGAAATGGCTAGAAGTATGCCTAGGCAGAAAAGGCCCAGTCATGCACGGGAGTTGTCAAATGTTTCTTGTGCTTGTAAGTATGCTAGTTCCTCCTTTTCTTAACAAGCAATTGCAGAGTTGCTTATTTTTGTGCATAAGATAATTGCATATTTTGTGTCAAATCTCTTCCTTGAAAGAAGATATAGTTTCAAGAATTTCTAATTCAACTGTGAGGATAATACGTACATCTTTGGAGTAATGAGAAATAATACAAAGGAAGCACCTCATATGAGTTCAAAATAAAATCTCATAAGCTATATATAAAAAGCATTTAATTCTCTAGGTTGTTATTTATACAGTTGAATTCTAATTCCATTTGAGAACAGAAATAAATGTGTTTAATTCTTGGAGGGAGAAGAAATGAACCCATGTTTTACTTAAAGCATGCCAATTTGCACTTAACCAAAATTCAAGAGAAAATAAAAGAAAATAAAATATTAATAATCTCTATAGCAACCTTTTCTTATTTTTCTCTCCCTATGGGTGAGTGGATGACTGAGGATTTACAAAAGGTAACTACAAAGTGGTTTCTTATTTTTATTTTCTTTTCTTGCTTGAAAATAGAGGTTTACAACAATTGTGCAATGTGGTTGTGGAACATACACTGCCATTGCATAAGTTTCAAACTTAGAACCATTTTTGTCTGTTTTCACACCTTAAACAAGGCAATCACTCAAATGAAAACTTTTATAACCCAGTTAAAATCCTTCCTACCTTGTCTAAATCCAAAATGATTCAAACATATTCCTTTCTCAGTTATACCTTTTCAGTAAAGGACTAATTTTGTAGCTGACCAACAACATGAACAATTTTATTAATTAACTGTATATAGGCCCCTTAAGGAAGGGTTATTTTGTGTTCAAATGACTAGAACCCATAGTCTATATCTTCAAGGAGCTTATCATCTATTGAGACCGAATCTATATACCCAAAGCACTTTGTGAGGAATTACATATTAATTTTTTAATAATTAATTTGCAGAGTAAATGAGAGCCGAAGGAAGAGAGAATAAGAGCATTATGAATGAGTTGATTTTAGAAGACTCCCTCCAAGCACTTTGGCAAAATTTTAAAACATTTCTGCCACTCATGCTCCAGAAGATATTTGAGTTGTGTCAAGGAAAATATATGGTCCCTTTTGAAAAGGCTTCAATCTCTGTCAGAACAATGCTTTCGTAAGATCAGGCAATAAGATTGTATGACTGAATCAGATCCAAAGTGAAGTGACTCACTGCTGTAATTTTTGTACGGTTGTGACCTCAGTGGTTGAGTAGATATTTTCAGGCCAGTTAATACTTTCTGAGTACTCTCCAAGTTGACATTTTTCCTTAGAATTATCTCTGTATGAAGACAACCTGGGCCTGTGCATGTTCTATAATTGGCTTGTTTTCCAAGCTAGATGAAAGTAGATAAAGATGATATGATTGTGATTATCTTTTTCGGAGGGCTATATATCCTGTTTAATGGCTAATAAACCACTTAGTGGGCCCATTTTCTTGGAATATAATAAAATGAGTAATAGTTTGTATCTCGGTTCTAACTCTAAAGGAGTTTCTTCACCACTCTAAACTTTGATTTCTTCATAACAACTGGGAAATTAAGAATGCCTACTTCTATATAAGTATTGTACAAATAAAATGAAATAATTCATGTTAAGCACTTAGCCAAGTTCCTGGCATACAGTTAGTGCTCAGAAATCTTTTTATTATCACTGTCAGTGGAGGAATATGAACACTGCTCACCCTGGGCATTCTGATTCTGTCTTTGTGCTATTCTTCTTGCATGAAACATCTTAACTTGTGCTCTTAGTTCACTTAATCTTCTAGGTATTCAAAGATTTATTTGAGTTTCATTGTGAATTTCTTTTCAGCTGCTGTAGCCTGATTTCTTCTTTGTCTCACCTGTAATTGCATTTTCAATATCAAATGCGGTAGTTAAATTCAGGGCGCCGGGCCACAACCTGGATTTGAATCTTGGCTCTTTACTTACTGGCTAGATGATCTTGCATAATTTAATTAACCTTTCTATCTTCCCTCTGTAAAATGGGCATTATAATAGTACCTACCTCATAGGGGTGTTGTGGGGATAAGTTGAAACACATACAAAGATGAGAACAATGCCTCAAGTAGAAATTATTAAATATATATTAACTATAATCATTACCTTACATTTTTGTACCAATTTGTTCTTTAATTGGTTCATATTCTAGCCCCACATTATCAATTATATATCAATTCTTGAGATCAAGTACCATTACTCAGGTAACATTTATATAGTACCCATCACAGCAATGAGTACCCAGCAAATGTTCAATGTTTGTTGATTGATCTAAGTCAAACAAAGTTATAAGTAGATTATTCAGAATGAGGGAAGAAGAAGAGAAACACTCACATACTAAGCTTCATACCTGCATCACATATATTATATCAATTCATCTTCAAAGCCCCCTTGTGCAAGGAAGCTTTATCTTCCACACAAACAGCATTTGTACAAAAATGTTGCATGTAAAAGTGCTCATCATAATGGCTGGCATGTGAGTGGCTCAATGAGTGTAATAATTATTAACTATCAGTAGGAAGGAAGAGGTCAAACTTTTCATCTCATTTTATGGATAAAAAAACTGAGGTTCATAGAGTTAAACCAATGCCTTGAAGTCAAACAGCTAATAAGTAATATAACCAGGGCTGGAAACTATGACTTTGCATTTTATTGCCTCCGTTATACTAAAAACTGCTAAAAAAAATTTCTTTGAAAAAAGGCTTTGAGTTTATGGTGATAGGATAGGGCTCTTAAAATATCTCTTCCAGATACATTGGCTTAGTTTTCTACTATTGCAAGAAGGTCCAAAGACAAGGAGCAGATATTGCATGAAGGGTAGGGTAGGGTCCGAGAAAAAAGAAATGAATTAGAAGCCAGAATCTAGTTTTAACCTTGGCTTTGTCTTTATGTAGCTGTTTGTGACTGAACCTCCTTGGGCCTCAGTTTCCATCTTTAAAAGAGATGTGTGAATTAGAAGAGAAAGGATCTCTAAGTTCTTTTTAACATTTGACATTCAGAATGATGAAGCTAGTAGCATAGAGAATCTTAAGACATGGCACTCAATTATCAAAAAAAATTTTTTTTGTTCTGTGCAGTCAGGGTAGAACTTCTTTCCAGGGAAGATGCTGGAAAAAAATGCTTTGAACTACATGTTTGAATAAAATATTTTTTTTGTCAGTATGTATTGCTGATTCTGCCATGCTAAACTCAGTTGCATGGATACAGAAACACTAAAATCATTCCTCATTAAGTGTGAAGAGAACAGTTAGAGACAGTCTATTTTCTTTGCTTCCAAAAATTCAAAGTAAACATTATCTTCCAAACCTGTTTCTATGGTTTTCTCATTTAACCATATTAATACTTTAGTAATGTCATATAGTCCCAAGAAATACATGTTATTGCAGGACAAGCAAGGTGGGGTGTATGTAATACCATATGTCTGAAAGACATGTTTTCATAGATATATCTAATAGTGGGTATATATTTCTAGATGTTCGGGTGGTGAAATAGAGTTATTCCCAAATAACTAATGATCTTGTATCAGAGTCACACAAAATAGGGCTATAATAAAGGAAAACATCTTACTTTTGACTCAAAGGCAGATTGGACCTGTGATTTGCATGATTATGGAGTCCTTAGAATACCATTTACTAATTGTACTTGTAAGAGTAGGTTGCAATAATGTATTGTTAAACTCTAAACAAAATTGAGAATAAAATTTCTCTGAACTATATGTGAAATGTAGAAAATTCCTTGTTGAGAAAAATATCTGTGTGTTCCCCTGTGCACTCATGTGAGGACTGGCAAATAAACCCTGGTAAACTATTTGGAAATAGAAATGAGACAGAAGTGGGAAAATACACGAGTAAAATAACCCTATTATATTGCAACTTAATTGGTCTAATCCAAAGGAATGAGCCAGTAATTTGATAATATGACTCCAGAAAGTAGCATCGTTAAATATTATTCAAAGTTGTTCCAACAGGTCTTTTAAAACCAATAACTCCTAGGAAAGTTGTATCAAATAATGAGAATAAATAATGATATAAAAGGAAAGTCAGATCAAACAGAAACGTCAAAACTAATGAGGTTAGCAACAGGTAGACTCACTTGGACACACTTTTGCTCCATGGATTTCAAGATTAAAGAAAGTTTGATTATAAAGCCCTAGCATGATAACAAAACCAATGACTGCTAAACACAGACAGAGGTGTTTTGTTTTTTTTGTTTTTTTTTTTTTTGCAACCACCTGTAGGGACCACAACAGGGTTTACAGTTCAGCTGGGTTCACTTCACAGATACATTTTATCACTTCAAGGGAGATTAGCAGAAGGAATAAGGGGAAAGGGCCCAAACTTTTCATCTTTAGATCCTCTCCCCATCACCATATATGTACAAAAGTGATCGTTTTCTTAATAATCCTGTATTCCAGGCTTATACTAAGAAAATGCCTTCAGTAAATAGGCTCTGGTAGGTTTTTAGTCCTTGGGGAAAAAGGAGAAAAGAGAAGGGAGAGGGGAAATAGAGAAAATAACCATTTTTCTTATGGGGAAAAGTACAATAGCAATGTCATTCTGATGACTTACTATAGGATAAACTTCTCTTCTTGAAGATGAAATGCTTTTGCTGAAGGAATAATGTTATTACTTTTTTTTGGATGTAAGGTTTAGATTTTATTAATCAAATTTTATCTTACTTAGTGCTTACTCTGTGCCATGAAATATACCAGTTATTTTTGGGAACAGAATATATGCATAATTCCTGCACCCAGTAATGCTATAGTTGAGCACATTAAATAGCTGGAAAACAAAGCAGGATGCTAATTTGTGAGGCACAGAAGGAAACATTTCCATGAAATTAGAGTATTCCATTTGGGACTAGATGACAGGGAAGTTTTTAGGGAAGAAGAGTGACTTCTGTTGAATTTAAGTGTCATTTCAAGATTATGCTAAGAAATATATGGTAATAAGAAAATTAATAACACTTTTCATGTTTACTATTTCCAGATTCCAGGTCTTTGCTCATGATATTTTTTTCCTAGCTGGAATATAGCTTCTACCAAAGCAATCAATCACATGTTCCAAAAATCTGGCTCTCAACACATCTCTGCAGGAAACCCATCCTGTTAATTCCTTTGCATTGTATTGTTTTCAATAATTCCATCTGACTATGCTATTTTCTATTTTAATTTTTCTTATGTCATTGTCTTGGGTGTACTGATTTTGCTGAACTTAAATAACTGAGCAAAAAAACCAGTGTCTTGTTCATTTGATATTATTTGTTATTATTTTCCTTTTGTTACTTTGGCACCCAGTACAGGTTTTGCACCTAGAAGTTTGCTTTTTTTCATGTGAGTTTATTTTTCTGAATTTAAGAAAGAGGTGGAGTTCAGGAAAATTTTTTATTTCCTCAGTTTTTCCCTCTTCTGCCTTTCTTCCTTCTTTTTTCATTTTTTAATAAGGACTTTTTTTCTGGATTTTTCCTGTTCTGTTCCCCTCTGCTACTTTGATCTAGACTTTCACTTTTCATTGTCCCTACTTTCCTTAACTTGCTCAATATTTTAAAATCTGCTTTGTAAAGTATAATTTGCATATATTTCAAAATTTGATGTTTTGACACATCTGTACAGTATTGTAACTATCATTACAATCATAATCTAGAACGTTCTATCATCCAGGAAATTCCCTCATGTTGCTTTGAAGGCAAACCCATCCAGTTCCCTCTAGCAACCTGTGAGCTGATTCTGCCACCACAGTTTTGTCTTTTCTAAAATTTTACACAAATGGAATTGTACAGCATGTAGTCAGTTTGCTACTAAAGCTCATGTTCCATATCTGCATCTATTACCTTTTGTTAAAAGTTAGACAGTGGTGAGGTAGTTGAAGTAAGGTGAAATTGAACACACTGCTCAGGATTGCACTTTGGCTGTTAAGGGAATCCAACCTGACCCATTCAGACCTAACAGCCTTATTTATAATCAGTCAATACATTAAAAAAAAAGGGCAACTACTATCAATAATTATAAACAACTGAGAGGGAGCTTAGGGATCCACAAATCAGTAAAATATGTTTCCTGCCTTGTAGAGTTTGCTGCTAGTAGGAGAGATAAGAGCAGAAAAAAAAAACTCATACCAAAAAGTAGAGGAGAGGGAGGTACACACAAAGCATTCTAGCAGTTTAGTGGAAGAGGAGAGTATAAACTAGAGAATTGGAAAAATCTTTGAAAAAAGAGGTGTCTTTGACTTTGACCTTAAAAAATGAGTCAGGTTTCAAAAGAAGGTGATGATAAGGTGATATTTCAGGGAGAGACAATAACATGGGTGTAGAACACAGAATAATGGTCTTCCAAAGATGCCCAGGTCCTAGTCCCTGAAACCTGTGAATAGCTTAGCTTGTATGGCAAAATGGACTTAGCAGGTGTGATTAAGGATCTTAGAATAGGTAGATTACCTTAGGTGGTCCTAATGTAATCACAAGAGTTCTTATAAAAGGGTTGCAGAAGGGTCAGAGTTATAGAAGGAGATGGGATGACGGAAGCATTGGAGAGAGAGAGACAGAGAGAGACAGAGAGAGAGACAGAGAGACACAGAGAGAGAGAGAGAGAGAGAGAGAGAGAGAGAGAGAGAGAGAGAGAGAGAGATTGAGAGAAAGAGATTGAGATTGATTGATTTTTAAAGCAGCTATATTACTAGCCTTGAAGATGGAGGAAGGGGAGGAAGGGGCTTTGAGCCATGGAATGCTGGGCCTCCAGAAGCTGAAAAAGGCAAGGAAACAGATTTTTTTTTCCCAAGGAAGGCAGTTCTGTCCTTGATTTAGCCTGTAAGACTCATTTCTGATTTCCCACCTCCAGAACTATAAGATAAAAAATTTGTATTTTTAGGCGTCTAAGAGAAAATTTGTTCCAACAGCAACTGGAAACTAATAAAATGAGAAAATACAACTTTTAAAGGAAATAGTGAATTTGAATGTAGTCTAAAGTATTTGTAGGGCAACATGGGAAATAGGGCTGAAACTGCAAGTTGGGATAGAAAGTATGGCATCTTGGCATGTAGTCGACACTCATAAATATTTTCTAAGCGCATTTGTTGCATGTTATCATGGCTTGAATTGCCTCTCCCTCAAATTTATATGTTGAAGTCCTAACCCCCTAGTACCTCAGAATATGACTTTACTTGAAAATAGGGTCATCGCAGCTGTAATTAGTTAAGATGAGGTTACATGAGGAGTGGCCCCTAATCCAGTAGGTCTGGTATCCTTATAAAAAGGGGGACTTTGAATACAGACCCATACACAGGGAAAACATCATGTGAAGATAAAGGGCAGAGACCAGGGTAATGCTTGCATAAGCCAAGGAATGCCAAAGATTGCCAGCGAGCCACCAGGAGCTAGATGAGAGGCATGCAACAGATTCTTCTTCACAGCCCCCAGAACAACCAAACCTGCAGACATCTTACTCTCAGACTTTCAATCTCCAGAACTGTGAATTAAATATTTCTGTTGTCTAAGCCACTCAGTTTGTGCTACTTTGTTACAGCAGCTATATACAAATAATACATGTATATTTAGGAAAAAATGGAGAGACATGAAAGGGGTCAAAACTGACTGAAACAATTAATTGGATAGTGGTGTGTGGGATGGTCTGGAGAGAAGAAAGCCATGAGGGCTAAAGTGAGAATGCAGCAGAATGGAGAGAACTTAGTAGAGCAGTGCATTTGGGTGATTAAAATTTCCAAGTCATAACACATAACATTTGGGAGGAAAACAAGCAAAGTATTTGGAATCATGGCTGTCCTAGAAAACCCAATCTGTGTCAGTAGTTCCCAAGTGTATTACATAGAACACTAACCCCACAAAATTCTCTGAAAGAAAAACTTTTTCAGCAAAATAAATTAGGCAAACTCAATATTTGGAAGTATCAAAGGCTCTGAGGAGTCTTGAAAAAACAAATCAAATCAACTTTACATAATTCAGCACTTCTCGCACTTATGTGAGCACGCCTTTTTTTTTTCTTTTCATAGAATTCTTATTCACATCCATGGAACATTCTTGGATCATCTTGCTCTAATTGTGTCTCATTCTCTAAGACAGATGTTTTCTAATACTGTATGCATAGCCATATGTGGCTATTAAGCTTTTGAAATGTAGCTAATCTGAACTGAGATATTCTGTGGCTATAAATATACACCAGATTTCAGAGACTTATATAAAAAAAGAATGTAAAATATCTCAATTTTTATATTGATTACTATATAAAATAAGTCTTTGGATATGCTGGGTTAAATAAAATGTTAATAAGATGAATTTCACTTTTTTATTTTTTATATTTATTTTTTATTTTATTTTATTTTTTATATTATGGTGACATTGGCTAATGAAATCCAGTAAGTTTCAAGTGTACAATTCAACAGTAATATACATACATATATTGCACTGTGTGTTCATTGCCCATAGATTTCTTTCTGTCACTACATATTTGATCCTTTTTAACCCATCTACCCCCTCCTCCTACCATCTGATAACCACTTCACCTATTTCTTTTACATTTTTAATGTGACTACAGGAAATTTAAACTTATATATGTGGCCCAAATTATATTTCTGTTGCACTGTATTGCTCTTGACTATTTTATATGCTTACTATTCTCTTTAATTTCTAGGTTCTTTTTAAGAACTGTGAAGGGTCTGAGGCTTTACCCTATTTGCCTGCTAACAAATTATCTTGCCACAGTTTCAAGGATTCTAGTATAAGACATGAGACTCATGAATCAAAGATAAAGGATTGTTTATTATTCATAGCAACAGCAGTATCCAGCGTACCAGTATTTTTTTTTTTTTTTTGCACTACTTCCGATATGGGCAATATGAAGATAGCTAACACCTAAAGGGTGAAATAAAGGGAGAATTCCAAGTTTAGGAAACTGAAATATTCTTTAATAGTTAGCGTGCCTACCCTTTGCTCCAAAAGGATTCATTATCTTTATTATAGTGGACAGAAAGCATGTCTACCCTTTGTTCTGGAAGAAGACACTATATCGTCTAAGACTCTAGTAAACCTGCCCTTTCCTCTGAATAGAGGCACTTATTCTATTATTACTACACAAATACCCTTGAAGAGATAATCCAGAACAAAAATAATCAGTGCCTTACTTGCAAGATGGGAGAGTTTTTGTGTTTCTGTCCAATAGATCTCTTCCCCAAGACCTTATTACTAAAAAAAGATGTGAAAACAAAGGCCACTCCTTGACTTTCCAACTTGTGCTTAAGAGATTAAAGATGAGGAAACCCTTATGTGGATATCCAGAAGAGAATCTCATTCCCCAGTGTATAGGAAAATGTCAGCATCTAGAAGGGACTATGCTTTTTCTGCCACATTTTTGCTCTCATGGGCAAAACAGAAAATAATCTCTAGCACTTGGTTCAGCTTTCTGGACCACTCTGCGTGTCAGAGACTGATGAGCAAGCTCAAGCATGCACAAGACCTGATTCTCCAATATAATAGTAATAAAGCAATATATATCTATAACATGTAAGTGAACTATATAATAAAGTATAATATTCATAAAACTTACATGACCAAATATATAGCATTTACCTTTAGAAATTCTTAGGGTATCCGACACTAAACTCAATAATAATGCCATTGTGCAAAATATATTCTATAATCATCTGTGTTTTCAGAATCTTGTTTTGATTATTCCCAATGATAGAGATTTTTCTCCTTTGGCAAATGGTTAGATTTTTGTAAACATCTCAAAGTTATTTATAGCGAAGTTCTGTGAATAAGCTGAGTAATACAGTAGGGTATTACTACTTTGTAAGAAAGCAAAACATGATTTTAAGACTCTTAAAGTGGCTTTTAAAACAGTTAAACAGCAAAAAAATTCTTTTCAAAATTATTTTGAGTAAAGGCAGCATTTCCAAGTAATTAAATAGCTTTATAAAGTGACTGATTTAAAAGTGTATGCCCTTTTCGATTGCATAAATGTTAGTAATAGTGTATTAAAATCACTTTCATTCAACAGCCATGCCCTGTTCTCTGTATTAATATTAATAGCTGATAATTATGGATCACTTATACTGTGCTAAATACTTTATCTGTATTAATCATCAGAAATTTTATTTACAGGGAGAAAAAAGGCACAGAAAGTTTTAGTAACTTGTCCAGAACACCCAGTTAGTTTGTATCAGACTCAGAATTTGAACAAGAGCATACTTCGCATATATACTATTTCAGCAAGCCAAACTACAGTGACAAGGTTTGAAATATGCATAATTACATGTCAATCTCTCTATTTTAAAAAACATTTAACCAAAGCTTTGTACTTACTATGATGAAAAGATAATGTCCTTCCTGGAACTTTTATACTCTCTACCATATGTGTTGGTTCCATTCAGTGTCAATAGCTAATTTTCATATTCAATGTCTCCCCTGAGTACAAAAGGAATGTGAAACTCTCATGAGATATACAAATCTAGTTTTTCCTTTAAATGAGTTTTCAATCTGTTATATTTATAGATTCAAAATAATAGATAAAAATAAGATATAAGAAAGCCTTTGAATTCTATTAAACCACGTATAAAAAATTCCTACTTATATCTAAGAAGGAAATAAACAACTCCAAAAATCAAAGAGCCAGAGGACCCGGTTCAAGGCATTTGTTGCCATTGAGGACTACAATGGACATGTCAGTTTGAGTGTCAAGTGCTCCAAGGAGGTAGCCACTGCCATCCGTGGAGCTGTCAACCTGACCAAGCTCTCCATTGTCCCTGTGCAGTGAGGCTACTGGGGGAACAAGATTGGCAAGCCCTACCCCGTCACTTGCACGGTGACTGGCCGCTGTGGCTCTGTGCTGGTGCACCTCATTCCCTCCCCCAGGGACACTGGTATTGTCTCAGCCCCTGTGCCCAAGAAGCTGTTGATGATGGCTGGTACCGACGACTGCTACACCTCAGTCAGGGGCTGCAATGCCACCCTGGGCAACTTTGCCAAGGCCACATTTGATGCCATCTGTAAGACCTACAGCTATCTCAACCATGACCTCTGGAAAGAGACCATGTTCACTAAGTCTTCTTATCAGGAATTCCCTGAGCATCTTGTGAAGACCCACACTAGAGTTTCTGTGCCAAGGACCCAGGCTCCAGCAGTGGCCACCACATAGTTTTATACAAGAGAAATAAAGTGAATTCAGTCTGTTAAAAAAAAAAAAGGCTTCCCACAATTTGTTCAAAATAAGCTTTCATCTTGAAAAAATCTGACTCTTCAAATAACCTGCAGAGTACTCTACTTGAGTGATTAATTGGATTTATCAAAAGAGAAAGAGAAATGGAACTCTATTAGAGCAAATAGTATGATGTGGCTATAATGCTCATTTAAAAAATAGATTTTAAAGTACTGTCTTCTAAATTGGACTGCTTTATTATTTTGGTTTAAAGACTTGATAGTAATAAAAATAAAGTATTTCCACATCCAAAATTGCAACATAAATTTCCATTTTTGCCTTTTTTCTATAAAATTAACCATAAATAATTAGATTAAAAAAATCTTTGAGATGTAGAATTTTTATTGTTAAATTTTACTTCTTAGTCTTTCTCCCAAAGGTATCTCTTATAAGATTTTATCTCAGAAGAAAGAAGATTTTTCCAGTAATTCTAAAACTAGAATCACTACATGGGTTTCTAACAAGGAGTTCTGTTCTATCATGAACCCTTACCTAGCTTCTACTATAGGAGATTGTGTGAATTTGGTGGCAGATGAAAGGATTTGGATGAGTTGGAGTTAATAGAAATAAATCAAACCGATGTCTGAGTCATCTTAATTATGATCTACAAGGATAGAACACGAGGGCCGTCTCATTGGTAAATAAGAGTTAGTCTGGCAACTTACAGACAGAAGGTCAGAGTGGGAAAAACCATTGGAGAGCATGTTTGCTTTTGTAAAAAGGGTTTGGATGTTTGTTGCTGTTTTAAACTAATTTTTAAATATGCAGAGGGTAGCAGCAACTAAGACTGTAGATTTATAACCAAATTGGCTGGGTTCATATCTAGACTCAACTACTTACTAGCTTTTTATTTTCTCTGTCGACAAATTTATTAACTTGTCAGTTTTCTCATCTCTAAATTGAGGACAATTTAATATTTCAGTAGTTGTAAGGATTGAATGAGTAATACATTTAAAGAGCTTTGACCAGTGCATGGCATAGTACGCACGTGATAAATTCTCAACCCTGTGATGTAGGTAGGACAGTTAATTTTATGTGTCAGCCTGACTAGGCTAAGGGATTCCCAGACTGCTGGTAAAACTTTATTTCTGGGTATGTCTGCGAGGGTGTTTCTGGAAGAGATTAGCACTTGAAATGTTAAACTGAGTAAAGAAGATCACCCTCACCAACACAGTGGGCATTATCCAATTATTGAGGGGTTGAGTAGAACAAAGAAACAGAAGAAGAGTGAATTTCCCTTTTTTGCTTGAGCTGGGACATCTATCATCTGCCCTTGGATACCATCATTCCTGGTTATTGGGCCTTCAAACATAGACTGAGACTTACATCATTGGCCCCTTGGTTCTCAGGTCTTTGTGTTTTATTGGAATTACTCAACCAGCTTTCCAGGGCCTCCAGTTTGCAGATGATAGATCATGGGACTTCTCAGTCTCTATCTATAATTGCATGAGCCAATCTCTCATAATAGATCTGTCTGTATACATATCTGTTCACCTTATTGGTTCTTTTTCTCTGGGGAACACTGACTAATACTAATAGCAAGTCTTACTTTATAGATGAAAAATTTAAGCCACAAAACATTTAAGTAATTTGCCCAAGAGCATGTAGCTGGTAAGTAGCTAAACTGAGATTTGAACCCAGGGACTGTGGCTAGAAATTATATATAATGACGCCAGTAGATTTGAAAGATTTTGGTTAAATTTTAGTGGCATTGTCAAGATTATATCTCAGTTTGTTAAAATATTGGCTGCTACATAAGAAAAATGCTTTAAAATATGAATGTTGATAATAAAAACATAATTAAGCATATTAAGCTTCAAGAAAAGAGAACAAAAGTTTCCTACAACAATGTAACTGAATACCACTTTAATAGATAAAAAGAGAATGTTGTTGTAAAGGCCAAATTTAGATGAAACTTGAACCTGTATATAAGAATGAGTGGCTTATTGTACAGCTCACTCACTTAGGAATATTAATCTAATAAAATTGAATGAATTCCTTCCATTATTATTCTTGGCCCATAGGAAAGTCGACAAAAGCTAAAGTATGATAGAGCCACATTAGGTCAGATTCAACTAAGAGTAGGGTCTTAGAGAAGTTGAATTTTTACAAATGTCTTTTTGACTTCTCTAGGCTTATACTGTGTGTTACGCTTATACTGAACTTACTTATATAAGTTATGCTTTAAAGTGACTTCCTGAAGCCACTTGCTTTCTGAAGCACTAGAGCATGACAAAGGACAGTGAGAAACTGCCATTCTGACATTGTGATTTAAGAGCAGGGATGGTGGAGTCAGACCAAGGGAGATTATAATCCAGCTCTGTCACTTTCTTGCTACACGACATTGGACAAGTCACTTAATGGCTTGGCACTTTATTTTCTTCAGGTACAAAAGAGAGATAGTAACAAAATATACCTCATAGGGTGACTGTAAGGATTAAATGAGTTAACATGAGTAAATCTTAGATGGATGACCAATGCATTAGAAAGAATAATAGAAAGGCCATTTCTTGTTCATGTTATTGCTGGTGGCACCAGCTTGCCTTGTTAACTTGGCTCATGAATCCACAAGTGGTAAACCTGCATATATTTAGACTTTAGTTATAGTGTATGTAGTAGTGTAAAACCTTTAGTTCCAGTATCATGAGGCTAATCAGACCTTTTAATTAACGTAATTTAAAAAAACCCACCAATTTTTATAAGAAAAAAGTAAATAAAACAACACCATCATATTTTAAGAACTAAGAGAAGACAATAGTGTTTAAACAAAACACCAGGAAACTACCTTTCAGGATTTAAATCTTTCAAGATATTTCCTAAGATCAGTTCAAAATCATTCCTATTTCCTATGATGTATTTATCACTGATGAATTCTGACAATACTCCTCATGTGTCCTAGGCCAGTGCCTTAATATTTCTGAGCCTCAATTTTCTCATTTATTCAACCAAAGTACTCTTTGCCCTGCCTGACTCACTGGATAGTTGGGAGGGAGATGAGATGCTATATCTAAAGGAAGCTGACCATATCTAAAATATCAATATATCATATCTTGGGCAAAATATTATATTACTTTAAGAATAATTCTTAGATATCACAACATCTTCAGGTTTAAAAAGGCAAATTAACCTAGTCCCTTAAAATCACAAGGACAGAAAAACAGACTAAAATTTTATAAAGATTTTCATCAAGTATCAAAAGGAAAAGATGTGCTGATTAGATCAGATACACAAATTCTTGCTAATATTTCAGCTGTAGAGCAGATTACTACTTCCAAATTTTGTAAGGCTATTACTCCACTAACGAGGAGATGCAGAAGGCTACTAAGGACTTGATTTTACACTGGGAATCCCAGGCTTTTGGACAGGCTAGGGAAGAGATGAATTCTGGCCAGGAAAGCTTTTAGGGATTCTTACACATATCAGATGAATAGTTCCTCTCCCTGCTGGTGTGTCCTGACTTTCTCTGCTTAGGATGCGGCTGCTGCTTCCACATTTGCATTCACAATATCAGAGAACATATTGACCCAGCAGTTCTTCTTATAAGAATTTGTTCTACAGAAATACTTGCACTAGCAGGTATTGCTATATAAATTTACCATGCAACATTGCTTGTAATACTGATAGCTAAAAATTGGAAACCATCTAAAGGCCCATTGATCCAGAGGTCTTTAAATATATTATGATACATTCAATCTATGGACTATTTATTCTATGTATTCAAAGTATTGAAAATGAAGTAGATTTCTATGTAAGGACATAGAATGGTGTTCACACTGTATTGAGTGAAAACAGCTACACTACAGTACATGCAGTATGATCCTACTTTTGTAAAGAAACATAAAGCTTTTTCTCCCTCTCCTAATTTATATATATATATATATATATATATATATATATATATATATATATATATATACATATATGTAAAAGCAAAGAGAAAAATGGTTGTGAAAATATACACCATATATAAACAGTAGTTACTTTTTGGAAGTAGGACTTGGGAGAAAGGACAATTAAATTGTTTTACTTTATACATTTCTAGATTGTTTGGATTTTTTAAAATAATGAGTATACTTTTAAATTAGTGAGAAAATTTAAATACACACATATACACACAACCACACACATGAACGAAAGCTAGGTAAATGCTATAATCTCTCTCTTTAGTACCCTTCTGGTCTTTCTTCTTCATTATTCTTACCTAGCCTGAAGAATCAAAGTTCAGCTCTGGACAATGTGTATAGGTTCAAGACCTTATGTTGAACAAGGGAGACTCTTTAAGTATAGCCTGGTGCGGGTAAACATGCCCCTCTTCCTCATTTCGGGACAGTGTTAGTAGCAGTGTGCGTAGTAGTTTGTAAGCCCACACAAAGCTACTGCCAACTTATCTCGTATTTATTACTTCAGCGCTCTACTCAGAATCCCTTGCATATGTTGAGAGTCTGCTTTTCATTTTTCTACTGTTATATATCTGGTTCCTCAAATTCAAAATTTTGCTGTTGGGGTGAATGTTATATTTTTATACTGAAAAGGCAACATTTATATATTTTTCTCCTAAAGTTTTCTTTAACAACATGTTCTCTTGGTCCAGATTATCTACCACATTGATCTATAAATCCTGTTA
Source organism: Macroglossus sobrinus (assembly GCA_004027375.1). NCBI lineage: Eukaryota > Metazoa > Chordata > Mammalia > Chiroptera > Pteropodidae > Macroglossus > Macroglossus sobrinus. The sequence continues at coordinate 42,764 of PVKZ01000554.1, forward strand.
AATTGGATGAGCATCTATGAAAACTGGAACAACTGTTCTATTCATTGGACCACTGCCAATATTAGAGAGTCACGTGACAAAGATTGAAAGCTCCAAATATGCTCATAGTTTGCCTTCATCTCTTTCCATTTTAATGCATGTCTTAAAATTTTCTCATGATAAATGAATGCTTTTTTAGTCTAGAATCAAGAGAGTCCCTGGCATTTGAATAAATAATAGCACAGCTCCTGATGTTTGTAAGAAATATATTTTAGGATGCTGTAATTCCCAAACACCATGATAACAAATATTTTCCCCTATCAGATGTCATAAGGCAGCACTAGGAAATTTAAATGATTACTTCACATCGCTAATAATTTAATAAATACAATACTGAAGTTATATTTGAATCATTTGAACTTCTTTAAGGAAATTTTTATTTTTGTTGTTTGCTTTTGATTATTATACATTTTTGAATTAAATTATTTTATCATTTATAAAAATCCCCATGTCCAAGAAGACAAGTAGAAAGAATAAAAAGATCTTGAGATGCAGATACTGGGAAGACAGCCCGGGTCACTCACTAGTGAAGAGACTTTCTCAAATATAGCCTCATAGTACCTTGATGCGAATTTGTAACTTTGGCAAAATCACAACCTATCATGGGAATCTGAGTCACTTATAAATGGTTAAACCGAAGGTTAAATTTGTGCATGCTAAAGTTCACTGCATTTAAGGTGAATTAACCAGCACTAATTAGGCCTTTTCTGCTGTTTATCACTTTGTGAAAGAAAAGTGAGCCACCAATATACAGCTCCATCCTTGCAAGTTCCTTCAGTCTCCAAGTGACCCTCTCCAAATGTTTACATGCAGCTCTGCGGAAAAGGGCTCAGATGGAACAATATATTTTCTTCGTTTCAGGGTTCATATTTTTGTTGGAAAAAGCACTAGATTGGGAGTCTGGATATCTGCTATTTCTAAGCTATGATCTTGATCAGGTCACTTAATCTCTCTGATCTAAAGTTTCTACATTGCAACATGACCTGTTAGGAAAGATCTATAAATTAAATGTCCACCTGCCTATTTGATAATTCCACTAGGCTAACTTTTATAACATATTAAACATCTCAAAGGTAACATGTCAAAAAAGAACTCTATTTTTTCCCATCAGATTTGTTCCTGTCTTGATCTTTATCCATTTCAGGGAAGGGTTTCACTATGTATCCAGTTTTTCAGGACAAAGACTTAGGGGTCAGATGTCACCAAGATGGCAGTGTAGGAGACAACAGCCTCCCTCTCCCCACAGAAATAACAATTAGAAAAGCTGTCCACAAACAAAAACAGCTCTGGGAGAGCTCTGGAGCTGCTGGGAGCACTCAGTAACTTCAGAGGAACAAAAAACCCTGAGAATAACCTCACGAAAAGGAAGGAGGAATAGCGTCATTTTACCTGTACCATCCCATTCTCCAGCCTGGCATTGCTCAGCACCAGGAGGGAACTCTCCAGCTAGAAAGGGAGAGGAGGTTGAGGGGCCAGCTTCCCCAGCCTTTTGGGGCACAACACAAAGGACTCGTTTCCATTTCACCCCACCCAGACCTGTACAACTGAGAAGTATAGAGACAGCTGGGAACAAAGAAGAAAAGCAGGGACTACCAATATAAGCCACACATGGACGCATCTGTGGTTCCTAGTGATCTTTTCCATAGATGACCATAGCAGCTTTCTCCATTGAAGAAATCAAGGGCCAGCACAGCTCTTGCAGACTCCTTGCAGATTTCACTGGGTTTTGCCCCGCAGGTATTTGCATTCACTGACAGCAAGCACCTGAGTACCCCCACTGTCTCCCTTCTCTCTGCTGGACCCTGGAAGTTGGTCTAAACCTCAGCAGCTGGGTGAGTCCAAGATGCCAGCCAAGACTCCCCCCAGCTGATGCCCTCCTCTGGGTGTGTACTCCCTCGGGCTAGCCCCTCTACCTGTGTACTTGCATGCCTCTGACCTGACCCCTGTCGCTGATCTCCTTTATCGTGTGTGTTCTGGTGGTAAAATATTGCATCTACAGAAGTACTGTTGGGAGCCGTTTTTGATGAGCCCTGCAGAAAGGGTTAAAGCTGCTTGCAAAGCAAGAAGTTTGCAGGGCTGGCAGGGAGTTCTGATTAAGACTCAAGGCAAAGAGTTGAACGGTCCTTGACCTAAGGAGCAAAGACGTTTTGAGAACACTTGTTCTCCTGTGTGAATGTTAGCAATTGTATTGCATATCTGTGGGTTTTGCTTCTCATGTCCTTCCAAGGGTTTAAATATGCTGTGCTAAATAAACTCGGGAACACAGCTTGAATCTGTGCTCCCTCCCGCGATCCTGTCTATCTTCTTTCTTTTCTCCAGTCCACACTCCCCGTTTCAGGTACCCTCAATTACTTTGTCGGTTGGCTTCCGACAAAGTACACACTGACAGCCAAAGCTCACACAGCTGCTTGGGGACCCAGATTTGGCCCTATTGCTTGTATTGGCCTATATGACTGGGCTCACCTACAATTAGTTCCCCCAGTTGTGCACTGGCTCAGCCCTGACCTAAATCTGTCAATGGCATCCACTGCTGTGTGTATGCTGGTGGGGAAACTGTGCAGCCACAGGAGTGCACACTGACAGCTGCATGTGGGCCTGAAATCAGCCCTATCCCCAGTAACTGGCCTGCACCACTGGGCTTACCTGCAGCTAGCCCCTCCAACCCCACACCTACATGCTCCTAGCCTGACTCCTGACACTGTCCTCTACTGCAGTGTGTCCATGGCAATGTCCAGCAGTGCACACTGACAACCAGGGCCCTTCATTCCCGTGTGCCTACACTTGGCCCTGTCCTTTGCTGCTTGCCCTGGCCTCTACCACTATGTGTATCTACCTCCGGCCCCTGTCACTGAACAGGCACCTGCATCTGGTCCCTGCAGCTGAGTGTGTGTACACCACTGGCTCTGGCCACAATTACTGCTTGCCCCGTCCCCAAGCTGTTGGACTTGGGACACTGCTGAGAACCCCAAGAACCCTTGCAGCCTCTGTGGACATTCCTAAGTTTTTGCCAAAAATCACACAGTTGTCAATGCTGTGGACTCCAGTGGCCTGAACCAACAAATCACTACATCCCACTCACCTTCTAGTCCCCAGACCTGGAGCTGCCACATGTTGCTGGCAAGGATGTTGAGAAAAGAAAATCTTTGTGCACTTCTGATGGGGTTATAAATTGGTGTAGACACTATGGGAAACAGTATGAATATTCCTGAAAAACTTAAAAAAAATAGAACTACTATACTCTATGATCCAGCAATTCTACTTCTGGGTACGTATCTGAAGGAAATGAAAACACTGTGTCGTAGAGGGATCTGCATTCCCTTGTTCATAGCAGTATTATTTACAACAGCCAAGATATGAAAACAACATAAATGTCCATCAATAAATGAATGGATAAAAAATGTATACACACAAACACAATGGAATATTAATCATTCTTAAGAAAGAAAAAAATCCTGCCACTTTGATAACCTTGAGGGCATTATGCTAAGTGAAGTAAGCCAGACAGAGAAAGATGAATACTGTCTGATCTCACATGTGTAATCTAAAAGCATCATAGAAACAGCGTAGACTGGTGGTTGCCAGGGGCTGAGGGGTGGACGATGGTCAAAGGGTATAGACTTTCAGTTATAAGGTGAATAAGTTGGGGTATCTAATGTACAGTGTGGTGACAATAATGTACAGTACACTTGAAAATTATTATTAGAGTAGAGCTTTAATATCCTCACAACAACCATAACAAATGGTATAATGTGAGGTAAAGGATGTGTTAACTAACTTTACTGCGGCAAGCATTTCACAATATAAATGTGTATCAGTTCAAAATTCTCACCATGGTCCACCAGTTTCAGATGATCTAGTGTCCACTTTCTTTTTCAGTCTCAATACCAAGCTCTTAGGTGCCTTGCATTACCTGCACTTGGACACTTCTGTCCTTTGAAAACATCAAGCTTGTTTCAATCTTAGGGCCCTTGCACTTGTGGTTATTTTTACTTGAAAAACTCCACCCAGGAATGCCTTCTCTTCATCATGCAAGTCTTTGTCAAATGTCACTTTTTAAGAGAACCTAACTTGCCACTTCGCTGACAATGACTGACCTATTTTTGTCACTCTCTGGCCAAGTACCTTCTTCATTTTTTCATAGCACTAAGCACCACTGAACTTATATCTAAAGTATTTATTATTAATTTATTTGTAAGTTTTCCAAGGGCAAGAATTTTGTTTTGTGCATTATTGTATCCCTAGTGCTTATAAAAGTGTTTGGCACATAGTAGGTACTCAATAAATATTTGTTGAACAAAATAATACAACTTATGTGTTTTTAAATCTCTACTTAAACATTTTGGTTAGATGTTCTCCCACAGCCTAATAGGATTGTGAGAACTCAAGCATTCTGGGAATACTAGCCTAAGAAAATAATCTTTTCTATCATTCTCCAAATATCTCCACAACCTGAAGGTGACTCCTTTATCAGTGGCTTTTTGAAGGCTAAAAAAAGTCTTTATTTGAAAAAAATAAACCAATGGGACTACATCAAACTAAAAAAAATATTTGCACAGCAAAGGAAACCCTCAACAAAATGAAAAGACAACCTATAACATAGAAGAAGATATTCACTTATGATACATCATATAAAGGGTTAATATCCAAAATATATGAAGAACTCATACAACTCAACAATGAGAAAACAATCTAATTTAAAAATGGGCAGAAGATCTGAGTAGATATTTCTCCAAAGATTGCCAAGAGACATAGAAAAAGATGCTAAAGTTGCCTAATCATCAGAGAAATGCAAATTAAAACCACAATGAGATATGACCTTATACCTGTCAGAATGGCTATCATCAATAAATCAAAAAAAGTGTTGGTGAGGATGTGGAGAAAAGGGAACTATCTCTCCTGTACTGTTAGTGGGATTGCAAATTAGTACAGCCATCATGGAAAACATCTAGAGTTTCCTCGAAAAATTTAAAATGGATCTACCTTTTGACTCAGCAATTGCACTTCTGGGTATTTATTCAAAGAAAACCTAAACAACAATTAGTAAGGATCTATGCACCCCTATGTTTATGGCAGCGTTATTCATAATAGCAAAGATATGGAAACAATCTAAATGCCCATCAACAGATGATTGGATAAAGAAGTTATGGTTCATATATACGATGGAATACTACTCAGTCATAAAAAAAAAAAATAAAATCTTCATGTGGATGGCATAGGGAATGCAGTCAGCAGTAATGTAATGGCTATGTGTAGAGCCAGAGGAGAGAAACAGTAATCAAGGGATCTTTCCATAAACTACATAAATATCTAACCACTATACTGTATACTTGAAACTAATAACAAAAATAAAATGCTAAAAAAAGGTATCTACTTTAACAATTATCACTGTTGGTTCTTTAAATATGAGAACAGTTCAATCCTAGCATTACAACTGTTTTTACATGGTGGGAAAATTAACTATTCTTACTGAATTGCTAATGCTCCTCTTGGGTCCTGATATGGAAAGGAGGCCTGTCATTTGCTTGTCAATATCTCCCGTCCTTTTCTGAATCCAAATATGAAACCAAACACATCATTCTCTACTGAAATATAAACTGCTTACTCTTTGCTGGCATTCATAATAATCTGTAGTATCCCACTCACAGGAACTTGAATCAGCCTAAATTTATTAAGAGACCAGGCAGGGTTCTGAATTTTGCTTCCAAGGGAAATGCCAGGACCAAAGACTCAAGAGAAGAAAAGTAAGATAATCTGTCACAGAACCGAATTTGCCTTGGGAGGAAAAAATTGATTTTCCCTAAGAAGTTGAGAGCTCTTCAACAAACATTAGGTGCATGGTTGACAAATTGGCTTTCCAATATAGTTTTCCTTATGAAAACACATTCTAAGTAATATACTCTTTCTTAATAACCATACAGCCTTAACAAATAAAATTATTATAATTTCTAAATCTCTTTTGTTAAGTAATAAAAAATTAGAGAAGAAAGTAATGTTGAAACCCAAAATATTTCCAAAAGCTGTTAAGTCTATATTTTACTTTTACATTCTTATGTTTTCTTGCCTCAAGCAATGGTATTTTATGACCCTTTAGTTTCAAAAGTATAAGAGACATAGCCCACAGATATTTCTACCAGTATTGGTAGATAATGTCTACATTTCTTTTATCATCGTATTTCCTTAACACTTCCTTTTTAATTTTCTTAAATTCCTATACAAATTGACCTGGTGCCAAGTCAAGCATATAAATATATAGGTGAAAAACTAAAGCAGTGATTTTGAAAATTGCCAATTACTAATACAGGAAAAACTGATCTAAGAAAGCAAAATGATTGGACCACTTTCACTTCTCTGCTGTTTTTGCTCAAGAAAGACAATTTTGACTTAATAACTGACATGCTTACAAAGAACTCATGTGATTCAATAACAACAAAAAAACAAATGATCCAGTCGAAAAACGGGCAGAGGACCTGAACAGACACTTCTCCCTAGAGGATATACAAATGACCAACAAGGATATGAAAAGAAGCTCAACATTTCTAGCTGTTAGGGAAATGAAAATCAAAACCGTAATGAGATAGCATCTCACATCTGTTAGAAGAGCTATAATCAACAGAACAAGTAATAACAGATGTTGGAGAGGATGCAGAGAAAAAGGAACCCTCATACACTGCCAGTGGGACTGCAAATTGGTACAGATACTATAAAAAACAGTATGGAGGTTTTTCAAAAAACTAAGAATTGATCTACCATATGATCCAGAAATCCCTCTACTGTGTATTTACTCCAAAGACTTGAAAACCCATATCTGAAAAGATATTTGTGCACCGATGTTCATAACAGCATTATTCATAGTGGCCAGGACATAGAAGCAACTGAAGTGTCCTACAATAGATGATTGGCTAAAGAAGCTGTGGTACATATATACAAGAAGAGATGAAATACTGCCATTTGTGACAACATGGATGGACCTCAAGATAATCATGCTTGCGAAAGAAGCCAGACAGAGAAAGTTGAAAATCACATGATTCACTTATATGTGGGACACAAACCTAAAGCAACAAGGGAACAGGACAAACAAACAGAGACTCATGGACATGGACTATAGACTAGTGGTTACTAGTGAGGTCAGGGAGGAGATGGGAGGTAGATGGAGTAAAGGGGGTCAGATATAGGGGGGAGGGGAGGAAAAAGTGGGTAAAGGGGATCAAATATATGGTAGCTGAAGGAAACACACAATAGAATATACAGATGTCAAATGATAATGTACACCTGAAAATTATATAATTGTATTAACCAATGTTACCCCAACAAACGTAATTAAAAATTTTTTAAATGGCTGAAAAAAAATAATTGACATACTTAGAATCTAACCTGTAGTAAAGTCAATTGCATAGTAATTAAAATAGCTGAATACTTTAGTGTTGATTCAGTTTGCATTTACCCCAAATTAAAACAAACAAAACAAACACATAACCAACTTAATGTCAAGCTATAATGATTTTCTACTGCCATTATAAGAAATTACCACAAATGCAGCTGCTTAAAACAATATTCATTCATTACCTCTGTAAGTCAGAAGTCCATGTGGGTTTGACTGGTTCTTCTGTGTAGGGTTGCACAAGCTGAAATCAAGATGTTGACTAGCTTGGGCCCTTACCTGGAGGTTCTGGGGAGAACTCATTTTCAGGTTCTTTCAGGTTGGTGGCAAAATTCAATTTCTTGATCTGAAGGCTAAGGTCTCCATTTCCTGCTGGTTTTCAGCCAGAGCCACTTTCAGCTCTTTGAGGCTGCCTGCAGTCCTCATCACATTGCTCTCTCCTTCTAAGGCTTTCCATCTCTCTGACTTCCCCTCTTCCTCATCTCTTACTTTCCATCAGCTGGAAAAAGTGATTTGCTTTAGGGGCTCTTGTGATTAGATCAGGTGCACCTAGATAACCCAGAGTAATCTCTCTCATTAGGTCCGAACCTTAATTACGTGTGCAAAGTTCCTTTTGCCATATTTATGGGTTTTAGATATTAGGGTGCAGACATCTTTGTGGAACCATTTTGCACATCACACTGGCTTGTAAAACTCCACTTAATATGGGATCTACTTCACTCTCTCGTTTTGATAAATTATTTTCACACTAACCTTCTTTCTGTTTCTTAAATATGTTATGTCTGTTCTTTCTTTAGGACCTTTGTGCTTGCTGTGCCTTTTGCTGGGGATGCTGTGCCCTTAGATCTTCATAAAGCTGATACTTTCTTCTCATTCAGGTCCAAGAGTAAATGACACCTCCTTTGAGAGGCAATCCCCTGTCCTTGTAAAGATGCTCCTCAGTCCTTCAATCACTCTATCCCATTTCATAAATTATTTTTATTTTTTGTTTGTGTAGTACCTTTTTATTGTCATGCATCTACCCACCATGATTTAACTTTCTGAGGCTAGGGGCTGTAGCTGCCTTGTTTACTACTCCATTACCTGTGTCAAGATCAATGCCTAAAACTTAGGGGGAAAAATTAACATTTGTTGTCTAACTTGTTTTAGTTCTTTGTCTGAATGAACACAATTAACAATTTAGTGCCACTTTATCTTTAAGTTATGCTACCACATTATTTTCAGTTATTGTATACTTCATTTACGACTGGTTCTTTTTTATGGTTTCTATGTCCTTTTATAGGCTTACTATCTCTTTGTTGAAGTTCTTGAAGCATCCTTATAACTGGTGTTTTGAACTCTGTATCTGATAGATTGCTTGGCTCCATTTCGTTTAGTTCTTTTTCTAGAGTTTTCTCATATAGTTTCTATTCTGTGGCTTGTGTTCTTTCATTTGAGACATGTGTTTTTGTTTCCTCATTTTTACTGTCTCTCTGTATTTCTTTGTATTAGGTAGATCTGTTATGTCTCCCAGTCTTGGCAGGGTGGCCTTATACAGTAGGTGTCTGTGGGGACCAGGGATGCATGAAAAGAAATATGTGTCTAAGCCTAAAGCAAAACCAGACTACAAGGAAATTGGGCAGTTGACTTGTGCTGTAAGGCATAGAGCAGGGCTTCCGCGCATGGCTACACACAGTAGAATCACCTGGGAAACGTGAAAAAGAAACTGATTTTCAGGCCCTGTATCAGACTGATTAAGGCAGAATTTCTGGAAATGGAACTGATATATTTTCAAGTCTTCCCAGTGTCCTTCCATGATGACCAGCAGCTGTTGTAAGCACAACAGAGCCTGAAGACAGAGCTGAAGCTGGAGAAATGTGGGGTGAAGGACCCCACCCGGAGGGCCCCAAAGGAAAGTCCCACCAGTGGAGGCAAGAAATTCACACTGAGGGCAGAGCACTGGTGGCAGACCTATTTTTCTACCACAACATGTTTATTAGTTTGCTAGGGCTGCCATCATAAAGTATCACAAGCTGGAGTGCTTGAATAACACGTTACTATCTCACAGTCTGGAGGCTACACGTCCAAGCTCAAGGTGTTGTAAGGGTTGGTTCCTTCTGAGGTCTGTGACAAAAGGATCTTTTCCAGGCCTCTCTCCTAGCTTCCGGTAGTTTGCTGCAGACTAGGTGTGCCTTGGCTCCTAGATCTCTGTCATCATCTTCACATGGTGTTCTCCCTGTGTGTGTGTGTCTGTCTCTAAATTTCTTTTTCATAAGGACACCAGTCATATTGAATAAGGGGTCCATCCAACTTCAACGTGACATCATCTTAATTATATTGGCAACAGCCCTACTTCCAAATAAGGCTACGTTCTGAGGTGCTGGGGGTTGCAGCTTCAGCATATGAACCGGAAAAAGGGAACACAATTCAACCCATAACACACAAACAAACATAAAACTAGATAACACACATGCTATGGCTGTTTTCAGTCCTAGTCCAGGACTGGGCTTCTTGAGATTGGAAGCATACATAGCGTGGCCTGGCTCTCAGGCAGGGGCACTCTCTAGAACTAGGAAGGTGGGAGTGCAGCCCAAGCAGAGTGTTGCTTTTGAGCTAAGGAGGCAGAAACGGGCTGCTTAGGCATCTGGAATTCTCAAAGCAGAGTCCAGGAGAGGAAAGAAGTGGGAAAGGCTGGGAAGTGGGGGCAGAAGTCTACCAGGAAGTTCCCTGTAGATGCTTGTCCAGGTGCAGGGCTGCATATGTATAGGAAAAAACCTCTATGAGGTCTAAAAGAGGGTGACCACTTCAGAGCTGAAAGGAGATATCAGGGAGTGCCCAATGCTGTGGATGTACAGATGTCAGTTCAGCCAGTGTGTTAAGAACAGATGAAGCACCTCTGACATTCTACTGAAACCCCAGAAAGTTCACACCCTATGACTAAAGACGAAAGTGAAATACACACACACTAATAAGAAAATGAATAAATGAATCCAAGCCTGAACAAAATGATTAACTTAACTGCCTGTCATGCTAACGTACAACATTGATTAAAGGAAGACAAGCAACCCAGATTCTTTACAACATATTATCCACAATATCTAGCATATTATGAAAAATTACTGGATATGCCAAACGGTAGGAAAATGTGGCCCATAATCAAAGGAAAAGAGTCAATAAGCCTCAACTCCTGCATCACACTACACAGAAATTAATGTAACATGCAAATGTAAATGTTAAAATTATAAAACATCTAGAAGAAAAGATAGAAGACTATATTCATGACTTTGGGGACAGATAAGAATTGTCTTAGAGGGATCATAAGCATGAACCACAAAAAGGAAAAAGTTTTAAACTGGACTACACCTAAGTTAAAACTTTCTGCACTTCAGAAGACACCATTTAGAAAATGAAACTGCAAGCCATGGATTGAAATTATGCATTTTCATTTTATATATCTGACATATACCCTTATGATTAGGATGTATGTTGAACTTCTACAAATCAATGAGAATAATACAAATACCTCAATTTTTTAAAAACAATGCAAAGACATCTTTTATCCAAGAATTTATACAATGGCTAATAGGCACATGGAAAGGCAAATTAAAAACACTAGGACCAATTCGCATGTGTCAAAAATGGCTAATGTTAAAAAATAGACCAAAAACATATTGATGAGGATGCAGAGCGAACATAACCCTCATGCATGGTAGAAAATAGTGTAAAATGGTATAGCCACTCTGAAAAACTGGCCATTTCTTACATAAACATTTTCATTCCTAGGCATTTGCTTAAGACAACTGGAAATTAAAATGTCATCGACAGGAAAATGGATAAACAAATCACAGAATATTTAAACAATGGCATAACAGGAAATTAAAAAGAGTGAACTACTGTTCCACTCACCAAATTAAAAAATACTGTATTGAGTGAAAGAAGTCAGACACAGAAGATTACCTTCTGAATATACTGTTTATAGGATGTTCCGAGAGCAGTCAGCATTAACTAATATATGGTGATAAGAAACCAGAATGGTGGTTGCCTCTGGGGCGGTGCATTAAGGCACAAGGGAAACGAAAGAGGCACAAGGGAAATTTCTAGAGGGATGAACATGTTCTAATCTAGATTGGAGTGTCAGTTTCACAAATCTAACCCGTCAAAAGTCACCAAATTGTACACTTAAAATCTGTGAATTTTATAGCATGTTTATTGACAGTAATAAAAGTTTCATAACTGAAAAAGTTAAAAAGGTAAAAAGAGAGGCCACTATGGTCAAAAGCACATTTCAAAAGAAACTATACCCATCCTCCACTTTGACCAGCTCTACCGGTAGACTGTATAGTTTGCCAAATGTGAGTTGAGTTCCAGGTGGAACACTGTGGGGTTCTTAGTTTGTTGTGGGCTGTTGGAGCTATGACGACCCAGTGGAACTCTGTGGTGGGCTTCAGTGCCACAGGAGAGGCTGTAAACCGTTATGGAGCTTGGCTTACAGCTGATCCTGGGGAAGTCCCGAGAAGTGGTAGCAGAGCTGCTGCCAGATGACATGAGATCAGGCCTTGTTCACAGTAGCCTTCAGTGGGAGTCAGTGGTGTGTGTATCTGTCATTGGCTTTTTGGTGAGTCTCTTATATTTGTTCAGACTTATGCGTTAGGTTAGAAGCTGATTTTATGTGCAAGGAAAATTTGAGTTGCACAAACCCTGGCTGCACTATTATTGTAGGCGAAGCATTGATTTTCTGACATGCTTAGTTCTGTTTAAAAGGAATATTTAAATACTGAGTCATCCTCAGAAGATACCAACCTAAAAAAGGAGTCATCAAAAGTACAGAGGTTGGTGGACATCTATGGAACTTTGAAGGGAACCAACTTGATCCTGAAGGAGGAGTAAATAAAGAGAGATCCAGACCCTCAAGTAAAAGGAGTAAATAAAGAGAGATCCAGACCCTCAAGACCAAAGGAAATGATCGTTGAAATTATAAGAATGATCCAGTCATCAGAAAATGACTTAGGAGTCATCACCTCGCAAGATTCTCCAAACACTGCAGTATCTGGAAGCTGGTGTCCCTACTTTCCCTCACTAATGGTCTGAAAGCAGAGCTCTTCAGTTCTCTTCACTCGGCCCCCTCGTGTTCTCTGCCTCCCTCTCCAATATGAGGTCCTTTGTTGTCTGTGCTTCTGGGAAGCACTTAAGAACCCTCCTCCACAGGCTGGAGTGTTTTCTCTTTTGTTTTTAGTTTTGTCTTTTCTACCTTCGCACTCTGAGTTTTTGAAAAGTTCATTCAAACTTCAAAGGAATCAACTGTTGGAATTCCAGAAATACACCAAGAAACTTGGGACTCTTTTGAAATGGTCTCTTTTCAAAATGAATTTTAATCTCATTATTTTAAGAACTGATGATACTTATAAGACCCCACTTGTGCTCCAAATAAAGCTTGATGGAACTCAGTTCTCCAAATAGTGTTCTGTAAATAATATTTTCACATAAATTTTACAAGTGAATTATTTCTATTATATTTTTATTTCTATGTCATTTACACATTGTTTTATTTAATATGTACAGTTTAACAAAAGGAGATACTTACAATGCAAAAGAAATTTTGGTTTTGCCAGAACTATATTTATTATAGTATAAATCAAATGAAAAGTAAGGCCTTTTTCCTGAATAAATAATGCTGACAGAAAGTTTTTTTAAAAGTGAATATGTCATATATCTTAATTGTGGTCTGTAGCAAAAGTGATATAGAGAGAAATTCATAGTATTTAATATTTCTAGTCAATAAAAATAATATGCTTACATAAGAATAAATATTAAAACAGAAAAATTAAAAAAGCAGTTTATAGTCCTTTACAGTAGTTTTTAACAATTCTGATTCCTAGGCCACACCCAAGGCCACTTAAATCTCTTAAATCAGAACTTCAGGGGTGGGACCAGGCACCAGTGTTTTGCAAAGCTCTCCAGGTGATCTCCAGAACTTCATATATAATTTCATTGTAAACCCACATAAAACCTTTCAGCTACTTTATCTTAATTATATAACAATACTCTAACCACAAAAGAATGGTTTCATATAAGTAGAACTTTTAAAAAAGAATTGTCAACAAAATAAGACTTCCAAGTAGATGGTGTGATATACTAGAAAGATTCCATTTTTCATCAAGAAACTTATTTATAAATCTATTATTAACAAATTTGTCAAGATTAAAATTTCTTTTTTCTCATTCTGTATGGTGTGGTATGGTTCTTTTTCTGTCTTCAGTTTTATTTCTAAAATGAATGACTAAAAATAATTTCCAAGGTATAAAATTCTTTGGTCATAGAATGAGTAGACAATTTTGGAGAAAAGAGATTAAGAGTGAATTTTTTACCTATTAAGCAATGGCCTTTATAATTAACTTCAAATGCAAAGAACAATGTCTCTTCGGCAGAGACATCATAATGTATTTCCCACCTCCCTTTCTAATTCCCTATCACCATCTTGCTGGAATTTCAGTTCTTCCTGATATTACACTCATAGATTCGGAACTTTGTTCTTAATAAATTTCCTGCTACCTGAGTATAAGCAATCATCTGTTTACAATATTTCCCAATTATCAGTATGGTGTTTGCCAAACTGAAAATTTCCCAACTTTTTCAGTTTTTCAAATCATTAACATGAATCTCCTTATTTCATCAACTAAATGAAGTGAAATTATATATTTTATATGGTAAGCTACCACTACAATATGTAACTTAAAATTTATAACATATAATCAGTAAGCTATTACTATAAATAATGCTGTTAAACTATTCCACAACTCAGAGGCAAAAACCAACACAATTATTTCGTGCTCTTTTTTTTTATTTATGGTGGGGTGGATTTACTGGGGTTCAGCCGATTGAGATTTAGATCGGCTTGGCTTGGTTTTAGTCGATGGCTTGGGATCAGGTCTGCTCCATATGTCTCTCATCCTCTACCGTCTAGCAGCCATCTGAGACAAAAGCAGAAATAGAAGAGGGATGAATGAAAACTTACAATGCCTCTTAAGCAATTAGCTCAGAATTTACATCCTATTACTCTGCTTACATTCCATTGGCAAAAGTTCATGGTCAACCTCCATATCAATGGGACTGGAAGTATACTCTTCCGGAATGGAAAGGGAGTGAATATTTATTGTACAATAGTCCACACTATCATATCTATCTACCTATCTACATGTAAAATGAAGGACAACTGTATTCTATATCTCTCTGCAATATCTGTTTTCTTAGGATGGTTTATTTGCAGAAAATCTTCCTATATCTGCTTCAACAATATTTACATCCTAATAGCTTTAAGATGGACAAAGCGTTACCAATTTGATCATTCAGAAGGTGAGGACAAAACAAAAATAGGACAGTTAAAAATTGTAGACCTAATTTTTTTAAACTATGATTTTTTGTCTCTAAAAATCATAATCCTGGTGGAAAGAGTTGATTTCTATTAAAACACTTAACCTCAAAGCAAACATGGCAATTACAAAAGTAATTTAGAATTTCTTTCAGATGTCTTCTGAATAAGAACTTCTTCCCATAAAATAAAAAAATTTCTCTTATTACAATAGTTTTTATTTCTAAGAGATGCAAGGATGCGGGGGTATATGTAGATTTGTTGGCGAAAGCATACTTTGGATACCGGTATTATCTGGTTTCCTGCAGCCACACTATTTATTAAAATTGTGAAGCACAACAGAAATTCCCACAAGAAGGGCCGTTTTGAAGGTTGGTGGGCAGATTATCTCAGTGGACTGAAAGCAAAATAAAATCAATGCTTAAGTGCCAGACACAGAAATGGCTTAAAAAAACAAAACAAAAACATTCTGACTTCATGCCATTGTCAGCCCCTTGACTCCCTAACCCTTCCTTGAAGTTCTTCCCTGTATCTTCAGGCTTGAGATAGAGTTTTGGTTTATCTTAGCAGAATTAGATCTATCACATGGTGAGGTTCAGAATTCATCTTGCTGTCATAAACCATTTCTGTGTGTCCAGCACGATTTTCATGTTCTTGAGGCTTCTAAATCCCAGCATTCTCTCTTTTTTCTTCATTTCTCTAAAGTGACCAGGTTAGCCTAGCCTGTCCAGTTGGACCCTTTGTTGGCTTTATGCCAGTAACCTGCCTCTCTATTTGATGACTGTTCTGGTTGATTTCTTGTCAGTTCTTCATCTGGAGCTTGGGGCTTGCTCCCCATGTCATCCTAAGTGAATAAACTAATCTGCCCTATTTCCCTCAGCTGCTATGTCATACCTGCCAAAGTAAACACCCCATCCACAATTCCACTTACACTATCAAATACCTGACACATGCACCCAGTTGGCCTGCAGATGTTAGCCTCTGTAAGGAGGTTAACGCCCTATTGCTATCACAGCGATTCCAGCTTTCTCCTTCCTCCCCCACCAATCTGCATACATAATGAGGGCTGAAATCTCCTGCAAGCAAAGTATCTGTTATGTTGGGTCTTCAGTTAAATTTGTATTGAAACAATAACTAGATAAATAAAGTAAGCCTGGTATTGTGCAGCCTTCAATGTAGATAACTAGATATCAATTGTAATTACTCTAAATTACCTTAGCATTTCTTTTTTAGAAGTGACAATTATCTTAAGATTTGAATTTGAAAGGTAGTTATTAAGATTAATAACTCAACAGTGGAATCTTGCGTCTTTATGTCAACAATTATTTTTAATGTCCTGTAGTGTTCTTTTGAAATATTCACTTCCTATATATGCACTAATGGTTATATGGATTGTTATTATTGTCTTTTTATTAATTGAAATTACAAGATGTCTTAGATATAAGCATGGATGAAGCAATGTTAAGCAGTGGCCAACCATGTACATCAGTGCTTTGCTAAGTTCTATTTTTTCTTTTTAGATGAATATAACAAAGCTCTGAAATTCTTGTGCCAGGTGAACATATAACAAAGGGTGTCTTCAAAAACTTAAAAAACAACAAAAAAGACAAAAAAGAGGAGGGTCTACAAATTTCCAGAGCTGTAGTGTCACTCATTTCTATACCCATTGGGAGCAAGGAATTGGCCAAACTGAAACTATACGTAAAGCACTGTGCCTAATCCAGCTGATGGGGCTATTGCAACTTGAGTTCTCTAATTATCTCAGGATTCTAATAAAATTTGGACCTTCTCCTTTGGTGCCTTCTATGAACCAATAAGGCTGGGGCTTAGCACAATGAGGTGACTAAAAGCTGATTATTACTCATTCCAATAAATTCTTGTCCCTATATCAAGGGTAGCAACAAACTTTCAGAACCATGGAGAAGTTCCTGCCTACAAAGCAAAAACTCAGAAGGGCAGGTAAGAAAAGGACTGTGCTGTATTCTCGATTCTGTCTGCTTTATGTTTGCTTTATGCCTTTAAATAGACTTCTGTTTTTAAAAGGATTAACTCTCATAAATGCTTGTTTAAGTGGCTCAGAGGTGTTAGAACTTTTGGAATCCTTGAGGCTCTGAGATGGCTAACTCTTTACAATGAACTTTGATCCAGTCTGGGGCCTTTCTGGAGCAAGTTTTCCCAGGATTCCGAAGTAATTTATTTATGACCCAGATTTATTTGTTGTTCTGTACCCTTCTCCCCAGTCTGAATAAGTTTTATGGATCAGTTTTCCCTTAAGGGGAAAAATGTACTAAAAAAGTAATTACCTCTGCTTTTAATCTTGTGACTTGGAAAATTTTATAATATATATTTTTTAATTTTATAATAATTATTATAACTTTTCAGACCCTGTGTCTTATATATATTATCCCTGCTCTCAAAAAAAAATACCCAAAGACATATAAACAGAAAAACCCTAAGAGGGAGGTATTATTCCTCTTTTGCTAGATGAACAAGTAGAGACTTTAGGAAGTTTAAACAAACTGCCTAATGTCACAGAGCTAAGTAACGGAATTTGAACATAGGTTCTTCTACATCCAAAGAATGTGCTTTCCACACATGAGAGAGTTGTCTCTCTCCTGAACAGAAATAATTTACATGTCCAAGATAAGAATAATTTGCATTGGACAAATTTATTTCAATTTTTACAGACTTATAAAATATCTTTGTTAAAGACAAAGTTAGATGTCTTATCTAAGTAGGTCCAGATAATCCCTTGAAGGTCTAGTATTTCATTAAATGGATACCCAGTAATCTGGGAGGGAGGGGTGCAGTGGTGTGCTGGTAAATATTCCACAACTGGCTCTCCAAAATCCTCCAAACCCAAACCCTCATTTCTAGCAGATGTTGATTTTCATAGCATAAATGCTCCTGTCATGCCTGTTCCAGCTATTGGTGTGTCATTATCCCTGAAGGTGAGTTGAGAAGAGGTGGCAGTAGTACTATTATATAGTATTTTCTTCATACAGATATAATAGACATAAATAAGCTCAAGAACATAGATGACATCAAAATGTAGTGTTTTATTAATGTTTAATTATTTTACAAATATTTGGGCATTTTTTACAGCTGCTTCAATTAGAATTTCTAATTTAATTCCAGTGTGATCGGAGACATACTTGAAAAGACTATTCTACTGTTGTTAGATAAAGTGTTCTATAGATGTTAATTAGGTCAAATTGATTGGTAGTATTTATCTAATATTCTATGTCCTTACTGGTCTTTGTCTACTTGTTCTGTCAATTATTTAGAGAGGGATTTTGTGTATGTGTCTGTTTATCCTTCAGGTTTTAATAGCTTTTGCTTCATGTATTTCAAAGCTCTGTTAATAAGTGCATAATGTGTAACATTGTTATGTACTCTTAATTAATTGCCCCCTTTATGATCATGAAATGACCATCTTCATCTTTGACAATATTCTTTGCTACAAAGTCTAGTTTTTCTGCTATTATATATGCACTTTAGTTTCATTTTGATTTTTGTTAGCATGATGTATCTTTTTTCATCCTTTTAACTATCTGTGTCATTATGTTTAAAGCATGTTTCTAATAGTCAACAGCTAATTGAGTCAAAGTTTTTTTTAATCCAATATGACAATCTTTATCTTTTAGCTGAAATATTTAGAGCATTTATATTTAGTATAATCTTTGGCCCATCTGTTCTTTCTTTCCCCTTTTCCTTTTATTCTGTTTTCTTTTGGATTAATGTTATCCCCTTTGTTGGCATATTAGCTATAACTTGTGATGTTATATTAGTGGTTGTTTTAGTGTTTATACTATATATCTTTATCTTATCACAGTCTAACTTTAGTGATGAGAACCTTACAATAGTGCTATAAACAAAATGTTCATGTTCTCCCAAAATTAATATGTTGAAATCTAATTCTCAATGTGATGGTATTAGGAGGTGAGGTCTTTGGAAGATTATTATTCCAAATAAGGTCATGAGGGCAGTGCCATCATAAATGGGATTAGTGCCCTCATTAAAGAGACCCCAGAGAGATTCCTTGTCACTTGAGGACACAGTGAAAAGACAGCCATCTATAAACCAGGAAGTGAGCTCTCAGACACCAAGTCTGCTGGTCTTGATCTTGGACGTCCAAGTTTCCAGGACTATGAGAAATAAATTTCTGTTGTTTATAAACCACACAGCCTATGGTATTCTGAACAGACTAAGACAAATAGTGTACTTCCATTTACTGTACCTTTGTTGGGCTCTGCTTATGCTGTTCTTCTCTGCACTGCGCTTTGGAAATTTTGCAAGTGGAGGCAATGACAGGGCTCTCCTCATCTGTTTCTCATCTCTCGGTGATCACTGCCTGATGCTCAAAGTCTTGAAAATCTTTATTTAATATATTTTGCCCATATATTTTGGTTGTTTTATGCAAAAGGGTAAATACAATTCCTGTTATCACATTTTAACCAAAAAGCGGTTCATTGAGTAGATGGCATTATATATATGAAAAACTATATCTCTATCTCTATCTCTATCTCTATCTCTATCTCTATCTCTATCTCTATCTCTATATCTATATCTATATATATGTATGTATGTATATGTGTATATGTGTATATATATCCAATTCTCTGGTTGTTCTCAGAGAGTTGGTTCAAA
This sequence comes from Macroglossus sobrinus, assembly GCA_004027375.1. Taxonomy (NCBI): domain Eukaryota; kingdom Metazoa; phylum Chordata; class Mammalia; order Chiroptera; family Pteropodidae; genus Macroglossus; species Macroglossus sobrinus. The sequence goes on from PVKZ01000554.1 coordinate 62,176, forward strand.
TGACCTAATGTGTCAGTGCCCTGATTTCTTGTGTGCTTGCTTGTTTTTGCATGTTAAATCTCCCTATTTTCTGATTTTTTTAGTAAGAAAATTTTTAGATTAAAAAAAACTTGAATTTTATATTGAACATCTGTATATTGAACACCATATATAATCTACAGTTGTTAATGTTTTGTATATTTGGTTTATTATGTATCTATTTTAATTTTTAAGCATTTTTAAGTAAGTTGTAGACATCAGTATATTTGATCCATCAACCATTCAGCATGTGTGTAACTAGAGTTTAATGTATTTTTTATAGTTTTAAAAGTAAAATTTACATAGAGCAAAATGCACAGAATTTTCCTCTATTATTCTAATATTTTGACATGTATACACCTGTTTAATCCAAACCACTGTTAAGATACAGAATATTTTGTCATCCCAGAAGATTCTCTCAGTCAATTCCCCACAGTCACCCCAAAGGAAACCATTGTTCTAATTTTTTCATCACAATTTAGTGTTGCATGATTTAGAACTTAATATAATAGATATAAAACAGTAAATACACCCCTCTTCTGACACTTCTTTTATTCAGCATGTTTTTTAGATACATCCATATTATTGCATGAAGCTGTAGTTTATTTCTTTTTATTGCCAAGTTGAATATTATTGCATAAATGTATTACATTTTGTTTATGCATTCTCAAGTTAGTGAACACCAGGAATGTTCTTAGCTTTAGACTAATATGAATATTCTTGTATAAGCGCTTTTGTGGACATATGTTTTCATTTCTCTTACATAAATATCTTGATTATAGGGTGGCTGTGTTTATAGAAACTGCCGGACCTTTCTACAAAGGATTGAACATATTTTTTATGATTGGAAGAAATGCATGAAAGAGCCCCTGATGATGAGTTCTTGTTATTAAAGGGAGCAAGGGTGAGGATATTGGGGATGTTTATGGCTCAGGATACAAAGCTTTGAGTTAGAATCTGTCTCCATGTATTGGACTGCTCTTTTTTGATACTTTCTTCATGGTTATAGCTATAACCATGTAGAGCTTGAGATCTAGACAGCGAAGAAAAAAGGAAATGTGTAAGGCTTGGCCAGCCCATCTGTACCTGCTGTTACCTGCTCTCTAGCCCAGCCAGCTTCCAGTAGTATATAATTTTTTCCAACCCTGTCCTAGTATGCTCTGAACACCTTCTTTGCTGTTGTTGTTTGCTTTTTTGTTGTTAATGATGTTACTGTTATTTTTACTTCATGGAAGCATAAGAGCATGCCATATGGTTCCACCCAGAGCCATGTAGAGGACAAATAAGAGCAAACCAAACACTAAATCCTTACCGCCCCCCCAAAGTTATTTCCTTTGTGCCTAGTCTTCTTTCATTCTTAGCTGCTCCTTCCTTCTACCCTATCCCTTTCTCCACACTGGCACTTAATTGTATTTTGTTGGCCCAAGAATTTCTCAGAATTTTAAAATTAGTTTGACAGATCTATCAACTTCTACATTTCCAAGGTAGCTTCTGAGGTTTGTTTGGGGTGTCATGGAAAAGCTCCAAAATCAAACCAGTGAAAAACCAAGCAGTAACTCGGAAAGAAGGAGAACTCAGGCTTATTACACGCAGTCCTAGAGGAGCTAGTGCTCTGAAAAATCTAGACAGTGTGCTTAGTTGCAACATTCCTTATATATAAGAATTTTACACAAGCTAATAGGTCAGTCTGAACTCGAACCATTACAAATGGTGAGAGTTGCTATGCAGAAACCAAGTAGTAACACTGGAGAAGGGCAGGAGTTGCTAAGGGTTACCAATAGCTGCAAATTGTAATGTGATGTGGGGATCAGTTAGGGTACAAGGTGCTAGAAGAGGTGGTGGCTGCTATAAGTACAAACAGTTACATTTACAAGTTGAGCAAAGTGCAAGTGAACTCTTGCATGAGCTCCTGCATACAGCAAACATATTTACAGAAGCAGAACAAAGGGCTGATTAGCTTTTTGATGTAAATGCCTCAAATTTCCTCTTCAGGCGAAGGAAAGCAGCAGCTACTATAAATTTTTCTCATTTCAGGAACTAGAACAACAATAACATATATATATATATATACATATATATATATATATATATATATATATATATATATATGGATTTTAAGTTAAATTTATTGAGATACAACTTAAGATTCTCAATCCATATTCAAACTATTTTTAATCCATTAATAATGTATATGTTATCTTTTCTATTGCAAATCCTTAAAAAAGATAGCTCTGAACCATAAGTTTACTATCTTGCAGAAAAGCAAGCTTGTTTAAATAAGTTTGAAAACACTTCATGCAATAGCTCCTGCCTGGAGATTCACCTTTTTATATCTAAGGTTCAGAAAAATGCTGCATTAAAAAACTCCAATTAATGTTGTTTAACCCAGCATTTTCTGAAGTATTTAAACTATAAAACAACACAGCCCATAGAACTTTCTGTGATAATAGAAATGTTCTGTAAATGTAGTGCCCAATATAGTAGCCATTAGCTACTTGTGGCTATTGAACACTTGAAGTATAACAGAAGCATTGAATTTTTAATTTAATTTAAATTTGAATTTAAATAGCCACGTGTCACTAGTAATTTTGTTTCTATTGGACAGTGCAATCATAGAGTCATTTAAATTTACTCTGTATATCACTTTTTACTTCTCGCTGAACCATCATTCCAGGCAGGACCAACTACATAATGTGTAGGACCCAATGCAGAATGAACCATGAGCCCCTTCATTCCAAAAGCAGGAAAGAAGTGACATGAAAGATACTAAAGTATAAAATAAATGTTTTCCATTTCTTCTATGGCCTCTCTATTGACTTGCCATGAGAGGTTTTTATTTGCTGTTTGAAATTGTTGTAGGTACAGTTAAAACTGTAAATTAGTAGCTTGAATTTTAACATTTATCTTTGTATTGTAGAGTGCCAGAGTAAAATACAATTATAAGAGTGTTTAATTGTTATATGTGATCTCCAAAATTGCATAATTTATAATTAGTAGCTTCAATATACATTTGCCTTTTGTTCTTACCAGAACAGTGAAAATGCTGCACAAAACTTAACCATTTTTATTTTACTTCTTGATACATATTCATTCTACCAATGTCCCCTACCTTAGGCTTATTGATAAATAAGGAAGGACAGAAAGGAAAAAGAAATATAGGTTATGTGTTTTTCCCTTTTCCTCTGTGTCATCATTTTTAGTATAAGTAGTTAGCTGACACAGGAAGGTAATGTAAATGAAAAAGGGACACAATTAGGTTCCTTGATAGTTTCTGTTTCTTAGAATGGGTACTGTTTTCTTTCTGTGTACAGAGTAAGTTCTAGTTCAAATGGAAATCAAATTTTTCAGGGATGTTAATATGGAGTTATGTGGTGCCGGTGTCCAAAGGTGTAATTACAAGTGTATTGCTTAATATGTTGTTATAAATGGTGACTCCGTCTCCAGACCAGAGCATAAGAGTCTCTTTAATTCATTCTATGGCTATGGATTGTAGTGTTTCAGCTAGCCTGGCATCTGAAAACTGAAGTTTTTAATAGAGATAGCTTCAGTGGTTCCGGGAAGCAGCTAAATATATATGAAAAATTAGGACATATATGCATATGAGAATTTTTCTGGGAAGTGTGTCCACAGCTATTAATAGATTTTCAAAGGGGCTCATGACACAAAAACCCCAAGAGCGACTTATTTAGAACATTGTTTATAAGAGAAATGGCTTTTCAGATCCAGAAAAACAAGTTACGAACCTTTGGAGACCAGAAATTGAGAGTTACAAATACATCTTATAATGAGAAGTAATATTAAAATATGACTTTATTAAATTTTCAGTCAATGCCTGCTTTGATTTTGCTCTCAGTCCAAATCGATCTTAAAGTATTCTTACTCACTTACTCACTCTCTCCTTTCCCTGAAATTATCTAAGGTACCCAGGGCTTAAATATCAGATATTGCTATAAAATGGTTTATCTAGGCTTTGGTATTTCTTCTTTTGCATCTATAATATACCTAAGTCCTTAAAGGCCCTTTTCTCTGGGGAATCAGTGGCTCAGAGGCAAGAGAGGGAAAGTAGGAGGCTGTGTTTGAATGTGAAAAAATAGAAGTTTGGGGCTAAGGAATCCATGTCAGAATGACACTGTTGATCTTTAGAGACTTGCAAATAATCCTGAATAAACTGTCTTGACCCAAGACTTTTAAAGGTTCAAAATCCAAGGGCTAATTTGGAGTGTACTTGCTGAATTTTCACATGGTCTACAGTGCCTGCTTCCAGCTGGAACTGGACATGGAAATACTTACACTGAAATAACATTGAGGGAGCCCCTATGAAGTTTCTGATCAAACAGGAACCAAAAAAAAAAAAACACCCTAAAAATCCCGGGAGACTGCCTCATTTATTATTTTCATCTTTTCTTCTACCTCATCCTAAGAAAGTCTCTGGGCTGATAGTATCTGTATATAAGAGACACTTCATGAGACATATCAGCCTTAGATCTCTTCGGAAATCCCAGCTTTGAAGAAACTTACAGTAAAGTGAGTTTATCCGTTTGTGAATTGCTCAAGAAATCATCCTTCTCAATGTTAGTATTATTAGGGGCTGCCATATTTTGGGGTTAACTTGTTTTTCTTGATTTCTGACAGGTGAATTAAATGAACTCTTTTAGAAGGAGCAGCTTTTTAGTTCTAGTCAGATTATATTTGGAGTTTCTCTCGAAAAGCAATTTATGTATTTATTTTTGCTTAGAGTCTACTAGGATTATTAAGAAGCAAAACACATATAAATCTAAACTTAAATATTGATTCTACTTGATCCAGAGTACACTTCTGTATTTAATTTATCCATGTATTGTACATTGTAGCCAATAATCTCTTAAAAATATATTTGAGTCAGTAAGATGGGTGAATCTGTCTGCATGTGTAAGAACAAGTTTCAACAGGAGCAACAGAAACAAAGAAACCAGATCTGGCCACTGGACCACTGAGCTCTTTGCTTCTGCATTCAGCTGGCAGGAGTGGGGTCCCTTTAGTAACTTCTCCATCGTCCTACGTCCTATGTGAAATGGCAGGAGTGCCCCTTTCCCAGTTCCGAGGCCTAATGTGAGTTGGAATCAGTTGTTTTTGGCTAAAGGGTATAAGGGTAGGTCTTGATTGTACATTTTGTTTATGTGTCATGTGCTATTTACCAAATGGCCACATTTTCACACTTTGTAGCAAAGTTGTGTTTTGACAGTATAACACTCCTGAGGGAAGAAATAGGAAGAGAAGGATGTTTCTCGGATTCTCGACAAAAGGAGAACTAAGTTGGGAAATGCCTTTTTATGCTTTCATTTTCCTAACAAATACTAAATTAACCAAAAAAGTCTTTCTGAGTGATACGGAGTAAACAAGCAAAATATTCTTTCTTGTGTGTTCCAAAGTTGAACTATTATAGCATGTTATGAGTTTCTTTTGGGCAAACACTATATCTTATTTATTTTTGTGTTACTGCATTTTGTTGTTATTATTATTATATTTATTATTATTGCTTTTAATTCCTCATAACTTAGCATGGTGATTGGCACACAAGAGAAGTTCCATAAATGTTTGTTTCATTTGCTCAGTTTGATCAATGGAATACAGGATTCTAGGGTTTAGGCTCAATTTCAAGCAAGAACATCTTTGAGAAAAATATTTAATGCGAAAAAGGTGTCTCCAGAATCCAGCTACTTTCTCTTTCACTGCATACACCACAAGTGTCAGTATAATTTTGCTGTTCTCTGGTTGAGATTATGGATTTCCACTGTGATGCTGTCACCAGGACTATTTCTCTTTATCAAATTATTTCCTGATAAAATAAAATCATGGTGATTCAATATGGGAGATTTACACATAGCATATTTGCTTCGAGCGCCTTAGATTGACGTTGGTGATAATGGGAAATATATTTTAGGGTATTGCCCCCTTGTAAAACCTTTCAGATCACAAATTATATCAAACAGGAAACAGCCCTAGTTTTAGTTTTAAAGACTGGAGAGGAAGCAACATAATATCCCCTTGAGAGAACATACTCTTTTCCCTCATTTTGCAGATGGGAAAACTGAAAAACAGAAAATAAATTACTGCTCAATCTGACATTATGAATTAGGGTCTGAGCTGGAAATAAAAACAAGAGACTGTACTAAATTTTCTATCACGTTAAGCCTTTATTTACCCAAAGATGTATAAATTAACTTGATCTACAACTCTGACTCTTTCTTTAGGAAGTGGTTAAGTATATTTTCTCAAACTGTGATTATATGTAATAAACATAAATCCTCCCCTTGGGATCCTGGCATATCTAGTTTTCCGGGTCAGTATGTATCGTGCTCATAAAGTTCAACAAAACTTTTAAATGATATTTTGAAACTTTTTTCTTTGAGCAAAAGCACAGTTGCTGTGTACTGAAGTTGGATGAAGTATTTTTTTTTTTCCACATGTCTGTCATTTCAGTGTGATGTTGAAGACTGGATAATAAAATTATTATTTGACTATGGCATTAATATAAACTTTATATACAATGTCTTTTGGAATTTTAAAAGCTATTTCAAGAGTATATTCTTGCAACAAATTGCAATTTTTAGCATAACTTTGATGTTCCAGCTCTTGCCTCAAAAGCGCAGAGCAGAACAAAAATAAGAAAAAGAACTATATAAGTTATTTTTAAAACTTCAGCTTTGGAAGGCAAATAGCCTTCTTTATAAACAAGGTATTTTATTAATTGGATTTTATCAGATTTATGTAAGAAAATTTATTTCATAATACCATTAAGGAGCAACAATATTCTGATCATATTTTGAATGTGTGAAGTAAAACACAAAATAGAATTCCCCTAGTACATCCCACAGGGCAGAAGCAATTGTTTAGAGAGCTATGTTGAAGATTTTAGAGAAGAAGAATATGGTTTTGAGATCTCAGTTAATAAGAGAAGTATCTGGGTCATCTTTAATACCAGATATGACTCTATCTGCATGCTCTGATCATACACAGTAAGTCAATAGTTTTGGTCACTTACCGAAGTGAAAATACGGTGCGGAAAACATAGCTTTCTTAGATATATTGTCATCTGGCAGTTCCAAGCGAGGTCTCTGACAGTGTACTTAACACATGATTCCCCAGCAATTATAGCAGATTTTAGAATAGATAACTTCCAAGAAAAATTCCCAACTACTTTAGAGGGTAAGTCCATACCTGAAGACTGATTTATCACTGAGGTTGGCTATTTTATGTCCCAAAGCTTTTATACAGCTTTCAGAAGTGCCAAATTGCACTTTAGGAGTCCATGGAACCTCTGGGAAATTAGAATATTTATCTCTCTTTAACCTTGGCCTTTAGATAGAAAACCTTAGAAAACCACTTGGATTCTGTTTCCCACTGGATTCTGTGTTAATGAATCCCATATGTGCCAGAGTGTATATGACTTCAAAAGTAGGCAGAAAAAAAAATTGCGATGGATGAATATGCTCTTAGTTAATAGAAGATGTAGTGATTTTTATATGTTGTGAACTATAACACTGTTTTTAATTGACTTAATGTCAGATTGTGAATCTCAATATCCATTTGCTTATTTAAACTTTATGATTTGTGTGTTAAGACACTAGGAGAACACAAAAAGTGAGGATGAACATTCAGAAGGTATATCTTAATAAATCTCTCATGTAAACTGTGTTATAATTATCATATTTTTAAAAAACAAAGTATGATGTAATATCCATTGTCAGCCAACAGATATGAAGTACTACCTTATTAACTCTAAATTTGGAAAATTATAAAACCTATGCTGGATATTAAAACGCGCTTTTAAGAATTTGAATTCTCGTGTGGTCATCATTTAGAGAAAAACTTCCAGTGCCATCTGTACATGAGGCAACTTAGAGCACATTTTTTTTGTTGTTGTTGTTACATCAGCTTGAAAGGCACGGGTCTCCACAGTCAACTTCCTATATTTCATAAGCAGACAACCCATATGACAATGTATTCCAACAAACCTAGCAGTCAAATTTTTATTAACATTGACAGCCTTTCTATTTAAACCCTTTGTAAAATGCAAAATCTTGTTTATTTCTGTATAGGAGGAGCAGAAAAAAGAGAAAGACATCAAAATAGTTAATTACATTTCATACTTTTTTTTGGCATGAATGAATTAGCAACTTGAATAATTGAAAGTTTACTATGCAAGAAATGAGTGTCTATCTGGATAATCCAGGATAATCTCCCTATTTTAAGACCAACTGATTAATAATCTTAATTCTATTTGCAACCTTACTTCCTATCTACAATGTAATTAAAAAAAAGTCCTTAAAAGTAAAAAAGGGAAGCAAACGGAGTCAGAGTGAGTTGATGTGAGGACTCTACCAGCCATTGCTGGCTTTGAAGATGGGGCCACAAGTGACTGTAGGTGGCCTCTGAATCTGAAAAAGTCATGGAAATAGATTTTCCCCTGAAGACTCCAGATGGAACCCTGATGACACCTAGATTTTAGCCCAGTGAGACCCATTTTGAACTTCTCATCTACAAAACTGTAAGATAATAAATTTGTGTTGTTTTAAGAAAGAAAGAGAGACACTGAGAGACAGAGAGAGAGAGAGAGACAGACAGACAGAGACAGAGCCAGAGACAGAGACAGAGAGGAGGGAAAAAGAGGGGAGGAGAGGAGAGGGAGGGAAAAGAAAGTAATGAGTGCCATTTATACAGGAGTGGAAAAGCTTCTATTCTTCTACCCTTTAGTTTGGAATATGGCTGCTGAAGCAATCAGTATGTCATCATAGTTACAATCAGCCACCTGATTCAGAATGAACTGCTCTACCACAGTACACAAATACACAGTAATATTTGTGGCTTTGCATATATGTGCAGAAAGTGTTAATCTTCTCTCATTTCTTAAAATCTAATAATATTCATCTTTTTCTTGGCTTTTTAATATTCCTGTCTACTGGGTTACTTTTTTCTTTAGCTTGTATACTTTCCTAATTATCCCTTTTTTCTAAAAGCATATATCTACTCTAAAATCAAAATTTTAATTACCATATTTTCTGCTTATTTCTTAATTTTCACAAATGATGTGACTAGAAAATATTGATACTCAACTTTAGTGAGATTATAAGAATTTAGTGTCATTAATTCTCTGAGGAAGCTGTAATAAAGGGAGAGCTGGAAATAAGCACTTTTAGCAATTACCGAATTAAGAAAACCTTAATAAAAAAAATAAAAGTTTTTAATTATTCAAATGACAATAATTATTATAATAATCCATTTACTTAGTTCTTTAATACAAATTTATCTACCCATTGTAACAATTTGATTATTTGAGCATACAACCTTATTTTTAAAATATACAATGCAAATACAAAAAAAGTACTTTAGTTATAATATATTTAAAATGCAATATTTTTTCAAATCAAATTACTCTGAGCTCATTGTGAGCATATGTTATATTATTTAGTAAAACAAACTGATGGAAGAAAGAAATCGGTCAAGTTTCAAAAAATTGGAATATGCAAGGATTGGAATGCAATGGTTCATTTACTTGCATTAACCTAAGCAAGAGCGCCTGGAATGCAGATTTAATAAAATGCACTCCCAGCAAAGTGAGCATGGCTGGAAAACCCAGGCTTTGGGAAACTGGCAAATGTCAGAATACTAGGAGGCCATAGGGAGACCTCCCCATAGGAGTGAAGGTGAGGCTTCTCCTGTAGGGACTTGTTCCACTGTTCCTATCCTGAGAAGTTAATAACTTTAGGAAATATGCCTGAAAAAGGAATGGAAGAACAAAGTTTTTATTTTTCTGGGGTGGAAATAGTTTGTCCCATACTTGAAGTCTGGTGTAATGTGGACTGGATTTTGAGGAGTGGAGAGATTAATAATGGTATGAAATATAAATAATATTAGTAAAGAATAGTTGTAAGTGCTTTACAGATATTCATTTGTTTAATTCTCACAACAACAATGTGAAGATGGTACTGTGATTAGCACTCACATTTTATAGATAAGGAACAAAGAGGTAAAGTAAGTTGCCCAAGATTACACAGCTAATAAGTGGAGGAAGCAGGGTCAAACCTCCACAGTCTGGCTCTACAGATGTGCATGTTCTTACTGAAGGAAGGTGCCCACCCTTGAGAGGGACCAGGCGTCTTAGTTAGGGCTAGGTTAGACTGCAGAAAGCTACAACCAGTATGCTGAATAGCATGGTGTAGGTTATAATAAAAAAGCAATGCTGTTTTTATTTATTCATTCATTCATTCATTCATTCATTCTATTTTACTTTATTTACTGGAAGCAATCTTTCTCTAACCCAGGATAAAAACTTTGCTTATGACCTTTCTGTTCACTCTCAGATCAGCAACATCTTTACAATGAGGATAGAGTAAAACAAAGTCTGAAATAGAAATAGAAAATCTGATCTTCATGTTTGGTTCTTCTTTCCTCTCCCTCCGTCAAGAAGTCTCTAGTGGGAAAAGGTGGGTGGCAAGGTTGGCTGTTCTGTTTCTCTCTCTGCCTCCCCCAGAGCTGGCCTGTGGAGACAGGAAGAGAATGGAGCAGGAAAAGTCTCACCTGAACTGATAGAACTCTGAGCGGCCTTCTGCTCTCTGCTTGGTAGAGATAAAAAATAATGATTTCTTTTGTGGATAATTTTTGTGGCCCCCTCTTTCTGTAGTTCTCTTTTTTTTAGAAGGATGCATCTCTGTCCTGGTGGTCACTTGGACCCCTCCCTGAACCTGTGGCTAAGCAATCTCTTCTAGCTTCTTGCTGCTGGGGCTCCTGTGCTCCTCCCTGTGGCTTTAGTGGAGCAAGTTCAGGACAGTCCATGCCCGCTGACTCCTGCATGGCCTCCTTTGGTCTCCTGGAAGCATCCTGCACCCCTTGCCCTAACAAGTCTGAGAGTGCAGACCCTTCTCAGCTCAAAATATCCTTTCAGTTCCACCAATGCAGCTCATCAGCTTCTCTCATCTTCTAGTGTCACAGACAGGAGTCAGTCCTCAGTCTCCTCTCTAGGTAATGAGCTCCCAGAGCAGCACCGTGTGATCCTCCTCACTGATAATGCAGCCATCTTGACTAGAAGTCTGTAGTTACTATTTGAACAAAAATTGAGTTGCCTTCATTAGCTTCATAAGTTTTCCATTGCTCTTAGGATCATATCTAAACTGCACATCCTAATAAGCCATGATCTTCCTTTCACCATTCTCCAGCTTCATTTCATTTCTTTCAGTCTTTTAACTCTCTTTACTGCCTAAGATATCATGCACTTAGTATTTCCTCTTCCCCAAAGTCTCTTTTTCATCCTCCCATCCCCATCGTTCCCTTAATCAATTCCTATTCATTGTTAGGAGCCAGATTAAATGTCTCTCAGGAATGTCTTCATCAGTAGCTCTGTGTGGGACAGTCCCTCTGATAAATGTATAGCATCCTACCTTTTCTCTTTTATAGATATTAAATCTATAACCATATAATTATTTGAATTCTTACTGCTTATTGTTCATCTCTATAACTAGAATGAATGCTCCACGAGGCTCAAACCATGCCTATCTTGTTCACTGCTTTATCTCCAACACCTAGAGTGAGTTACTATGTTGCCTAATAAATGTTTGAATTAATGAGTGAAATCATCATAATGTTTCCTTATTAAAAATCTCTATAGCTATTTCCTCATATTTGGCAACCTACTCGGGATATTTATCAAGATTTGCTTTATTTAAATTCTTAGCTGTGTGTCACTAACAAAAAAAAAACACACACACACTTTCCTTACAACTTACTGTTTTGCTTCATATCGTGACAATGTTTTTATCAAAATGTCTATTGTGTGAGTACTATTTTCAGCTTTAAGTAAAATGAGAAAGGAAACAGAACAATATTGCCTTTTTGCAGACTGAATGAGAAACAATTAGATTTTCAGATATTTAAACACAGATGTGTTGACTCAAAATTTATTCTCACTGTTTTCAGCTTCTAGTCTATCAGTTATTCTAGCATGTCCTATTGTAGTTCAAGGTCTCAGATCCTTACTTCTAGGTTTATATAATGACTCAGTTCTTTCTTTTTAAAAATTGATCTTTAAAATTACATTTAAAAGCTGAATAATCAGAAGATACACAGAAACAAGAAAAAAAATCACCTACACGTTCACTATTCAGATACCCTCAGTTTATATTTTATTGCATCATCTATACAATTTTTATCTCCACAAAATGAATCTTACTGTATACATTGTTTATAATATGATTGTTTTCACTCCAGATGTATCACAAATATGTGTATCATATGCATGTCTGCTCAGCAAGGAAAATCCACCTATTATTTCTAGGAACGGGAGGTTTTGTTGCGCTTTCCTCAGATTAGTGCCATGCTCCCTGTGGACACTCACTCAGTAGACGGCTGAGTCATGCTCAACTGCTGTTTTGTTTTTCTACAACATGAAACCTCTAAAACAGACTTATGACTAACTATGACGGTCAATATGCGATATACAGTCCTCTACTCTTTGTGGAAACTTGTAAACCTGTCGTTCCTACACATTTACTGACTGATTCCTCAGCAACTTCCCATGGAACTGATCTCAAACACTATCATATGAAATTCATTACTTTTTGGTATAACTATGTACAAAATTATAAAGTTTTGTCCTCTAAACTTCAACACTTTACCACTCAAAATTCCCTGTATGTTTAATGTGTTCTAATTCTTTAGTTTTAAACCTATTTAATATACTTGATTTACCAGATCATATAACTTCTGGCTGTAGTTTTCTCACTAGACCCTTGCTTTGTGTGCTTGATTATCCCAAATTGTTGAAGATCTACCACTAAATCATTGATGTACTTTCTCATCTGTTGTCTCAACGTTTTAACATCTTTCCCATGTGTAAACTTATCTTCTCACTCTTCTCAAAACAAACCACACAACTCAGAAGTAACACATACTATTATAAGAACATGATGACTTACATTGTATAATCACTATGTAATTGTAGGAATGTAGAAAACACTAGAATAAAGGTAAAAAACGAGTTCATAAATTCTGGAGGTTTTTATTTATTTGTACCTTTGAATTCTAGTCACATAGTTTTTGAAAACGTACCTTTATCCATATCTTATTTGAAATCTCATGAATATTTCCTGCTGTGTTTCACTAGACAAAAATCCCTCACGCAAATGCTCTGTAAAAACTACAGACATTGTCCAGGCACCAAGTAATGGAAATGTATTTACAATCACATATGGGCAATCATGCATTTTAATTGCTTCCACAGTTCACAGAAATAGTGCAGACATACATACACATGCAACTTAAATCCTGAAAGCTTAAGAATCCCCCTCTTTGTTATCTGAAGGTTCTTCTGATCGCCACAGAAAAGAGAAAAAAGCTCTGGGACTACAAGGACTCAAAATTTCTTTTCACGATACGTTTTGTTTACCTTCTTACAGCCTGCAGTGCCATATTGCTGCCAACAAATGTCAATTGCCAATCAAAAGGGAAGAAGGAAAAATTGCTTGACCAATATAAAAGGAAGCATGGTTTGTTTGATGCGCTTTTCCTTCACTCAAAGCCTACACCACACTACAGATAGGAATTGCACAGACCAGAAGGCAAGCTGATAGAGGGGTGGAATGACAACTGACATCTACCAAGGAAATATCTAAGTTTTTCAGAAACTATTTTCCCTAAATAAGAATTGTGAAATGTACATAATCATAGGAATCTCTCCAGCTGTGTTGACTCCAATGAAACAGAAATTATAAACACAAACATAGTTAAATATGTGTGCAGAGCCATTTTAAGGACCTCCCGGTACCCAGACAGAGAATACAGAGTACATTTTCCGGGTTCTTTTCTTTTACATTTATTGCTCCTCCTATCCTAGAAAGTGTCATATATTAGTTTTGGCCGTGGCATTCATACTGGCACCACAGATACTAATAGTTTTAGTAATAACCAACAATAAAGTGTTACTATTTACTAAGCTTATTAGGCTAAACCTTTTATCACCTTTGTAAACTCTCAAATATGTCTATGAAGATAAATAATTTTATTATCCCCATTTTACTGATAAGGATACTGAGGCAGAGAGATATTAAGCAATGTATCCAAGATTAGTCAACAAAGAAAAAGCAGGGGCAGGGCAAAATCTTGATGTAAGTTCTATAGCTGACTTAAAAATTTATGCTTTATACTAAGTTCAGCAGTTGAGAAGTTGCTTGTTTCTTCTTAGATATTTTGATTAAAATTTAGGAGGGTTGTCCACCAGAGATGTTACTTCTGTTGAGGTCATATTGTCCAAGCATCAGGTTTGTACCTATTCATATTGGGTATAATGGAGAGCTCCCTCTAACAATTTGAGCCCTAAGTATTTTGCTTGTCTTACTTTTGTTATGTTTGTAAATATTAAGAAATAAACAATAATAAAGGGCAGGACTTGGGAAGAGGTATGATAGTGATTGGATAAAGAAACTGTGGTACATATATACAATGGGATATTACTCAGCCAGAAGAAGAGATGAAATACTGCCATTGCAACAACATGGATGGACCTCAAGATAATCATGCTAAGCGAAATAAGCCAGACAGAAAAAGATGAAAATCACATGATATAATTTATATGTGAGATATAAACCTAAAAGCAACAAATGAACAGGACAAACAAACAGAGACTCATGGACATGAACAATAGACTAGTGGTTACCAGAGGGTAGGGGGTGAGGCGGGAGGAGGGAGGTAGATGGGATAAAGGGGTCAAATATGTGGTGACAGAAAGAAATCTAACTATGAGAGGTAAACACAGAATGTAATATATATATGCTTTACTGTTAAATTGTACACCTGAAACTTACCAAATTTTGTTAATCAATGTCACCATAAAAAATAATAAAAAGATAAATAGAAAAAAATGATTTTTGATAAAAAATATATATAATGTTAGTTTTAAGGCTATTTATATAATATAAAATGTAAAGCAAACGAAGTCTAACTTTCTCATCGATCTATAGCTATTATCAATCACTTTTTCTAACCCTGGGTCCAAGTATTTTTGGCAGTGATAAAACTAGACATATTAAGTGGGACCAGGATTGAGAATGAAACCAGCCTGTTGAGCAGAACAATTTATACAGTACTTACTTAGGCCAGGGAACACACCGGTTTACATAGGCAAGATGTGAAATTATTGAGAGTCCTAAAGTCAAGCCTAGGTCAAAGTACAGCAATATCAACCTGGAGGAGTGAGTGTCTGAGAGCTGGCCTGTGGCAAGCGTTTAGAGATGTAGGCTGAGTAGGGAACACAGGTTATAGAAGAGTTATGGTATAAGTAGTGTCTGTGTCTAGAGGTCCAATGAGGGCATTGATGCATGAGGAAGTCCAATTCAAGCATAAGGCTCAGTTGTTCTTTCTCAATCTCTCTTGAGAAAAAGAGAAGGGAGCTCAGCTAGAAAAAAAATGTACTGAAAACTTAGCAAAGAGATATTGATCTACATGAATACACAATCAAGACTGTTAATGTTTAGAAAGAAAATTTTTGTCTCTGAACTGATTTGCAGCAGCCTTTTCCTTATAGGCAGGTACAAGGAAGATTCTGTCAAGTTGGTAGCTAAAGTTCTTCCAGAAATTTAGCTAAGAGGCCAGTATCCTCTCCTAGTTAGTCTAGTACAAAGTGTTTCCTCTGCCTTTACTCAACTATAAATTCAACGATGAATTCCATTGGGATTAAATTTATTTTCGAACAAATGAACAAAAAATGAAAAGAAATTGACCTATAAAAGTAATATTTTATCAAGAACAATAATTCCCAAGTGGTCTGTTCAACCTAAAAACTTAATTAATTAATTAATTAATTTTTAATTAAATGTATTGGGGTGACATTGGTTAATAAAATTATATAGGTTTCAAGTGTATAATTCAATAATACAGCATTCATATATTGAATTTGATGTTCACCACCCAAAGTCAAACCTAATCCGGTACCCTTCTCTAGCTCTATACTCCCTTAGTTGGCAGTAGCTAGCCAGGTGCAATTTATTTAATATCTAACAAAATTAGAATAATAGTTTAGCTTGGAAAGTCTTAGCTAGGTCTTTTGGAAACAAATAAAAAGTATATTTAATATAACTTTTTAAAAGAACAATAACACACTGAAAACTAAAAACATTAAAGTGGACACAAAATGGTTCTATTACAGTATTTAAGAATTCTATTTTGTATTACACATCTACTCTCCTTCTGCCAGATGAAGTGGGCTTCTAGAGTTCTTTAAAGTGCTTTGAGTAGCTTTGAGAAATAGCTGGATTTTGTTTATTGTTGCCATATTGAACTTAGGGGCCCTCTGCATTGTGTCACGCTGTTAGGTATTGACTGAGATATGCATCAAGATAACTTAGAATATGGAAGCTCAAACACTAGCACTCTAGTGGGACTTAGAGGACATTAGTCTAATCTTCACATAACGCCACCCCTTCTATTTTACAGATAAAAAAAATGTTAAAAAGGTGAAGGGACTGCCTCTAAATTGCAAAGCAAGTTAGAAGCACACCCAAGAGCTGATTGCCTGGTCTTTCATCTTTGATCATATTTGGTCTTTCAATCAGGAAGTTTCAAGCCTTATGCTTGAATTGGGTCAGGAAAACAGAACCACTCTAAGATTTCAATCAAGATGAAATTTAATACAGGATATTAGGTGTTTATAAAAATCATTGCAAATGCTGAGGGAGCAAAGGTCAGGGAAACCTTCCATCCACTTCCAGAGAATCAGAAAGTTGTAGAAATTGCACGAAACTACCAACAATGATTTCAATTGTAAGCAGTATTAAAACAGATGAGTAATAGGAGAATGGCTGAGCACCAGTTCAAAACCTTATATCTACTCTCTGCCAAAGCACTTGTGTCTGTCTGCCAGTGCCAGAAACAGATAATATTGTTTCTGAATTTCTTTTGCCTCCTAAATTTAACTTGCCTGCCTCTCATCCGCAAAATCTAATGAGAAATGCTGTTGTCAAGGGATTCTGAGAAATGTAGTTTCTAGGTTTCCAATACTTACAGTACGAGGCAGAATATAGAAGGATTCACAACAGAAAATCTAGCACAATCATGTTGTGCTGAAACTACAGTCTACTCTGAGTTGCCAAATGGCACTTATCTAAATTAGTGCCGAAACAAATATTTAAGGGACTTTGGTTGAGGGGTGCCAAAATGCTAGATCTACCTAGGGCACTTCACACATCTCAGTCCATTTATGGGGAGGAAATATAGTTTAATGGAAACAATATACAATTTTCTTTCAGTTTTATCAGCACCTCCTCCCATTCATTCTTCCAAAATACTGTGATAGGGAAACCAATAAATGGGTTGCAGGCATTGAGAGCAACTGTATCTATGAATATAAATCAGGATGGAATCGTGTAATACTGATTCTTCCAGAAATAGAACATATGATCATATTTTTTCATCCTACAAGAAGCCATAATTTTATTAATTATAGAAACAGTACAAATTTCAAATCAAGCTGCAGTCAACAGTTTTGAAACATTAAAAAAAGTCCTAGTTTTTAGATGGTTACATTGTTACTTCCATAATAGCATTTACAATATCATGACTCATTTTTCAGAGCTCCGACTGCCTTTGCTTTCCACACATTTGCTTGCAACATAACTGATTCCATGTCCTTAACTTCCACACTTGTTTCATCAGCCTCTTCCTTTTTGCTCTCCTCTTCTACAGTTGGAGTCTGTGTTTTCTTAAATGTTTGAGGCAGCTTCACTTTGAACTTCAAATTTCTCAGCACGTGCTAGCTGTGCTTTCTGAAGTAAATCCTCCCTCTTGGCTTGCTTCAAAACTAGGGCCGTATCTGAAGCTGGGCTCTTGTAGATACCGGTTTTGTGATCACAAAGAGAATATTCTTAGATTTCCGGACAGTGAGTGACCAGAAAGGCAGTTTGGACACAGCCTTCCAAGCCTCCTTTTCACCCCAGCTTTGTTTTGCTTTACTCGCTGTATCTTCATCGATTTCAGCTGCTGCCGCCACCTGGGCTCGTTGTGTGGTTGCCTGTGTGGAATCTTGTTCCTGGAGTTCTGGTACTGATTCAACATGGTCGGATTCTGTTCTGACCAGGTCTCAGCTTGGGGCTGTGGCAAACTCCTGCTTTGTAGCAGGGGCGGTTTCTATGGCTTCACCCGGCATTTTGGGCAGGGAATGCAGAACCAAGACGGCAGCATTACTTATGATCATATAATAAAACTTTTATTGTTCTCTAAGAACCATGGTCATAAATAATACAAGTTATGTGAAAGACATGCTCTGTGAAAGAAAAGTTCTTTCTGCTTAGCAGGATCTGGCCCATTGTCTTGGGGCTGGGGGCAAGGTAGATAAGAGTAGTGGTGGTGGTGGCCGGGGTGGGGGCGCTATGGATAGAGTGACAGACCCAAAATCCCAAATGCTGCTTCTGTTCTTTTCTGAGCTCCCTGGCAAACAGATGGAAGTAGCCCATCCACCTATGCTTACCTCATCTTCGCAGAGGCAAAAATTAGAAGAACTAGACAAGTGCTGGGAACTAATGAAGGCTGGTGTGGCATGGTATATTGAGTTGGGCACCCACCTGGGGAGTTTCCCTTTACCTCCAGGGGAGGAAGAAGCTGTGCATTATAATGACTTGTGCTTTTATTTGTTGAGATCCAGCTTTGCAAAAATCAGGGCACCTGCAACAGGAGGCTTTGTGTTAACTCTGACTCAAAAAATTAAGCGGCATTTGCCTAGAGTTTCTGTTCTTTCCTGAGCAGAGTGGAAGAAGAGAATAATTATATCCTAACGGGACTGACATTCATTTTCAATGAGACGTTCTTGTTCACTAAGTTGTCATCAAATATAACAATTGTAGGGAATGTGTTGTTCCTGCATGAAATTTTAGTAACACCAGATTTGCTGCTGTGATTATGTTCATTATGTACCTCATGTAGGTGTCCTATAGTAATCATAAAGGAATATAAACAAGAATAAGACCCATGCCACAGACTGTTGAGCTGTAGAAACAGAGGAACTACTTTACCATTTTCCCAGTAAAATTTAGCTCTCACTGAGATAGAAAGAGCTTTGTAGCAAATGAATATATGATAAACCTACTTTGCCATTTATTGCTCTGTGCTCTATTCTATTAGAATGCATGTAAGTTCTCTGAGTCTTAATTTCCTCATTTATAAGATGGCAGTAATAATGCTTACATCATAGGTTTTAAATGTACAGAGATAAATCATATGTATAGACATGGTACTATTTCTTTGGAACTAAATTCATCTTGTTCATGAGCCCAAACTTGTTTTTTCATAGCAACAACTGTGTAGCCAAGGAAGTTCGATCTTTGGTTTTACAAGTCTCTTTCAAATGATTATGAAATCAATTTAGGATTTAAATTGGTTCTTCTAAACATCAAATTTCTTTCTAAGGCTCCTTTTCTTTTCCCCTAACCTCTTCCTTCTCAGGTTGTCAAGCTCATGTAACATCATGGTAGTAAAGACAGTGAGTCCAGCTGTGTCCTCAGAATCTTTACTGGCCTCTCCTGAGATGTCTTATTACTCTTGATCTTTCACCTCGTAATCTACTCATTTCTGTCCATCTATCATGACATCTACTCTGATGGGCATGCATAGGGCACAATTATTCTTCCCACAGTGTTACTGCTGCTGATTGGCCCCACTATGGTCCTCTCTGCTGATCACTCAAGATGTAGCTTCATCCTCTGGCCAAATCTTATCTAAGGGCTGGCCACTCACAGCCTGTGCTACAGAAGGCCTTCTCTTGCCCAAACTCTCTTCTGAGAGCACACTCCCAGGAAGGTGCTCTCTTTTTAGTTAACTTCTTCGCCCCTTTTTAGGGACTATGGAACATTTTGAGCCTGAAGCCACTGAGACATCCTGTATCTTCTTCTCACTTAAGCCTTGGCCTAGAGCTTAGATCCTGAAGCTTAACATTAAAAGCCTTGAATAAGACCCCTCAAATTGAGGCCCTTGTGTTCAATGGCATGGTATAGAGCAGTGGTCCCCAATCTTTTTGGCACCAGGGACCAGTGGCCCTATGAGAATCTAATGCCCGATGATCTGAGATGGAGCTGAGGCGGTGATACTAGCTCTGGGGAGCCACTGCAAATACAGATGAAGCTTTGCCTGTTTGCCTTCTGCTGTGCAGCCTGGTTCCTAAAGGCCACAGATGGGTACCCAATCCGTGGCTGGGGGTTGGGGACCCCTGGTAGAGTAAAGAGCATGAGTATTGAACCAGAGTCACTTGAGTTCCCAGCTTTACCACTTATTAGATGTGATCTTGGAGAATTAAAGAGAAAAATAGTGATCTCTGTATCTCTTCTCTTTTTTTCAGTAAACGATAAAAAAATGCCTACTTTTCAGGGTTCTAAGGGTTATGTGAGGCATTGAAAGCAAAGCATCCGGTACATAGTAGATGACAAATATATGTTAATTTTCTTTTCCTCTCTATTCCCAATCAGGCATGACAAATTAAAGAATAGTTCTACTAAAAGTTCATTTCCTGTAGATTGGGATTACTATGGGCTCATTTAAGCATTTGTTTTTCCTTGTTGGTTTTATTATGGTTTTAAAGAAAAATAATTCAGAATATGTTAGTAAAACTGAAGACATATGCCATTCCCATACTGAGTAATGAATTCAGAAACTGTTGATAGAGCCAACAACATCTTTGAACATGGATGCTTAAAAATGTTATTAAGAGAAAAGAAAATTACTTTTAAGTAATGTGTTAGAAGATGGAGATTTGAAGAAAGCATGGGAAGATGGAAGTACAATTCTGGTTATAAGCTGAATTGGTAATTTACGTAATCATTTAGGACATGTTGCTACACCTGGAACCCTCAGATTTTTATTTTCTGTCAGCAAAACAAACTGAAAAAACCTTATATCAGGCTTTAAGTAATTAAAATAATACCTCAATTTTCTCTCTCTGTCTTTGTATATATTTTTTCTTTTTGACAAATTATCTGAAAGTAGGGTATAGAAATTATGATACTCTGCTTCAAAATATTTCAGCATATCTCCCAAGAAACAAGTATAGTCTACGGCCATGCTACCCTGAACAAGTCTGATCTCATCTGATCTCGGAAGCAAAGGCAGGGTCAGGCATGTTTAGAACTTGGATGGGAGACCGCCTAGGAAGAACGGGTGCATGTCTTTTCATGCCAGGGATTCTCTGGGGTATACAAATAGAAATGGAATTATTAGGATACAGAGCATAAGAAGGTCTGAGAGTAGCTGCTGTAAGGCAATTACATAGAAATCCTTTGACTTTAGTAAACCTAAATTCAGCAATCATGCCGAACTTTTACTAATTCTAGTAACAATAGTTCTAATTACAATAGTTCTTCAGAAATGTTTATATATACGATACCTTCTATGAATAAAGGCAGTTGGTTTTCTTTCTTTTCAATCCTTATATATTTTTCCTTTCAGGAATCCAGTAAAATGTTGACTAGAAATGGTTCTTGCTTTCTTAAATAATTGATGCTTTTATTATTTCCTTTTTAAGTATTAGTATTCCTCTTTCTGTTCCTTCTTTGCTTGGTAAATCTTTTTCCATTTCTTTATTTTCAACTTTTTGTGTCCCTATGTTTTAGACATGTCTCCTTTAAACAATGTATAGATGGACTACTTTTTTTTTTTCAAGTCAGACAATTTTTCTCTTTTAACTAGTTTAATTCGTTATTTATGCTGCGTGTAATTATGAACATATTTGGATTTACCTCTATTCTCTTATTTTCCATTTTGTATTTCCTATTTGTCTTGTTTTTTTTTATGTCTCTGCTTATTTCTTTGAATTTAATCTTTTTTATTAAGAATTTTTATTTATCTTTTTTCACTTTTATTTATCTTACTCTAGATTTAGAGAGGATTGATTTCTCTCATTAATTCAGGAAAATTTCAGCCATTACCTATTTCAATATTGCCTTTCTTCTATTTTCTTTACTTTCTCCTTTTGGAAAACTTGCAAGATGGAAATTGGACCTTTTCACAGTGCATTTTTTTATACATAGTTCTTGTTCATGGGAGAAGGCTCAGGAAGGGATAAACACCTTTCCAGACAAGATAAGCCACTGCTGTATGCGTTGGCCAAGGCCCTCAAGGGGGCAGTAAAAGACTAGCTGTTCAATACCCACAAGTAGAAATAATATTGGGTCCTTAAAGATTTGTCAAATGGTCCTTTGGTGGGGAGGTTGGGTTCTGGGTCGGGTGTGTGTGTATGCTGGGGAAGAGTTGAGGGTAAGTTAAATCCAGAATGTGGAAGGAGGCCAACAGGAATTATTATTATTTGGAATTTAGTCTAAATAGGGTCAGAAACCTGGAACAGAAACCAATCACATGATGATCATCAAAGGGGGAAGAAAACAGAAAATCTGTACAAAGAAAGGCATGAAGGTCCCAAAACAGATGTATAAGAGCCAGAATTTGGGTTGGTAAAGAAACAAGGTCTAGGTCAGATTCATATTCTGACAAGAAAGATAAGTAGGCTTCAAGTATGGGAAACCAAAGTAAGGGAAATCAAGGACTCTGAGCAGGGTGGCAGGAAACCATCTATGGTCTGGGTCAAATCTTTTAAAATTCTGGGCCGAACTTTTAAAATTTACAACTTTGCAACTATTGCTACATTGTTTATGAATATAAGGCAAAAATCTTAAGTAAAATATTAGCAAACAGAATTCAACATCACCTTAAAAATAATGATAATGTATCATGACAAATGGGGTTTATTTTAGAAATATAAAAGCATGGTTAGATATTAAGAAACATATTGATTGAAAGAACTAATATTATATATAAGAAATATTATATGTGTTCTCCATAGATTTTAAAATAACTTTTTATGAGATCCAACACGTAATATTGATAACACTTAATAAAATCAATAATTTCTCAATATGATAACATCTTAATATGGAAAGTACTATCCAATGAGATTTAAACAAGTGGATAAATTAAAGCTACAAAACTTGGAGAAATAATAAAATTATTACTTTTCTAGATATTTTTATTATAAAGCTGACAATCCTGAAAGATTTAACTGAAAAAGTACTACAAGTAATAAAAGTCTTCAATGAAAAATTGTGGAATAAAATTAGTATGCAGAAATTAACATCCTACAGAAATACAAGCAACAATAACAGAGATATAATGAAAGAAAATTTCACTTACAATGGTAATGAGAGAATAAAACATTTCAAAACAAATATAGAAATGTGTGAAACCTTATATGAAAAACATTAAAATATTTCTAAAGAATATACAGGTATACACACAAAAGATTTATAGTATACTGTGTTTCTGAATAAAAGTATTCAAAGTTATAAAGATTTCACTTCCACCTAAGGTAATTTATAAATTTAATGTGGTTCCCATTAAAATATTGATTGATTTTTTTCTTTGACTTGCCTTTCTTCTCACCACAAGCAAATTAAGTTTGTCCTGACAAGTAGGATAATGATATCTCAATCTTTTTCTCTATTCCTCTACTGAGTCAGAATTAGGCTAATGTGAGGATATAGCCAAGATTAGCACATCCTTAGTAATGGATGAAAAAAGAAAGAAGAAAGGAGGAAAGAGAGAGGATGAGAAGGAACGAGCAAGAAAAAAACATGGATTGTAAAGTCCATATAAGAAAAAATAAAACAAATAAATCATTAGAAAATCTCTTAGAAGAGCAATGAAGATACATATACCAAAACACACTATAAAGCCTCAATAATTACCATAGTGTGGCATTTAAATGAATTGTACATAGAATAAAATATAAAATCCACGGATAGAACGAAATACGCAAGGAAGTTAGTGTACAATAAAGATGTCACATAAAATCAGTGGGTTAAAGATGAACTTTTAAATAAATGTTATTGAGACATTTGATCAGATTTTGGTAAAACTGGAAGTCCCTGGGAATAGTGACCTTTGAAATGAGCATTTCTTAACAATGTGTTTCTCAGACCACCTCATTAGAAAAAATCAGTTACATGTTGACATGCAGGTTCCAAAGCTCCATTTGAATTATCCACTGAATTAAAAATTTTAAAATAGCTCCTGAGAACTTGCATATTACCAAGTTTCCCTGGTGATTCTGATAGACACAAGTTGGGAAGCTCTCCTTCAAATCACCTCTTGGGTGACTGTACTTATCCTGCTTTTTTTTTTTCAGTCCTCTCTGCTTTTTTTTCCAGTTGAGTCTAGAGCTTTCACTAACACATTGGGGCAATTAAAAGAGATGAATAGGACATTGAGATATCTACCTATTCTGTTTGACTGAAATATATATCCTCTTTTAAACTCTTAGTTTAGCTGAGATAAAATTGGAATTCCTTTAAAGAAATGTTCAGTAGATAATAAAACAAAGTTATACAAATGGATTTGTTTACCGATTACTGATTTCTTATTGTCATTTATTTGAAGTTGAATGACTAGGGCTGGTAAAATGAAGATGTTGTATCCCAGTAAATGCGGATGTTGCTCAAGGCTTGCTCCTGGTCCCTCTACTCTTTTCCCAAGGATGTCAAAATTCTTTCGTATGTGGTAGATGACTCATGAATTTATATCTCCAGTTTATATATCTCCTTTAGGTTCCAGATACATATGTACAACTACTTGAAATATTCTCTTGTATATCCCTAATGTACCTCAAACTCATTATTTTCAAAAGTCAGTTATCTCTATCAGCCACCCAGCACTACCTTCCACCTCCCTCACCACACCCTCATCCCCACCCTCACCCAAACCAGTTTATTTTCAGTATTCCTTGTTTGGGGCAAGAGCAGCATCACTCAGCCAGTTAGGCAAGCCCACACCCTGGATTCTTCTTTGACATCACCTTTTCCTTTTCTTCCCAAATTTACTCCTTCTTAAAGGCTTGTCGACTTTCCCACTTAAATATCTCTCACATTCATCTACTTATCTCTACTTCTGCAGTAACCCCCATCCAAGCTACCATAATCACAAGAGCCTTCTAATTTGTCTTCTTGCTTCCATTATTCAAATGAGCTAAACAATACACAACTGAGTCATATTATGGGGACATCTCAGCCTGGTTTAAACATTTTTTAGTTTCCTATTGCTCTTGAGTAAATACAAAAATCTTTTAATGTGTCCTTAGAGGTCTTGCAAATTCTCCCCTTGCCTATTACTTCAATTTCTTCTCTACTCTTTCCTTCATCCTCTTTGTCTTAGCAACACTGGTCTGTTCTCAGAGCCTCCTTGTACTAATTATGCTTTCTCCCAAATCAGACCATGTCACATGTCAGTATCTCCACTTGAAATTCTTTTCACTACCTTTTGACCTAGTTGGCTATTATTCATCCTTCCATATCTTATTCTCCATAGTCGCTTCCCAGGGAAGCTTTCCCAGAGTTTTCTCTCAAGGTTAAAATCCCTTTTTATACTCTCTCGTTGGATCATGTCCTACCTTCTCTAGCACTAATCACCGATGGAATTTAACATTTAGTTGTATGATTTTGTTTTTAATGGCTGTTTCTGTCACTAGAATGTAAGCTCACGAAGACAGGGACCATAAATGTTTTGCTTGTATCCCTGCATGTAGAACAGTGACTGCAGAAGAAATGGGCTCTTTGCAAATACTGGTTGTATGAATGAATAAGCATATTCCCAATTTATTTAATTTCTTTAATGTTATCTAGGGTGGATATTAGAGAAATATTGAGCAAAAATATTCAACAAGACAGATAATAACACCTAAAGTTTAATGAGAGTATTTTATATACCTATACATTGCAAGCATGCACGTTACTGTTTATTTTCATACAACTTTTAAAAGGAAATACCAAAATTTTCCTTATTTTGTCCAAGGTCATTTAGCTCAGAAGTGGCAGAGTTGAAATTCAATCCTAGGTCTTTTCTGGCTCCACAGCTTGAGATCTGAACCACTGGGACATACTGCTTCAGTCTTCTAGCTTAAGGTTTAGACTAATCTCACTTTTATGTCTGGTGGAATTATGTCACTCTAGACCTTCTTAGTTTTTTCATTTCTAGCTTTTAGGTTTTTAGATTATCTTCTCAGTTTGTGTAGTAAACAGAATTAACTAATAGACCTTGTGTCCAGTAACTTTGCTTTGAGATTACTCACCTCCAAAAGATCTCTTTGATGGCACATTGCCACCTAAGGAAGTGGTTTCATAGAATGTCATCATTACTCAAAATTCTATAAATCCTGAAGAGCAATAACAAATTAATACTTAGTCTGTACAATGGGATAATTTCTCAGTGTTTATTAGTTTTCATAATGGGGCTGGTAAACTAACACATTCATGTGTGACAGTTGATAATATATCTGCCAATGTAATATTCAGTCATAGCAGATACTTTAAGCAAAGAAAATAATTTCGGATATCAATTATCAAGGAGTGGTTTGTAAAGACATTGGTATTACTTTTTGTAGGATGAAACTGACCAGTTATTGACTTAGACTATCAACTATTCCATTAAAGACTATTTTACAGATACAGCCTTCAAAATCTCATGTGAGCTTATTGAGCAAGAACTTTGTGTGAGGCTCTATAATGAATGCTTTACATATTTTGGGAGGAAGTTGTTAAAGTAGTTTTCTGTGATACGTTCACTTCCTTTATGGGTGAAAAGAGAAGAAAGCAGTTGATGGATTTGTCAATGGACTCTAGACAAATAAACTGATGATATTTGTTAGGGGAAAGAGTCTTTAACTATAATATGTTCTTAGCGGGATGTCTTTGGCTAAGTGATTTTTAAAAAGTGAATAAACCCAGAATCTATGGCTCATTGGACAATGTCACATAAGCAAAATAACTTTCTAGCATATAAAATGAAGATGTTTTATAACTGAAATGCTGCTCACTGTATCAAATTAAAAACTTACAAAACCTCATTTGGAAACCTCATCTGTTATTCTGGTCCAGAGAACACAGATTTGGTATGAGAAGAAAGAATCTAGGGAACTATGCAATCTTCCCCAGACCTCTCTTTGCTTTATCTGTGCCTCTTTATTGCCTGTATTTTTTTAAATGATTAGCAAAGCTTGACACTAGACAGTATTTCTGATTCATGTAAGTTAGACTGGACAATTTGATTCAGTATGATAGCACATTTATTATTATCTATTTAATTCTCATAACCTCTAAGTTAGATATTACAGTTATACATCACATAATGATGTTTGGGTCAATGATGGACCAGATATACAATGATGATCTCATAAGATTATAACGAAGCTGAAAAATTTCTATCATCTATTGACTTTGTAGCTGTCTTAAAATTGTAGCACAGTTGCCTACAATATTCAGTAAACAAACATTCTGTACAAGCTTATAGCCTAGGAGTAATAGGCCATACCATATAGTCCAGGTGTGTAGTAGGCGATACCATCAAGGTTTGTGTAAGTGCATTCTGATGTTGCACAACAACAAAATCGCCCACTGGTAATATTTCTTAGAATATATCCTTATTAGATGATGCATGACTTTATAAATGAGGAGATTGAAACTTAGGGAAGTTAAGAAATGTACCCAAAGTTACATAGCTAGTTAGTGGGGGTGCACAGTCATGTCTATTTGTTTCCAAAGTTTTCATTCTTTTTATTACACATTTTACTAGTTTAAATATGTTATTAATTTAAGTTTTAAATGTTATTGCCTCTGGAAAGAAGCCAGATGATTCAAAAGTAGGGATGATGGGCTTGTTAGTCATTTTCATTGCCAAATTGTCTATGCGATGTAAAAATTGTTATGGCAGTGGATAGAAACTGGCTTTACAGACTGCATTTGGAAGTGTACTATGAAACAATACATAGTAAAACCTCAAGTGGCTGTCTCACAGAGGGCATGTTTAATAGCAGGAGAGTATCAAAGAATTAGTGCAGAGGGGAGATGCCTTCTCACCTAAACTTCTCACGCCTTAAAAGCCTTCAAGAGTGTGAATTTGAAAGCTTCTAAGACAGAGATACAATCTAGATAGGCAGGTCATTCCAGAACAAAATAGGCAGCAAGGATTTTGGAGAGCAGATCCAGCATTTCCTAATCTTGCATTATAATATGAAAACAACAACAGCAACAAAACAAGTTGTGTAAATATAGGCAAAGAGAAAAATTCTTTAGTATATGAACTCTGAGCAGTTATAGTTAAAAGGCTGGAGAAGCTCTACAATTGAGATAAAATTGATAGTTTTCATGCAAGGACATAGAAGATTAGCTGCAAATTATGTGGAATGAGGAACATTATAAAAAGGCAATGCTCTAAAGAAAACTAAGTTCTAGTGCTAAAAAGAACAAGAACAGACAATTCTCAAAAGAAGAAAGGCAAATGGTTAATAAAACATAAAGAAATCTAACCTTTTTAATAATAATTTTAAACATATCATCAATAATTTTTTAAATGAAAATAATAAGTTTTGCTCTTCAGAAGGTAAAATTCACAGTGAGAATTTAGCTCCTAGAAGGAGTTTAAATAGGTACCATTTCTGGAAACAATTTAGGAATGTGTATTAAGAGCTTTAAACATGTTTATATTTTTTGACTGAGTAAATGTGACATGAATTTACTGGAAAGAAAAAAAAATTATATATTAGGATATGGATTGTTATTTATTTACAATAGTGAAAAAACTGGAAATAGCTTAAATGTACAATAAAAATATGACAATCATATGGCAAAAACATCATACAGGCATTAAAAATTATGTTCTCCTTAATAAAGCATAAAAATGTACTCAAGGTATTATTTTTACAATAAAAATGATACTGTACAAAAATATTCTGGTGGTAGACTGGGAATATGGTATAAAAAAAAATGCCTCTTCTAGAATTCCTTTTGGACCTTCTCAGAGAATGTACTGACTGCCAAAGGAGACTAGGGTGTTATGCTGCTGGCATTAAGATTTAGAAAAGAATAACACACAGGACTAAGTTTAGGTAGATTAAGGCAAAGGGAATAGATCAGAATACTCAAATTTTCATTTTTGAAAATGACTTTTTTAATAATGGCAACAACAAATAATAAATCTCGTGTGACAGTATTGTAGTTCTAGCATCACTTGACTTAGAACATGCATGAAAAACAGCTTCCATGACTTCAATAATACTTTAAATAATTGACATTTTGTCAATTTCAGTAACATCTACATACATTTAAAAGATAGGAGTTTACCTTTGCATGCGATACTGCTTATTGGAATACTTTATGAATTCACTAATTTGTTGCAGTAATTTCCATGACCTACCAAAGTAAATGGATTGTTCTAGTTTATCAGGGCCTTACCCTGTTGACCACATTTAACCTTAATTACCTTCTTAAAGACCCAATTTCCAGATACAGTCACATTAGCATTAGGACTTCAACATATACATTTTGAGGAGACACAGTATAGACCAGAATAGGAGGAGAATAGAGAAAGTAATTAGGCATAGGAGAGGTTCCTGAAAGGATTTTGGCTCTGCCTCTTCTAAAAAGAGGAACTAAAGTATTGTTGAGGGCATCAGATGATGATCCGAGGAGGAACAACATATGACCAGCTTCTTACTTGCAACTCTGAGAGGAAACAGGCTTATATAGAGTACCCCTCCCTACCCTCAAAGTGGAGACGCTACAATAAAATGATAGAACAGAGCAGTTCCAGAAAGAGAAGTGAAATCTTGAAATAGGAATTACTCATTCACCTCAGGTGTAAACCAGCCCAGTAAGCTGTGGAAAAGATCTAGACAAGTTCTAATAGCCCCCTGAGAAAGTCTGGGAGACAGCTGAAAAGGGAGTGAGTAATTGAGATAAGGGCAATAGCGTAAACTGCTTGAGAGCTCTGGGCCAGAGGGAGAACATGGCTAGGGTGAGGATTTGTACCATTGGGAAAAGCTAAGGCAAAGCCTAGACATAAGGAAAATGAATGGCTGGGTTGCTTTTAGCAGTGTTTTTTAGCTTTCAGTTTACATGTTTTATCCACCTTTTATTACATTTATTTCTAAGCAGTCTTTTTTATTTTATTTATTATTATTATTTATGCCTTACTGCACCTGGTCTTCCTAGGTGGTCTCTCATTCAAGTACTAACCAGGCCTGACCCTGCTTAGCTTCTGAGATTAGACCTCAAGCTTGTTCAGGGTGGCATGCAGTAGAGCATGGACTGTAGCTCCACTGGAGTGTGAACCTTAGGCATGTAAAGCAGATGTACTAACCGCTACACTATGGAACCATGTCCTAAGCAGTTCATTCTTGATGCTAATTAATGTAAATGGAACTGTTTCTTTAGAAAGTTTCATTTTCTAATTGTATGTTGTATGAAAATACAATTGATTTTTATGTACTCACATTACATTTTGTAACCTTGTTAAATTCAGATATTTTATTCTAGTAGCATTTTTAAATAAATATTTTATGATCATTTATGCATATAATCATGTTATCTGCAAATACAGGTTTTTTTTTCTTCCTGTTATGTATTTTACTTTTTATAATTTTTATTTCTAGCCTTATTGTTTTGGCTACGACTCTAGTACTATATGGAGTAGGAGTGATGAAAGCAGATTTTCTTGCCTGTTTCTTCTCTTAAATTGGAAGTATATAGTCGTTAACTATTAAGTGTAATAGTAACAGATTTTAAAAAAGAAATGTCTTTAATCAGATTGAGAATGTTTTCTTCTAGTCCAAGTTTGCTAAGAATTTTTATCATAAATGAGCAATGATTTCTGTCAAACATTTTTCCTGCATCTACTGAGATGCTCATATAGGGTTTCCTCCTCTATTTTATTAATATGGTGAATTACATATATTGATATGTATGTTATACCACCTTAGGTTCCTGATATAAACCCCACTTAGTCATAATTCCTTTTACATATTGCTGAATTAATTTTCCTAATTTTTTATTAAGAATTTTTAAGTCTGCATTAATAAAGAATATTGACCTGTATTTCTTGTGATATCTTTGTCTGGTTTTGGTATGAGGGTAATGGTGAACTTGTAGAATAAAATGTTTTCTTCACTTCTGTTTTCTGAAAGATTTGTGTAGGATTCATTTATTTTCTTAATTAATGGTTTGGTGAAATCACTAATGAAGCCATCTGAGTCTGAAGTTTTCTTCAAAAAAAGCTTTTTAGTTGTGAATTTAATTTCCTTGATTGACATAAACATATTAAACTTCTAATTGACTTAGTTTTTACCAGATTCTGCAACACTCTTTCAAGAGGAAATTTTTCTCAAATTCTTGCTTGCCTTTGATCATTTTCTGGAACTTTCAGTTTTTTATTTTAAATAAGCTTGCCTGGTTTTCATAATTGTGAGAGGAGGTGCCTGACTTGCTCAGGTCCTGATTACTCAATGTTCCCAGATAAGCTCCTGATCACCTTGAATTATCTATGCTGAAACCTCTGTAAGTAGATACAGCAAGGAAAAAAATCTATCATCTTAATACAGAATGGAATGAGATAACTTGGTGAAATTCGGTGAGGACTAGTGAAAACGAGGTAAACTAGATATCTTTTTACTGCTCTCATCAGGTTTCCCACAACACACAGACATTATCCAGGGAAGAGAAGTGGGTAGGAAGAACCATTAAGAAAAAACAGCAGTCCTGAATGGTAATTTTAAGTTTGGATTGTTGACATAAGAAACGTCCAAACCTGTAGAGAACTTTTATAAGAGTTTATTTGAGCTGAAATATTGCCATATGCCAGAGAGCAAGATCTCAAATACTCCAGAGAATCAGTTTTACTTTTTGTTTGGTTTGGTTTTTGGTTTTTCTTTTTTGTTTGTTTGTTTGTTTGTTTGTTTTTTGCATTTGAAATTAAGGTGGGGATGTAAGGAAGCTTATGTGAAGGTGGGAGGAAGCAAGATGGGGATTGTATTATAGGATAGTTAACAAGATTATGTGCTCTCTTGAGGATGATTATGGTTTTTTTCAAAGGTGTATTAACCTAGATGCATAGAAACAATAGTCAGAGATTGCTTACGGCAAAGATAAATGTTTTACTAAAAAAAATTACATGCTTGGGGCATGACTATCCACCATGACTTGCCTGCAGTTAAGAACTTATGATCAGATCACCCTGTGAGGTTACTTTCTATAGAACCTGGTTTTTTTAATCCACAGAACTAAGTGAATTTAAGTATTAAGTTGACTAAATCATTACACAAAGGCAACTTTAAAACCATAAACTGAGTAACCTAGTGGAGAAAAAATTAAGCAAATTTGTCATCGCAGTCATCATTACTGAGTTTTTAATTTGTTTTGTTCTTCTGAGTAGAAAGAAGAGACTGTGAATAAACTGAGTTCCATTATACAGAATTTAAAAAATTTATGTCCTGTGCAAATTGGAGACTAGATTTATTTTCCATCTCAACCACCATCCAGTCTGTCAAGACTGGACAGAGAGAACAGCAGCATAAAGCCTAAAGCTGAGGATTTTCTCTAGTTTACATCATGCAAAGAAATTAGGGAACAAAGTCTTATTTGTGGACAGTCAAGGTATTTCTGAAGAAAGCAGGAATGAGACTTGAGGAAGGGATTAAAAGCTAAGCAGAAATGTGTAGTAAAAAATTTAGCCTTGCTCAAAAAGAGGTCTGGCCTTTGCCCTTGGCTTCTGGGAAGTCATCTCTAAGCTCCTGAAATATTTTATTTTTGTTTACCTGGGTGCCTTGAGTCACCCTGTGTAGTCTAACAATGTGATTTAGAGTGGGGGCTCAGGATCACATGGTATCTGTTGACGTGAAGACTGAGATTAACGATGTGGGAAATCAGTCAATTAGTCAATCAGTCAGTCAATCAATCAATCAATCAATCATGTCTGAACACAGAGAATTTGATGAACCTCTCTGGTGTGGATAAGAAAGGTGGTCTGTCATAAATCTAACCTAAAGTAACCTCACAGGGTGATCTAATTATAAATTCTTATTTGGGCAGGTCACAGCTGGTAACACCGCAGGCCTGTAAAAGGTTTATCTTTGCCTTAAGCAAGACCTGTCCACTGTTCTTGTGTATCTAGGTTAATACACCTTTGAAATACCAGAAGTAATCCTCTTTACTAGACCCCTCAGAGGTATAACCACCCTCAAGAGAGCATATAATCTTGCAAACTATCCTGTCATCCTCCTGCATGTAATCTTCCTTAGATTCCCTCCTTAATTTCAAATGTATAAAAGAAAATGTAAAACTGTCATTCTCCAGAGCATTTGAGATCTTGCTTTCTGGCATGTAGTCAGTTTGCTTCAAATAAAATTGTATTGTGATGACATGCTACTGAAAGGATCACAAAGATGTAGTAATGGGTTAAGGTTAAGAGCCTACGTGCTAATCGCCATGTCTCGCTTCTGGACACCTGATTGCTTGAAAAGTTATTGTTTGACTATTACTCCTGGAAACCTAACAGTTGCCCATGGGAACCTAACAGTTACCCATGGGAATCTAACATTTTAACAGTACGCTTTCTGCTTCTGTATCCCCGCTTGCACAACCCACCTTTAGGTTGACAGGTAGAGAATAGAAGAAATATTAAACCTTTGTGATTTAGACAGAATGAAGAATGAGATTTTTGGGCTTAAAACCCTTGTATCTTTATGTTTCGGGGCTGCTCCTTTGGAAGGACAGCCGCTGGCTAATAAACTGCCTCTAATATCAGAGCACTCAGGTTGAGTCTGGTTATTCTGGTCACAACAGTATAAATTTTTTCTACAGATTTGGACATTTCTTACTTTAACATTGGTAAGGAATAATCCATGCATATTGTCACATATAAACGCTGGGATGCTGGAATAATGTGTCCTGACTCCATAGGGAGAGAACAATGAAAACTTCACAAGTTGTACTTACCCTAGAGTTTACTCTTACTCTGGCTGATTTTAACATGTACCCCTTTCTTGTAATAAACCATAACTAAGTATAACTGCTTACAGTGAGTTTTATGAGTCCTTCTAGCAAATCATCAATCTTGAGTGTGATTTTGCAAAGTCTATTTTGCAAAGAGAGTGTGGCCTATTGCGGGAACTGCGATGTTCCATTTAACTTTTCATTTGTGAAACTGATGTGGAGGACACCAGAAGAAAGATATAGATTAGTAGTAGAGGGTGATTTTGTTGAATGACACACTCCTTTAAAATTATAAGTCTTAAAGGGTTTTCTCTTGTTATTATAAGATGGTATTAACTAGTCTCAATATTTTCCCTCTGCCATTATAAAACTTCTAAAATCTTCAATAAAAATGAAAAAAAAAAACTTTTTTCTATTCACATAGTTCTTGCTAAAGTTTGGTCAGATCAGGCCAAGTGAGTATGTTGGCCAAAGGGGAAGCAAGGCCAGATTCCCTCTACTACTTTTCACATTCTCCTGGTGAAAGGAGTGAAGATGAATTAGCTCCTTGAAGTGGATGGAACATGATACAGAAAGTCACTAGAGGCAAGAGGTGGAAGTTATACTTTAGAAATGGGAGAAAAAAGCCATCCTATTTTTAATTTAACTTTTATATAAGGTCAAAATAATTTGCAGGTTCTAGTTTTTGATTTATTACAAATTTCAAAATAATTCTAAAATTAACATTATGTTTTGCAATATTTCACAGGAAGAGAATAAATTCTTTGGCCCTCCTTACAATGGTAATATTTGTATATTTTTCTCTTTCTAAATTAATGGCCCAATTTTTATATCTCTCCACATTCTAGCAAGTTAAATATATATCTCAATATTACTAAAAGTAAATTAGGCTAAATTATGAATTGTGATAGCATATAGTTCTGAGTGAAAAAGTTTATTTACCCATTTTCCCATGTATTGATGAAAAACAGCAGGAGATATACCAGGATAAACAGAAATGTATTATGCATATGAAAATAATGTGGATGACTCATGAAGGTTCTGATGAGCCAGCTGCCCACATTATTTTTCAATAACTGCCCTCAAACTCTCTCCCTGTTTTGAAATTTGTGATTTCTATCTCACTATAGGCCACTTTAAGGCAGGATGCCCTGCTCTGCACTGAGACACAAGGGCCTCTACATCACTCAAGAGACCATGTGCTGAATGGTATTAGATGATAATCGTATTTCTCTCTAATATATAGATATCCCATAGCCTCCATTGCACTGAAAGCTAACTGAAGGTAGAATGCATTTCTGTCTTTACATGACAGAGCCTAGTGTAGTCTTATTCAATAAGTACTTGTTAAATGAACAGTTAAATAAATTTAGAGAGACCGTACTAACAAGATTCCTCTGATTATAAGGGAATTAAAAACAAGAGTGAGTGAAGAATGCTTTTAAAAGAGACAGTAGTTTAGTATGCTCTATGTCCTCATCACAGCAAAATTAATTGGTTCAATCAGTGCAGGCATAATCTTTATTAATGGCATTGTAAGAGACACTGACTCGACTCTACTCTCAAAAATTCTTTGATAAAATTGGAGAGTCTAAGCCTACAAAAATAATAAGAATAAAAAGTAAACATGGTTTGCTCTCAATGATTTTTTCATGATAAAGTTTCTAAGGTAAAAGAATATAAAACATTAAGCCGCATTGTCAATAGTAGCTGGATAAGAAATAATCATAGAAAGTAACAGTACCAGTATGCCCATGCTTCTAAAACTGAGTCCTGAAATGCTTGAAAGCTATTACCCAGCTTAAATTCAATTGTTTTCCTACCTTAATTTACGATTTAAGTGTTTAACAAACTTAGACCACTTTGTAAATTTTTTTCTACTCATTTGTTATTTTCACAAATTATGTGCTTTGTCTAAATTATACTTTTAAATATCTTGAATATTCTAGGTATACTTTTGTATGTCTTGAATATTCTAGAAAATTATGCTTTTAACTTAATCCCATGACATGCTGGGAACTTTTATAGACAGTCCTTGAGTGCAGAGTGAGGTGACCCCAAAAATGCAGAGATAAAGGAGACAAGGTTGTCTTCTGAGAAATAAACGACTTAACCCAGCACATGATGGAAGAAGACACAATGTCTCCTAGTCCCAGAACAGCTCCTTGACTAGTGACAGTTAAACTGGCTCAATCCATAATATTTATATCTAAGTAAGAAAGTATCAACAGAACTTGGGGTACAAGCAAAGAAAATGAAGCAGTGTTTGAATTTAGGAAACTTGAGAATTCTGGAGTTGTGCTCTGCTGTGAGGTTAGCATATTTCATTTAGTCAAATCCTCCTTAGGAATATCTGCCTCATTTTACCAGCCTCATTGTGCAAGAAATATTTGCATTCTGGTTTACATGTAAGGCTAGAGTGAGGTTTGGCTAATGATGGTCCATTGAACAGAGACTGAATATCAAGAGGTGCTGAAAAGTCTGGTTTTAGAGCGTGTAATATTGAGGACCAGATGCTAGACTCTGATAGTATCAGCAGGTTCTCACCACCCAGTGAGGCCTCCTAGGCTGTCAGCAAGCCCTCTCTTAGTGACTCACCTTCAATTTCTTCCTCGTGGTCTTTCTTACACATAAACCTTTAGCCGCAGCTTTATAACCACTAGGTTAGTTATTGAGCCACAGAGCATTCTGTGAGAGAAGTAGGTCACAATTATTAGTAAACAATACACGTGTGTATAAGTGAATTAATGATTTACTGTTGGAAAATAGAGATTAAGACATTAGGTTGCACAGACAGCCAATTACAGACATGATTTATAATTTCATATTTATGACCTTTTCAATGGATTTCCCCACTCCCCTCCATAGAATGGCATACCAGAGACACTTTCCTGTAAACTACCAGAATGATAACTCACGTTTAATGCATTCAGAAACTCCCAAATACACATTTGAATGCTGTTGGTGATTCTAGATCATTTCTCCTTCCAATCTTATGGTACTTAATGTTGATTAATAGAACATTTAAGAATGTATAAAGCAATTTCTTCCAAGAAATGAAGTTAGGTTATGCAATCATTATTCTTAGGAATTTTTTATTTTATTTTAATGTTTTCTGCTGGATCCAAAACAGGAAAATAGGTAACTCATTTCTTGTTTTAGTTCTAAAAGTCGCTGGAAGACTGAAAATTATTAATGCAGGTATGGCAAAAGAATAAAATTTATGCCACCAAACTCACAATTACTAAATATGTCATCAATCTTTTAATTTTATGAAAGCATAAAAATATAAAGTGTCCTTTTTCTAAGTATTTTAAAAATTATAGAGTGGTATATTTAGGAAAAGTATCAGAACACATTTACTATGATGCCTTACAATTTAAATACTTTTCATACTTACTTTAGTAGAACTTGCTTATATTTGAGTAGTGATAGATCATTTATGTTTTCAAAGTAAGGTAAATCATGAGTAATAAATGCAGAAATGAGTAAGGTTACTTGACAGCAGCAAGATACAATCTTTATTTTAACATGACAGTTTACTCCAAGAGGAAGATGTTTCAAGTGAATAGTGTCTGTCATATTGTTTAGATGAGAAATTGGATAGATATCTTTGGTTTGCCATAGAAATTTAAATACTTGTTCATGAAATGGTCTAAAATTTGTCAAGTTGTTTGAGAAATTGCATATCACTCATACATGCAGGTAAGCTTCAAACAGACATTTTCTAAACCTTATGACTGTCCAAGGCATTATGAAAATATTATTGCATTTCAATTTTATTATTTTACTTTTGAATGAGTATTTTCTTTGTTATTTTTCCAAGTGAAATGAAAATGCATTTTAAATTATATTTCTCTTCATTTCCAACCTCCTCCCTAGATTTTGGATGAGTTCCGATGAAATTTTAGTAAATTAAATGATGATGTTTTGTTCCTGAGTGTAATTATATCTACAAACTGTAAGACTTAAAAATGTATTAGAATGGCATTTTTCAGTTTTTGAGAAAGTTTTTAATTGTATAACAAAATTCTAACACTGACAAAGACCTTTGAAACTATTTCAATCCCCTTATGTAAGAGAGGAGAAAACAAAATCTCATACAAGTTTAGCATGTCTTATCAACTCAAAATAGTAATAGTTTCATGACTGACTTAGATTGTCTAAGTCATGATAATTTTGTCTGCATATTTGTAAAAATATGCTCCTTAATGTTTAAATATAGGATAGTATTAGATATTTAATTTTCCTTACAAATTCTTTACTAAATGTTGCTTCGAGGAGTTTCCTTACCATTTCACCATCAGAGGCCATTTAGTAAGCTGCATTCGATGATTTATCATGCTGTCTACATTGTAAGGTCTTGGAGAGAAACAGCTTCCAGGGCTCATTACCTAAAACACTTCCTGTGATAAGAACTATTCTATAACAGTGGAATTAACTCAGACTCAACACAGAATCAAATAGTTGAGCACCAGAGTATTAAACTGATTACTCTGTAGGCTTGGTCACCAGATGTGTTCCAAACCATGTTTAGAGCTTGGCCACAGCTGAACTGTATGTATTCTAGCCTCAGCTCAGAATCTCAAGCAAGTTATAGCACATTTTGGTGTCTCCATTTCCCCATATTTAAAATGGGATTAATAAGTAGCTACTTCACATGTATTCCATAAATGAATATAAGTAAATATGTATGATTTAGGCTAATATACATATTGGGTATAGTGTAAGCACTCAGCGAATGTTAGCTTGCATTATCATTATTATTACTATTATCTAACTTTTTTTGTAACTGTTACTAAAACAGTTGGCTACTTAACGTTGATTCTAGGTTTTCTATTGAAATGGGAGTAATAGGAGGGTCTTAACCTTAGAAAAAGAGGCAGAGTTTTGATTTAGACAGTTTTACATAAGATGATTAATAATTACAAAAGAGAGCACTGAATCTGATATTGTATTAAAGATAAATTAATGGACCAAGTTATTCAAAATTAATAGAAACAAGAGAGGAAAGATGTTTGTATATCCAAATGAGAGTAGGTTTTAAATTGGGAGAGACTCTCACAGTATCTTATATCTATGTACTTTATGTCCTAGAGATCCAACTGACTTGAGAAGAAGTTATTGGATTTGATACTCACAACTGAAGCAAAAATAAATCAATGAATTTTTTACCTTTTAGAACTTGAATTTTGCTCACTTCATGGAAATATCCTTTTTGTTCTGAATCAAGTTTAACAAGTGGGAAAATATTTATTTTAAATTCTGTTATATTAGTCTCATTAAGAAGTTTTAAACCACCACAAAAAAAGAACGATGATTGAATATGTATTCAAATTGTTAATTGTCAAGCATAGTAATTCACCATGCTACTTAATATTCTGATGAAAAATGCGCAAATATCTTCTTTGCTGTTTCAGGTCATTCAAAGATCCTATTGAAAGCTATCAAAAGGAAATGAGCTTTTTCACTAATTAGCCTTGCTTGGAAATAATCTCTTTCTTTAAATTTTATAAGCCTCCCTAAATTTTGGGTCATCAGATGCCTCCTATTGAAATATTTTTAAGTATAAGTAAAAGCTCTACATGTAAGAAGTACTAATTGAATCACTTAATTCAATTTTAATTATAAGTAATAGATAATAAAAATAATTTCCATTTAGCTTTTCAAAAAGTTTTGTTATGGTATAATTTACATAGAATAAAATTAATCTGTTATAGTGTACAGTCTATAAATTTTTTCAAATGCATATAGTTGCATAACCATCACACTTGATTATGTAGGACAGTCCTTACCCCTTCAAAATTCCTTCATTTTTCTTTTGAGTCAACCTCTTCTTCCTCTTTCATTGCCTGATAACCACTGACTTGTTTTGTGTCCCTATAATTTTGCCTTTTCCAGATTGTTACGTAATGGAATCATAGAATATGTAGCGTTCTGAATCTGACATCTTTCATTTAGGATAATACAATGGAGCTACATCCATATTATTGTATGTATTAGTAATCCATCCCTTTCTCTTGCTGATTAGTACTCCATTGTATGGATATAGTACAGTCCATTATTCATTTGCCTTTGAATGAATTCCATTGAATATATATTCTTCAAACATTTTTGAATTATATAACATTTGAATTAAAATAATGTAAAGATATAGAAATGACTTATGAAGAGGAAACCTTTGCTAAACTTGCTCTATACTTTTCCCATGTATCTCTCTTTATCCTAAGGATGAACAATATCTCTGCCCCAACTCAGCAAGCTAAGTAGTGTTCAAGAGAACACTGAACACTACTCTGAATTCTTTCCTTTTTGCTCTTTCTGAATTATTCTCAGCTATTATAAATATACAAACTGGAGACAGTCGATTAAGCACAATCCTGGCTTTATAGACCACATGCAATTAGCCATTAGGATTAAACATATTTAAAGGCTATTGAAATAAAACTGGTCAAGGCTGGTAGACTTATTGGATAAGGCATTTAAGAAAATTTTTATTTAATCATTAGGGGACCACTAGGTAAACTGGGTAGATTTTAGTGTCCTTACATGACAAAAATTGCAGTCATTACAGAATTAGTCCAGGAAAGTCAGTAAACAAACTACAATAATAAACAACAACCAAAATAAACACTGGGGAGGGTACTAATCTTATTTTCAGAGTTGTCATACTGTATCATTTAAAATGTGCAGTTTTTCTATGAACCATATCAAGGTTGCGTTTTTTTTTTCCTAAGAAAAAAATACAAATAAATAAAATGTTCAGTTTCAACAAAAAAAATGGAGACACAAAAGAGAAATAGAGATGAAAAAAAGACAGTCAATAGGTGTTGTTCCTGAGAAAGAACAAGTATTGGACCTACTAGAAAAAGACACCAAAATCAGCTATTATAAATATGCTCTAAAGACTAAAGAAAACCATTTCTAATAAATTAAAAGAACATATGAAAAACAGCTCTTATAAAATAGGGAATATTAGTAGAGAGGAAAATTATAAAAAAGAACTAACTACAATTTCTGGAGTTGAAAAGTATAATACCTGCTGTGAAAATTTCACTGGAGAGACTCAATAGCAGATTTTGAGCAGTCAGAAGAAAGAGTCAGCAAAGATCAATTGATATTTTGTCAGTCTGAACAACAGCAACAACAACAACAACAACAACAACAACAACAACAACAAGCAAGAATACAGACAAAGGAACAGGAGCCTCAGAGACCCATGAGATACCATCAAGTATATCAATATAATGGGTGTTCCAATAGGAGAGTGAATATTTAAAGAAATACAGCTAAAATCTTCTCAAATTGATGAAAAATACTAGACTGCACATCCAAAAATCTCAACAAAATCCAAGAAGTATAAACTAAAAGAGATATACACCTAGACACATATAAAACTGTCAAAGAAAAAGACAAAAAAGACTGAGAATGTTAAAAGCAACTCATCACATAAAAAGGGTACTAAAAGTGATCAGGCTGAAAGGAAAGGATACTAAACAGTAATTTGAGTCCATGCAAAATATAGAGTGCTGGTAAAGGTACCTACATAGTTAAATGTATAAGACCATAAAAATGTACTTTTGTTTGTATGACTTTTCACTTCTGATCTAAAAAAAAATTACATAAAGCAATAATTAAAAAACAGTTTGATAGGCTTCTAATATATAAATTTAATTTGTACAACTATAATGGTACGAAGGAGGAGGGAAGGGAATGTAGCTATATTGGAGCAAAGTTTATGTATACTATTGAAATTAAGTTAATATTATCCAAATTAAGTTGTTTCAAATAAGATATGAATTGTAATCTTCAGGGCAACTTCTAAGAAAATAGTTTTAAAAATACATAAATAAAATAAACAATAAGGGAATTAAAGTGGAACACTAGAAAATATTTAGCACAAAAAAACAGTATTGAACAAAGAAATGTATAAAAAAGATACAACATAAAAAATGGTGGATATAAATACTACTTTATCAGTAATTACATTAATATATAAAGAGACTAAAACTCCAATCTAATTTTTTAGTATTTCTAGGACTGTGGGAGAAAATGTAGCCACTACTTAAAAGGTCACAAGGGATAGTGTTCCCAGGGGACACCCAGGATTTCTGTGAAGAAAAAAGATGAAGAAAAGCAAAGTGAGATGGTTTCAAAAATTGAGAAGGGGTGGAAGAATAGTATAAAATTGGAACAAGTGGAGTCTT
This sequence comes from Macroglossus sobrinus, assembly GCA_004027375.1. Lineage (NCBI taxonomy): Eukaryota > Metazoa > Chordata > Mammalia > Chiroptera > Pteropodidae > Macroglossus > Macroglossus sobrinus. The sequence goes on from PVKZ01000554.1 coordinate 104,207, forward strand.
GTGGTATTAGAGTATTAAAGATGAGGAAGGATCTGAAAGTTCAGGGATTCTTGTGGTGTCCTATGTAATTGAGATAAAAAGAATAAGATTGGTCTTACTAGATGGACTCGTGCTGTAAGTATTGGTGGAGGGGGTGGTTGTCTGTGGCTTCATCATGAATTTGGTTAATTTGGTCTACAAATAGGCTTTGAGAGTCATGAACATATATAAAGATGACGTTCAAGGCCACATAGGCTAGAAGAGATGTAGAGGGTAAAGATAAACAAAGAGATGAAGATTGAGGACTGAACCCTGGGGCATTTCAACATAGTAAGATGTAGGGGGTCTGGCAAATAGCAAAGGAAAAAGAACAGCTCCTGGGGAAAGACAATAACCAGTAATAAGTGGTAGTCCAGAGGCTAAGTGAGGAATATAATTAAAAAAGAATAAGTAGTCAACTCTATAAATTACTAATAGGTCAAGTAAAATGAGGACTTAGAAGTTATCACTGGTTTTGAATATGAAAATTTTTATAAGAGAATGTCATTGAAATTGGGAGAATGAACAAAAGACTAATTAGGAACAGTCAGAGAGAATAGGGGAAAAAACTGTTGAAAGTAGCAATATTAAGAGAGTTGAGTAAAAACATAGTTTTCATCAATTTGTTCAAATAATTTTTTTTATCTAAAATTAATCCCTATTAAACTAGCTAATAGAAATCTGATGTTTTAGCCTGGTCTCACCCCAAAACAGAACCTGAAATAAAGGCTAACTGTCTTACTCATTTAGAGCTGCTATTAGAAGATACCATGGACTGGGTGGATTAAACAACAAACATTTATTTCTCAGTTCTGAAGGCTGAGAAATCCAAAAAGGACTGGCAGATGCATTGTCTGATGAGAGCCTACTTCCTGGCTGTAGACTGCCACCTTCTCACCATAGTGCACACAGATGAGAAAGAGAGAAAGTGATAGAACGGAGTAAGAGAAGGGAAGTAAGTTCTTTATGTTTCTCCTTCTAAAGATATTAATTTCATTATGACCTCTCAAAGGCCCTCTATCCAAATACAGTCAAATTGGAAATTAGGTTTCAATATATGCATTTTTGGAGCACACAAATATTCAATCCATAGCACTTGCATACAGGGTATATTTAGAAATGTGATCTCAGGGAACAAGAATCTAAGAGAGGGAAAAAAAAAGATAGAAGAAAAACCAATTAAATACAAGGATGAGTTTTCTAGTTTGCTGTGGGTGCCTGGCCTTCAATTCTACTAGGATTTTGAGAATCCATATAATCCATATAATCCATAAGTGCTCACTCTCACCACTTCTATTCAACATAGTCCTGAAAGTCCTCACCAGAGATATTACACAAGAAAAAGGGATAAAAGGCATCAAAATCAGGAAGAATTAAAATGATCTATTTGTAGATGACATGATTTTACATGTAAAAACCCTAAAGATTACACACAGACACACACACACACACACACACACACACACACACACAGAGAGAGAGAGAGAGAGAGAGAGAGAGAGAGAGAGAAGAGAGCTTAGTATCTAGCTATAAAGAATACATAGTTAAAATAGGAAGCTACTAGATGGTTTCATTGCTAATAACACCCACCTGTAACAACAATAAATCAAATTTTAAAAAGTTGATTTGAGGATGCACTCAGTGCTCCAAATTATTAGTATGAACTTTGTATATCTAAGGGCCTTTCCAGTTCAGAGACCTAATCTTATCGGTGCCAAGAGTTTGAGTTGGAAGAGTTGCATAGTGATCTCATTCACATGAGACTGATAGATAAGCAAGAATGCTAAATACATGCTCTGGATGAAAACTTAACTTTGGTTCAAGTCTCATCTCCACAAATTGTTAGTATTCCATTTGAAATGGTTTTCTAATCTCTTTGAGTTTCTGTCTTCTATTAGTGATATGAAGATAATAATGACTAATTTACAGGGTTGTCATGAGGATTACATAATTACATAAAATTATGTAATAACAAGAGGCAGGGCAGCATGGTGGTAAAAAGCAGGAACTCTGAAGTGAGGCTTGTTTGAATTCAAATCCTGCATGTACTACTTACTAGCTGTGTAACCTTGAGTGAGTCACTTAAATTTTTTATTGCTCAGTTTATTTAAACAGAAAATATGAATAATAATAATTTTGACCTCGCCAAGTTGTTTTGAGGATTAAACCAATCAAGAGACGTGATGTGCTTAGACTGGCATATACTAAGTTCTATATAAGTATGATTAGGATGAGGAAAAGTTTCTAATCCAATGTCCAACGCACAGGAGATGCTTTAAAAAAAAAATCGAAGTCTATTTACTCTAGAACTCAAAACTTAAACTTATAAGGAACCACCACAATGGTAGAGAAGATTGTGGTGGCAGGAAGAGGAAAATATGCAGGTATTAGAAATACATTTTCAAAAACTTAGCTTGCAAAACCTTTTCAAGACCTTACTTTCTTAAAATTCACTGCTATAAAGTTATGATCATTATCATTTATTGAGTCATTAAATAGTATATAGTTAATGGGCTCTGAGATCAGTTAGACAATGGATGGGATCAGCTCACTATTAGTAACTCAAAAAGTGGTCGCTGTTACAATGAGAAAGCTGTCAAGGATACCCAGCTTATCTAGCTTCTTCTTTCTCTTTTGTGGATGAACTACATAGAAATAAGTTTTAACCCTAGAAGATCACATGGTGCACTTGTGTTCAGAGTATGACGAATTATTTGGAAGAATCTAAGTGTTCATGTCCCACATTAGATTGTAAGCTCTTTGAAGCCACAGATTATTGTCTGTTTTTTTTTTACTGTTGCATTTGCAAAACCTAAACAATGACTGACACATAGTAGGTGTTCAATAAATTATTTTGACTAAATGAATAAAAGGATACAGGTAGATTTTACTTTGGGGTCAGGGCAACTTCTTCCCTGGAAAATGCTTAGGTAGACACTTCCCACCAGTATGTACCTTTCTGACTACTTTTTTCTTACTTCCACTGCTATCAGCTCTCTTCTGATTAAGACATTATTCCTTTAAATATCTTAATATATTCAGACTGATTACTATCTTACTTGGCCTAGTACTTATGCAATATATTTAAGAAGAGTTTGTAAATGTGTACCATGATCAGTTCCCAGTTCATTGTAAATTAACCTTCAGAAAACAAATAAAATGTTCTACCCTCAAAAGAATAAACTGATTTTTTTCCTGCTTGTAAAGTATTTGTATATTTTGGTTATGCCTTGAAATGTATTTATTAGTTTCTAAATTAATATTTTTTCACATTTTCCCCTTGAAACTGCCATATACAAAATGGGCTACATTTTATCATGTCACTTGTAAATATATAACAAAAAAATTTTTTTTCATATTAAGCATTGTAAAGTTTGTAACAAAATTACATTACAAAAAAACTGATATAGAAGAGATCTTTGGAAACATGGTGGAGTGAAAGACTTCCCCAGATCTCTCCTCTTGAAACAACAAAAAGATAAATATCTAAAACTCAACAAAAAACACTCCAACTGCACACCAGTACATCTCAGCATGGGATCTGAGCATAAGAGCTACCACATCAGAACTTTGGGTATTGGGCAGTTGACTGAAAGAAATAAAGAAGCTGCCTCTGGAGCTACCGGAGCTCTCTGTAGGAGGAGGGAGGAGGAAGAAAGTGTGGTGAGTTCCCTGAACAGCCCTGCCTGGAAAAGCTGCAAGCTCCCCACGGCCAGTGGCAGAGCCCAGTCATCAGGACAGAAGGTAGAGAAGCAGAACAGCAGAAACATAACAGGTGATTTTTACCAGCAAAACTGAGGCTGAGCCTCAGTCCTCAACTCCCAAGCCAGAGGGTCTCTCCCCTACCATACCTTCCTAGACTGAAAACTGCAGAGCCTCAGGGGAATCTGAGCAAACACTACCAAAACTATTGATAACATTGAAAAGGACTGAAACTGGGGGTAGCGAGCGTGATTAAATATCTATAAGAAAATTAAAAGACATTATTAAGGCTTTACATAAAGCAAGGATCCAAAAGGCTTAGACACCACCTACTGGAAACCAAAAAAAAAGTGTTTTCTTTGCATCAGGCTAAAGAGAGATCTTTATATAATAAATCTTCTTTCTGGAAAAACAGCAGAATAAATTTCTATTAATGCCCAGATAGAGAAATAGAACATTAAACACCATAGACAATTAAGGTGACAAGGCATCTCAGAAAAAAAAAAAAAAGAGAAAAATCTCCAGAAAATAAGCTTACGGACATAGAAATATACAATTTAAATGACAGAGATTTCAGGATGGTACTTCTGAAAAAACCTAGTGAGTTCCAAAATGAGTCATATCAACAATTTCAGGAATTGAAAAAATTCCTGAAATGAGCAGAGCAAAGAGATTGATGAGCAGAGCAAAGAGACTGATACCCTCAAAAAAAAAAATAAAAAAAACAGAAGAGATCTTCTGGAGATAAAAAACACACTGCAAGATTTGAAAAATGAAATAGCAAGCTTGGGAAATAGAGTTGACCAAATGGAGGAAAGGATTAATAATATCGAAGACAGAAATCCAGAAATTAATCAGAAGGAAGAAGAGAGAAATCAAAGAATAAAAAATAATAAAAGAGAAATTTGAGACCAAGCTGATACCATCAGGAGAGAAAACATAAGAAGAATAATGGGCATTCTTGAAGGCAAGGAAAGGGAGTAGGGATCAGAAAGCATTTTCAGACAAATAGCGGATGAGAATTTCCCAGATCTAAGGAACGAGCTGGAACTTGGAATTCAAGAATTCAACAGAACATCCAATCATCTCAACCCAAAAAGACCTTCACCAAGACATATTATATTAAAATTATCAACAGTAAATGACAAAGACAGAATTCTCAGTACAGCCAGGGAGAAGAAGATGGTAACTCATAGGGGAAAACCCATTAGATTATCATCAGATTTCTCAGCACAAACCTTACAAGCCAGAAAGGAATGGAATAAAATATTTAAACTATTAAGTGAAAGGAACTACTAGCCTAGAATAAGGTATCCAGCTAAGCTCTCCTTTAAATATGAAGGAGAAATTAAGACCTTTCCAGACATACAAAAATTGAGAGAATTCTCCACTATGAGGTCTGCACTACAGGAAATACTAAAAGAGGTCAGCTCATCTAAAACAAAATGGCAAAAAACAAAACAAAACAAAACAAAATCCAACAACAAACAAACAAACAAACAAAACATAATTAGGAGTAAAGTGACTATCAGGCAAAAAGAAGCAGGGCATTATAAGCTTAAATAACAAGAAGAGAATTGTTATAACAAGATGGTAATGAATGTTCAGCATACATAGGGATAAATTGAGATAAAAATGAAAATGGAAACATTAAAAGATCCAAATTTGCAAAGGGGAATGGAGATAAGGCACACGCAGAAGAAAATGGATGACTATATGTGTGTGTGTGTGTGTGTGTGTGTGTGTATAACTACCGTTTACATATTCATAATGGTAACTACACACAGAAGATTCAGAACTGAAGTATACAACATAAAACAAGAAGAACCAGAGACAAACGCCACAAAAGCCAACCAAAATAAAGAAAACAGAAACACAAGGACAAGGAAGCAATGGAAACATTGAGCTACCGGAAAGCAAAAGATAAAATGGCTATAAGAAGACCACATATTTCAATAATCACCCTAAATGGAAATGGACTGAGCTCATCAATAAAAAGGCACAGAGTTGAAGAATGGATCAAAAAACAAAACCCAACCATATGCTACCTTCAAGAGACACATCTCAGCTCCAAAGACAAATATAGACTCAGAGTGAAAGTGTGAAAAACAATATTAGAAGCAAATGGCATTCTGAGAAAAGCAAGAGTAGCGGTGCTGATATCAGATAAAATAGACTTCAAAATAAAAAAGGTAAATAACGATACTGAGGCACACTTCATAATGATAAAAGGAATCATGCACCAAGAAGACATAACACTTATTAATATCTATGCTCCCAATCAGGGAGCCCTGAAATATGTAAAGCAATTGCTAAGATAACTAAAGGGAGAAACAGACCAAAACACTATCATAGTAAGGGACCTAAATACCCCACTGTCCGATATGGACAGATCATCCAAACAGAAAATCAATAAGAAAATAACATCCTTAAATGATACATTGGACCAACTGAACATAATTGACATATACAGAGCCTTTCATCCCAAAACAGCTGTTTATGCATTGTTCTCTAGTGCACATGGAATATTTTCAAGAATCGACCACATACTTGGATGCAGAGATAGCCTCAACAAATATAAGAGGGTTGCAATCATACCAACCATATTCTCTGATCATAATGCTTTGAAACTAGAGATCAACTGCAGGAAAAAAGCAGGAAGAACCACAAATACATGGAGATTAAACAACATGCTACTGAAAAATAACCGGATCTCAAAAGAAATAAAAAGAAAAAGCAAGATATACATAGAAACGAATGATAATGATAGTACAACATATCAAAACTCGTGGGACATGGCAAAAGCAGTCATAAGAGGAAACTTCATATCATTACAAGCTTATCTCCAAAAACAAGAACTAGCCCAAATAAACAACATAATGCTTCATCTTAAAAAACTAGAAAAGTAAGAACAAATGAAGCCTAAAGTCACCAGAAGGAAAGAAATAATCAAAATCAGAGCAGAAATAAATGAAATTGAAAACAAAACAATACAAAAAAAAAACAATAGAAAAAATAAATGCAAAGAGCTTGTTCTTTGAGAAGGTTAATAAAATTGACAAACCCCTGGCTAGACTCACTAAAGAACAAAGAGAAAGAACACAAATAATCAAAATCAGAATTGAAAGAGGGGGAAATTACAACTGACATTGCAGAAATACAAAAGATCATACAAGAATACTATGAAAAAGTATATAATACCAAATTTAATAACCTAGAAGAAATGGACCAGTACTTAGAAAAATATAACCTTCTTAGACTGAATCTAGAAGAACTGGAAAATCTAAATAGACCAATCAGCAGTATGGAAATTGAAACAATCATCAAAAACCTACCAAAAAAGTCAAAGTCCAGGACCAGATGACTTCACCAGTGAATTCGACCAAACATTCAAAGAAGATTTAATACCCATTCTCCTCAAACTGTTCCAAAAAACTGAAGAAGAGGCAATACTTCCCAACTCATTTTATGAGGCCAATATTATCCTGATACAAAAACCTGGTAAAGATAACACAAAAAAAGAAAACTACAGACCAATATCTCTCACAAACACATATGCAAAAATCCAAAATAAGATAATTAGTAGGCTGAATATAGCAACATATTAAAAAGATTATATACCACGATCGAGAGGGCTTCATCCCAGGGGTACAAGGATGGTTCAGCATACACAAACTCATTAACATGATATACCACATGAACAAATTAAAAAATAAAAATCATATGATCATGTCAAGAGATGCAGAAAAAACCTCTGACAAGATAACAGCATCCATTTATGATCAAAACACTTAACACAATCGGTATAGAAAGAAAGTATCTTAATATAATAAAGGCCATATACAACAAACCCTCAGCCAACATTATATTTCGTGGTGAAAAAGTAAAACCTTCCCTCTATGATCAAGAACAAGGCAAGGCTGTCCACTATCACCATTGGAGGTCCTAGCAAATGCAAGAGAAAGATATAAAAGGCATCCAAATAGGAAACAAAGAAGTTAAACTGTCAATATTTGTGGATGACAAGATTCTCTATATAGATAATCCTAAAGACTCCACAAGAACACTACTAGAAACAATAAGAAAATGCAATTAGTCTCTGAATACAAAATCAATGTGAAAAAATCCAGAACATTTCTATACTCTAATAATGAAATGTCAGAAAAAGAAGTGGAAAAAATAATTCCTTTTGCAATTGCACCAAAAATAATAAAATATCTAAGAATAAATTTATTGAAACATGTGAAGGACCTGAATATAAGACCTGAAACAATAAGATGCATAGAAGAAAACAGGAATGAAACTCAAGTCCAAGAAACTTGGACTTAAAGAGCATTTTATGAATTTGACTTCAAAAGCAAGGGAAGTAAAAACTAAATACTAAAAAGCTTCTGCTCAGCAAAAGAAATCATCAACAAGGTAAAGAGACTACCATCAAAATGGGAAAATATATTTGTAAGCAATGCCTCCAATAAGGGCCTAATATCCAAAATATACAAATAACTCATACAACTCAATAACAACAAAAAAACAAATGATCCAATCAAAAAATGGGCAGAGGACTTGAACAGACACTTCTCCCTAGAGGACATATAAATGGCTAACAACTGTCTGAAAAGATGCTCATCATCACTGGTTATTAGAAAAATGCAAATGAAAACCACAAGAGATACCATTTCACACCAGTTAGAATAGCTATAATCAACAGGACAAGTAATAACAAATGCTAGAGAGGAAGCAGAGAAAAAAGAACCCTCACACACTGCTGATGGGACTACAAATTGGTACAGCCATTGTGGAAAACAGTATGGAAGTTCCTCAAAAAACTAAGAATTGATCTACCATATGATCCTTCTACTGGGTATTTACCACAAAGACTTGAAAACTCATATCCAAAAAGATATTTGCACAGTGATGTTCATAGCAGCATTATTCACAGTGGCCAATTTGACAGATGTCAAATTATAATGTACACCTGAAAATTATATTTTAATCAATGTTACACCAATAAACATAATTTAAAACAAAAACAAAAAAAAATAAAAACTGATATAAACATCTCAATTCAGATTTTTTCAAGATAAAAATAAATATGTCACTATATCATTTGTTATTAATCTTTTACTTTAAATGTAGTAAGGTCGAATTGGCCAGTATCTCTTTAGAACAAATTAATGTCAGTAACAATGTGGGGTAGGGGACCTCATTCAAACTCAATCATAGATGGTTAAAAGTGGCTGCTAGCAAGACCATTAAATAACAATGTAAGAACAGATACTACATACAGAAAACCTGAAAACATTTATCTCAAAGATATATGCACACTGATGTTCATAGCAGCATTATTCATGGTGGCCAGGACATGGAAGCAACCGAGTATCCTACGATAGATGATTAGATAAAAAAGATGTGGTACATACATACAATGGAATACTACTCAGCCATAAGAGATGAAATACTGACATTTGCGACAACATGAATGGATCTTGAGATAATCATGCTAAGTGAAATAATCCAGACAGAAAAAATTAAAAACCACATGCTATCGCTTATATGTGGGATATAAAACTAAAAGCAACAAACAAACAGTGACTCGTGGACATACATGGGCAGTGGATTAGTGGTTACCAGAGAAAAGGGAAAAATGAGGGAGATAGAGGTTAAAAAGGTCATATATTTGGTGACAGAAGGAAATTTAACTGGGCAGTGAACCCACAATGTAATATACATATGATGTATTATTGAATTGTACACTTGAAACTTATTTGATTTTATTAACCAATATCACCCCAATAATTTTAATTAAAAATGTAATGTAATTATTGAAGAGGAAGCCCTGAAGCTAACATAACTAACTCATATTTATAAATCTATATTTCATACTGTTTATGGAAACATAAATCAAAGAAAAAGCAACGTTATTTAAATGTTATTGAAATGTTTAAATGTTACTGAAACTGCAAGCCAATGGCTTTTAAGCATCAAAATTGGAAAATTTCCAAACAAGAAAATTTCAGATTCCTAACTCTAGCGAAACTAACTTGGAAAAAAATTTGAGATGTGTCGTGGAAGGCTTCACGGGTTGAAAATGCTATTTTGTGCTAACCATAAATCTTCCTTGTCCCTGCTCCCCAGACCTCTCCACACACATAGACACATTAGACTGCTGCTGAATATGCTGAAGTATAATGGAAAGAAGGATCATATGGCAAATATTGAATATTTGTTGGGTTAAATATTTGCTGAATACTGAACCAATTACTCTCCCCAGATTGTAATTTAACAGATATTTATTAGGATCTTATGAGAGAGGCAAAGTGTTAAGGTCTGTGGCACAGAAAAGTGACACAGATTCAGATATTGCCCTCAAGTGATTGCAGTCTAGTAAAGGTGGATGACGTACATGTTGATTAAAACAATAACAAACTTTTAACATTGGGTCTTAAGTACAAGGTGCCTGACAACAAATTCTCTGAGTTCTAAGTAGAGAGATTATTTGAAGTGAGGTATGGTAGAATCAGAAAAGAATTCATAGAGGGATGGCAAGAATTGAAATTTGAAGGAACTTAGAAAAATATCGGGAAGGAATAGCAATCTTCTATGGTAGCTAACTCCAGAATTTTCTCCCAGTCTGAACACAATAATTAGCATCATCGTTTGCTCTTTTTTGAATCTCTTGCCCTTTTTCTGCTGTCCCATTGGTGTTTTAAACTCCCAATATAATAGTAAGTATTATTTTTTGTGTGATTTTTCACTCATCAAAATTATTTTGAGTTTTCTCCATATACGTATATGTATCAAGAATTCATTTTTAAATTGTCAAACAGTATTCTCTTGTATGGATACACTGCAGTTTGCTCTATTCATTTGCTGATGAACATTTGAGTAGTTATCAATTTTGAGTTATTATAAATAAAGCTACTATGAACATTCATGTACGGACATGATATGATGACCACGAATGTCATCATATGGACATTTGCTTTTATTACTCTCAGCAAAATATCTACAGGTGAAATAGCTGGATCATATTGTAGGTACATGCTTATCTTGTTAAGAAGCTGCCAATGCACTATTTTATATTTCTACCAGTTATGCATGAGAGTTCTGGTTTCTCCACATTCTCACCAAAACTTGATATGGTCAATCTTTTTATTTCATAGTGTATAGAGTTGTTTCATTATAAATGTAATGTGCATTTTCCAATTAGATAATGATGTGTGTCTTTTCATGTGCTCTTTTGTTATCCACACATCTTCTTTGATGAAGTGTTCAAATATTTTGCCCATTTTATTATCAGATTATTAATCATATTATTTTGAGTTTTGAGAGCTCATTATATATTCAAAACATAAGTCCTTTATCAGATATATGCTTTGCAAATTATTTTGTCTTAGTCTGTGGGATATCTCCTCATTCAGTAATGTTTTATGGTTTTCAGTGTACATGGATTCTCCATTTTTAGACAAATTTATCCCTAAATGTTTAATTTTTTTCTTCAATTGCACTAGTCACATTTCAAGTACACAATAGTCATACATGGCTAGTAGCTTCCATATTGGAGAGTACAAATGTAGGATATTTTCATTACTGCAGAAATTTCTACTGTACAGAGCTGCTCTGGAGTGTACATATGTGTTTAATGAACTCTTCTGTGTACGCATTTTACACATACACACACAGAACTGAAAAAAAATCTATTGACTATTTTGTAGTATTATTAAACATGGCTTTGTAAAAGATATTATATGAAATCAGACATTTTAAAAAAAGAACAAGGGCAAACAAACTTGGAACATAGCCTAGTGTCCAATTTCCTGTTTGGGGTCATTTAGATATTTTTGAATTGTATTCATCTCCTTTGCTTAAGAAGAAAATCAAATTGACTTAAAAGTTTCAAGAGATTATTTGATAATCAAACTAAAAAAGATTATCCTTGCTTATTTTTTTAAAGCAGCAAACCCAAAGTTATCAGACTGCAACATGGAATAGGCATAAAGAGAAAAAGCTATTTAGTAAATATTTTTTAGATATTAAGAACACCCATTTCATTTTCAACTCAATGCTTTAAAGAATAATTATATGTGAACATTACATATCTTTTTGATAACAAAAGGCATCATGTACACTTTTTCTTACTAATCCATTCTTTTCCTCATACAACTCCAACATCTACCCACATACAACTACTATATGTTACCTCCTTTCTCCTACATATAAGAAGAAAGATCTGACCATGGATTGTTCATCTTCAGAAACCCCTTCTAAGAAAATATCACCTGGTACTCTCCCCAGCACCTGCTTACTTACATTTATTGCCCTTAGTTGAATTTTAACAGGTTACAGCTAATAAGCAACAAAATCACTCACTCAGAATTTTCATAAAACAAAGAGCTACCCTTTTTTGTGAAACTATTTAACCTCAATCATTTTAAAGAGATAAATTTAATAAACTACAATAATTAAATAGCTTTGTGGCAATTTTGCCCTTTCAACTAAATAACATGGACTGAAATTGTGAAAACTTTTCTTATTAAGTCTCTCTTACATAAATGGCATAATGGCACAGTCTTTATTTCATACAAATGAACAGATAAATGAGTGAATGAATGAATAAATGAATGAAAGGATGAATGGATGAACAAAACAAGAACCCAGACAATCCAATGCTTCAGTCTCCTCCACTGCACTCCCAGGCTCTACTAAAATATCCACCAAAGACAGAGAATTTCTTGCTTCTTGAGAAGCCGATTCATTTTTGCATACGTTAAGTGCTATAGATAGCTTTTTATGTAGACCTGAAATTATTTTCATTATGCTTTCCAGCTACAGAGTACTAGTATAATTCTCCAGGTTCATAAACAACAAATTTAATCTTGCCTGCTCCAGAATCTTTCAATTATTTGAAAATATAGTACAAAACACTCCATCTATCCTGTTTCTCTTTCTCTCTCTCTCTCTCTCTCTCTCTCCCCTTCACACACACATCTATGCAACTACCAAATCTTTTATTTATTTTTTATTAAACCTTTCCACTGTTTTCATCCTTCCTTCAAATGACCGACTTTAGTTCTTTCACTATCCCTTGAGCACAGGTTTATTGTGAGTCTTTAGAAGTGTAGTGCTGCATAGAGGTAAAACTCAATTCTGGAAATGGTTGCATCGAAGCAGGTTAAGGCAGAGTTATTCACTCTCAACTCTGCCTTTATATTATACTAGCTCTTTTTATGAGATCGCTCTTTTTTGGCCCCCACATCATGGTTCTGACAGATACTATCTAGGGAGCTCTGCCCCATATCTCCTGAGGGAGCATACCTTCTATTCACTTTTCATCAAAAGCATAAAATGAATTTATAAACTCACTTGGAGGCCTGTGAACTAAAACTCTCCTGTCTTTCTCACATAAAATGTGGTGAAGCCACATCTCCCTTATCTGTGCATGTTGATTATAGAATTTTAGGGCTCACTTAAGAAAAGTGAGATCCAAGGGAAAGTGATCTGCTAATTGCCACACAGCTAGATATTGACAGAGCTGGGGCTAGAAGAGCACAGAGTCCTTTATGCCTGGTACTGTCTTCTTTCCACATACACCTTCTGGCTGTATTTTGAACTAGTGGGAGGCCCACATATGTCTCTATTACACTTTTTCAGAGGAACTTTATCCTTATCAGAGTCATTTGCATATGTTTTGTCACAGCAATAGTTAAAATTTCTCAGTCTTAAAATATACACAAAACACTGCCTCATTTGAATTACATTTTGTGGTTTATAGTACACTTGTCAGCCATCATTGCTTATCTTGAGTTCCCTCCTAGGTCATCTTAACTGCAGATTTTATAAGAATTTCATCTATGTCCTCACTAAAATCATTATTAAAACTATTGAACTGATATAATCAAAGTTGGAGGTCTTCAGCAAGATTCTAGAAAATTTCAGAGATACATTAATCCATTAATAATAATAATTTCAATTTGGTTGACCAAATCAATTATGAATCCTTTAAACCACCCTCTCCTCTCACTCCTGCCTCACCCATCATGCCACCTCCATTATTCCATAAAAAATCTCAAGAATCTGTCAAGTATCCTGCTAAAATCTCGTGACTCTGCTCACTTTATTATAACATTCTTAGGGGTAAAAGACAATTAGGTTTTTCTGATGATGTCATCATTTGTAGTAGTTAGAAGACTTTATCTAAAGCCTTGCTACTCAGAGTGTGGTCATAAGACCAGTGTCATTAGTATCACTTTGGAGTGTGTTAGAAATACAAAATCAGATCTGAGAGCTCCATCCGAGAGCCAGAATCCAGAATCTTTATTTCGACAAGATCCCCAAGTTGTTCAGAGACTAGATAACATGTTTAATTTCTTTGTCTTTTCTTGTATGTCAACAAGAAACTACCATCAGATTATTTCAAATGAAAGGTACTTATTAAAATACTAATTATAAAGAGCAGGATACAAAATTACATAGGCAGATAGATAGAAATATGTAGTATAATAACAATTCTTTTATTACAATGAAGAACTTCTAAAAACATAGGGACTAAATGTACCAAAATGTCTGGTTGTCTTTGGATACTAAAATGTGGTTTACATGATAGTGGGCATGACTTGGTTAAACGGAAACAGTCACTGAAGTTCTGCACCATGGGGAAAATGGGGCATCAGTGGTATTACATGAGAAGTCTTAAAGGCTCCATATATCTGTCCGGTGGGGGAATTCATTTTCAGCTTAAGCATCTACTAGGAAGTGGCTCTTCCCGTGAAACAACAGCTCACAGCATCTTATTCATCACTGCCTTAGAGAAGACAAGAGAGTGATGTATTTAGGCCAGAATATATGCTATTTGAAGCTACATAGTTGGGCTTCTTACACAGAAGTGTATCTGTTCCCCAGGAACTATTAGCTAACTACTTAATGTAGTAATTTTGCAGTTTGTTGTGGTGACTCAAGAACCCCTTATCAATAGTCTGATCAACTGCTCACAAAGGGGACTCTATGCCAGATTATAAACAGAGGCTGAAAATAAGTACACCGCCACAGTGAAACTATCTGGGGACCCAAATGGATGAGTATAAGCTGAATAAGCAAAATGTAGGTCAGATGGGACTGGGATTCTCTAATAACTACACACAATATCAGAATCTTGATATATATTTTTTTATTTAGTAGCACGTGATAAGTTCAAAATAATGTATAGTTTGTATCCAAAGCCTGTATTACATCAGTCTCAAGAATTCTTTTGGTTGTTTTCTAAATGTTTATGTTAAATAATTTCTGATGAATTTGCATAGTTATCTGACCTCACTATACCTTACTGTCATGACCTTAAGTAAGTAAAACCAAGCAAATGCACCTTTTACAAAATTCTCTTTAATATAAAAGATCATTAAACTTAAAGAAATACGAGTAATTTACTGACTTTCTCTCACTTCCTTAAATAGTTTGCATCTTCTAAAAGGAGTTCGTATTGCTTTAATTGTATTATTAATTTATTTATTTTTAAAATTATGGTAAGACATCTAATATGAGATATACCTTCCTGACAAATTTTTAAGTGTACAATATAATATTGTTAAGTATAGGTACTCTGGTGTACAGCGGAGCTCTAAAACTTATTCAACAATGCCATGAACAGCAATTCCTCATTTTCCCTTCGCCCAACCCCTGACAACCACCATTCTACTCTGCTTCTATGAGTTTGACTATTTTAGATATTCCATATAAGTGGTGTGATGTGCTATTTCTCCTTCTAGGTCTGGTTTATTCCACTTAGCAAAATGTCCTCCAGGTTCATCTAAGTTGTTGCTTATGGCAGGCTTTCCTTCTTTTCTTTAATGACTTAATAAAATTTTATTGTATTATGTACCATATTTTCTTTATTCATTCATCTGTTGATGGGCATTTAGGTTGTTTCTATATCTTGACTATTACGAATAATGAGGCAATGAACATGGGAGTGTAGATATCTCTGAGATCTCGATTTCAGTTATTCTGGATAATACTCAGAAATGAGATTGCTGGATCATATGGTCACTTTATTTTTAATTTTTTTTTGTCCAGCCTCCACACTTTTCCATAGCAGTTGCACCATTTCAAAACATTCCCACTAATAGGGTTCCAAGGTACAAGGGTTCCAATTTCTTCACGTCCTTACCAAAACTTATTATCTTTTTTTTTTAATGAAACTTAACATTTAACAATTCTGCCATAGGGGAACCTATAGATTAAAAGAAACTTAAGAGATATATTAACCAGACTTAAATAAGGACATTATTTGAATACTGATTCAAATAAGCAATAAAAATTAATAACGTTTATAAAATATTTTAAAATTTTAACATAGTCTGGATTTTTCATGATATTATGACATTATTTATTATAGTATAATATGCCTTTAAGTAAATATCATTAAAAAAGCATATACTGAAATATTGATGAATATCTAGGATCTGGCTTAGAAATAATATGGGAAAGAAAGAGGGTGAAGATATAGGTGAAACAGGACTGCCCACGAGTTGAACTAATGATAGGTATTTGGGAATTAGTTATACTCTTCTGTTTGGTATATGTTTAAAATCTTCCATTAAAAAAGTTAAATACATTTTGTCATAAATTTTTATACCAATTGAATCCTTTTCAAATTGGTTATTTTTATTTGCTTTTTTCAATAATAGCCATTATTATTTTTTAAAGTGCAACCTAGTCTTATCAGGCTCACTCCTTTAATAATCCAAATTCTGGCTTAACATCCCAATGAATTAAATCCTATTTTGTCTTGGAAATCGTTAACCAATCTTTTTCTTGGTACATTGCAAAATACAAAAGATCTGCCTTGATATTTCTCATAGTTTTTCAGAGAACTTGCATAAGATTCTTGCTGTAGAGCTCATTATTCAGATATTTGTCTCAACACTTACATCTAAAATCTTGTGAACATGGAGAAACAGTACTTTATCATAAAAATTCTTTCTCATGATGTCCTTCTTTGCCTTACCTCTAATTTGCTTGCTGCCCTTAATCATTTTGAGTACTTTTTGGGAAAATTGCATAAACAGTTTTGAAGTGACATAAGTCAAAATTGTAAGCCTACTGAGAGGTAGGCACCATAAAAGTCAAGAACCTGGTAGCCACGACTTTAATTTTCAAAATTAGTTCCTACTTCTCTACCAGCAAGATCTGTTTTTTTCAGCCCACGTCAAACAGCTTTTTATTTCTTCGAGAATCTATAGATGACTGACATCCTTCAGAATATTCAAATGACATCTCATTCACTCCACATATATGTTGGCAGAAGGTGAGAGGTAATTAGAAAGAATGGGAGATAGGAAAGGAGAGCATTACTATGACCATGTGTTAGGTTTCTAGATCATCTTCTAAGATTGCACAAAATTTATTCATGCATTTTGTTTTTTATCACTAAGTGTTACTGAAATGTAAATGCCCTCTAACTCCAAAGATATCTGTTCAGTCATCTTTGACCAAGAATCATTTAGAGATAGAAGTTAATTCAAGTGGCAAAAAACTTCTCAGTTTTCTCTCAGTATAACTTTGTAAATTATTCCTTTTGTTCCCAAATACCAAATTGTCCGCTTTTAAAAAAATTTTACATCAAAACCAAACAATAAAATAAAACTAATTATGAGTTTCAGGTATGTGAATACTGGTTTAAAAAAATAAAAATATAATTAAGAATTCTTTGCAAAACAGTAGAGACTAAAATAGGCTAGAGAGAGACGGGTACTAAAATATAATTTTTCACATGTGGAAAAGAAGTTCAAATTTTTATAATCATTAACTTTACCTATTTCGGGTCTTAGCTAATCTTTTGAAATACCCATTTTGTTTGATGTGGGCTCTAAAATGTGTTTGGGTAATAAGCGTGATGAATGTTTACCCTAACAGCATACCAACCTTACCCTGTGCAAACTTCAATAACCTTTAATGACCTAATTCATTGAAAAATGTGCTTCTTGTCCAGAGTTATTTAATGATTCCGTTGCCTTTTGCACTTTCACATACCTAAGGACTACTTTAACACCATGTAGGCTTTACATTAAGCATTAAACATGATTTCAAATTAGGATACAAAGTTTTTTTTCCCCCAGTCTTAATCTGTCTCAATATCAATTTGTGTGGACATTTTTGAAATTAATTGGTCAGGTTTTCTGTGTGCTCAATAAACTTCATCTGTTCATTGTGATGAAGTTCATTGTACTCTCCATGGCTCTGACTTTGAAATTCTAACTTGGAAAGTTTCATTTATTCAGGTTCCATGATGCTGATCTAGAGGTTGTTGGAAGCAGGATTTATTCCTTCTCATGTGAGGGTTGTTGAAAGCATCAAAATTCATTTTCTTCTCAAGAGAAGAGAATTCTCTTCTCAACTACTCCTGTTGGCTTTGGAGTAGTTCAGAAAAACAAAACAAAAACGGGAACAAACCATCTCCTAGTTTGTTTTTGCCTATCTGTGATTCCCCGTCATATCCCATATTGATACATCAGGAATTTTATGCAGTCAATAATATAAATCAATCAGTTTGAAGAAATTGATTGAAGAAACTTTCATCATCAAAATTTCTCGTCGAGCTGGCAGTGTAACATGGGGTATGAAGTGGCCCAGGCTCCTTCAGATTTCTGGATACAAGTGTTATAAGCACAAAGTATTCTGTGTACACCCACTGGTTAGAAAGGGTGGGGAGCCCTCAAGGGCCTCATGAAAAGAGCTTGCTGTGAGCTTCTCTGACCTCCACAATCACTGCAAGTCCTGCTTTACATATAGTGCTAATACCATTCTTAAGTGTTAAGTATTAAGCACTTAGTGCCCCTAGGACATGTGGTGTTTGAAAGCCCTGAAGATCTATTCTTTTTATAATGCACCTGAAATAGTCAGATGGTTAACATTTTTAAACAGCTCAAAACAATATATAATAAAAAGTGAGTTTCCCTTTACTTATTCTGAAATCTTCCATTTAAAATTAAGCAGAGTTAGATAGATGAGTAGATATAGATATATCTGTAGGTATATATAATAAAGTTTATTCATGTAAACAAATATTCTAAAACTTAAAAAGAACAAAGTAGACCTCTAGGTGCTGACATGCAAATTGTCTCTAGGAAACAATGTAATGTATAAATGCTTTTTTTAACTGATTATTATTATTATTATTATTATTATTATTATTATTATTATTTACAAATTCCTATGTATGAGTATACTCTAATTTATTTAACCAATTTTATTCTGATGAGAATTTAGGTATTCCTGATATTTTATGGTTAACATCCTTGTGCAATATCTTTGTATGCTCGTAAAGTATTGGTTTCTGGGGTGGCTCCATAGTGTAGTGGTTAGCACATCTGCTTTACACACAGAAGGTCCTGCGTTCACGCCCCAGGTGGAGCCATGGAGCATACCTAAGGTGCACCAGGCCCCGGGTGCAAGCTGTCAGCAAGCCGTGAGTGTGTGGGAAGAGAGGCTCCGCCTTCAGAGATCCAGTTCTTAAGGGGAAAAGCCTATTGCCCAAACACATTTCAAAACTTAAAACGATAGTTCATTGTTCATCATGGCTTACAACAATAGTTTATTGCTTGTTATGATTCTGCAAATTGACAATCTGGGAGGTCCTTCTACTAGTCTTTCCTGGGATCACTTATGTGGCTGCTTGACAGGGAGTGGAGAGTCCAGATGGATTCACTTGCATATCTAGCAGTTGGTGCTGGCTGTTCACTGGGACACCATGGTTCTCCTCTAATGGCTTTTATCTCTTAGTAGGTTATCTTGGGCTTCTTCACATCCTGGTGGTCTCAGAGTTCCAAGAAGGTAAGTAGCAAAGCAAAGGCACATATCAAGTTTCTGATCTTCCAACAACCCCAATCTCATCCACATTTACTCATGTTCCATTGGACAAAACAAGTCATATGGCCAAGCTCAGAGGCCATGTTTGAGAGGACTTAGATTACTCTATTGATGGTAGAATGGCTAAGAATTTGTTGCCTTTTTAATCCACCACAGTGGCTATTAACTCAATTTTATTTCCAATTTTGTATATTTGTGCTTTCTTTTCCTTATTCTTAATTGGGATTCATTGTGGTTTATATATTTTATTGTTTCAGGAATCTTCTCACCAGAGAACTTTCTTAGGTAAAGTTATCAGGTCTAAAATTGTGTGTGTATAAAATATATGTGTATTTTATTTATTACATATATTTTTATATTGTATAACATAACATACTATGTATTATATATTTTTATAAACTTATATATTATATATAATACATACTTAATATAAGTATGTGTGTATATTCTATCCCCTAAGAGCACTGCTTTAGCTTAATTCTACTGACTCTATTTTCATTCTCGTTATTTTCTAAATATTCTACATTTGCAATTCTGATTTCTATTTTCAGTGGGGTTAGTTAAAAGAGATAATTTTTATATTTTTAAATTTTTGTTTTTTTAATAACGAGACTAAACTTAGTACTACATTGAAATTTTAGCAATTATTGACTTATTAATTATGACCTAATTCATGACCTATTTCTATAAATTGGAAACATTAAGAAAAAAGTGTTATTCTGTATTTTCAAGTTATGGTCTTTGACATGGTTATGTATATAATTGGTAAGGAAAATCTTATAAATATATATATGCAAATGTAGACATTTTTACCTATATAACATTTTCATAACACTGTCTTTAATATTTTATAGATAAGGATAATTAATGAGAGAATTTGTGTACATATAATAGTAGTCATAGATTAATCTACAAAAATTACTTCAGTAATTTTTAAATTTAAATATAGACCAAAGTATAACTTCTGAATTTAATTAATAAGTAACAATAAAAATGCAATACAAAATTTTCCTTTCTTAATAATTCCATTCAAAATAAGTCAAAATTAAAATTTCAGAATATTTAGAACATAATGAGACTGATAATAGAATGAATGAGATCAGGCTAAAGCAGATGGATATACATATATCCACGTTCATATACATGTGTATATGCCATTTCTTTTGTTAATTTTGTTGTATTGATTTTTACTTATATTTTGTTTACTTAATTTGTATTTCTTCTCATTCTAGTATTTCTGTAGATTTTGCCTTAATGATTTTGTTAATGTCATTTCATTAATAAATATCTTTACGATCTAATTTTTATTGTAGATTGTACCCTTTATCATTATAAATTCTCTTATTCATCTTTTCACTGATATTTACCTTGAATTCCAGCTTTTCTAATATTGACATTATGGACTCTTTTTTGGGAGGCCAGGATGGCAATATCCTGGTATGTATTTGCTCTGATAGTCTTTATCTGTGAAGCTCAAAACTTAATTTTTTCCCCCAGAATAAACATAATGTTTCAAGTCTAAATACTAAAAAGTCCCTCATCCCAGAGACATTTTCTTGTATTATATATTTGAATGTTTTCTCTTCTATTTATGAGGTGCTCTACTTTCCAAACATTATGTATTATTATTTTGGTTCTTCGAAATCTGACCGGCACATTTATTGTTTTGTTTGTTTGTTTGTTTCTTTAATCTAATGGTCTTTTGCATTTCCATACACTAAAGCCTTCTTTCACATCAATCACTTTATTTTTAGCTGTATATTTTGCTTTGCTGTTTCTAATTTGTGCTGGTTTTATAATAATGTTGATGATCCTTAATTTGTTTCCTTAAGTCCACACCATTCTTTTTATATCATTCTGTTGTTTTGCATTGTAAGGGAAGAAAATTTATTTTTGACTCTCTTAGGGTTCCTGCATGGATCTGAAAATTAAACTGATAATCAAATTAACAAGAGAAAGCATACAAACTTATTTAATATAACTTGTATGTGACACAAGCACCTTCATAAGGAAATGAAGACTAAAAGAAACAGACGTAAGTATTTTTATGCTAGGTTTGATGAAGAGTAGATGGTCAAACAGGGATATGATAGGTCAAGGAGTATGAGGTAATCATAGTAAATTAGGGAAAATTTAGCAAGGTCTGTTTGGATTCTTCTGTTTCTCTTTGTCTTTGGATATAAAGATGCTTCGCCTGGTATAGAAAGAGCATCTCTCATGTGAGGATTTTAATGCCTGTTTCAAAGAAGGGTCAAGAGAAGGTCAGAGTAATTTTCCTGCTTCTGCCATTTTCATCTTAAAAAAGTCAGTATGTCAAGATACCATATCTTGGGGTGGTACGTCTTGAACTACACCAGTATCTAATGTTTGAATGTTCATTTTATTGACATTAGCTCTCATTCATTTATTCCAAAACATAAAGCACTCGTAGAAAACTTATTTTTGCTTCCTGGGGCATGTTTTTCTCCAGAATAGATTCTTCACCTATACTTTTCTTGATATGTTTTTTTTACTTTCTTTGGATGATGTGGTTGTGATAGAAAACCTTGGTGATAGAAAACCTTGGTGATAGAAAACCTTGGTGAAAATTGAGATACCATAGAAAGACTTAAAATTCTTTTTTTTTTCCCTTAACCCAAGTCTATATTAGAAGATACTCATGTATCCCATAGTACCCTGTGCTTACCACTACCTTACAACTTATATTTTATTGTGATCGTTTATTTGTCTATATTTCCCATTAGATTATTGCTGTTCAGAGAATAGTTCCAATCGCTTTATATCACAGTCACCCCTGGGATTTATTGAAAATAGCGGTGCTTTGGTCCCTTTCCACATTACTGAATCTAAATTAGTGAGAGTGAATCTCAGGACTCTGCATTTTAAACTCAAATCTTGGTAAGTTCTTCTGCAGAAACTCAGTTCCTTAGAGTTATCTTGCTCGTCATAGTTTTAATTAGCTCCAAACAATAAAGAAGGGGCTCAAGATATCAGTATAGGATAAATGCCAAAGAAGATGACATCAGTAGTTAAATTCTAATTTTTTGTCTTGTTTTGTTTTTACCATTGCCTACTCTAGTAAAACAGAGTAGTGTTTTAAGACGTCTTCTCATGAGTTTTTAAAAATGCTTTTCTATAGCCAGAATCCTAAAAAATTATTTCAATGAAACATAAACCATCTCATGCAATGAAAACTGTACTGAAATAACTTGGTGTGGAATGTCATTTAGTGATTGATAACTATTTGTTTCCAGAAGAAGCATCACCAGCAATAATTGTTGATAAACTATAACAGATTTAGTTTTGTCGAATACCTTTACCCATAGTTGGAATAGAAAGGAGTTGATTGCAATAACCATAATGTTGTGAAATACACTGGCATTGGAGTCTGACAGACATATGTTTGAGTATTAATTTTATCTCTTGTTATCTGAAACTCAGTATTTTTTCAGGAGCTGTTATGATAATACAATGAGATCACAAATGTAAATAATTAAGTATGGGGCATGTACTTATAATTTATAATATTTAAAAAGAATTATAAATAATTTGAGAATAAGGTATAATTATATCTGGAACCACTATAGTTTAATTATTATAGCTAAAGAAAAAGATGATTTCAGTATAAAATATTAGATTAATTACATAGAAAAGTATTTTAAAAATTGTAAATATGACCTATGTAATGAACACTTAGAAGAGTGGATAAATTATAATAGAGGTTAAATCGAAATTTACCAATCAAAATGTTTTTAATTAAAAGGATTCTAGGAATTAGCATGAGATTCGTTCCAAGTGCCTGAGCAGTGATTATGGAGGGAAGGATGGTGTTGCTTAACTTGGCAGAAGATCCTGTTTTCTTCAACAAGAAACATCAGAACATCATCAAAACAATTGATGGGATATGTCAAAAGTTCAGAAGCACAGGACTACTGAGTCCCATCAGCTTGAGCAAACATGACAATGAAGATCTTGTGAAAGAGCCAAGAGAGGATCTAGAGGCAAGCTACACAGCAATATGAAGATAAAACTCTGCAGTTCTTTATTTCAGTTTGGCTGGGAATCTGGTTCTGGCTAATGTTATCATCTACATTAAATATAAGAATCAAATATAAAATTTAAGATTATGATAGATTGTGTGATGAAATTAGAACATCCAATAAAACTTTTCATCAGTGGCCAAATTTATCTAAGCTATCTTCCATGAAATTTAGCTGTCTTAATTTCACATTTTCAAAATTTCTATTGGAAATGCTTTGACCATTCTCACCTCACAATTAGATTTTAATGCTAAAGCAATTACACAGCCTCATTTGATTAGATTATTATTATTTTTTATTCTCTTAAGGAAAAGTAAAATATTTTTAGATTTCAGTTGAATTTATACAGAGGCTAGATCCAGATAAAATTTATTTTTTCCATCATGTAAATTTTCATTTCCTTAGAGAATACCAAATATCATTATATTGGTCACTCTTTTACATGTTTGCTGTGTTCTGTAATGCTGTTCTGACTTTTCACCTTCCATTAACATTTATTCTAGAAAGTATATCAATTCTGTGTGAAATAGCTCCTACACAGAGAACTTTTTCTCTTCCCACCTTCTCCCCACCTTACTTCTTGTTATACCTGATTTACCTGGATAAATGACTTGCAAACTAAGCACTGCAACAAATATATATGTACAAAAAAGTCTGAAAAAAATTTATCAAAATATAATATTGGAAATCTCTAGATGATGAGTTGAAAGATGATTTCTATTTTTTTATACTTTTTAGTCTTTCTTTTTTTTTTCTTTTTTTCTTTTTTTAGGAGAGGCAACCATTGGTTGACTTCACAGATTGCAAAGACTTTGTCAGCTTACAATCTCTTATTTTTTATTTTTTACACCTACAGCACTTAGTCTTCCTAGGTGGTCTCCCATCCAAGTACTAATCAGGCCTAATCCTGCTTAGCTTCTGAGATCAGATGAGATCGGGCTTGTTCAGGGTGGCATGGCTGTAGACTTTCAGTATTTCTTAATTTGTCTACAACAATAATATATTATTTTTTATATTGAAAAAAATGCTTTAATAATCTAGTAGTTTCATGATAAGTTGCTAGCCATAGACTTCACAGAAGCAGGGTCAGCTACAAGTATATGAATCAAGGCTCTGTGTAGTGTTTGAAAAAGATAAGGAAACTGTGTTCATTCTCTTTATGCTACAAATACACATGGGGGACCCAAAGATTAAAATGTGGTCAGTGCATGTGCATTAGCAAGAAGTAAGATTAGCACTTCTATTGTTCCTGCAATATGAACATTAGGGTCACTAAGTTTTTCTTGAGTGAGTCTTGCTTCATTAACCAGAAAGTACCGCTGATTATGTATATTTTTACTCAGAGAGCAAGAACTGGCTCAGTGGAACTGAATGCCCTGGACATGAATTACTAATGACAGAATTCAATTACTTTTTAAAAGACTTTACTGCAGCTTCCATGCAATAAAAAATGAAGACTCTACTGTGCATTCGCAGCCAAGCTTCTAGGAATATCAGATGTGTGATTATGGTAATTGCTGGGCCTTATGACTTTGGCAAAGATTTTGGCAAGAAAATACTTTGTAATTATCATAACCAGAATAAATGTATATATTGAGTTATAATTCATGAATAGTGTAACAAACATTGCATTTTTAAAATCATGCATCTAATAAATGCATGACATTGATTCTTAATTGTATAAGCTTCATTCTAATGGCTTATAAATGCCATAGTTTCTCAAAGTTGGTTTCTCTTAGTCCTTGAATCTGCAGATGGATCACTGATGCAGCTCCTCCTCTGTTGAGCAGGAGCTGGTATTTGTGGACTGAAATTAATTTATGTAGGGTTATAATTTTCTATATTTAAAAAATTCTGATGATAAATGCATATATCCAAGATATGGCTCATAAGATTTCATTCACAAGTGATACAGTTTCACAGACCTTTCTATAGTCTGGAACATGCCAAATTTGGTTCATTTAAAAGAGATAACAGCTTCTGTTTCTCTCAGATTAGAATTCATAGCTCCACTAGAACTATATACCAAGTGCCTGACATGTGCTCGAATTTACCTACACTAAACTCATTACCATATATTTAGAATTTAATAAACTTGTCCCCAAATCACACAATTGTTAAGAGGAAACACTTCAGAATTCAAACCTATTAATTCTATAATCTGTGCTCTTTCAAAAAATTAGCTTCATGATTTCTTATTTACTATCTCAATATTCAGATAATTTTTATAAGGTTGTGGGGAGCAGAAGGAAGGTCACTTTCACAAGAACTAAAATTGAGGGCATTATTTGGTTTATTTTAGGGAGAAAGGATCATCACTCATTTAACTCCCTCAGTTCTTGATACCAGTGAAGAATGTAAATAATCTCTGTGTTTGGTAGTCATATGAAATTGTTCTTAAATATTTATTTATTAAAATAAAGTCTCCAAGTAACATATCATAAAGTAAAACCAGTTGTTGAGAAGTTAACTGGATTATTTTCCTACATTGCAGTTTAGTAGATATTGTTATTAGCTTCATTTTACAAAAAAGGAAACTGAGCCATACCATAGTTAGTAGATCTGGGTTTAAACTCAGGTACCCAATCTACTGATTCCCATGGGTGATGATGAAAACTGACTGAAGTTTTAACTGCATGGCAACTCTAACTTTCATATAAACTTTAAAATATGCCATGCTAAGGAATTTATGTCACAGCACACTTTAAATATGAAATGAATAAATTATATACACGATCTTTTAATTGAAGCTACATGTAAATAATGATTAAAACATTGTATAATTATATAACTATTCCATAATTTTCTAGGTAGAACAGAAAACATAAGGCAAAATCAATATGTAATAATTTTTTGGAAAACTTGATTCTGAATAATCAGAATTAGGTTAGAGTAGATTCTAAGGATACAGTGTGCATGCATATTACCAATTGGTAGTAAAAGTAGAGGTATATTCTGAAATGACCTGGAGAAGTATACCGCTTGCAGAAATGGATTAACCTCAAGTTCAGAACTGTGTGCAGGAAGGATAGTACTGACATTAAATACCAAATAGTGACTCATTCTCTAACATTTTGGTTGGTTTTTGGAACACATCGCATAAATTTTTATACATGATATTTGCTTTCTTGATTTAAGTTTTTTAAGACTAATCTAAAAAACAATTTCTATTTTCTGAGCCAGGTAAACTGATAGTAATGGGAAGCAGTCTAGCTATATTTAAGACAGACAGATGAGATCAGCTGGGTATTTACGTTGTAGTTACCATCAACCTGTATCTTGGGTCTTGAGATATCTGTGTGCTCTCGACACTAAATCATATTCTCACATGACTAAACAGTATGGAGAGGTACTCCTTTATAAACCACCTGACCTAACTGCTATAATGGAACCAATGGAACAAAAATAGAAGTTCCTTTGGTTGTAGAAACCTATTCTCAATCTTTTTTTTTCATCTCAGCATAACAAGGGATATGAAACATCTCACCATTATCAGTAGATAAACAGAACAGAGAGATCATGAGAGATGACGGGACCTGGTAGGTGTACAAAATCCTAAAGGGAAGATATATGTGTTTTTTAAATCCCACCAAAGGGATTGGATACACTGCCCAGCTTATTTTGGAAAATGACTCAGTGGTAAAAGGATTTCTAAGTAGGAAAATTCTGTACATTCATAAAAGATAACGATGTCAATGATTATTGCCACTAATGTGAGTTATTGCATCCTCTAGATTATTTTTAAATGTATCACTACAATCATTCTAAAGAATTGTGTCCCTGTTCTATGTTAGACTGTTTTGTTTTTATATTTCTGAGGGCTTTATAAAATAAAAACCTATAAAATTATTAAAAGATAATTTCTATTTCTTCTTGTTGAATTCTTGCCTATACTAGAGATCTGGAGACACGAGTGGTGTTTTTTAATTGTTCTACATTCATTGCCAAAGAAAATTGTCAGTTTAGGCTACTATAAAAATATGCCATAGATTTAGTGACTTAAACAACAAACATTTACTTCTAACAGTTCTGGAGACTGGAAAGTACAAAATCAAGGTGCTGACAGATTCAGTTTCGGACAAGGGCCCTTTCCTGGTTTGCAGATGGCTGCCTTCTTGCTATTTTCTTATAAGGCTGAGAGACGGCGTTATTCTCCCTCCTCTTACAAAAGGCACTAATCTCGTCAGGGGAGCTCCACCCGCATGAGCTCATTTAAACTGAATTGCCTCTCAAAGGCCCTACCTCCAAATAGCATCACATTGGGCTTCAACACATGAATTTTGGAGTAACACTTAGTCTATGGCAATAATTATATAAAAAATTCAATAATAGTAAATTATTGGCCTATAAAATGTCATGGATAAAGAACTTTTTCTGATTAATCAGAATTCTCTTTCTTGTTCTTTCTTCCTTCTTTATTTTTCTTTTTCCTCTTCCTTTTTTTTCTTGCCTGTTTTAACTTTTTCAAAGAGATGATAAAACTGATGAATAGCACTTCTGCCTCATTGTTGTGTAAGACTCCAGGATGAAATTGCAGAGGTATCCAAAGATATATTCACTAGTGACATTACATTTTTTAGAAGGGAACACAAGAAAATTAATTCAATTTAATTGCTTCATAGAAAGAAAAGGTCTATGTTCTTACTGCCTCAGATTGTCTGTAAGCCGTTTCTATTAAGAACAGGTAAAATCAAAGGATATAGGCAACAAGACACATGACCATGTAACCTCATATTTTGTAAACTGAGCAGAGGTTTCTAAACATCTCAATTAGTTCTCTCCCAAAGGTAGTAGAATATTCAAGATCATTTCAAATGCTCTTCAGACTTAAATGAGGGTTGAAACAGCAGAAAAAAATGTAATTACTTCTGTTTAGCCAATATTTTCATTTCTCTACATAGCGGCAAAAAGAATATGTATATGTCATTTCAGGATTTCCTCAGAGACAGTTTATTTTTTGAACTATATAAAATAGCTTAGATCACATAGAACAAACTTTCCTATATAAGATTTGAGAAACTCAACAAAAGGTTAATTAGAGGAGACAAATGCTATAACTTCCTCAGACAACAAATCTCCAGTGATAATGCAGGTGATATATGCTTGGTTCTCTTGTTCCTTGAGCAGGAGCCCTAATTTTCTGTCCAGATATTTCCTTCATTATAATTATAAAAATTTATAATATTATTATAAAATTATGTAAGAATGAAGCATCTTCTATGCTCTAAAAGGTATTTTACATAATCCAAATTTTCTAATTTTTTGATTGCTACATTGTAAATAATTTCCTAAATCTGCTTAAATAATTACTGAAACTTAAATCCTGTTCCTACATAAAGAAAAAAAATCATGGACTAAAATCAAACATACATTTTTTGTGTTGTTATATTTTCAACATAGGCTTGTATTTAATTTTTCTTACCTTAAGCTAAGTATTTCATTTACTGATTTGATAGAAGTTATTTTAATCTAATATTAAATTAATAAGTAATGATGCCTGGGACAAGGATGAAATTAAAGGATGCCCTCTCTGGCTATATATATTGATTAGAAATTTATTTGGATATTATATAGAATTCATTAATCATTCATTTATTCAAAAGTACCTAGTGAGCATCTATTGTATGCAGACACTATTCTAGGCACTAAGAATACACTAATGACCCAGATCCCTATTCTCAGAGAGAGACACATCCAATAAGTGAATAAATATGTATGTTCGATAGTGAGAGTTTTAATGAAGAAAAATAAAGCAAGTTAGGGGATAAAAAGCTCACTGGGAGTGAGTTTTTTATTAGGAGTGGTTAAGAAAAGGTCGGGTTAAAGTTACACGTGAGCAAAACCCTGAAAAAAGTGAAGGAAAAATCTGTATGGCAATTTGTGGAAAGAGTGATCCTGGCAGATGGAACAGGTGAGTGCAATTCCTGAGGAGAGGATGCACATAACATGTTTGAGAAAGAGTAAAGAGGTAGTGTGGGAAGTGGAGTGAGGAGAGTGATAGGAGATAAAATTGGAAAGGTAGCCTCTAGGATGGCCCCCACTAATACCTGTCTCTGATAACCACACCATATACTATTCCTTCCCACACTGAATAGAGTGATGTATGTAAATAATAGGATATTGTGGAAATAATGGTGTATGATTTCCAATAGAAGACATAAAAGCTTCCATTTTGTTCACTGTTGGATCACTTACTTTGGGGGAAAAAAGCTATCACGTTATAAGGATGATCAACAGTCCCAAGGAGAGGTCTATGTGGCAAGGAAGTGAGGTCTCTTGTCAGGAGACAGCTTTAACTTGCCAGCCATGTGAGTGACCCTTGGACAACTGCAGTCCCAGCTGACAGCTTAACTTCAACTCATGAGATACTCTGAGTCAGACCCACCCAGCTTAGTCTCTCCATTACTCCTGTCTCACAGAAATTGTGTGAAATAAGAAATGGTTATTGTTGTTTAAAGGCAGAAGCTCAGGGAGTAATCTGTTATGTAGTAATTAATAACTAATACAATAGAGTTTTGCAGACCATAGCAAGGACTTTATGTTCAAAGTGGGAAGACACTGGAAGGACTTGGTCTGACCTAAATTTTTAAGTATCACTTTGGCTACTGTATGGATAATAGACTATAAGGAGAAAGGGATAGAAGTAGAGAGACCATGTAGAAAGTTTCTGTAATGACCCAGAAATGACCCTAACACGGATTAGGGTATAGAAGCAGTGGATGTGGTCAAAAGGGGACAGATTTTGGATATATTTGAAGGCAGAGTGGAAAAAAATTACTGTAGAGTGGTTCTGATTTTACTACTCCAACTCACATGTATAAAATAATTTCTCCAAAAGTTTAAAATGCGGAATTCTTCAAAAAACAGATCACTCATAATTCATCTATCATAAACCGCTCCTTATTATCTTTATCTTATTTTTAATAAATTATAAGTCAGTAAATTATAAAAAGAGTTAATGATAATTGCTGCTTATTAGAGTGTCTGGTAGAAAGGTCATCACTGATTTTGTACATCAATACCCTAACTCCCACAGTGGAAGATTATCATTCTGTTTCCTTTTTTTATTTTTGAGTGGCTCCTATTCCTGTTAGGCACTGAGAAGAAAATGTTTGCTAAAACTAATCTCTGCCATCATGAAGTTCAGAGAACAGTGAAGGAGAAACACATTAAACAAATAATCACACAAATTAGTGTGAAACTACAAACTGCAACACTAGTTCATCATTTAAGGACATTTGGAACAAGTTAATTCCTCTTTTACATGATGACTCTCAAAATATTTGAAATCTCAAGCCCTTGATTCTTCTTAAGTAGAAACAATTATTCCCAACATTCCTCTCATGATGTGGTTTGGATATTATAATTATGAGTCACTCCAATAAACTTACAACCTTCTTGATATGCAATGACTTGAATAGAATTTATTAATTCAGATGTGATCCAACTGAAATGGTTTGTGTCTATATTAGTTTTCTATGACTGCTGTAACAAATTACCATGAATTTAGTTGCTTAAAACAACACAACTTATTCTCTTATAGTTCTAGAAGTTCAAAATGAGTCTTATGGGGATCAAGGTGTTGGCAGAGTTGGTGTCTTCTGGAGGCTCTAGAAAAGAACCTGTGTTTTTTTTTTTGTTTTTTTTTTTTTAGCTTCTGGAAACCGCCTTACCTTCCTTGACTAGTGTCCCCTTCATCATATCAGATTGCCCTTTCTCCCCCTACTTCTGATGGCATAACACATTTTCTCTCTTCTGTAGTCAACTCTCTCTCAGCCTTCTTTTTATAAGGATACCTCTTATAAAAATTATATTTGAGACTCTCTCGAATAATGCAGGGTAGTCTCCCCAGTCCAAGAGCCCGAATTTAATCACATCTATAAAATCTCTTTTGCCATATAATATTCACAGGTCCCAGGGGTTAGGACTTGTATATCCTTAGAATTGCATACCAATTATATAGTCACACTTTAGACTATAATTAAATTTATTGGTAATAAAACTTCAAAATTCTTCATACATGTTGCTAAAAGTCACCTCCCTTACCCTGTACTTATGCACTTGAACTTTTAGTACTCAAGTAAAGACCAGATATTCAATACCCTTATTAAATTCTACTTGTTGGATTTAATCTGTTGAGCTGATCATGAACTTCTGAGTTCATACTCTTTGATGTGGCATATTTAATAATCTAGCCACTTAATTTCTAAAGTATCAAAGGATTTCAACTCAACATGGTTTTGTCTGTTTTTAAGTCTTTTACAATGAAGTTTAAGTGTACATGGGCAGGGGATTATCACAGCTCAACAGTCCTGAGACTAAGGCTGAGGAAATGAAGCAGGCTAGCAGGAACACTCCTAGAGTGTTGCTAAAGTTCATTTGCAGTTTCCGAAGGGGATTGTCCTGCCTGGTGTTGGTATCATGGGGCTCCAGTGTGTGGGCCACAGAAATGGAAATGTTTCTTAGCAGGGACAACTGAGGCCAGTGGTTTCATGACTCAGAATCTGGTCTGAGGCTGAGGGCATAGGTAATAGATGCCAACCTTCGCAGAGCAGAGAGCTATCAAAATCTAAGTGAAACGCGAACCTGACTGAGATCAGACCACAGCTTCCATTCCAGGGAAGAAGGGTGCTCAGCAAAAAACCAAGGCAGAAGTCCAGTCATGTTTACTGAGCCAACTTGGAAGGAGGCTGAAACTTAGCCTGTATGTGAATGCCTTTCCCTGTCACCTACCAGCCAGCCTTGGGATCTCCCTGCCGGATACATTAGTCAGGACTGAATCAGAACCTAGGAGACTGAGACTCTGAGTTGGAAGCATTTGGGGAAGACAAGGACTCATGAAATACAGGATTGTATCCCTGGAAGAAGTATGGTAAAGGCTCAAGTTTACTACTTTTACTCTTTAAAATTAATCTACCCCTGATGCAGACCCCTTTATCAGTTGAAAATTGACCTTCTGCCCTAAAGGGGGAAAGTCTGGCACAGTATTTGAGATACTCCAGGGAATAACGATGATTAATGTACACGAGTGCTTGACACTCTTTGAAATGCTCCAAAGTACATTAACCTATTTAAGCCTCACAACAACCTATGAGGAATTATTTTACAGATGAAGAATCTGAAGCATAAAAAGATTAAGTAACTTGTTCAAGATTACACAGTTAGTGAAGGTTTAAACAGAGGCACTCTCCTTCAACGGCATGCTTGTGACCATCAAAATATACTGCCTCTTTTGAACAACTCTCTTTTTGTACTCCTCACTGTGTATGATGCCTCACGTATAATTGAAGTCCAATAAATATCTGTTGGTTTGACAGATAAACGAGGATGTGTGCATCAGTGAATGCATAGATGAAATAAACCCCAGCTGAGGGACTACAAGCTTTATTTAATAAGAAAAAAAAATCTTGCGAATCTTCCTATTATAGATTCCTTCATGAAGCAAACAATGTCACTTCACTAATAACCAATACATCTCCAATTTTATTACCATAAGCTTTCTGTGAAGCTTCCTCAACTAGAATAGAACTCAAATTGGCTAAGTACCATAAACAATATGTGCAGCTTTTAAAAAAAATTCCAAAATACAAGGCAACATTAGAATAAATGGAACAAGAATACTCTAAGCGAAGCATAGAAAATTGCCTACACTCTTTCATTACTGTTTGTTTTTTTTAAAGTAGTTCTTTAAAGATTCATCATTTACATTTCTAGTAAAAGATACAGTGTTTGTTAAATTCTGACTTGAATGAAGGTGAATGGAAGGATAGGGAGCTTTGTCAGCAATATCCTCCCTCCTGGTATAATTTTCTCGTCATTATATTGTAAAATTAAGTCTAAAGTTATCAGTGATTTTTCTAGCACTTTATAGTGCTTGATAATGGAAAACACTGCTATTATTATTGCTGGTCTTATTTTCGTATTCTGCTGGTATGTTCATTGAATGTGTTTCTATTGGAAGTGTTTTTGACAAATAAAGAATTTTCTCCAGGTAACTTTTATACTGTGCTGCTCTGAGAACACATTTCTTTCTTTTTTATTATTAAAATATAGTTTACATACAATATCATATTAGTTTCAGGTATACAACATAATGATTCAACGTTTATATACCTTATGATGTGATCACCACACTAGGTCAAGGAACCATCTGTCACCATGCCACATTATTATAATAAGATTGACTGTATTGCTTGTGCTGTAAACTAAATCTCCAATGCTTATTTATTTTATAACTGAAAGTATGTACCTCTTATTCCCCTTTACCTATTTCACCCATTCTCTCACCCCCTTCCCCTCTGACAACCATCAGTTTATTCTGTTTCTATCAGTCTGTTTTTATTCTGTTTTGTTTGTTCATTTTTTTTCTTTTTATATTTCGCACATAAATGAAATCCTATGGTAGTTGTCTTTGTCTGAGTTATTTTCCTAGGCATAGTACCCACTAGGTTTATCTGTGTTGTTGTGAATGACAAAGTCTCATTCTATTGCTGAGTAGTAGTATCTATATTATATATGTATATATTACATCTACTTTGTTCACCTATCAGTGGACAGCTAGGTTGCTTCCATATCTTGGCTATTGTAAATAAAGCTGTAATGAATATAGAAATGCATACATCTTTTTAAATTAGTGTTTTTATTTTCTTTGAATAAATACCAACAAGTGGCATTGCTGGGTTGTATAAAAGTTCTATTTTTAATTTTTTGAGGAATCTCCTTACTGTTTTCCACAGTGGCCACACCAATTTACAATCCAACCAACAATGCACAACATTTTTCTTCACATTCTCACCAAATTTATTATTTGTTGACTTTTTGATAATAGCCATTCTGACAGTGTGAGGTTGTACCTCATTGTAGTTTCGATTTGCATTTCCCTGATGAGCGATGCTGTGCATCTTTTCATATGTCTGCTGTCCATCTGTAAGTCTTCTTTTGAGAAATGTCTCTTCTAGTACTCTATTTTTAAAATCAGATTGTTTGTTTTTTGATGTTGAGTTTTATGTATTCTGTACGTATTTTGAATATAACCCCTTATCGAACATATTATTTGCAAATATCTTCTTCCATTCAGTAGGTTGTATTTTTGTTTCGTTAATGGTCTCCTTTGCTGTGCAGAAGTTTTTAGTTTGGCGCAGGCCCATATGTTTATTTATGCTTTTGTATCCCTTGCCTAAGGAGACATATCAAAAATATATCGCTAAGACCAATATCAAAGAGTTTGCTAGATATGTTTCCTTCCAGAAATTTTATGGCTCAGGTCTTACATTTAAGTTTTTAATTCATTTTGAGTTTATTTTTTGTATATGGTGTAAAAAAGTGGCCCAGTTTTATTTATTTGTTTGTTTTTGTTGCATATATCTGTCCAGTTTTTCCAACACCACTCATTGGAAAGACTAATTTCTCCAATATATATTCTTGTTTTCTTTGTCAATTAATTAACCAAAGATTTAAGAGTTTATTTCTGGTCTCTCTACTCCATTCCATTGATCTATGTGTCTGTTTTTATGCCAATACTGCACAGTTTTGAATATTGTAGCATTGTAGCATAGTTTGAAATTAGGTAGTGTGATACCTCCAACTTTGTTCTTTCTCAAGACTTCTTTGGCTATTTAGGGTCTTTTGTGGTTCCATACAAATTTTAGGATTATTTTTTTCTAGTTCTGAGAAAAACTGTCATTGGTATTTTGATGGGGACTACATTTAATCTGTACTTTGCTTTGGGTAGTATGGAAATTTGAACAATATTAAATTTCCAATTATCAAGGAGGATATATTGTTGGGAGCCATTCTTGATGAATGCTCTGCAGACAGGGTTGGAGTTGCCTGCAAGCTAGAAGTTTGCAGAGCAGGTGGGCTTGTTAATGGATAGCTTGTTACTGAAAGAGGAAGTTTGGCTTAATGGATAGCTCGTTAGTGAAGGAGGAAGTTTGGCTTAATGGAAAGAGTTGAATGTTCCTTGCCCCAAGGAATAAGAGATGAAAACAGAAACAAGGATGTTTTGAGAGGACTTATGTAAAGGTCAGCAATCATTTGCATATGTGTGGGTGTTGCTTCTCCTGCTCTTCCAAGGGTATATATATGCTGTGCTAAATAAACTCGGGGGGCAACATTCACTGTTAGCCCTCTTGACTCTATCTTCTGTTTGTCTCTCTCTCTCTCCTTTTCTCAATCCTCACACCCCCTCTCAGGAACTGTTCGATCTTAACTGGCTGGCTCCGGCAATATATCATTTATTTGTGTCCTCTTTAATTTCTTTCTTTAATGTCTTACAGTTTTCAGAGTACAGGTCTTTCACCTCCTTGGTTAAATTTGCTCCTAGAAATTTTATTTTATTTTTTGCCGATGCTTTTAAATGAGATTGCTTTCTTAATCTCTTTCTGATCTTTTGTTATTAGTGTAAGAAATACAACAGATTTCTGTATGTTAGTTTTGTATCCTGCAACTTTAGAGAATTCATTTATTAGTTTTAATAGTTTTTTGGTGAAGTGTTTAGGGTTTTCTGTATATAGTATTATGTTATCTGCAAATAGTAACAGTTTTACTTCTTCCTTTCCAAATTTGAAAGCTTTTTACTTATTTCCTTTTTTCTGATTTCTGTGACTAGGACTTCCAATACTATATTGAATAAAAGTGCAGAGTGGGCATCCTTGTCTTTTTCCTGATCTTAGAAGAAACACTTTCAGCTTTTCACTGTTGAATATAACCTTAATAGTGGGTTTATCATATCTGGCCTATTATTATGTTGAGATATGTTCCCTCTCCAATTTATTGAGAGTTTTTATCATAAATTGATGATGAATTTGCCAAAAGTTTTTCTGTATCTATTGAGATGATCATATAATTTTTATTCTTAGTTTTGTAGATGTGGTGGAGTGCATTGACATGCAGGTATTAAATTATCCTTGCATCCTTGGAATAAGTTCCATTTGATCATGGTGGAACATCCATTTAATGTCTTGTTGAATTTAGTTTCTAATATTTTGGTGAGAATTTTTAAATATATGTTCACCAGGGTTATTAGCCTATAATTTTCTTTTTTTGGAGTGTCTTTTCTGGTTTTGATATCAGGATAATGTTGGTCTTGTAGAATGAGTTTATAAGCATTTTTTCCTCTTCAATTGTTTGGTATAGTTTTAAAAAATAGGTGGTAATTCTACTTTAAATGTTTGATAAAATTCACATGCGAAGCTATTTGGTCCTAGACATTAGTTGTTGAAAGTTTTTGATTTCTGTTTTACTTTTATTGCTAGTAATCAATCATTCAGATTTTCTGTTTCCTCCTGGGTCATTCTTAGAAGATTATACATTTCTAAAAATTTATCCATTTCTTCTAGGTTGTCTATTTGTTGGCATATAATTGTTAGTAGTATTCTTTAATGATCCTTTGTGTTTCTGTGATATTTATTGTAATTTTTCTTTCATTTCTGATTTTATTTATTTTGGCTCTTTCTTTTTTCCTTGATGAGTCTGGCTAAAGGTTCCTCAATTTTGTTTATCCTTTTAATAGACCAGCTCTTAGTTTCATTGATCTTTTCTATGTTTTTTTTTAGTCACTATTTTATTTTTTTCCACTCTGGTCTCTATTATTTCTTTCCTTCTACTCACTTAGAGTTTTGTTTGTTCTTTTCCCTAGTTCCTTTAGATATAAAGTTAGTTTATTTATTTGGGATTTTTCTTGTTTCTTGAATAGGCCTATAGCTATGAACTTTCCTCTTAGAACTGCTTTTGCTGTATCTCATATATTTTAGAAAGTTATGTTTTTATTTTCATTTGTCTAAAGTATTTTTTGATATCCTGTTTCATTGGTTGTTTAGTAGAATGTCCACGTAACTGTGTGTTTTTTTTAGTTTTTGTAGTTAATTTCCAGATTCTTTTCTACCATTTGTGAAAAAGATGCTTAATACGGTCCCAATGTTCTTGAGTTTATTAAGACTTGTTTTGTGGCTAATATGTAATTAGTCTTGGAGTGTTCTATGTACACTTGAAAAGAATGTGTACTCTGCAGTTTTTGAATAAAATGTTTCATAAATATCTATTATGTTGATCTGGTTTAATGTAATCTTTAAGGCCACTGTTTTCTTATTGACTTTCTGTCTGATCTTTTTACTGATGTGAATAGAGTATTAAAGTCTTCTACTATTATTGCACATATTATATATACTGTCAATTTTTCTCTTTATGTCTGTTATATGTGCTTTATGTATTTAGGTGCTCCTATATTGAGTGCATAAATAGTTTCAATTGTTATATCCTTGGATTAACCTCTTTATCTTTATGTAATGTTCTTTGTCCCTTCTTAAAGTATTTGTTTTAAAGTCTATTTTGTCTGATATGGATATTGCCACCTTAGTTTTCTTTTTGATTCTATTTGAATAAAATATCTTTTTCCATCCCTTCACTTTCTTGTAGGCATATGGATGGGTCTTGTTTTTAATCCATTCAGCCACCCTATGTCTTTCGCTTGGAGTATTTAGTTCATTTACGTGTAAAATAATTATTGATAGGTAGGTACTTATTGGTATTTTGTTCATTTTTTTTTTGTAGTTCTCTGTTCCTTCCTTCTTCTCTTGATAGCTTTCTCTTGAGTTTGTTGGTTTTCTTTAGTGTTTCATTTCATTTCCTTTCTCTTTATTTTTGGGGCATTTTTGTAGGTTTTTGGTTTATGATTACCATGAAGTTTATACATATTCATCTATACTGTAGCAGCTTATTTTAAGCTGATAGGTGTTTAACTTGAAATTCATTCTAAAAGCACTACATTTTTACTCCCCACTCCAAGCTTTGTGTTTTTGATGTCATATTTCAGATCTTTTGTGTTTTCTCTATTTATTATAGTTAATCTTGTTTTCTGTCTTTTAACCTTTATACTAGCTTTTTACAAGGCCGATCCGCTGTGTTTGTTATATATTTGCCTTTACTTGTGAAATTTTTTCTTGCATGTATTTTTTTATTTCTGGTTATGACCTTTTCTTTTCTATTTAAAGAAAATTCTTTAACATACTTGTAAAACCGCTTCAGTGGTGCTGCTCTACTTTAGATTTTGCTTGACTGAGAAATGCTTTATTTCTCCTTCAATTCTAACTTTGCAAGATAGAATATTCTAGGTTGTTGTAGTCTCCTTTCTTTCAGCACTCTAAATATATCCTGCCACTCCTTCTTGCCTGTAAACTTTCTGCTGAGAAATCAGCTGATGGCCCTGTGGGTTTCCCTTATATGCGACTAGTTGTTTTCCTCTCACTGCCTTTAAGATCATCTCTATCTTTAACGTTTGTAATTTTAAGTACAATTTGTCTTGGTGTGGGCCTCTTTGAGTTCACCTTGTTTGGAACTTTCTGTGATTTCTGGGTCTGGATATCTGTTTCTTTCCCAAAATTAGAAAAGTTTTCAGTCATTACTTCTTCAAATAAACTTCTGTCTCTTTCTTTTTTTCCTTCTAGGATTTCTATAATACAAATATTAGTGTGCTTGATGTTGTCCCAGGGGTCACTTAAAGTATTCTTTGTTTTTAAAATTCTTTTTTCTCTTCTAATTGGGTGATTTCCACTATTTTACTTTCTAGGTCACTAATCCATTCTTCTCTATTATTTATTCTGCTATTGATTCCTTCTATTGTATTATTCATTTTAGTTATGGTATTCTTCAGCTCTGATTGGTTCTTTATTATATTTTTTATATGTGGAAGTTCTTTCTGAGTTTCTCTATTCTACTCTCAAGTTTGGTGAGCATTCATATGACCATTTCTTTCATTTTTTTTTTTCTGCCTACAGCACCTAATCTTGCTAGGTGGTCTCCCATCCAAGTACTAACCAGGCCCAACCCTGCTTTACTTCTGAGATCAGTATTGAGCTCTTTGAATTCTTCATCAGGCAAATTACTCATCATTGTTTCATTTGTTTTTTTTTGGGGGGGGGATGGGAAGGACGTGTTCTTGTTCCTTAATTTTTAACATATTTCTCTATCTTCTCATTTTATTTGCCTTTATGTGTTTGTTCCTATGAATTAGATGAGAAAGCTCTCTCTCCCAATATTGAAAAAGTGGCTTTATTTAGAAGTAGCTTCTGTGTAGACTGTGTGTGTCAGGTGGTTTTGGCAGGCTAGTTGGAGTCAAGGTGAGCTCATGTGTTTGGTGCCGAGGGCACTGACTAGTGGAGAGGAGTGGGCTCAGGGCAGGGTGCCCTGTTATATATGGCATGCAGTAGCTCCCTGTTGATCCAACTATCCATGGCTGGAGTGGGGTCTCGGTGGGGCATCCTGGTATGCTTGTCCTGCTATGCTCTGTGACCCTACTGGACTGAGCTCCAGGTAAAGCAGCCTGGTGCCCTTGCATTTAAAGAAGCACCCTGCTAATATGGTTGTCCATGGCTGGAGTGGGATCTGGGCTGGGCAGCCTGTGCATGTGCACCACAGCATCCTATTGGTCTGCTGGAATGAGTGCCAGGTGAGGTGGCCTGGTGTGCACATGCACATAATGGCATCCTGTTGATTCAGTTGTGCACGTGCACCTCAGCACCATCTTGGTCCCACTAAAGTGAGCTCTAGGGCAGAGGGAGTGGGCTGCAGCAGTCTTGCAGGTCAGCCAGAGCACCTGGATAGAACTCTCACTCACACTATCTGATTGGAGGAGGACATAAACAATGGCACTCATCAGCACTTTTACTCCTAGAGAGCTCTCATAGTTATCCAATCTTCTCTATGTGATCTCTTGTTCTCACTCTCATTCTCACTTGTTTTGCAGAAGCTATTTAATCCCTCAATTGTCTCTCAGGAGCAATTGCTCTAAATATAAGTGTATATTTGGTGTGGTCATGGGAGGGGACAAGTTCTATGTCCTAGTATGTCACCATCTTGGACCTGCCTCTCCAAGAACACATTTCTTTTTAATGTAGCAATTCTAATCTCAACAAATATTATCCAGCTGAGCTTAAGGGGAAAAACATTCTGCTTATTCTGAATTAAATTTCATTTTTACCTAATGTAAGAAGAAAACTTATAAGGAAAAAAATCTGGCATTTCCTTAAGCATTTAAGTTTTCATCTAAGTATTATTGACATAGTCACTAAATGCATGGCAGATTGTTTGAACATATTGAAATTTTAAGGGTTGGCAAATTTTCAAATAACTGAAGGCTATATGGTGCCCTTGATAAAAATTACTTTGTACAAAGCATCTGTGTTGATTAACTGTTGAGAAATCATTTGCATGTTTTGTGGATTTTGGCTTCCAGCCTGCTCAGCTTAGGCCTTGTCCAGTCATCTAGTCATATTTTCACAACAATTCAAGTGATAAGATCTTTTCCAGTATCATTTGACATGCCTTACAGCTGTCCTTCTTAGCCTCTGTATTTACCCAGACAGAGAGGAAAGGGCAAATTTTTTTCTCACTAGAGATTCTTTATTTTTAGTTTCAGGTCTCACCTATGTCACATATAGACTCTCCTTTTCACCATCTCTTTAAAGATTGATGGTTCAATGCCCCAATCTTTAAGTCAAAGTAGTTTTCTATAGTCATTCTTCCTTTCTTTCATTTATTTATATGTTTATTCAAAAAATTTTTATTGAATGCCAATATGGGTCCAGTTCTATAATACAAAAATAAATAACTGATTGTCAATTTAATGGGAGTAAGAAATATATAAACAGGAATTAGAATGTCATGTGCAAAGTGATATTATAGAGATAAGTATAAGGGTATGAGAACTCAGATGAGAGAGTAATGGGGATTGGGGAACACTGGGAGGGAAGACTAGAAACTATTGAAATTTTTATTCTAACGTATTTTGATTTGAGGGACTTTTCAATGTTTTTGATTCATTTCTATCAAATAGTCAGCAAATATTTGTTGTAGGCTTATAGTATATGAGACTGTATGCTAGGAACTACATGCCATGCATTAAGTAGCTTAAACTCCCTATAATAATTTATGTACTTTATTTAAATTATTATTTGGTTTTCCAAAATTTAATTTACACAATATTCTTTGGAAACAAATCATTGCATGTTTGGTCTAGAAGCAATTTTATAACTCATTGACATCCTCAGTTTCAAATGAAAGAATCAGTGCCCAAAAGGGTCCAGAATGTTGGTGGTCTGCCCGAGATTGCCCTGAGTTGACCAGTGGACAATGTACTAAGAAAAAGCTATATTTAATAAACATGCTTAATCTATAAATTCCTCTTTAAAATAATTTGAGTTGACATACACAAGCACAACCAGTGGAGTTCATATAAAAGGTCACTATTGAATAAATGCTCCTTAAATATTCATTGAGTTAAAGAGTAATAAAAGGAAGTGAAAAGTTGGGAGCTGAAAGGGAAGTATTAGTTTGTAGAATATCCTAGCTACCCCAGATCAGTTAAATTTAAGTGGAACATGCTAAGATTGATGGAAACAAAACAGCTGCCAAATTTCTTGAAACTTCAAGAGGGGAATAACTATTGTTAGCATTTCAGACTAATCATTTTTAATATGAGACTTGGTGGAATCTTTTTCCATCTTTTATTAACCATTAAGTTAAATTGCTATTTTTTTATGCCAAAAAGAAAGTGTTTTAGAATAAATGTAACTAAAAGAAATATAATCAATCTGATCTCTAAATAAGTATAAAATGTTCCACAAAGGCAATATTTCCCATACAGAGTCCTAACTAGAAAGATTTCTTTGCCTATATTAATCCTGCTGTGCTTCAGGTCTCATCTCACATCTGTTCCTCATCTCAAGCCTTTACTTATAATTTGTTTACAGTATAATTATTATTTTTATTATTACTATGGCACCCATTTTTTATTATTACTATGGCACCCATCCCACACATTTTAGAAGTTGCTTGTCTTGTAAAGGACTATTCTCTAATTACATTAGGTTTATATGCCTTTTTTCCCTTAACTGTTAGAGAAATACTTTGAAAACAGGACAGTATACTGTCTTCTGTATTCTCTCCAGTGTCAAGCACAGTGGGCCTTAAATAAAGATTGAGGAATCCAATTAAAGAAATAACAATAGGAAGTGTGACACTCTTTATGTGGGAATGATACAGCTGGAATCATTTTAGAGAGGACATATTAGTGAAATTAATGGCCACTCATTGGACATGACCAGAGTTAAGACACTTGGATTAATATATTTTCCAAGAAGTTGTGTGCATGTCCTTTTATTGTGCAAAAAACAAAATGTTCAGTTATCAATGTGACATTTCCTCTTCACATTTATACCAAAATAAACTATGAATACACATAAATTTCTTCATAGGCATACCATGATTTGGACTGTTTTGGTTATTTATTTTTGTGTGAAACAAATTGCTTTAAATGTTTTCACTTTGATCACAATCTTGTGGTAAAAATACTGAAAAGGCTCAACAGTTTAGCTTGTCTCTAATCCATGTGGTGTTGATTTAGCAGCAGGAGCTAGAGGACTCCACATACAAGATAGTTTCTTCACCCACATGTTGGTACCTTGATGCTCCTCAGCTCTCTCCCTATCCACATGGTATCTCATCATCCAGGGTCTCCTCATATGCCTTAGGATTCTCACAGCATGGCAGTCACAGGGTAGTTAGATGTCTTATAGAGCAGCTGGCCTCCAAAAGTGTTCCAAGAAAGAGGAAGTGGAAACTGTCAGTCTCTTCAGGTCTGTGTCTGAAACCTAACAGCATCACTTTTGTTGTTGTCTTTGGTAGAAACAGTCATGGCGTCTGCTTTGATTCAAGGAAAGGGAACATAGACCTCTCCTCTCGGTGAGAAGGAAATTAAAAACTTACACCCTTTTAAAAATCTGCCACATGAGTTTACCATTTTCCTATAAAACTAGGCTTTTGTGAGGAAACTGTCAACTTTATTTATCTTGAACTTTTGAGCTTCTGGACATGTTTGGAGCTTATGCCCAAATGAATATTCATATTCAGCTTAAATTCCATGGGCTAACATGTAAAATTATTTTTATAACTGCTTTGAAGTAGGTAAGACCAAGAGGTGCTTCTTCTGCATTGTCCCAACCTACTCTCAAAACATCAGTCTTTCCTGTGTCTTTCTGTTATTTAGCCCAGATTCATAAGCTGCAACCCATGGTCCTTCAGGAATGGACATCAGAGGTTCAGATTCCTCTGAAATTGTAACAAAACTTTGTGTATAGGTGTTTTTCAAGTAAAAGACATATCAGTTTATTAACTTATTGAAACATTTTTTATTCCCCAAAAAAGATTAAGAACCATTCTGCTAGAAGATTTTATGCTCATTTTTTTCTCTTTAACTTTGTTTTTGAAGTGTATTAATTGTCAATTAAAGATGACTGCCT
Source organism: Macroglossus sobrinus (assembly GCA_004027375.1). NCBI lineage: Eukaryota > Metazoa > Chordata > Mammalia > Chiroptera > Pteropodidae > Macroglossus > Macroglossus sobrinus. Next base: position 148,122 of record PVKZ01000554.1, read on the forward strand.
GTATTCATAATCCTCTATGAATGCCAGCTCTCTCCGGGTATTGCTAAGGTGTAATGCATGCTGAATGTGATAACTAGTTGTGAGATTTTCACACTGATGAGACTTTAAATAAAACATCCAACAACAGAATATTTAACATTTAATATTAATTAATAGGTAGGTGCTTCTTTCCAGAAATATTTATTGGCTCTGACTGAAACAAAATAGTCATAATGTAAGAATGTCTTTTATTCAATTTAATCAACTAGGATAATATACAACAATGTGAATAATTTCAAAAAAGAAGAAGAAGAAGTCATGGCCTCTTTCCTTTCCTTACTTACATAAAGAAAGGCCTAGATAAAATTCAGCCATCTATTACAATCTGAGATCAACAGGTAGATTTTAATTTGTGAACTGAATACCTGTTGTGTTTGCCAGCTTAGTAACCTCTCCCTCTTTTCTGGAAACCACACCATTATTTGCTAGGAGGGATCAATTTCATGTGTTTCACATAGACTGTTTTCACCTATTTCTCTGCCCACAAATATGGATATGTAACCAGGCCAAGCCAATCACAGAACCTAATTCTATTGTCTACTATGATTGGCCTAAAGATGGGCATATAATCCAGCCTGAACAGAATTCTCCCTGGGAAATTCCTATTAGGTCTAGTGAGAAATATACACCCCCTTTTTAAAACTGAGGTTGCCAAGATAACAGGATATAAATTTTGGGCTACTAAGAACTTGACCAAAATATAAAGAAAGCCTAAAATATAAAAAGTGAGATGGAGGTCTAGTGACATGTATACCCTTTGGATCCAGCTTTGCATGAAGCTTTGTGCCTCTGCATTTCTCTGTATTCATTAAAGCAAGTTAGTGTTGAATTTCTTCCCTTGGATAGACAAGTACTTATTAATACAATGGGACCTCTAAAAAGGTCCATTAAGGAATTGGATGAGATTTAATGAGATTTAGACTTTGTATAAACCTTCTGTACATTTACTCATTTAACGTCACAAAACCTCAGTGGTGATTTATTTTACGACTCCCCCCAAAAACATAGGTAATGTCATAGAATCATAAAACATAACAAGTAAAAGAGAACTTGGAGGTCATATTAATTGTCAGCAATTACTTTGGGAAGAAAAGAAGACTTTAGCTCACTTGCTTTTATGAGCTAGACTGTCTAGATCCTCCTGATCTCATTTCATTCCTTGGCACAAAAGAAGGCCACATTTCCTAGCTTCCCTTACAGTTATGTTAGAACTATGAGATTAATTCTGTAATGTAATCAATAGTCATGTACGCCACTTCCAGATCAGATCCCTAAAATTTCTCTTGAAATCTTTGGCTTATTATCCTGCCTCCCCAACCTTCTACCCATTTGAGAATGAGTCTGGAAGTGAAAGGTTCCAAGAAACACTTTTTAAATTTTTAATTAATTAATTAATTAATTAATTAAATTGAAGAAATGATTTAAATTTTTCTTCCCACTTACCTCCCCTACTGTCTGGTAACCACTAGTCCTTTGTCCATGTCCATGAGTGTCTGTTTGTTTGTCCTGTTCATTTGTTGCTTTTAGGTTTATATACCATATATAAGTGATATCATGTGATTTTCAACTTTTTCTGTCTGGCTCCAAGAAACACTTTGATAGAAGAAGCCTGGACCACTGTGTCACAGCTTGGAGATAAGCTGCTCAATTTGCATTGGACTTTGCAAGAAATACATTTTGTGTGAGATGCCAGGGTTTTTATGTTATCATAGGACATAGCCTATGCTACCCTAACTCACTCATTTATTGGTTACAGGAGTCTTTTTTTTGTTTTGGATAATTTGAATAAGGAGCAAAAATGGAAAGAAATTTAAAAAGTATATATATAGAGAGAGAGCTTAAGATAATGTACATAATGATGTGATATAGAAAATAAGAAAGAGAAGAAAGGTTTCATGGGCAAAGTTTAGAGGCTTGTTGAATGAGAGTTTCAAGAGTAGCTGAGTATGTGATCATTTGAGAGAAGGTGAAATGTTCTTATAGAGTTTGAATTAGACTCTAGTTGTTCTTCAACTTATAGAGGCAAAATTAGAATTTTTATTTAACTAATTTTGACTGAACTTCTTTGAAAATAATCCCATCCATACAATGAACCATGTAAAGGTATCAGTTTATACTTATTAAAGTATTTGCCTATGTATCTTCAACATACTATTTTTGTGATTAAAAGTAGACATTTTTAATGACACTATTTTGATTTTCTTATTCTCTAGCGCTTTTTTTCCCTCTGAAAGAGGCACATGCTATGAGGAGGCAACCAAATAGCTGGAAGACTATCTGTACAGACAAGTGCCAACTATTCACCGTGCATCCTCTCAAGTAATTTTAAGGAAGAATATTTAAAGCAGAGTTATGAACCCTGGCTCTATGTTATGTCATTTACAAATCAAAATATTCATGGCATCAAGATTACAAGAATGCCAGGAAGGGAAGACCTTATTTTTGAACTCAGGAAAGAAATAAAATCTTGATCTTTTTAAGCTTCTAGAATTTGGAGTTTGTTGCTTCAGAATAACCTGGATTATCCTAACAACTGATACATACACTAAACAATGATGATGGAAAGAATGACAGCCCCAATTTAAAACAGGAAATTAAAAGAACATGTTCTTTTATTGAAAACACTTCCTGTACTTGGTATAATACTAGGTCTTTCTAAAATTATAATGAAATTGGTATAGCATCTTCATTTTACAAAGAGGTTAAGTCTTGTTTAAGAATCAATCAGCCAGAAACAGAATTCAAACAAGATCTTTCTGAATAAAAGACAAGGTATATAATTCATTAACCAATTGGTGATGTCAAGAGAGTAGTTATGAAAAAGTTAAAACCTCTTAGATATCTAGTAGTTCTAAAAAGGAGAGTTTACTCAGAATAAGCTAAAATTCCATTTCTTTAAAAAAAAAATTTCCATTGATCTAGTGAGACATCTAGAATTGAAGATAGCCAGTCAGTCAGGAAGTAACACAGTGAGATAATTCCATGTGGAAAAATTACAAAAGGAAAAGTTTAAAAAGAAAATTTCAATAGCTAATTCAAAGTAAAATCTTCTCTTTTTTTCCTAATGACCACTTCAAATTCTTTCCCAAGTAGGGGCAGCACTCTAACAAAACCAACAGATTTGAAGATGAGGGAAAGAGGATACTATTCAGGCATGCCAATATTTTGTTGAAATCCTGCAGCGGCAAATCAATTTATGTACTGAGTAATCATTAGAAATCAGCTGAAAGTTTACTAATTGATAGTTTGAAAGGAGACCAATATTAAAGGAAAAGCTGAGCAAATATTTAAAAAACAAGGGAGAGAAAAAATTTTAAATAGTTATATGACTATAAGAAATGGGACTTTCCAATGTTGATTAATAATCAGATGAAATGTGTAGAGACATGATATAAGAAAGTTTATAAGGAGCAAATTAACTATTGCAACAGCACAGAAAGAAGAAATCAAGCTAAAGTATTCACAGTACAAAGCTCAAGGGACTGTTATAACCAAATAAGTATACTGTTGAATTTTAAGAAGCATCACTGAAAGCCCTGAGAGAGAGGGATAAAAGGAGTAAGAGCTGTTATGGCAATGGCAAAATTCAGAAGCATTAGGATTTTCTTTTTTGAGTGCATTGATGCTCTCGTACATTTGTTTTATTCTATCAGAACAGTGTGACTTTTCAATATTAGTCTGAATGTTCTTAAGGAAGACATGGACTGACTTATCTCGGTACAGCTTCCCTCATTTTCTACTGCTCTATACCTCGAATAAATGTCACCTGTCTGGCCTCTGAAAGCATGCCCCTACTTTACAAAAAATTAACAATACTTTTAATCAAAACAGAGTCTTAAATCAGAATGGTACCTCCATAAGACACTAGCTACAGGGAGGGGGGTTGGGAGTAAAATAAAAAAGAGAGAGAGAGATGAGGAGAAGAAAAGGAAAGAAAATGAGTAACAGTAGATTAGTGTATATATCCTTACTCCGGTTTGTTCTGTATTTCAGACTTATTAAAACTTCCCAAAATAAAGAACCCTCATGATGTAGGAAGTTGATATAAATGCTTCAGAAAAGATTCTGTTGAGAATTTAAAATTTCAAGGCAAAGGGGGAATACAGATGGTTTTTTTTTTTAATGTTGGGTTACTTTTAACTAAAAGTAAAATTCCTTTTTTTTAATTAATTAATTTATTTTTAATTCTTTAATGTCACCACATATTTGGCCATTTTTATCCCAACTACCTCCCCTCTTCTCTCCTCCCTCCCCTCTGAAAACTACTAGTCGAAAGTAAAATGTCTTAAAGCCTGGGATTTTAATGTTTCACCTAGCATGACATGCACTAAATGAAGGATTGAAAATATTTCCTTGAAATTACAAATCTTAGGAATGTGGATTCCTCCTTCAGTAGAAATGTGTGGGAGGAGTTTCATAAATATTTCAGAATCATATTCAAACTACACAAGACCTCATAATACTGTCTCTTTTTACAGTTTTCCAGAAATTCTACTATGTATCATTATTTTTCTTTTTCATGCAAATCATTGTCCTAAAGCAATTGCTACTAATGGGTAAATGTCAGGTTTCTTGTTGCTTTGGGAGTGGAGAAAAGCTGGCTAACTATTGGCTATGCAATCTCATAAAATATATTAAAATATCTAAAATCCTTCTGAAAGAGAAGTTCTTTAGTTCTTAACAAGAAGCACTTGGAGAATACATCATCAGCTATAAGTTTATACTTTTCATTCATTTCAGTATTTTAAGGTAGGATTACTTCCATATTTTATCCTTTGAGAGAGTTCCATTTATTTATTTGTTTGTTTGGCAATAAGAACAGTAATACTTTCAGACATCTGGGTCAAAATGAAATGGATGTGGGAGGGACCAAATAGAAGACTTAATAGTTCATTTTCTTATCTGACACATATGAACAGAGCTTTTTGCATAGCTCCTCACATGAAATTCAAAAATCTGATGCATTTAGAGTGACCATGAGAAGAAAGTATATTAATACTATCTCACATCTTGAAAAGTAATGATGCATGCAGAAGTATTTCAAAATATCAACTGATGTATTTCTTACTCTCAGTAATTCCTAGTTTTTCAAGTTGCCCAGCAGCATTTCTCATAGTATGGAAAGCACCATACATTGCTCTGTGAGTGTTTAGGGAAAGAAATAAGGGGAGGAAAAGAGAGAGGAGAGGCAAATCAAACAGTCATTGTTCAGTTTGAATTTTAAAATAGAGCTAAGTTCATAGCAAATAAAAAGTATCAAATCCAAGGAATGTTTGATTTGCAAATGCCAGGATCTTGGAGGGAAAAAAAGAGAAAATTTTAGGTATTCTAAAACCTGGGTTTGTGTTTCAAGAGCAAATCCTGGCTGATATATGGGACAGAGCTTATTATGCCTTGAATCACAGAGTGGAAAAGGATTCTTCATTGAAAGACTGAAGAATTTTCCCACTTAATCAAGAAAATTTTCTAGAAAGTGGGAGGAGTGTACAGAGAGTTAAGAGAAATAATCAACAAAGTTAGGTCTTAGTATGGGGCCCTCCTTTTCGCCCACCACATTTTAAGTTTGAAACCACAGAAAAGAAGAAATAGGAACTTCAGATATACTTGGAAATTCAAATGTAGAAGAAGATTGCACCCCATTTCCAGCTTGGAATTCTGGAAGAAAGTGGCTTTATAGAGTAGCACTAGACATACTAACAATGAAAACAATAAGAACATATATGCTATTGCAGTGTGTTTAAACAGAGAGAATCTGAGGTATCCCACTGTGCTTGACTTCCTATGATATAGAGGAGATTTAAAAAAAAAAGTTCCTGCATGCCCAAGGGAGATAAAAGTCACAGAAGACTCATAGAAAAAGGCCAGGCATCCAAACTTCCTGAAGGGTAGGGAACTCCAAAGTGTAGAGATTTAAGAGTGAACAGTCAAGATGGAGACAGATGATGGATCTGAATAAGTCTAAAAGGATGGGTAGTATCAACAAGAGAGGACAAAGACCAAAGAAAGTTAAAAAGTTGAGTGTATCTCCCTCACACCTCAACCCTGGAGCCATTGCCATGCCTTGCCTATGACAGGAAAACAGAGTACCAGCTAGAAAACTATTGATCTCAGCATAGAATGAAGAAAAGATAGTCATATCCTAGAAATAAAATAGGTCTGCTAAAGGATAAATTTTTAAAAGATAAAATCATGAGTCTTATATAAATATAAACACATGCTAAAGTTTTATTCAATGTATTAATTAATGAGGGAGCCAGGAAGATGTTCAAATTTGTGCAGGGGGAATGTGAAGAAGAGTAATACATAGGCAGTCAGGAATGCTGAACTGAATATACTAGTAGATGCAGGATCATAAAATGCAATGATTAGTATTATCTTTTCTATATGGCAGAAATCAACTACACTTCTATTGAACCAAATTCATTCGCACTGTTATGGATAAGAATTGCTTGTATTATTATCAATTTTCTACAAGTTGCCTTCCTAAGAGTTTTAAAGTAGGCTAATCAATAAAAAGTCGACCTAAGGTGCATGCAATGACATGCCTACCACTCAACTGAAAGAACTCCCAGAAATCCTTCTGCCCATTTTTAAGTCGTGACACTTTATGCCATTCCTCAGCTGAAGCTAGTAAGAACTCACAACAGATGATCTTCTACTGATACTGGAAAATTATGTAAGCCCCCAAGGACATTATATTACCTCAAGCAGAAGTAGAGAAGAGAAATGTGAGGCCCAAGAGGGGAAAAAAGAGGCATTAGGCTAAGAAACTAAATTTTAAACTAGAATTGACTTGTTACTTGGGGTCAGTCAGGTTAAGTTTCTTACCTTCAGCAGAAAGAGCATTTCAGAGCTGCGTTATATCCAGTTTTATTAGAATAAAGATGATTACATTCTTCTGGCTTTGTATTTCCATGTAGTAAGAGTTATGCTTGTGGCTATTCTACACATTTTGATTCTCTCTTTCTGAAGAGAAAATTAATATAAATTGCTTGGCTCACTCCTGAGATTTTTTTGTTTGGTATATGTCTCTTCTCAAAATGGGTGTGCTCTAGACTGCCCTGCATCATGCAGAAAGCTGTCTACTCATGTGGGAGGTGACTGTAGCTGGATAAGTCCTTTGGAGCTGCACATCTGAGCCACCTTCTCTAATCTGAAACATCAATTATGAAACTAATATTTTGTTTCTCATGTATCTAAATCATACTTATGTCTCAATTATTTCTAAAGACAAGGGAGGCAGAGAAGTATTATTTATTTATACAAAAATCCAATTACATTTTTACTTAGTCAAGTTTGAGACTGAGAAACTCAAAGCAAAAGATTTTGATACAAGAATTACAATGTTTAGTTAATAACTAGGGGGCAGAAAACCTCCAGGAAAAAAACAGCTATTCTCCCAAATGTCAAATCACCCCAAATGTTTTTCTATTCTTATTTTGTCTTCTCTGGCATATAATAATTACAATCATCACCTTTTTAGAATGTTTCTCTTCCTTCAGCTTCTTTGGAATAAAAAAAAGGAAGAAAGAATAAAATGTTATTTGATAAAGTTTATTTAGATTTTAGGAAAACAAAAATGACTAAGAGATGGACCCTCTCTCCATGGGTTTCTATGTCATACGAGATGACGCATGAAATAGATATATAAAAAATAAAGACTTTATACTAAAATGTGTGCCATTAGAGTTGTAAGAGAAGGCTAATTTTGTTCTTGAATGTCTAGTTTTTTACGAATTTTCTTTCTTCCAATTATTTAGTTTTGATATTTTAGTATATAAGCCTTTCCTAGGAAAAAATTAAATGCACATTTTATTAAACTTGTCTTAAAAGTACTAAAGGAGCATTATGACAGAGAAAACATTGCAATATAAAATATAAATGATATTCTGCCTCACACATCCTTCTAAGACTCACATCAAATGATCTATTTTTATTCCTTTAAAACACAAGGTAAAAACTGGCAAAAGGTTACATATAATTGGTCTATTTTTGAATGATATTACAATTAATTTTGTTAATTTTAAGCCACCATCAATATGTACAGCACTTCAAGTTCACTCACAAAGTCATAGTTAATAAAAGTATTTTATACATTTGCATAGTGAAAACAAATATTCTCATACATATGTATTGATTCAATTATTAAATTTGAAACGTAAATTATGATATCTTAGACCATATTGAGAATGATTATGTCCTCACTAATCTTCCACTTGCTTATGTACAATTATATTTCAAAATATTTGTTATTTTGGACTCACTCTTCAATTGTAGCTTTATTTCAATGATTAAGATGCTTCTGTTATTCAAAGTTGTATTTTCCTCTAAGAAACATCATTTGATATTACCAAATTTATTTTGATAATATTTAAAATATTAAATATTTACACATACATATAAATATCTTAGAAATAATAGCATATATACTACATAATAACAATAATAATAATATTTCCTAGATGTTCTGTAATTTGATTTGGATTTCCTTTGATCAAGAGTTCATTGAGAAAGAGTTTTTTATTTGCTTAGTTTTTTTTGTTTAAATCCAATTGGTTAGGTTACTTGGCTTTCTGTTTCTGTTATTAATTTTTGGTTTAAATGCATAATAATCAATGATGTATATACTATTTATATTTTTGTTATTACTATTATATCATATTACTTTAGACTGCCCAGTCTGGTGGTCTATGGTGGTTTATATTTTATATATGAGTATATGAAAAGGGTGTATTTCTGTTGTTAAAATACAGGTTTGATAGATATCAATTAGATATAACTTATTAAACACATTGTTAAATCTTTTATATCTTTAATTTTTATCTGCTTATTTCATGACAGGCTAAGAGAATTTACTCAGTTCTCCTACTACTATTATATTTGTATTTACTTTTATATCTATCTCTTAAGTTTGCTTTATGAATTTTTTCTTCTTTCCAGACTTTTTCTGGGTAGAAAGTTAATTGCATTCCATATCTACCTTCAGATAATTTGGAAGGTATAGATTTTTCTTTCTTTTTTTATTGATTTACTTAATTTCTAACAAGCATACTTAATTATAAAAGTTTTTAATAATGCATTATTTTCTATTGCTGAATTAAAAATTTCCACAAAGGTAATGACCTAATGCAATATAGTAGCTCTCAGTTCCGTAGGTCAGACCTGGTGTGGGTCTCTGCTTAGAGTCTCACAAGCCAAAATCAAGATCTTGACAACCTGGGCTCTTGTTTGGAGATCCGAGGAAAGAATCAGCATCCTGATTTATTCAGGTTGTTGACTGATATCAGTTCCTTGCAGTTGTGGAAATGAGGTCCCCATTTCCTTTCTGTCTGTCAGTGAGGGCTTCTCACTGCTCCTAGAAGCTGCCTGCATTTCTTCTCATGTGCCTCCCTACTTCTTTAAGTCAGCAAAAGCACACTAATCTCCAATGTGTTTATAATCTCTCTAACTTCTACTGACAACCAGAGAAATCTTTCTAAATGCAAGAGCCCATGTGACTAGATCAGGCCCAACCTGGAAAATATCCCATCTTAAGGTCAATACTACAATATAACATGACACAATCATGGGAGTGGTAACTGGCATATTCACAGCTTCCAGGGATTAGGAATGAACATCCTTGGGGGACCATTTTAGAAATTCTGCCTATGACACAAAACATCTAAATTTATGCTGTATTTCTGACCTCCCTCTAAACTTGTTTATACCCTACCCATCAAACCTATTAAAGACCCCATCCCTTATACAATTATTTTTGTTTTCCAGAATATTATTTTACCGTTTTTATTAAACACATAAACATAAGTCTGACATTGTTCTATAAACAATAACTTCAAATTTATTGACTTAAGTTTACCATGTTCTTTTCTTGAGAATGTACTTCTTTTCCTGCTTAAGCACATTCTGTAACAGTTTTCTGAAGAGGGATTGTGGGTAGAAACTCTAAAAGTTTGTGTGCTTGAAAATGTCTTTAATGTACTTCTAAAATCATTTAGTTCCATATTAGTTTCAGATTGACAAATATTTTCCCTCAGCGTGTTGAAAAAGCATTCTTTGATTGTTTCTCAATCTATTGCTGAATGTAAGTTTTCTGTCAGTCTGGTAAAAGAAAGTTTTCATCTGTGTTATTGTACCAATTTGACTATCTTGTTAAACTGTATTTATGATTCTGACATATTCTTTCCTATTAATAACATATCCTTTCTTATTAATAACAGGGAAAATAAGTGAGCTATTAAATTTATAGTATGTGAGTCCTTGATAGGAGGATTGAATATAAGGCTCATTTCACCAAGATGGCTCCAATTATATTACGAGCTTTGAAATCATAAGAAAGTTGAAAAACCCACAAGCAGGCTGATCCCTCTGTGGTCATAATTATTCTCAAACTTCATCATTTATTTACTTTGAGGAAAACGACAGAAAGCATTTTTTTTTTTTTGGTTGGAATGTTTACAAATGGTAGAATGTTTCATTGAAAATCAGAAAACATCTTTAGGCAATATTCTTTTTATTCCATGTATATGTTTTTTCTGTTTCTCAGGGAAAAAGTAGAGAAAATATTTGACAATATTCTTCTTGAAGTAGAACCTTGACATATTTACTTCTCATCAAATATTAATGGTTTCTCATATAAAAAATGGAATATTAAAAGAAAATAATTTTCAATGAAGAGAATTGCCAGAAGAGACAATAATTAATATAATGCTGCCTTTCCATAGTATGCTATGTGTGTGTGTTTTATTAAATTTATTGGGGGTAATATTGGTTAATAAAATTATATAAGTTTCAAGTGTATAATTCAATGATACATTATCTGTATATTGCACTGTGTGTTCACCACCCAAAGTCAAATCTCCTGTCACTATATATTTGACCCCCTTTACTTTTATCTATTTCTCCCTTTCCCCTGTTTTCCTCTGGTAACCACTAAACTGTTGTCTGTGTCTATGAGTTTTTGTTTGTTTGTCTTGTTTGTTTGTTGCTTTCAGTTTTATGTCAACAAGTAGTAACAAGTCTTGGGGTGGTTGTGTGGGGAAAGAAACCCTCATACACTGCTGGCAGGAACGTCAATTGGTACAGTCACTGTGGAAAACAGTATGGAGCTTCCTCAAAAAATTAAGAATAGAATTACCATACAACCCAGCAATCCTTCTTTGGTTATTTACCCTCGAAAATCAAAAACATAGCACTCTTTTTTGACAAAATAACTTTCTGTAGGGTTTAAGCTAACAGGGATAGTCTTATTAGAAGGAAACAGTATGACTTACAATTTCCTAGAGATAAAAAGCATAGTAAGACAAAAATTCCAGGCACAAAATACTTATTATAATTATTTAAAATTGTATACTTTCCCAAGATCAGTTTCTTAGGAGACATGAAGTTCTGGGTTTAACACCATTACCAAAAGGCATCAGCTACCTATTTGCTTAAATACACTATATTAGGATCTCAAAAAAGAGTTAGAATTTAGAAAAGAACCAGAATTGTAAGAAACAAGGATGATGTTGACAATAGGTAGTAATTTCCGGCATCAAAACATGCAAGAAAATAGGATGAAACTAGAAAAATATTTTTGCATAACATAATAGTAACCTTACCATTTGAAAGTACATTAAAAGAAAATGCTCACCTGAGCCTTGGTGTAGTGGAGTCAGACATGTAGGAATGGACTGACCATAGTTTCTCAGTCTCCAGAACCTCCAGAGGTCAAACAGATAGAGTGGCCGAAGGCCCCTACCCTTAACTACATTGTTAGTATAACCTATCTGACACTGGGAGAGGGGAGGAAATGGGGAGAGGAGGAGAAGAAATAATTGTTCAAATAGATACGAGGACTTGTTATGAAAGAATAATAATAGGACAGTATAAGTTTGGTCTAGGAATAAACATCCTAGAAAATTCACTAAGTAAACTGTGACATATTCATAGAATGGATAGTAAATGACAGTTAAGATGAATGAATTATAGCCTATGTAACAACATGAATGAATCTTGATAATACAATATGGAATGGCAAAAACAAATTACATAGAATAATATAATATTACTAGATATTAAAAAAATCAAGCAAAACGAAACAATATGTTGTTAGTGGGATACATATATATATATATATATATATATATATATATATATATATATATACACACACATTTTTTTCAAAATGAAAGAACATAAAACTTAAGTATTATCTACGATAGGCAAGAGGGTGAGAGAAGAAAAAAACTTACAGGTAAATGCAAAGTGTTTTAGTTCTTGAGTAACACTATTAAGTTCATGGGTAATAATTCTGTTAGTCTGATTTATAACTTCAGATACATATTACTTATGTTAGCAATATAATATAACATAATATAAATATACTACTTATTTGCAGCTGTAAGAAAAAGGAGGCTTGGGAGAGAATTGAGAGCAGCATATATAAATGGGCTTTTTTGCTATAAGGGAGAGAAGAGAAATGGAATAATAACTATGAGATTTATGAGGTCAAGGGAAAATTTTGTTTTAAGATTGGAGATATTATAGAATATTAGTAAACTGATGGGAATAAGCTAGGTGAGAGGGAAAACTGATGATTCTAGAAGCAAAATCCATATGTAGGATTAGGAGGTGAACAGATCCAGTGAACTGGTGAAAAAATTTGGGAAATTGACAGTATAAAAGTAGAGGCAGAATATGAGGTTATGGCTGCAGTTAAATCAATAGAGGGAGTGGTGTTAATTTTTCTCCTAATTTATATCCATTTCTTATGTTAAATAAGAATGAAGACATCAAGTGAGAGTGAAGATAGGTAGGGAGTGATGGGTAATTGAAATAAAAGAAGGTATAGAAGATTTGTCTTGCTAAGGAGGAGACTAAATTAATGTGGTAAATATATTATGGTTACTGGTCTTTGTAAACCCCTTGAGGTTTGTGACTGTAAATGTAAAATAAAACCAGTCAGCATCATTTTGATTTTCCTCAGTCAACTTCAGCTGCTCTGATACAGGAACAAAACTGCATTTAACCAAAAGTACAATTTTATTTTTGAAGATAAATGCAAAAGAATAAATTAAACTACTGGGCTATGAAATCTAAAATAAGGGATAAGCGAGGAGCCAGAGAATGATGATGGACAAGAAAAATTGGCAGGTTAAAGGACTGGAGGCTCTCGTGGTGTATAATAATTGTTTATTCAACAAATGATGTTGGAATAACTGGCTAGCTATTGCGAGGGGGTAGGAGAATTCCTAAATCATTTCTTACACCAAAAGAAATTTAAAATGAAATAAACAACTAAAAGTTAAAAAAATATATAATCTAACAAGAAAATTAATATATGTAACAACTATAATTTTAATTTTTGGAAAATCTTTTAAACATGTCATTGAAGAAAATATTTGATAACTATGACTAGAGGAAAACTAAAAATTTCTGTATTGTATAAATATGTAAATATGGTAAATATGTATATATGTGTGTATATAATTCTTTTCCATCAATAATAAAAAAGAGATTTCCAAATAGAAAACTGATTGAAAGATATGAATAAACAATATACAAAAAAAAAAACACAAAAAGTTAGAAATATTTGAAAAGATATTCAACCTCACTAGAAGCTAAATAAATATAAATTAAATTTAAAGGCAAATTAAATGATAAGGCCAATGATAAACTCAAGAAAATAGCGTGAATATATAGAGATCTACAATACAAAAAAAAAATTAGAAATACTACAATAGATGCACCAAAAATGTGAGTAGCTAATTTTCAATAGAAGAAATATAATTAGATGTTTATGAAAATGTTTAACTTCATTATTAAGTCAATAAACATTAAAACAATTAGCTATTTATTCATTTATCAAATCTGAAAAGATTATCTTGTTTGATGTTATAAACTTTTTATTGAAGTATAGTTGACATATAACAGATTAGTTTCAGGTGTATAATATAATACCTTAATATTTGCATAGAGATTTTCTTTTTAGAAAAGAGTCCATGTCCATAAAAGTGTGGAAAATGGGCACTATCATGCATGGCTGGTTAGGCTGTAATTATTATATACTGTATAATCAGAGTGAAATACTGTGATTTGATAATAAGATTAATATTTTATATAATTCTAGACCCAGAAATTCTACTTCTAAAAATTTAACCTTAGGTATCTATTAGCAGTGTTGTGTGTAATGAGCAAGAGAGAGTGGAGAGGGTCAGTGAGAAATCTAGGAGGCCAAAAAATTCCAAGAAATAAAGGATAACATATAAAATAAATAAATTAGGTGCATCAATAGGATGGAGAACTATGAAGACATAAAACTGATGATATAGAAGAATATTCAATGACATGGAGAAAAGTTCACGGTATGTTGTAAATTTGAAAAATCAGATTATAATATATAACATAGCCTAATTTTAGCTTAATGTAAGATACACAAACACTTAAAAAGAATTGAAAAGGCATAAGCAAATGAAAATTGTGATTATCTGTGGATGCTGGGAGTAGTATGTAATATTTGAAATTTTCTTCAATCTTTCTGTTTTCAAAGTTTTATATTATTTTAAGCAGAAAAATATAGCTATTATAAATGAATAATATAGCTTTTTTTTTCTTGTTGTTCAAAACCACAGTAAAAGTAATGTTAAACATATGTTCCACATTTTTTGTCTGCTCATGTTTTCTATGGCTGAGTACTCAAAGCTATCATTCCATTATGGTAAAATGAATCCAACAGAATTCAGTTGTGTAAAGTAGCTTTCTAAAATGCCATTGCATGGCAGGGAGAGAGCCTCACTGAAAGGCTAGCTAAATTTTTGACAAGATAGACTGGCTTTGCAAATAAAGTTAAACAGAAATTCTGAAAAACTGTAAAAGTCTTCTCCAAACACTCTTACATATTAGTTCGTTTTTTTTTTTTTAAAAAAAATACTGTATTCCACATAAGAATGAATAAAGAACATCACATGTCCATTTGATTGCAGGGTCTCGGAAAATTGTAATGATGATAGTCTCTAGCTATTTTATCCTAGTGACTTAGTGCATAAATGGAGAACATTTTGAAATAAAAGTCTGCTTATAAATACTAAGGTAAAGCTCTAAATATTTCCAGCTTATTCTACTTTGCATCCATATCTTAAAAATCTTTGGAGAAATTAAACCTTAAGATTCTCACCCATACATTGAAGGTATGATCCAATAGATTTAACCTTTTCTCACGCAACATGTCTGCTTTATCCAGTGATAAGAAAAGCTTTCAGAAAACTTTGAAGCATCTGGCAAGTGTGTGTGTGTGAGGTGGCAGAGAGAAGAGGTGGGAGGAGTAGATGAAAAATAGAAATAGAATCTATTTCTTCAAAACTAACCTGTCAAACCTCAAGGAGAAGAAAAGGAGAAGCAGAAAGTATAGAAAACATTAGTTTATTTTACAAAAATAGTACTCACAGTAGATAAACAAAACATGGTAGTATCACAGTTTCTAATGTTAGCATCCTTCAAACAATATGAACCTTTTCTCTTGTGGGAAAAAAAAGGGTTTAATGAATAAATAGATTCACTTATGCCAGCTTGATGAAGGAATGTGTCTTGATGATTATCAAATTCTAGATATAATACCAAAGCTACTGAACTATGAATATACAGACTTAAAATAAATATTAATTCATCAAAACAAGCCTCAAACTAAATGTTTCAAATGAGTTTAAATTTAAAAAAACATTTGAATACCTGAAACTAATGTAATATTGAATGTCAACTGTGATTAAAAAATTAAAAAAAAACAAATGAAAAAATTTAAACACATTTAAATTAAATCAACCATATTATTTTTAAAATGTAAGTTGATTTTCTAAACATATAATATAAATAGTAACAAATTTGGAAATCTTTTCCTTTGGAGTGATTTTTCTACAAATGCTGTATTGACTGACTTAGGAAAGATTTTTCTTTATTAAAAACAAATGATGAGATTTTAATTTTTCATCAACATATATTAGGATACTTAAGATTTTGTTGAACATGGTAGCCTCTCTTCAATGCCATACCTCTAGATTCTAACATGCAAATTTTTTTTTTATCACACAAGAGAATAAAACCCCTGAAAGAGGACCAAATACTGTTCTCATTTTTCATTTGACCCTATAAAGAAACAATATAATAAAGACCTGATATTATTCCATGTTTGATATGCAGCATTGTTTAGATTACAGTGGTGTGTCGTGTGGTATGGTGTGGTGTGGTGTGGTGTGTGTGTGTGTGTGTGTGTGTGTGTGTGTGTGTGTGTGTGTGTTTTAAAAACAATAATTCACTGGGTAACTTTAAAAATAAAAAATACACACTTACCTGTCCAGGGTTAGCAAGGCAGAAGGAGGATGACTAGAACCATTTAAGATCCTTCCAGATATAAATACTGACTCTCATTTTCACAGAAATACTAGAGAGATGTACATGATCAAAGGTGGTTCCTCAAGGACTCTTCCCTAATTTATCCAGTCACCACGTACTTTCTAAATTTTACATTCCTTCAGCTTTCAAAAATCGGTTTCTATTAAAACATTTGTTAATTCTTTCTGTAAATATGTGTTAGGTGCTTGTGATGCGTACAGGAGGTAGTAGGGCATAGAGGTTAGAACCCAGGTCTCAACTTCAAATGAACTGATGGGTGATTCATCTCAGCCACTTAGCCTTGCTTAACCTTGTGAACCTCTGTTTTATTCATCTGTAAAAGTAGAATAATAATAAGTGTATTACTACATACAGTTTATTTAATAAAAATTAATTTTAGAATAACTTTAAAAATAAATATTAAATAAAATAATAAATTTAAAGCTCTTAGCTCATGAATTAAGAGCTCAGTGGATGTTGGTAAATGTTAATGTTGTTTATTATTATTACTATTACTACTACTGCTATTATTGTCCTGCACTTATTTACTAAAGAGGAAACCAAAAATACAGACTAGGCAGATCCTCCAGAATATCCTAGCTAGTCCCTAAAAGAGAACATTCTATGCACAGATGAAATGTTAAATAACTAACCAAGTACCCTATATGAGTCAGTAATATCTAGGAACATGAGGCTCACAGGTGGCAGCACCGTGTAAAGGTTAAGATCGTAAACTCTACTGGAATTAATTGCTTGTATTTAAATCTTGGTTATCTGATCATCTGATGCTGGTTATTTATCCTCTTGGTGCCTCTGTGTCCTCAAATGTAAAATGAAATAATAAGAGTATATATCTCATAAGGTCATTGGGAGTATTAAATGAAGTAATACTTGTAAAACACTTATGCCAGTGCCTGTTACAAAGTGTTTAATAAATATTAGTGATTATTACATGCTTCTTTGTATCCAGGTCAAGACCTAGCAAACTGACGTGCCACAGATATTTTTTGATTTCCTAAAAGTAATGTTATGACTACAGGCCTATAACTGTAGTGTTATTAATTTAGAAATGAAGGAGAAGGGATATAGAAATAAAGGTTATAGAAATAAAGTAGATGCTCTTGCAGATAGCCAATTTCTTCCAATTTTCTCACTAATTGACAATTTAAGAAAGGAAGACATTGTATAGCATTATAAAACAGTATATAAAGTAGTATGATAAGTTAATTGTAGCCCATTTACATTGAGGCATCCCTGCCCCTAGGATAATAGGTTAAACTTGACTCAAACCCTCAACTTCTTAAGTTTAGTAGTGGTTTCCAAGTGCTCTGGAATTCCAAGTACCTTTACTCAGTGTTCTTCAAACTGTATCCATTGTCTTGTGATATGTTCCTTACTATTCCAAGGGGAGAATAAAAGGATGGAGGTTTTCCATAGTCAGCTAACTTTGGGAAACATTGATAAACAAAATTAAGCAGGTTTCTCAGATTTTTTTTTTTATGTGTAAATTTCCAGGAGAGAATGGGTGTATACACAGCACTTGCCCCAATGTATTTGACCATGGAACACTTTTCTCATAGAAAATCTACCAATATCTTCTATTGCACAGAAATTAGGGATATGCTACTTTAAATGGATGATAAAATCTCACTGGCAAAAGACAGGTAACATGGAGGATATTTACCTGTTTTGAAAAGGGAGAATTAATGTTTTGAATCCCAAGAAATGCCAGAAACTTAACCAGTCATATAGTTCTTGTAGCAACTGCATTGTGTTTTATCACTACAGATGGAAGAATTTGAAGCTCGAAGATTAAAACAAAGTCACACAGCTAGTGAGTGAAGAAGGAAGAAGCTTCCACTAATTGAAATACTTCTTTAATATCTGGGATTACAAACTGGGAGGAAGACTGGCAAATGAGAAAGATGACTTCAGGATATGTATGCATCCTTTCCATATTTATTTTCATCCTTTTGCCACACACCACCCCCCCATTTTAAAAAGAAAAAGTATCTTAACTGAAATTCACTGAAAGAGGGGGAAAGTAGTAAGTCTTAGTAATATAAAAAGTACAGAGCAAACACTAATTGCTCTAAGAAAAAGCACAAGATGCCATAGAAAATGTTGACTAAGTTCTTCCTACATTTTAGGACCACGATTCTTTTCCCTTCATTGTGTAATTTTCATAGCAGGTCCAGTCAGATACATGAACAGTGAATCTGGAGTTCAATGGCACTGTTTTCCTCGGTATAAAGGAACCAGTAAAAATGGAGACACACATTTTTAAAACTATGTGGGCTAAAAGAGGGAGTAGGTTCTGGAATCTGCATTGAACATTTTTTTTTCCTGCTGAAATATATATTACATTATATATTTCATGTGTGTCACATATATATTATTCAGTACATATGGGTAATTAGTATTGTTGGTCACTGAATATTTTCCAACTGTGCCCACTGATGTAACCTAATCAGTTATTTCTATAAATTTGAGGTGGCTGATTATGAGATCAGAGGTCTTGACACAGATGAATGATTTCATGAGAGACCTCCATCACCTTTCTGGAATATGAACACTCAAAGAAACTTTGGTGACACTGTACTGCAGATTCCTTCCTCTTAAGAAATCTAAACACTAAAAGATATAGGGCCAAGAGCAATAAAACTTCCAGGTTCTGTCCAAGGGACTACTTTTTCAATACCTAGGTATACTAGGGTCAGACAACATAATTTCTCATAAGGAGCACTAATAATGTAATTTGCAACTTAAAAGAAGGCCACCTCACCTCTCTGAGTCAGAGACTACTGCCTAATTGCTTGAAGGATTTTTCCAGAGAGGTGGTCTAGAAATCTTTTACTTATGGTCATCTCTGAACTTTTAAAATCTTTTTCCTCTTAAATATCTTGAAGAGCATGAGACACAACAGCGTAGCCTATAGTTTTGAGAACATTTCCCCACACAAAACATTGTCTAACTTGATCCTCACAATCCTTATTAGTAAGTAAGGCAGGTACTTTAATTCCCGTTTTTAAGATGTATCAACCAAGGCTTATACAGCCAATAATAAAGAAGACTCCAAAGGTCAAGTCCAGCACACTTAATGCGACAACCTTGGGACTCTGCATGAATGAATGGGGAGGCGAAATGGAATTGTCACTGAGAATTGCACCTCAGAAAATCTTTTTATCTCTTTTACTACATTTCACAGATATTTTTCTGAGACAATAAAATTTATATCGCAGTCACGATGCATAAGTATTCTGATCAAAAAGTCATGTTCGTGTACCTACAGGGTAGATAACTATATAAAGTTTCGTGTGTGTGTATATGTGTGTTTGTGTGTGTGTGAAATAGCCTGAAAACAGCTCCCCCTCGCCGTCCTTCGAAGCATATCTTCACCAAAATTAGAACGCAGAGCTATTTATTGGGACAGAGTATTTCTGCTTGGCTTCAGCCCCGCAGCTGGGTTCCAACTGTCCAGAGCAACTAATTAATAAGTAAGTGGTCTTTTCTCTCTTCCTCAGAGCGCCTCTTTTCTGCTGGGAGATTGCCTCTTTCTCACTCCGAACCCTAGGAGCCTGGCGATTTTTTCGCTCGGGTGCCCTGGACAGCACTGCCTGGGTGGCCACTCTCTGGCCGCTGCTTTTTGTCCACTCGAAGAGATGTCCCCACGATTTAGCAGTAACCAGAGAAGTCCCTACAGACTACTGTGGCCCAATTCCCGCCCATCCGCCCTATGGGAATAAGGCTTTTCCCGAAGAAAGCCCCAGGAATCTAGTTTAGAGAAAACTCCCCAAGTCTCTCCTTCCCACTCCCGCCAGAGGAAACTGGAAGACCGGGAGACGTTCCTTTTCCCGGCTGTCGACACACGCACAGCGGCCGTGAGAGCTACAGTGGGACAAGTTAGTGAGTCCTTCTGGTCCGCAAACGTAGGCAGAGTAACAAAGAGCAGGCATCGAATCAGTCACTGGGGGAGAGAATGCCCTTTAAGTCACCCAGTTGTTACCTTGCAGAGGAAGGTGGACAGAAGCGGGGTGGGGTGATATGGAATTCCTGTAGCCAGGTTGTCCTGGGAATAAAATTAGCCAGGCTGACTGCACCGGGATGGGGGGTCTCGCCGCGGAAGGAGAACCCCGGGATGACTGGGGCAGGCGCGCGCGCCAATTTCAAGCGCAAGAGCGCGCACGTCCCGCGGCTGGCTCGGGATTTGAAGGTACCGTACCGACCGTGTCTGTTGAAGTCAAATACGGGGTTAAGGTGGCTATTGAAGGTGTGAGGAAATGGTGGTAAGCCCAGAAAAGGCATGACGCGTCCAGTTCTCCAATTCTTTTTTTTGGCAAAGAAGAGCGCGAAAGCGCCACGATCCCGCCTACTGTGCGGAGGAATCAGCGAATTTCCTAGCCCCACCCCTGCAGCAATGATGCAAAGAGAACAAATCACCGACAAAAAGAGGGGAAAATAAACAACTCCCGAAGGAGAGGGTAGGGAGGTGGGGAAAGTAGGCACTGAGCAGTCTTTAAGCACTGAGGCGAGGGAGAGCGCGTTCTGGGGGAGCAACTCCAGTCTAGATAACTGAATTCAGGAGCTCAATGCTCTCAGAGGCTCGGAGCGCACCTCCCCAGCTTCGCCCTAGTTGAGAAAGGGCAGAGTAGGGCGAGCAGCTCATTTAGCGAGTGGAGAGCGGAGCGGGGAGACGCCAGCAGGAGGGAGAGCGGACCAGGTTGAGCGGTGAGCGTGAGAAGGAGAACGAATCCGGCAAGGAGCCCACTCCAGCGGAGGCGGGAAAGGACCGAGCCTCCGCGAAGGCCGAGGAGGCCCTGCGTGGACAGTATGCGTTTCGCGGGAGGCTCGGATGTCGGGCCCGCCAGCAACTCCAGCCCGTGGTGGCCTCTGGCCAGCGGCGGGACCAACGCCAGCCGGGAAACGGAGGCGCTCGGGGAAGGCGGCGACCCGCAGAGGGACGAGCGCAACGAGGAGCTGGCCAAGCTGGAGATCGCCGTGCTGGCCGTGACTTTCGTGGTGGCCGTGCTGGGTAACAGCAGTGTGTTGCTGGCTCTGCACCGCACGCCTCGCAAGACGTCCCGCATGCACCTCTTCATCCGCCACCTCAGCCTGGCGGACCTGGCTGTCGCTTTCTTCCAGGTGCTCCCGCAGCTGTGCTGGGATATCACCTACCGATTCCGGGGACCTGACGTGCTGTGCCGCGTGGTGAAGCACCTTCAGGTGTTCGTCATGTTCGTGTCGGCGTATATGCTGGTGGTCATGACCGCCGACCGCTACATCGCCGTGTGCCACCCGCTGAAGACGCTGCAGCAGCCGGCGCGCCGCTCGCGCCTCATGATCATTGCCGCCTGGGTGCTGAGCTTCCTGCTGAGCACGCCGCAGTACTTCGTCTTCTCCATGGTCGAGGTGAACAACGCCACCAAGACCTACGACTGCTGGGCCACCTTCATCCAGCCCTGGGGTTCCCGCGCCTACGTGACCTGGATGACCGGAGGTATCTTCGTGGCTCCCGTGGTCGTCCTGGGCACCTGCTACGGCTTCATCTGCTACCACATATGGCGCAACATCCGCGGAAAAACGGCGTCGCGCCAGGGCAAGGGCGCCGAGCGCGCAGAAGGCGCCTTCCACAATGGGCTCCTGCTGGCGCCGTGTGTCAGCAGCGTGAAGACCATTTCCCGCGCCAAAATGCGCACGGTGAAGATGACTTTCGTGATTGTGACGGCTTACATTGTTTGCTGGGCGCCCTTCTTCATCATTCAGATGTGGTCTGTCTGGGATGAGGGGTTCGCCTGGATCGGTAGGTATCAGTAGGTATTGGGACAAGGGAGAAAGGTGCAGGGATTGGGCCGTGGGACGGGGGGTGGAGAGACTTATAATATCCTCTAGAACAGTAGTTCTTAAACTTCTGTGTACATAAGAATCACACCTTGGGTGAAATTATCAAAAG
Organism: Macroglossus sobrinus; assembly: GCA_004027375.1. Taxonomy (NCBI): domain Eukaryota; kingdom Metazoa; phylum Chordata; class Mammalia; order Chiroptera; family Pteropodidae; genus Macroglossus; species Macroglossus sobrinus. Next base: position 170,473 of record PVKZ01000554.1, read on the forward strand.
GCAAATTCCTGGGGTCTGCGCCCCAGACTTTTTGATTCAGTAGCTCTGGAATAGGGTCCAGGATTCTGCATTTGTAGCATGCAATGATCCTAAGACCGCAAATCCTGTACTCTGGAGTCAGCCACACAAATACACACAACAGAGTGACTTTTTTGCCGATCACTAACCACTGTGTTAATACCCTGCTTTCAAGTCAGAGAAATATTTTCACTGTTACGACTTTTTACTAGTTTGTAAAAAGTATCACAATTAATATAAAAATTTTGTAGAAATGTCTTAAGGGCAAGGGTAAAACTTAGGACATATTTCTCTGAAGAATGATTCTTGAATGAATTCTAATTTAGCATTTAGCTAATGTTTCATTGCTTATTATAATCTTTTAATTTTTTCTGACAATTATTTTAACACTTTCTGGTTTCAAAGCAGAATTACCGATAAACTAAACTTGTTAGACTAATTACTCTTTCAGCAACAGCTTGACAACACAGCTAGTTACACACCTCTTCATGTGACCCTTGCAGCAGTTTACCGAGAATGTTCCCTACACTTGCTAGTTTGATTTTAATTCCTTTACAAACTAGGAAAACCAACTAAACAAGAATTTATTCCCCCAAAGAATTATTTAATAGTGTATCTTGAAAAAAATATTTCCTTTTAGTAAGAAAAAATACTTTTTCAAATCAAATGTATTACAGGAATGTTACCAACAACAACTATAGTTGGGAAATAGGTACCTGGAAAGAACTCCCTTCTTTTGTTATTTGAGATACGTGATAAACTTTGGAAGTTATAAGTGCAAATAAAATATTTAAGAGTGAATTTAATTCAAACAATGACAATTCTTGCATGACTATAATATTACCAATTTAAAATACAACATAAATGCTGTATTTTTGGTTTACTATGTCATGACTTGCTTGATTTTATCAGCCTCTGAATTATTGCCAAATAAAAAATTCAGTCTACTTGTTACTTTATCAAGATTTAGACATAATAACTAAAACCTTCTTCACTCTTATGGAGGTATGTTCAGGGCTTCCTTTTTTTTTCTTTTTCTTTTTCTTTTTTTTATCCAGTCTTAGTCATGGATCATGATCACTTTTAAAAGTATAGCATCTTAGGACAAAGTATGATTAAATAACCTGTAATTTATTCTGGCATAACAAGAGTGAGAAGACTCAGGCTTACATTTAATAATCAAAAGAAAGACAATGCTTGCTGACTGGTCTTATCTTCAGAAAAGGCATATTATCAGTGCAGTAGTTCTATTGCGAAAGGTTATAATATATATGCAGTTTACCAGTGCAAATTAATATAAAATATTTCAAAAGCCTGTTGGAATTTCTTAATTCACCTGTTTTTAATAATAATATAATTGTTCAAACCACAATCAAAAATTTTTTTTATAAAATCAAAAGAATTTTCTAACTACCCAAAGAAAAACAAATATTGCATCCTTCCTTCAGAGACTTATTCTAGCTGCCTCATTCAGTATAGTTTTCTTATTATAAAACTATTTTTAGTGTCATAATTTTGCTTGAGTTACTGGGATGAATACAATTTGGTGTATGTGATTATAGACTTTAGAAATGTCATTGAAATTGCAGCCCTTCTGTAAGTGCCATATCCATTAGCACATGCTAGTGCTAGAATAAAGGATAAACATTTTTAAAAAGTTCATATTCTTAACCTCTGGGAAACCCCACTTATCCTACTTAAATATTTCAATAGTGTTCCAAATGTTTGAATTAATTTTGAGGCATCTTGCTTGATAAATTATTTATTACCAACTAATTTCCATACACCACCTATTTCCCTGATTGATAAACAAGACTTCATTTTCTATATTCACCCATAACTTTTTTTTTTGCTTTCATTAGTCAATAGAAAAATGAGTTTATCCAGTGCTCAATTATCTTCATTTGACTATTTAAATAACCCCTCCTTATGTTTTTTATAGAGTCAGAAAACCCAGCCATCACCATCACTGCATTATTGGCTTCCTTGAACAGTTGCTGCAACCCCTGGATATACATGTTTTTTAGTGGCCACCTCCTGCAAGACTGTGTCCAAAGCTTCCCGTGCTGCCAAAACATGAAGGAAACATTCAACAAAGAAGATTCTGACAGTGTGAGCAGAAGACAGACTTCTTACACTCACAGCCGAAGCCCAACAAACAGTATGGGTTGGAAAGACTCGCCTAAATCATCCAAGTCCATAAGATTTATTCCTGTTTCAACCTGAGCCCCTTATTCTCGCAGCATGAATCTTGTAACAGACTTGCTGGCCTATTAGCTGAGTCCAGCTGAAATCATGAGAACAAATGAACTATATGAGATAACATAAATCAATTTATTGGATGCAAGACTGTGTTTCTTGTAGTGTTTCACATTGCTATGGTCAAAAGCTATGAATTGTTTTATATGGAATGTTAATAAAAGTACACTAAATTTTTGAGGCCTAATTTCCAGAAATGTAACGAAAGTTTCTAAAGGAAAAATCATAACCTGGTTTTATAGTTTGTTGTTGTTTTTTTACTTGTTTTTTTTTTTTTTAAATTTCTGATTTAATTAAGGTTTGATTGGTTTAGAAGTAATATATTGTAGGGGCCTTCTTTCTGAACAAAGTGAGCTCATCATCAGCCTTAGTGTTTGAAAGGAATTAGGAGAGTTCAGAGATATTGTTTTATCCAATAAAATCAATGTATATATACATCAGAAAATGCAGCCTCAAAGAGTGGCCTGGAGATAGAATGCTGCCTTGAGAGACATGAGTGCTTGAGGCTGATGGAACATGGGGTGAGGATTAAGAGTAGAAAGAAGAAAGTTCTATTAGAAGCTATAGATAATCTAAATTTCAAAACAGTAACTTTAGAACTGGTCATTAACTCCTTCAGGTTCCCGTTTTACTGACTGTGAAAAGCCAATAATTATGTACTAAGATGCTGAAGATTAGAAAAAAATGTCAATTTACAGATATCTTTTTTCTGTCCTTTTAAAGTCAGATTTGTATCAGAAATACTCAGTTTTATTAGGAGAGTAGAGGTGGATTTCCCAAGGTACTGTGTATATTTTCTCTAGAACACTGTAAACATGTTTTGCCCAGTGTTACAAGGTTTCCTTTGCTACGCTGGATATTAACACACACGCTCATTACTTCATGTTTGGGGAATCCAGATTCATAGGTCAGAATCTGCTAAAGACTGGCTCAAGATACAGAACACTCTCTCACATTAAAAATAACTTGGGCTTTCCTTCCGCTCTCTCACAGTGAGGAGAGGCAGAGTTTGGAGCAGAATGGGGTGGAAAAAAAACGGCTCTGCACCTTGTCTGGCTTTCTTCATTATTAAATGCATGACTTCAGGCAAATTACTTAAAGCATAAAGCCTCCATTTCCTTGTCTGTGCAATGGAGTTGATAACACTTATCTCACAGGGTTGTTGTGAGGACTAAATGAAATCAAATGTATGAAAAAACCTTCATAAACTGTCAAGTGCTATACGAATGCTATCAGTTGCTTTTATTATAGTCGTGGGACCTTCAGAACTGCACAACTTTTTTCTGTTTACTTTTCAGTGACCAGAATTTGTTGGGATATAAAATTCTAAAATTTAAATATAGCTTTGCTGATTCATTGGAAAGCACTGCCAGCACCACTAAATGTGACTTCTGTCTAACTAAAGGGTTCCAATCTAAAAATAGAACTTGCTTTTCTTTGAATACAGGTAGATCAAAGCCAGCCAAGAGCATCAATTTCTTTCATTTTTGAACATAACTTACACTACCACTTGGCTGTTCTTACTGCGTTTTTTATTGATAGAAGTTGGTGGTTTTTTTCTAGCAATTTTGTCTGGCTTCTTTTCCTTAGACCATGCAATGACTTGAGGAGAAATTATAAATATTTTGCATCTCTTAAAGGAGATAATAGTTATTTTAATAATATTATTGACTTTTTTTTCATAGATAAGAAACTGAGGACCAGATGGCACTGTGAGAACCTGGAAGCATCAACTTTACTCTTCTTCATTCTCTTACCTTTCCAAATACTTACGTCTTTTACTCCCTGAATTGATATGCATAAAAAATGTTTGCAAATGTTTTAGAGATTAAGCCCTCAGGTCTTAGAATTCTTGGTTTGAAATATAACAGATATGTTTCTTAAAGGGCACTTTCCAATATAAGCCACCAATTAAGTTAATTAATTATTCATTATTTGAGGCATAATAGCATCTCAGTAACCCTGATCTAACATTGTCAGCCCTTTTGACAACTTCTCTTTGACAGTTCAAAATGTAAAGCTTTTGGGTTAAAACAAAGATGAGACCCCCCTTTTTTTTCTAAATCCAGTTCTGAATAATAGCCTCATGATTCATGTATAGATTGTTTAAAATGTTGACGTGTACACACAAGTAAAACAAATCAGTTTGAATCTTATTTCTAGGAATGTCTCTCAAATAAGGTGCCTATCAACTAGCTGTGTTTTTTTCCACTGAAATGCATCAAGAGACAAGATATAGAAAAAGGGTTGGGGAAACACCAGAAGATCTAAGGCTAGTTCTGCACTAGGCGAGTATACGATCTTCTTCTCTGTGGTTTAGGCTGAGAAGCTAGTGACTGATAAATAATCTATTGGTAAGGAGAAACTGATGGTATTGTCCATTGGGCATCTGATAAATATTAATTGATGATGAAACAAAACATTTTAAGTACATTTAAAGTATATAAAATGCTTAACAGGTTAATTTTTGGACATATATTTTTAAGGGGTAAAACTAGTCCGCTATATTTTATATTGAAATTTTATTTGGAACATAACCATGGAGGAAATTAGTAAAATTCTTTTATTAATTATATATTGTTCTACATACAAAATTTGTATTATCATCAAAGAAGACTTCAGCCGTGATTGAGGGAAGGGTGTGATTTTTAAGAAAAAAAATCAAGGAGTTTTAATAATATGTAGTAGCCACCCAAACTTATTATAGATCCTAGTAGTGGGCAAACCATTGATGATTAAGTTATTACACAAGTAAATTAATCCAATTATGTTAAAGTTTTATGTTTTCCAGGTTCTGAAACCTGCATTTTGTAGGTTTAAATTACAGCTCAGAGTTTATTTTTGCTCTATCGTTAAAGCATAAGTAGGAGCCATCTAGGGAGATATAGAGCCTAGTCCTTCACCCCAAATATCAGAGATTAGTCTCCTTTAGATCCATGTAAACTGGGACCTTATGGATTTCCATACTGGAGACAACAGCTCTGTCCAGGTTAAGCTCAGGGCAGGGCCATCTGGAATGCTAGTTTGGGAGGTGCAGAAGCAGCCACTTTCCCTCTCCTGCACTCTCCCTCCCTATTAGTGCACTGTTAGTACACGCTGTTAGTACACTCAGTGTCACTGGCAACACTTGGAATCATGCATAACACAGGACAATAAATATTAGAGAATGATTCTTGATTATAATTTTACTCAGCCAATTTGAGCCAAAATTTAAAGACCATTCATAAGAAGAGTTACGTCCCCAAGGCAGCCTAAATGGGTTGTCACACAAATTGTGTGATTCCATTGCATATACAGGCATTTAAAAAATATTGTTCTAATTCAATTTTTAGGTATAGTAAATTATGAATGAAAAAATATATATATATTAGCACCAAATATATATATATTATAGCTAAAAGTTAAACACCATTATTTTTTATTTTATATAATATAACATCATATCACATCTCTTTACATTAATTTATTTTCTAAATAAAAACAAAGTGTCTATGGCTCTGCTACCCTTAACAAGCCTGATTCCATCTGATCTCAGAAGCTAACCAGGGTTGGGCCTGGTTAGTACTTGGATGGGAGACCACATAGGAAGACCAGGTGCTGTAGGCATAGAAAATAAAAAAATAAGGGATTGTAAGCTGACAAGGTTCTTGCAATCTGTGAGGTCAACCAAGTGTTACTCACCTAAAAAACATAAATAAATAAATAGTGTTATCAAGTAAGTATTTTTATGTTTCAGGATCAAATTAGTAAATATTATACAGAAAAGTAAATATGAGAATCTGAAAATAATTAACAATTACTAATAATATAATTAGGATTTCCACTCATGAAGGTAGCTGCCAATATATCACTGTATTTCAGACATATTCTATGATGGTTAAGCTCATTATTGCAACAAATTTATTAAGAATTAATGTTATATATCTAGTATTTCAGTTTTAGAATTGTTTTTCAAAAGTTCTATAGCCCCTACCTTATGCTATGTTGAAGAATTTCAATGAGTTTTCTTGGGGCAATTGTATATTTCTAGTTTTGATGGATGATGAAATATTTTGTGATTGTACCTAATATTTAGTCCTTTACAGAAAAAATGGCTTGTGGTATTATATTGAAATAACTGGTCAATTTATTTCTTAATTTTACTATATATTGGCTTGGTTCTATAAATTTTAAAAATAATCTCAGATTTGTTTGAACTAATTCTTTTATAATCTTGTTTAATGATGAAATATATTTTAAGTTAATTATGCTGATTTCAAAAAACAAAAATGTTTTGTAGCTGGTAGCTATTGATAGCTTTATATTTGAGCACAAAGATGTTATATTTATATTCTTTGATGATAACAAGAATAGATGAAATTTTATAACTGCCTTTTCAATAAATTACAATCATGAAAGCAAATTAATCTTATTTTAGTCTATATTAAGACAAGTAAAATAATTAGTTAGCTGAGGTTATATGTGTCATCCTAACCTAAAAATGTCATCTCTATTTCCTTCCAGATGTTGGTAAGATTGATTTCTGGGTCCTTAGATCAAAACTTTTCCCATTTCATAAGCTATATAAATGTCTAACCAATGTACTGTATAATTGAAATGAATAATGAAATAAAATTTAAAATTAGAATTCTTTATCCTATGGGCTAATAAATTAAAATCACATTAAGTTTCAATTTATTCTTTTTCCTCTCACAAATTAAACAGTAATAGCATGGCCTAAAAGGCTTATTTTGGGTTTGGCTTAAACTCTAGAAGCAGTGAATGCCCAGAATGGAAGAAAAGGAGTTTGAAGTCTCTATTTTAAAATACTGTTATTTTAAAACTCACCATTATTTTAAAAGACTTATAAATGTTTAAGAACAGGATTTCTGCTAAAACATATTTTCACAAGGTCCTATTAATCAGCTAAAATATAAATAATTGTTCCATTGTATACCAGAAGAGACTCATATGGAGAATATGCTAGTGTATTCATTCATTCATTCATTTCTATCTTTAACCCTTTGTAATCTCTAGATTAAGCATTTCTTCTTTCTTCTTTTCAAATGCCCTCTAAATATTTGCTATAAAACATATCAAAATGATTTAAGTGTTGGTTTATTGTTGTCTTGTCTACAACAATCATGTCACATTTCTCTTAACAATAGAAAGTATTTCCTTTTCATCTTTGCATATTTATGTAGTAGATACTGTCTATAGTATATACTTAATGGACTTAATGTAGATATTCTGAATAAATACATACATATGAGTAGCAGCTGGGAAAACAAGGCAAAGCCTGTGCCTTACCCTAGATTTAAGAGGCATCCTGAGGATTATTATTATGAGGATTATTATGCTTCTATTGAACTCTCAATCCACAGTTCATTAGTTAATGTCTTGTGACTACTTTTTCTTCATTCATTCCCCTGTCTCTTTTCTTCCAACAATTCTGTGAGCACTGGCTGCCCCGTGTGATGGTGTTCCCCTGAAGGTGGAAGGGTTCGGTGGGGGTTTAGATTACACCTCAGAAGAAACTGTGATTCACATTCACTCTCCTAAAGATTCATGGCCATCCCTTCCACGGGGAATTAGTCTCTAATCATTCTTTCCTTTAGAACCTTGCTGGTCCTTATCGTGACTCCTTATCAAGACTCCTCTTACTACCAAGACCCGAAACCCTAGTTTTCCCAACTGTCAGAAATTAACATTTCTTCCACTTTGTTTTGTAGAACTATTTAACTTTTATTTCTCTAAAATATTCTCACTTAGACTATGCCTTTCAAAACACTGCACTGTCTTTAAAGGTATTTTCCCAAGCAAAAGAGATAGTCTCCAGCTATCAATAATAAATCAAAGAACAAGTGTTGGCAAGGATGTGAAGAAAAGGGAACTCTCATACACTGTTGGTGAGATTGCAAATTGGTGCAGCCACTATGGAAAACAGTCTGGAGGTTTCTCAAAAATTGAAAATGGATATACTTTTTGATACTTTTTGCACTTCTGGGTATTTATCCAAAGAAAACCAAAACAATAATTTGTAAAGATCTATGCACCAGTATGTTCATAGCAGCACTATTTACAATAGCCAAGATATGGGAACAACATAAATGCCTATCAACAGATGATTGGATAAAGAGGTTATGGTTCATATATACAATGAAATATTACTCACCCATTAAAAAATGAAATCCTATTATTTGCAATGACATGGATGGACCTAAAGGTTATTATTCTGAGTGAAATAAGTCAGACAGAGAAAGATAAATACCATATGATTTCACTTACATGCAAAATCTAAGGAAGAAAAAGAACAAACTAATCAAAAATAGACTCAAAAATATAGAGGGCAATCTGGTGACAGCCACAGAGGAAGAGGATTTTGGAGACTGGGAGAAAGGGGTGAAGGGATAAAGAAGTAAAAATTGATAGTTGATAAATGGTCATGGGGTTGGGGAGCACAATATAGGGAATGTAGCCAGCAGTAATGTAATGGCTAGCTGTAGAGCCAGAAGAGAGTAAGAGCCATCAGGGGGATTGTTTCATAAACGATATAAATGTCTAACCAATGTACTCTATCATTGAAATGAATAATAAAATAAAATTTTTAAAAAAGAGCCATTCTTATTCCAAAAAGAATGTTGTTTTTCCTAGATCAAAGAATGCAAACTGCACTGAGCTTTTTAAGTCACCTATTTTTCCTTCATTTTTTTACACTAGTCGTGGAACACAGAGTGCCTAAATAGTTCAGATTTATTTTGCCCTTTTCATGCATTTGTGTGACTTTTGCACACTTGATATTTTTCCATGTTAGATTGCCTTCTATTCTCATAGGTGCAGTTACAAGGTCATCTCAGAATATTCTACCAGATATTCATCCCATAATACTCTTAGAAGAAAATTCTGTAACATTCCTTTCCATAGCAGTCAAGCTTAAGTAAATCCACAGGCTAATGGGATAGATAGAAATAGAGATAGAGAGATAGTGATGTTGATACTTAAGACTTTAATTTTTAGAGCAGTTTTTAGTTCGCAGAAAAATTAAGTGAAAAGTAGAGAGATTTCACATATTTTCCCTATCCCTATACATGGATAGCCTCTTCCATTATCAACATCCCCCACCAGAGTGATACATTTGTTACAATTGATGAACCTACCTGGACACATCATAATCACTCAGAGTCCATACTTTACATTAGGGTTCACTCTTGATAGTATATCTTTTATGGCTTTAGAAAAATGTGTAATGACATGTATCCACCATTATATTATCATATAGAATATTTTCAATGCTAAAAATCCTCTGTGCTCCACCTTTTCTCCCCGCAACCCCTGGAAAACTCTGATCTTTTTACTGTCTGTATAGTTCCATGTGTTATATTTTAATATCCACTGTGATTTGCTCCAGCTTACCAAATTATTACTTCACTGTAAAACATCATATAAAATAGACCCAACAACAATTCTAAAATATTTTAAAACAAATGGGAACATAAGAAAAATGTCCTGCCATGTTTAGCCTGTCACTTGGGCCCAGATAATTGTCAAAACTTCTGCTAAAGGCATTTATAACCCTCTCTTTTTTTCTCCTTTCTCTCCTCTATACCAACTTAAAAGCATCCTTCATTTACCAGGCTTCATCTTCCAGCTGTGGCTCAATTTTAGGCAGTAAAACAAAATTTTGCAAAGAAACAGTGCTCCTTCACAATATGATTGTGAATGATGCATCTTGCCCCTCAAGTCCGGTAGCTTCTCAATGACAAATCCCAGGCTCAGAATGTGCCAAAATTTGCTTACTCTTAAGGAGCTCTTGAAAGCAAAAGAACCGCCTATAAAGGGTGAAAAGCTTTAGAAAAGCCAAACAACTCAAAGACTATAATTGTAGATAACAAAGAGCTCAGATAAGATTCCTATCTAACTTCAATTTTTCAAAAAGAAAAACAGAGAAAATAAACACAAAACATGAACATTTTAGAGGTATTTCAACTGATAATTATCCTTCAATTGCTTCATTTTGTAGAAACGCCATTTACTATAGCATCCAAATAATCTGTCCAGCCTCAGACCTAAAACACTGCAGATAAATGGTTTAGCTGCTTGGGATGGAAACAGAGATCCTAATAACAGAGATACAATAGGAAAATTTGCTATTTGGAAGTTTCTGTACATATGCATGTGGTTTTTTTTCCTTCTCTTTCTATTTTTAATTACCATTTATCTGGTAAAAATCCTGAAGGAACTTTGATAGATGGTTATCGTTTAGATGACTATAAAAATCAACCTCCTAGTTATTTTTAAAAATGGCTTTCTTACCTAAGCAAAATTAGTAATTTCCTTAAACAAATATGTAAGTTGTTCAATAAGAAAAGGGATTTTAAATTTTTAAAATATGTACAAATCTTTCTATTGTCAATGGATGATTGTAAACATAATGTGGGAATGAATGTTTTGAGGTGAATAAGGTATTGTTTTGGTGTCAAACATGGGTTAAGTATGTCAGAGTTAATTTATTCCAAAACCATCACTGCCTTTTCTGTTTGCATTTTGGGAGTATAAGTCAATGATTTTCAAGGCCTACTTGACATTCCAGGAGATATAAAAAGTTCAGGATCTTTGGAAAATAAAATGCTGCTATAATTTATACCTTCATTAGAATAAAGAGCTTCCACAATTAGTCTTTACTATTTAAAATCTTTGGATTATAAATTTTCACATTCTTTCTAAATATTTCGGGCTTAATTAGGTGTTATATTCTCTCTTATTCAAATGCAGAATATATGTTTGAACATTTCAGAAAGAGAGGAGAAATGGTTTCTCATCAGCTGTAACTTCTTTAACCTTGAAAGAGGTCCCTATTTCTAGCCATCTTGTGCATGCCTTTACAATTTGCCTGTTCAGCTTTGGATAGAGTGGATGGCAGGGTGATGAAGCTCAAGATAAGCCTCTAAACTACACTGTTTCATTTCTTAATCTAAAAATTCTTTCCCCTTCCCAGTGACTGGCATCAAACGTTGATGTCACCACCTTACGCTGGCCCATTTACTCTGTAATGCAGCCCTGCCTTGTACTCATTAGCTTTTGCTATCCACCCTGGCTCCAGCCCACTTGCACATGGAGATCAACTCCTTCCAGCTTGGCCTTTCAACACTTGCTTGCCTAATTCTCTTCAGCCCACTGATGGTCTCTGTATTCTGGTTCCTCAGACCAGTGCTTCTCAAACTTTATTTTGCAAATAACCTAGGGATCTTAATCAAGTGTAGATTCTGATTCATCAGATTATAATACACTGGTGCTGATTAGAAGATTCTGGATTTTCAACAGCTTCCTCAGTGATAGCAGGGCTGCTGATCTGTGCACACTACACTTTGAGTAGTAAGGCCTCAGAGGGTCTTGGAGCTTTTTCCTATATGGTGATGAACAGTATTGCCTAACCATTTTCAAAGTGCCATCCTGCATCAGTCCCATATCTGGTATATGTAGCTTCTGTAATGGCAAGGTAAAATAAAATTGCTCAATCCAGTCACTTCCTGGGAAGTGGTTTCTGAGATTCCTTACTCTGCTTTTTTCACCCCAATGCTGCCTTCAGGATTTCCCTTGTAGTCACCAGATTCCAGACCTGGAATGCAGAAAAAGAGAATGGATCTGGGAACTCAAAAAGTACAATTAAAGTAACTTTAGAAAAGAGCTTATATTTCTTATGAGATGGGGAACACTGCCCTCTGATACAGATGATTTTCCCTACCTAACTGCTCATGGTCATGATCTATCTCATAAAGTCTAATGCCCTAAACCTCTAGTTTCTAAGAGGGACATTTGAATGTCTCTTCCATAAAAGGTCATTCCCCACAGGCAAGATAATTAAGCTGTGCTCTCATAGTACCTAGACATAGTCATCTCATAGTAGCATAATAATTCACTGAAAATGCTCCATTGATAAGTGCACATCTTTAACTTTAATATATTTAAATAAAATACTTCCATTTTATATTTTCCTATTTTAGCAATGTAATACATGCATATAATTTTTTAAAAATCAAATGGTATTAAGATGATGACATTAAGATGATGAAATAATTGTTTTACAGAGGGAAGTACCACTGTACTTTTAAATAATAGTTATTCTTTAATTTGTTTATTTACCCAAGTCATTTATGGACTTCCTGTTATGAGAGATTCAGCACAGTCTCCTATCTCTTCTCTCTTCCATCTTCTGAATATAGTTATATCAATATTTTAGTTATTTCAATAATCAGTATTACATTATTATGATGTAGAAAGCAAAATTGCAAACTCAGAACTTAAAAAGAAGCTGATATTTACTATAAGAACTACACTGGGAAAAGAAGAAAGGGCATCCTCACGAGCCAGCATCTGGGTAGCCCCTTTCCTGGGCTCCATTACATATATTATAGCCTTTCTTTCTTACATGAGGACAACTTAAGACTCTTAGACCCTCTCCAAGCGTTGCCTTGTGATCATCAGGGTTGGAGGAGCCTCAGATCATTTAGGCAGGGAAAAGGAGACTGCTTAGTCCTCAAACCGGATTCTGTACTATAAAATAATGAGCTTCAAAAAGACTTACAAGAGGTGCTAAAAGCATGTATTTGAATAAAGTCACAGCATTGATTCAGTAAAACATTTAGAATATATGGAAAGTCACAGTGCTCATCCATGGAAGTAAAACGTTAAGGATCTCTTTGATAATAGAAACAAACTTTTTTTCTCTAATTATTACAAGTAGCACTCATTCTTTAATAAGACTCTAATATCTTTATGAGATTGAATCCATCCTGAGAAAAATAAAAAATAGCTACTATTTATTGCATATTTCTAGATCTGAAAGACATTGTCCTCAGTATTACCCTTATAGTTTTATCCTTAATACTTAGGGAAAGCTTCTTATTTAAATTTGGAAACAGGTTTGGGGCAACTTGGCAAAGATCACAGAAGCACTAAATTCAGAGCAAGAATTTAAAACCAGGCCCACATACATGACTTTTGCTTTCTCTTACCGGTGAGGTGGTGCTATTTCAGAGAACTGGGCAATCTGCTATTGGTACCCCAGCTTCTCCATTCTGTATCATTACCCTCTCGTCTACCATAATGTACTTAAACAATTATATTATCAGTTACATCTCAATATACATCACCTTTCTAATGAAGTATTAACACAGTAATTTTTTTCATCCATGAAATGGATGGCTTCCCCACTATTAGAAGTATCTAAGGTCTTAATGGACTAAATAAACTTTTTTATTTCTGTGGGCATTTCTATAATCGTTCCACCTATGTATCAATCCAATTCTTGAACAGAATTAAATTTCTAAATAGAAATGGCTTTACTAAATAAGTTTGCCCATTCTCGGAAGCTCTATTATAAACTTTCCAGCAGAGGGTTGGCACATTACAGGAAACACATTACATATAAAAGTTTTCATGTCATTTCAGATCTTTATATTGTTAACTGCAAATGTATTACATGTCATCCTCACATAATAACAGTGTTCATTTAACAAACATTTATTGAATACCTACCTACTAGATGCTATAGTATTTTCTAGGCACTAGTGGTATATTAGCGAACAATACACAATAAGCAAACAAAAACGGTGTCGAAGGAAAATACATAAATTCTACTTAGAAAAATGATACGGACATTATAGCGAGCAACTAGTATAGAAAACAGGGACCATTTTATATGGCATGATGGGGGAAAGCTCTTCCATAAGATGTTATTTTAAGCAGAGAGAATTGAAGACAGTGAAGGAGTCCAGTGGGCACTTAAGGGATGAATATGGCAGGTGGAGAAAGCAACAAGCGGTAAGGTATTGAGACAGGAGAATGATGGTCAGCGAGGTGCAGGAAGCTGGAGTGGAATAAGTGATGTAGAGAGGAGTATGTGATGACATCAGAGCTCGGGGTGTGGTGTGGAGGTAGCTGATCCGGTGGACTTAAGGAGGACTTGGAGCCTTATTCAACTTAAAATGAAAGAAAAATGGAACTATGCATCAGGGAACAAAAAGAGGTAATCACACAGCTAAGAAGTGACAGAGTCACAATTCACAGCCACAAGTGTCTGAACTGTCCCCAGACTCACCTCTTTTCTCAAGGTGATGCTGCAATTAAGGCTTCTTCGTCAACACAGATGGAGGGCAGGATGGGACGATGGAAGGTAGGGCCAAAGCATTGCTTGGCATGGGTCTGTGGCTGGCTCTGCAGTCACAGACGGTACAAAGAGGAATGAGACTGGAGCTCAAAGGATGGTGAGTGCTTCTGAAATTTTTCTACCCAACTGCCTGCAGATGAGTGAACATTCCCTACAGAGGCCCAAGGCCCTGGGAAGCCTGGACATTTGCCGCAAGTCAGAAATTTCTCCGAAGTCTGCACTTTTGGCACAAAAACTGCATGACTGGAGTGCTTTTTGCCACAGCTACCATATATATATCTGCATATATATGAATATGTTATGCAGATATATATATGGTGGATTTAGAGAAAAAAGGCTGTGTAGCCCCCAGAACTCTGAGGGATGACAGGTCGTTCCAAGCACATCCGCATGCCGGGAGTATGGACACAGGGTGTGTCACAGCCACAATTCCTTGAGGTCCCTTCTCATCCGTGAGGCCCAGGGGCCCCATTCAGAGATGTCTGCTCCTTCCTCCTTTTCTAATTTGAAATCAGACTGCTGGACTGGAGCAGATACGTCCGCATCCCTCACTTTTGTGCCAAGGCTGGTAGTGGTGGTCCCTTTCTGCTCATTCAAATTGAGAAAAATACCACTTAGAGAGGTGATCGCACTGCTAAGACGTGACTGATTCACAATTCACAGCCACAATTGTCTAAACTCTCCAGACTCACCTCTTTTCTACAGGTGATTCTGCAATTATGGCTTGTTCGTCAACTAGGATGGAGGGCAGGATGGGACGATGGAAGGTTGGGCCAAAGCATCCCTGGGCATGCTGTCTGTGGCTGGCTCTGTAGTTAATAGGAAGGTACAGAGAGGAATGAGACATAGTTTGTACCCCTCTGAGCTCCATAGGACGGTGAGTGCTTCTCAAAAGTTTGTACCTAAGTGCCTGCAGATGACTGAACATTCTGTATAGAGGTCTAAGGCCCTAGGAATCCCGGAAATTTGCCGCAAATGAGAAATTTTTTTGAAGTTTGCACTTTTTGCACACAATTGACATTCTAAAAGAAAAAAGCTTTAAAGTTCAGTACTCATAGAGCAGTGATTATCTCCAGGCATCAACACCTAGGAAAGCACTGACCACCACCAGGATGCAGATAAGGAATGTGCCTGCTCCGCCCTGTTTGATCTAAGAGTTCCCTGAGGACATGTACCTTTGTATAGGACATTTACATTGTATAGGACATTTAGCTTTGTGAAAGGCCTTTACAGCCATCATCTGCTTTCTATAATCTGCTGCTTTCTGTAATCTGCTTGCTTATTGATCAGAAGACCAGAATATGGTTTGAAGTTTTATAGAGGGCCTCCTGTGGAAGCTCGGGGTTGATCTCAACCCTGCTTGTTAGAGTCAGTTGGCAGCCGAATAATAAAGGCTCATAATTTGCCGGAGCCCGCTGGCTAAGATCGAACAGTTCCCACGTGGTCGGAGTGAGGATTGAGAAAGATAGAAAAAGAGATAGAGAGACAAAAGATAGAGTCGGGAGGGCTCACAGTGAATCCTGTGGCCCCCGAGTTTATTTAAAGCAGCCTATTTATATCCCTGACAATGCATGGAAAACCCCACACACCTGTAAACAATTGTTTGACATTTACTTAACTCCTCTCACCCATTTTCCATGAAGCCAAACTTCCTCAATCTGCAGGGAGCCTGCCTGCTCTGCAAACTTTTAGTTTGCAGGCAACTTTAACCCGGTCTTTAGGGCCTCCAGCTGTAGGGCATTCGGCAAGAACGGCTCCCAATATCTCCCCCTTTTTTATTCATTACAAGCCATAGCCTTCCCAGCTATGGGGCAGATGGACTGTGCCTGTCTTGGGTGATCCTCCACGAGGCGTAAACCTTACCCGTCACCGGCACATGAATTCCATCATTCATGCTGTCTTAGGTTTATTTCACCCAGGAGGAATCTTACCCATCACTGCACCCATTACTGACTACCAGCCTCTGCCATCAGGGAGGTTAAACTGTTGTTAAATTTAAACTTGGAGCCTAACTCCGTGCACTTCAGCGCAAATTTTCATGAAGGAGGTGATGAAATATTTCAGCAATCTCCCCCTTCATTTATTACAAGCCATAGCATTCCCAGCTTTGGAGCAGATGGACTGTGCCTGTCTTAGGTGATTCCTCGCAGGTGCTGAAACTTACCCATCATCGGCACGTACATTCCATCATGCACGCCCTGTCTCAGGTTGTTCAGCCCCCGAGAAATTCTTACCCATCTTTGACTACCAGCCTCTGCCATTGGGGGGTTATATTGCTGTTAAATTCACTCTTGCTCTTGAATTCACGCTTGGAGCCTAACTCCATGTACCTCAGTGCGGATCTTCATGAAGGAGCTGATGAAATATTTTAGCAGTGGAGGAAGCAGGCACAAACCCAGAATTACACAAAAACCTAAAGCAAATACTCTAAAGCAAATACTGAACCATTATTGGGGTCCCAGTGGGAACTGTGCAGACATAATTAGTAAGATTACAATTGTCACATGTAACATTAAATTGACTTTTGTTCATAGAAATGATAACATTCCCTACCAATAATACATAATGTGGGGTTATACAAACCAGTATATCTTTTCCGGATTCAGTCCAATCTCCCATTTTCCCAGTAGGGGTCCTCCAGACCAGTCCTTAACGTGGTGACTGCAAGGAGGGAAGGACTGTGATGGGGTCCCAGTGTCAGGGTCGTTGGGATCTTTTGGCGAGCAGAGACGTGCCTGTTGAGTTCCTACACCAACTCTGATCCATGTAACCATTGGACATTCTGGCAGCGAGGATTGGCAGCCTCAATCCTGAGCCTGAATAGTTGAATCCAGGCTCTGTCTGCACTGTCATTCTGCCAAGGGATGGTGGACCCAGCAGACGGGTGTCATTCACTTTCACCATATTCTCCGGACCTTCCCATATGGATGGATGCAGGATAGGCAGATCAGGTACATACGCCCAATACACCTCTCCTTTAGCTGTCAGAAGGTATGTCATCATCGTTAGCAGCATCAGGGGTAATCTCGGGAGCCAGAGAGGTCCCTGCAAACCGGACCAATCTCTCTGGAAGCCACTTGGCATTTTCAGCATCCTGTGGAAAAACACAAACATGCCCTCGTCCCCATATGAGTACTGGGTCAGAGCCATTCCATGAGCATGTGAGGGGGTCTTTCTACTTCACTTGAGCATATGTATTCTGAGTCTTAAGATGCCAAAATCACTCTGCAGCAGATAATCCCTGAGCATCCAAAGTCAAAAAATTTAAAATAAAAAGAACATGGTTTAAAAGGTTTTGTGGAGAAATAGGGTATAGTTCCCTTTTTTATTTTTAGCAATTGAGTTTTCAGAGCACCATGAGCTCGTTCCACAATTCCTTGACCCTGTGGATTATAGGGGATACCAGTTTTATGCATGATAGAGAGCTGTGCACAGAAGTGTTGAAATGCTTGACTTGTATATTCAGAGCCATTGTCTGTTTTAATAACAGATGGCTGTCCTAGCACGGCGAAGCACCGAAGACAATGAGAAATAACATGTTTAGTGGCTTCGCCAGCCTGAGCAGTGGCAATAAGAAACCCAGAATAAGTGTCAATAGTAACATGAACATATTTTAGTCTTCCAAATTCCAAAAGCCTCCAATTCCCTGATTTCTTTTTGATGACAAAAATAGGCGAATTCCAAGGTGAATTTGAGGGGGCTATATGACTGCTGTCAAGTTGCTCCTGCACTAGCTGCTCTGCAGCCTTAATTTTTTCCTCAGTTAGAGGCCACAGATCCACCCATACAGAATCCTCACTCTTCCAAGTAATTGGATCTGCATGGAGTACAGGCTGGCCAGTGACCTCCTTTAAAATACCCCAGGCCTGCTCTAGGAGGCCTCTGCATAGGTAGTATGGGCTCCTGTATTCCTTGTCCACCTGCACCCAATTCCTGATATGGCAACAACCCCTCTAACCATTCTGCATCCCCTGGGTCTAAGGGGTCTTTATTATTCCTGGGAAATAGTATTCCAAGAGGTGGCTCTACATAGAGCAGCTCAGCTGGTGGAGCAGAAGGCCTAGTTTCACTTTCTTCCACAACCGCCAGGGCGTCCCGCGGACGATCTAACCCTTTCTTTCCTATAAATCCTAAAAAACTAAAAAGATTACCCATTTTAATTTATTTTTATTATATATTTTTTAAAACAAATTCTAAAAAACTATTTACAAATAAACAAAAAGCCTAAAAAACTATTTACAAATATACAAAAAGTGTGCAGCTATTGCCATTACCCATTTTATTTCTCTTTTCTTTCTTTTTCTTTTTTTTTTCTCTTTCTTTTTTCTTTCCTTCCCGGGGGTCTTCCTTTCTTGATTACTTGTATTTACAACTCCTGATTAATCACCAATTATGACCTGTATGTACAACTCTTAGGGCCTGTATTTACAACTCCTGAGCAATCACCGCAATCCCTTACCTTACTTCTCAGCTAGCCTCTTCGTCCTGCCGTGTCCTTCACTGAGTCCCCTGTGCTCAGGTCCCTGTTTGGGTGCCACTTGCCAGAGCCAGAAGGCTAAGATGGAACAGTTCCCAAGAGGGGGACTGAGGATTGAGAAAGAGAGAGAGAGACAGAAGATAGAGTCGGGAGGGCTAACAGTGAATACTGCCGCTGCCCCGCTCCCTTGCTCCCTTGCTCCCTTGCTCCCTTCCTTCCTTCCCCCCCTTCCCCCCCCCGCAGTTTATTTAGCACAGCATATATATATATATATATATATATATATATATATATATATATATACCCTTGGAAGAGCAGGAGAAGCAACACCC
The DNA here is from genome assembly GCA_004027375.1 of Macroglossus sobrinus. Taxonomy (NCBI): domain Eukaryota; kingdom Metazoa; phylum Chordata; class Mammalia; order Chiroptera; family Pteropodidae; genus Macroglossus; species Macroglossus sobrinus. The sequence continues at coordinate 189,704 of PVKZ01000554.1, forward strand.
ACACATATGCAAATGACCTTTACAAAACATCCTTGTTCCTGTTTTTGTCTCTTATTCCCTGGGGCAAGCAACTTTCAACTCTTTCCATCAAGCCAAACTTCCTCCTTCAGTAACAAGCTATCCATTAACTAGCCCACCTGCTCCCCAAACTTCTAGCTTGCAGACCACTCCAACCCTGTCTGCAGGGCATTCAGCAAGAATGGCTCCCAACAGTCTACAGTCTTGCTACCCTGAACAAGCCTCATCCCATCTGATCTCGGAAGCTAAGCAGGTTTGGGCCTGGTTAGTACTTGGATAGGACGACCAGGTGCTGTAGGAGTAAAAAAATAAAAAAAATAAGGGATTGTAAAATGACAAAGTCCTTGAAATCTGTGAGGTCAACCAATGGTTGCCTTGCCTAAAAAAATAAAAATATAGGCGGGAAAAACATTCTCACTGACAAAGGTAAACAGTTAAAGTAGTGGATCAACCAACTATAAAGCTAGTAAAAGGTTAAAAAGCAAAAGTAGGAAGACTATGTGTAATTACAATAAGTTAAAGAATACAGACAAATACATACACATAAGAAGCAAAAAATAATGGCAAAACATAAATGTAGAGAGTATGAGTAAAAAAACATAGTGATTTTAGTATTTGTTCGAACTTAACCAACCATCAATTTAAAATAGACTGCTATAAACAGAGCTTGGTATAGTACATGATAGACACAAACCAAAAATCTATAACAGATATACAAGAAATAGAGAAGAATACAAACATGACACTGTAGAAAGTCATCAACATATGAGAGAGCAAGATAAAGAAAGGAACAGAGAAAAAAAATAATTACTTTAAATGTAAATAGAATAAAGGCTCCAATCAAAGAGATAGAGTGGCTGAATGGATAAAAAACAATACCCATACACATGCTCCCTACAAGAGACCCACTTCAGATTGAAAAAAATACAGGGATGGAAAAAGATAATTCATGCAAGTGGAAATTTAAAAAACAGGGTAGCAAAACTTACATCAGACAAAATAGACTTAAAAACAAGGGCTGAAAGAGACAACCATCCAAACAGCAAAATATATTTTCAAGCAACACCTCCGATAAGGGCCTAATATTCAAAATACACAAAGAACTCATACGACTCAATAACAACAAAAAAACAAATAATCCAATCAAAAAATGGGCAGAGGACCCGAACAGACACTTCTCCCTAGAGGACATACAAGTGGCCAACAAATATATGAAAAGATGCTCAACATCACTAGCTATTAGGGATAGGCAAATCCAAACTACAATGAGATACCATCTCACATCTGTTAGAATAGTAATCAACAAGACAAGTAATAATAAATGTTGGAGAGGATGCAGAAAAAAAGGAACCCTCATACACTGCTGGTGGGACTGCTAATTGGTACAGCCACTATGGAAAACAGTATGGAGATTCCTCAAAATCTAAGAATTGATCTACCATATGACCCAGCAATCTCTCTATTTGGTATTTACTCCAAAGACTTGAAAACTCATATCCAAAAAGATATTTGCACACTGATGTTCATAGCAGCATTATTCACAATGGCCAGGACATGGAAGCAACTGAAGTGTCCTATGATAGGCGATTAGATAAAGAAGCTGTGGTACGAATATATAATGGAATATTAGTCAGCCATAAGAAGAGATGAAGTACTGCCATTTGTGACAACATGGATGGAATTTGAGATAATCACGCTAAGCGAAATAAGCCAGACAGAAAAAGTCGAAAATCACATGATATCACTTATATGTGGGATATCAACTTAAAAGCAACAAATGAACAGGACTCATGGACATGGACAATGGACTAGTGGTACCAGAGAGTAGGGGAAATGAGGAGGGGAGAGGTAGATGGGGGAAAAATTTAAATAATTTCTTCAATTAAAAAAAAAACCTGAAAAAAAAAAAGAAAACAAGGGCTGTAACAAGGGACAAAGAAGGGCATTTCATAATGATAAAAGGATATATCCAACAAGTGAACATAACTTTTGTAAACATCTATACACCCAATGTAGGAGCACCTAAATATATAAAGCAAATATTAGTAGACATAAAGGGAAATAATGACAGTAATACAATAATAATAGAAGATTTTAACACTCCATTGAAGTAAATGATAGATCATCCAGATAAAAATATCAACAAGGAAATGGCAACTTTAAATGACACATTAGACCAGATGGACTTATTTGATATTTTTAGGACATACATTATTAAGATATCCAGAATATATATTATTTTCAAGCACACACATAGAACATGTTCCAGGATAGACTACATGTTAGGTCACAAACCAAGTCCCAGTAAATCTGAGAAGACAGAAGTCATATCAAGCATCTTCTCCAATCACGATGGTATGAAACTAGAAATTATTACAAGAAGAAAACTGAAAAACACACAAACACAGGGAGGCTAAATAACATGCTACTAAACAATGAGGTCAAGAAAGAAATCAAGAGACTGAGACAAATGAAAATGAAAACAAAATGACCCCAAATCTATGGGACTTAGCTAAAGAAGTTCTAAGAGGGAAATTCACAGCAATAAAGGCCTACCTCAAGAAACAAGAAAAATCTCAGTCTAACCTTACACCTAAAGACCTAGTAAATGAATAACAAACAAAACCCAAAGTGAGAAGGAAGAGAATAATAAAAATCAGAGTATAAATGATGAAATAGATTCTATAAAAACAATAGAAAATTTCAATGAAACCAAAAGCTCGTTCTTTGAAAAGATAAACAAAATTGATAAACCTTTAGCCGTACTAATCAAAAAGAAAAAAAGAGAGGGTCCAAATAAATAAAATCAGAAATAAAAGAGAAGTGATAACCAACATCATAGAAATACTAAGGAGTGTAAGGAAATACTGTTAACTATAATATACTAACAAATTGGACAACTTAGAAACAATGCATAAATTCCTAGAAATATACAATTTTCCAAGGCTGGATCAGGAAGAGACAATTTCTGAACAGAACTAAAACTACTAACAAAACTGAATTGGTAATAAAAAACCTTCCAACGCACAAAGGCCCTAGAATGCATGGCTGCACAGGTGAATTTTACCAAACATTCAAAGAATTAATACCTAATCTCAAACTATTCTAAAACTAAGAGAATTCTCTCAAACTCATTTTAAGAGGCAAGTATTACCCTGATAGCAAACCAGACAAAGACACTACAAAAAAAAAAATTATACGCCAATATTCCTGATGAACATAGATGCAAAATCCTCAACAAAATATTAGCAAACAGAATTCAGCAATGCAGTAAAAAGATCATAAACCATGATCAAGTGGAATTTATTCCCAGGATGCCATGCTAGTTCAATATCTGCAAATCAATTAACATAGTACACCACATAAATAAAATGGATAAAAATCATATGATCATTATCAATAGACGCAGAAAAGGTGTTTGACAAATCCAGCATCCGTTTATGATAAAAACTCTCAGCAAAGTGGGAATAGAAGGAACACACCTCAAAATAATAAAGGACATATATAACAAACCTACAGTTAACATCACACTCAATGTGAAAAGCTAAAAGCTTTTTAAGATTGGGAACAAGACAGGGATGTCCACTTTCATCACTTTTATTCAACATAGTATTGGAAGTCCTAGTCACAGCAATCACATAACAAAATGAAATAAAAGGCATACAAATTGGAAAGGAAGAAGTAAAGCCATCATTATTTGCAGATGACATGTGATACGATATAGAGAGAACCCTAAAGAGTGCATAAAAAAAAACCCTTTTAGAATGGATAAATGAATTCAGTAAAATAGCAGAATACAAAATTAATATTCAGAAATCAGTTGCATTTTTATACACCAATAATGAACTATCAGAAATAAAAATTAAGAAAACAATCTCATTTATAATTCCATCAAAAAATAAAATACCTAGGAATAAATTTAACCAAGGTCTTTTACATTGGTAAATGGAAGCATATACCATGCTCATGGATAGGAAGAATTAGCATCGTTAAAATATCCATACTACTCAAAGCAATCTATAGATTCAATTTAATCCTTAACAAAATACCAATGGCATTTTTCACAGAACTAGAACAAATAATCCTAAAATTTATATGAAACCACAAAAGAACCTGAATAGCCACAGCAATCTTGGAGGGGGAGAACAATCGGAGTATTATAATACCTGATATCAAACTATACTATAAGGTTATAGTAATCAAAACAGCATAGTGCTGGCATAAAAACAGACATTTACCAATGGAATAGAATAAAGGGCCCAGAAATAAACTCACGCCTATAACATCATTTAATGTACAACTAAGGAGGCAAGAAAATACAATGGGGTAAAGACAGTCTATTCAATAAATGATGTTGGCAAAACTGATCAGATACATGCACAAAATAGAAACTGGACCAACTTCTTAGGCCACATACAAGAATAAACTCAAAATGGATTAAAGACTTAAATGTAAGACCTAAAAACATAAACCTCCTAGAAGAAAAAATAGGCAGCAAAGTCTGTGACATCGCTCTTAGTAATATATATATGTAATAAATATGTATATACATATATGTGTATGTATGTATATGTATATACATACATATACATACATACATATATATGTATATATACATATATGTGTAATAAACATATATACATATATGTATGTATGTATATATGTATGTATATATGTATACATACATACATAAGTATATGTATGTACATATGTATACATATGTGTGTGTGTATATATATATATATATATATATATATATATATATATATATATATATTTGGATATATCTCCTGGGAGAAGGGCAACAAAAGAAAAAATAAAAAGATGGGACTACATCAAACTACAAAGTTTTGCACAATGAAGGAAACCATCAACAAAATGAAAAGGCAACCTACTTAGTGGGAGAAGATAATTGCCAATGACACATCCAATAGGGGATTTATGTCCCAAATATATAAGGAATTCATGCAGCTTAACATCAAAAGAATAAACAATCCAATTTAAAAATGGGTAGAGGGGCTGTTTAGACATTTCTCCAAAGAGGACATGTAGATGGCCAATAGGCATATGAACAAATGCTCAACATTACTAATTATTAGGGAAATACAAATTAAAACCATAATGAGATATCACCTCACATCCAACAATCAAACAAAAACTCTTGGCAAAGATGCGAAGGGAATCCTTATGCACTGTTGGTGGGATTGTAAATTAGTGCAGCCACTATGGAAAACCTTCAAATAATTAAAAGTAGAACTACTATATGACCTAGCCATTCCACTTGTGAGTTTTTATCTGAAGAAACCCAAAACATTAATTGAAAAAGATATATGCAGCTCTATGTCATTGCAGCATTATTTACAATAGCCAAGATAAGCAACAAAGTGTCTGATAGACAAATGGATAAAGAATTGGTAGTATATATAATGGAGTATTACTCAGCCATTAAAAATCCCAAAATCTTGTCATTTGCAACAACATGCATGAACCTAGAGGATATTATGCTAAGTGAAATAAGTCAGGCAAAGAAAAATACCATATAATTTCACTTATATGTGGAATCTAAAAAAACTAAATGAACAAACGAAATAGAAACAGAACAATTTGACGGTTGCCATATGGGAGGGGCATTGGGGGATGGGTGACAAAGGGAAAAGGATTAAGAAGTACAAATGTATATAACAGTCACGGTGATGTAAAGTACGGTATAGGGAAATAGTCAATATAAAAACTGTAGTTCAGCTGGGTACTAGACTTACAGAGTGACCACTTTGTAAGACGCTTACATAATTAGAATTATGTAAACATCTCATCAGTACGTTGTATATCTTAAAATACTGTATGTCAACTGTAATTTTTTAAAAAAGGATGTCAAAGATCCTGCACAACCTGAGTTGGGTAAGTCAGGTACAGTCCACTTTAAAGGGAAAATAACAGGTTTACATATATTAAGGCCTGCCAAGAACAGGGAACCATATTCAGGTTTCTAAATTTTCGGCTATAGCATTTTGGCCCTCAGTTTTACATTAAATTATCAGCCAATTTTATCAAGCCAAGCAACTGTCCAGTGCTTAGTACATGTGGCACTGACTAGCGGCGAATCAAACATCCTGCACCCAGCAGGTGGGCAGAGGCGGGCCGACATTAAGTTCAGGGGCTGTGGTCAGTATTTCTAACCTTGGCTCCGAGGGTCCATCCTGTTCAGTATTCCCAGAACCATAAAAGCTGTTAGGATTTGTTCACGCCTTCAAAGCGCAACGGCTCAAAGAACACGCCCCCTGCCCCCACCGTGTACAAATGCGCGATGGCGCTACAAGACAGAATACACGCCCCTCTGAGTCCCCGCGGAGTACGCGCAGTGACGCGGGGGGCGTGGCTGCGCGCACGTTCCTCCTAGTATTGGTGGTCTGCGTAGCTCCGATTTCAAATCAGTTAATATTCGCTCTGATACCTCACCCACAGCGAAGCTGTCCAGCCACCTAAGACGGTGAGCGCGGTTCCGCTTGGTGACAGCTGAGGACGCGGAGAAACGAGACGAGAAAGGGCAAACTCAGGTGTCTGCAAGAATGGTGAACTGGCAATGGGGAGTGAGAGCGGGAGAAACCTTCCGGATGTAGGGCTGGGGCTAATGGGTGATTGACAAACGAGAAACCAATGTGCGAGGGAAGGGAAAGCCAATGAGGGCGGGTCGTGCAGTTGAACCGGAGTGGTGCTCTGGAATAATAGTTAACACGCACCAGGAACTTCACGTTTACGCTGAAGTGCTTTTCATAAGTTATCTTATTTAGTGATCACTGCAACCTTACGAACATGCGCTTTTACCTGTCTCTCCTTTACACGTGGGGAAATTGAGGATTAGGGATATTAAGCAAGAATGCAGCCAGGATCCCATTTTTGTCAGTCTGACCCCAGAGCCCATTCTGTTAATGGCTCTGCCCTGCTACCTTCAGGGAATCAAGGTGGATTGAGATGAATGGAATTGACCAGATTGTTGGAGGATGTGTCATGAAAAGTGGAAATACTAATGAGTAACAAGTTTTTCCTCCACGGTGTGAGAGCTCTGAGGGTGGAGCTGGGAGGGAGACATAAGGCCAGAGCATGTCCCTAGCTGTGGGAACATTGCATCTGCTGCATGCGGTGGCTCTGGATTAACAGCAGGTACAGAAAATGTTTTCTTCTCTTGGGTCTGTGTTGTCCCTCTGGTGTGTGAAGTTAAAGCATTTTAGGAGCATAACAGCAGGACAGTACCTGGAACACACATAGTTGTTTCTGTCTTTTGGTGCTGTCATAACAGAATACCAACAGAATTGGTATTAACCAATTAATACCAACAGAATTTTTTTCTCACAGTTCTGGAGGCTGGGAAGTCCAAGATTAAGGTGCCAACCTATTTGGTCCCTGGTGAAGACCTTCTTCCTGTCTTGCAGAAGGCCCCCTTCTTACTGTGTCTTCACATGGCTGGTAAGCAGAGCACTCTCTTTTCTTCCTATAATGCCACCAATCCCTATAGGGATCAGGACCATTATGACTTAATTTTAATTACCTCCTTTATTTAATGTTAATTACCTCTTAAAAGCTCTGTCTGCAAATAGAGTCTCATGTTGGGGATTAGGCCTTTACCACATAAATTTGGGAGGAGGGGTCACAGTTCAGTCTGTAGTGATAATTTATATCCAAGTAAATAAGCAGTGGTAATTGAAGACTTCAGAAAATGAACACTTTCAGAACTAATATGTACCTGAGGTGCTTTAATGTATGTTATCTCATTTAATGAGCATAAAATTTGCTGTACTGGTGTGTTCCTTAGCACTGGTGGGAAATTCTAAGGAGAACTTGTATGGGAAGTCATGGTTGTCCTCCACACAACCAATCTGGACAGGTCAGAAAAGCTATGCCAAACAACCTTAATAGCACTTAGTGTATCCCTTATTCATGGATTTACCTAAACCCTTCTTTAACTTCTGACTTGTGCTGCTTCTGCAATAGTGAGATCTGTAATTACTACCCACAGGGGGTGAAATAATAATTACTTTTGTTCGGTATTGTTTTGTGTTGTTATTCTGAAGTTTGATAACTAAGTCTTTTTTTCACCCTACTTACCCTGGTGTGAGGAAGAGTGAGGAAATAAAAGCTCAGAGGCTTCACAGTCCAGCTCTTGCTGAGTGACCGTGGACAAGTCACTTAACCTTTCTGAGTGTCAGTTTCTTCATCTATAAAATAGAGATAATAAAAATATTGACCACACAGGATTGCTGTGATCTTATATGAAGACATTTTGAAACTGTTAAAGAACTAGCCTTTGGCAGATATTTAAGTCATGGAACTTCCTCTGTCCACATCTCTGAAGAACAGAAACCTACACCTATAGTCTCCATGTCAAGCTGGCTATTCATTCATCATATTTTTATTGAATGTCTGCTAGTTGCCAAAGCACTTACCTTTCTGAGTGCTAGGGGCAGGGAAGAACCAGGCAGACAAGCTTTCTTTTATGCAGCTTATATTCTAGTGGGGGAGGACAGTAAACAAAATAAGTTGAGGTAATGCTAAGAGCTACGAAGAAATTTACAGGGTACTGAAAAGAATGACTTAAAGCAGTGCATGTGTGTGATTGTTTGCATGCACATGTCTTTGGAGGCGGGTGGTGATATTTGACCACTATTGTATGGCCAAATAGAGGGAGAGACTTCTCTAAGGAGCTGGGTCCTAAATATTGAGGACTCATCATTCTGAGTGTGGAAGTGGGGGAAGGGGGTGTGGTGGAGTGGGACAGCTAGCAAGTGCAAGGCCCAACCTGATTAGATCAGGTCAGGTGATTCACCAACCGATCTGTAGTCTGACCAGTGAGAGAAGGTGCTGATCAGATTTTTCTCTTGGGAGTTAGTACTAAGAAACGTGAAGAATTTTCACTTGGTAGTGGGAGGGGAAGCTAAAAGGTAGAACTAAAGAAGCTATGTGCAGGCTGAAGTTTTGAATGAGCAGTAGCTGTGAATAAGAGGAAGTCAGTGGCTCCATCTGGCATGTGAGTGAGCAAGAGAATGAAAATCTATGTATATTTATTTGTTGGTGTCTTAAAACCGACCTACTTTGCAGTTCTAGTTTGCAAGAACTCCCACCCTGTCAGTGGCTTCTGTTCTTGGTTTCCCCAGATTGTCTCAATTCTTAATCGGATCTCTTCAGTAACTCTTCCTTTCACTTAAGCTAGTTATCTCTTGGAACCAGATAAACTTGACTGAAACAGCGATTGGAACTCTGGTTTTCCTCTCAATTAGCTGAGACTTTGATTTCTGTAGACATCTGTGTCCAACAACTGTATCCTTTTAGTGTTATTTAGATTAAATGAGATAGTAAGACTAAAAGGGTCTAAAGAGTGTTTAACATATAAGTGTTTAAAATTTGTTAGATGCCTTTCTTCTTCTCCTTTGTATTTTAATGACTTTTTGATTATTTGCCTCCCTTTCAATGCTGACTTGTCCTTGTTTTTTCAAGTCACTCTTATAGTTATCCTTCTAAGTCTAGTCATTTGTATGGCCCCTATCCTATAAGTGGAAGAACATCATGGCAGCTACCTTTTCCCTCATAAATGAATTGACACTGTTACTAGTGTTATTGAGGCCAATTATGAAGCAAAGATGTTGGAGAATTATTAGTATTTGTACTTTAAAAAGATGGACCTGCTGGTTAGCTCGGAGCAGTGATTTCCAAAGAGAGTGTGGGAACCAGGATGGAAGAGTCAGTCCTTCAAATGGTGAGTAAAGGAAAAAGGGTATGCAAAAGCTGTCTTGGAGAAATCAGGTTCAGAGGAGGAGAAAAAAGATGACAAACATGGAGCAGAAAAGTTTTTTCTTTTTACTTTGGCCTGGTGAGGGAAGAGAGATGCTATGGTCTCACTATCAGGAACTCTTCCAGCCAGGCTTAGTCCCTGTGAAGGGAGCTCTGCCAGTCTGGACCCAGACGGAAAGCTCCTATTTCTGGAAGGCAAAAAAAAAGTTTTGGAGACAGCTCTGGTTTGTACTGGAAATGGAGGCTGGGATGAACTCAGAAGCAAACTAAAGATATCTGTAAAATAGAGATGTATATGTTAACCTGTGCCATGTAAAAAAGCTGTACTTGTAATTCTCTGTGTGTCATGATTTTTCTTACAGGTCTTCCCAGTAGAATGGAGTGAAGCAGTTTTGTCCTGTGAATGCTGCACTGTGGAGATGAGAAAGCAGAATGCTGCCAAAGTAATTACAGGCAGCTTCTTTGATCCCAGGGCACAGGTGTTCCAGAGGCAATCTGCAAGCCTTTCATAGAGGCATTAGACGGGTATTCAAGCAACAGAAGCATCCCAGGTGAAATGGCAGGAGGTTTCTGGATAGGGGCTTCCCTAGGCTACATTCTGCTATATCCATTTCTGGTGAATGTCACTAGATGGATTGCATGATTTAGTAAGGCTTCATGGGAGATATGAACATGATGGAGAGAAGACGGTCTCTGTAAAACAAACTTTTTTTAATGTGCAACCTAAGGAAAATTCCATAGCTAGTATTAAGCCTGCTCTTAGGAACTGTTCTAAATTTCAAGCCAGTTTTTCCTAGCTCATCAGAGAACTACCACATTTTTTTTTTCCTCCTAGGACCATGGCTAACAAAACCCAGGAGGTTGGTGACATCCATTTCCCTTTTCCCTTTACACCTTATTCCATCCAGAAAGACTTCATGGCAGAGCTATACCGAGTGCTGGAGGCTGGCAAGATTGGGATATTTGAGAGTCCAACCGGCACTGTAAGTATGAATAGTCAGGGCCTAAGAGGGCTCTTGGAGGACCCTGGTTACAACCAGTCACAGGCAGCCGTGCTAATTTACCTATGCTGAGATTTTTATGGTTTGAAGTTAGGCAAAGCTGTTCTCTCAGTTTATCTTTCTGAGTAATTCTCACTTTCCTCTTAAATTATTAAACACAGCCTCAGGGTCTGAGAAGAATTCCGCTAAAGGCAAATGAGACTTTGAATGGCAGTAGAAACATAACACTGAAACTTTCCAGATTTCTCTGGATACACAACTGCTTTAAGGTTGAGCACCATAGAAATTGCTTATTCACAAATTAAACGTATTGGTTTAGTCTTCAGGAACTAGGTTACTGAGTGCTGGAGGGATCTAGTCAAGGGCTCCTAAGCTTTTCTTTGGGCCTGGAATGAGGGATTTATTAGAGGTTGGCCATCAAGGATTATTAGGACTGTGGTGACCAGTTCCCACTTCTCTCTTGTACTTTATAAACTTTTAGAGCAAGTGCTATGTGATGGCGAAACATATATGTTAATGTGAAGGTCCCTCAACTAGACTGTGACCTCTTGGAGGATAAGGACCTTGTGGTCCTCACCTCTGTGTCCCTGTCATCTAGCAGAGCTTGGCTCATTTGGCCTACAGAAGGCTCTTAATCGATGTGTGTTAAATGAATGAATGAAGTCTTAAGTCCTTATTTTGACCACTCTGCAATGTTTGACAAGTTGAGCATATTCTTCTCTTTTGTTTTAAACGATATAAAAATTTTAACTGAAGAATAATGCATGTTATTTAAAAAGTCAAATTTATCAAATTTGGTTTCCTGGGCAGGTGCTTTTGATTCTTTTGTCTGTTTCTTAAATATGTGTAGCACATTTTAAAATTATAAGCTATATACTGCTGTTTCTTGATTTATTGATTGTAGTCATTGGTACCTTTCTCTTATGATAGATAAGATGTAGCTTTCTTACTGTCCTTTTTCCCTTCCTCGTCTGATGTAGTTATCTATTTTTAGTCTCTACTAAGTCAGTATACTATGATTGTTTTTCCTGAATAATTTTTTGTTTTTCTACAGTGATAATTGCCTTTTAAAAGTTTTTTTGGTTTTTAATATACTTAGGCCAATTCCTCACACACCATCCAGTGGTCTCTCAATATAATACAGATTTCTTGTGCTATCCGAAAGTACAGCTGGCCATCTACATCCACGGGTTCTGCAACCAGTCTTGGGTCAAAAATATTGGGGAAAAAATGTTAACGTTTCTGAGGTGTACTATGTCATTAGGCCTATATGGTTGCTGAACGTGTACACTCTTTCTTGTCATTATTCCCTAAACAATATAATATAACAACTATTTACATAACAGTTACATTGTTATTAGGTATTATAAATAATCTAGAGATAATTTATGGTATATACAGAAGGATACACATAGGTTATATGCAAATATTATGCTATTTTATATAAGGTACATGAGCATCTTCACATTTTGATATTCTTGGGGGAGTCTCAGAACTAATGCCCCACTGATAACAAGGGCCTACTGTAGAGCATTCCCATGAAACCTGTTGTAAGCCTAAATGGCATAAAGCGAAGAGTATCCCCACTTTTTGAAAGTTTGCCTTATGTGACTTTGCTTTTATGAAAGACCTAAGTTTGCCTAACACAAACTTTTGGAAAGCAAGGCATACCTGTATTCCATACATAAAATGATCATCTTTGTCTTCTAGAGCTGCCACAACCAAATACCATAGACTTGTGGCTTAACTGACAGAAATTTGTTTTCTCAGTTTTAGAGGCTGCAAAGTCCAAGATCAAGGTTGTAGCAGGCTTTGATTTCTGGTGAGGACTCTCTTCCTCGCTTGCCAGTGGCCACCTTCTCACTGTGTCCTCACATGGCAGAGAGAGCGAGCGATGTCTTTGGTGTCTCTTCCCTTTTCATAAGGACACCAGTTCTACCAGTTCAGGGTTCTACAGTATCATTTAATCTTAATCACCTCCTTAAAGGGTCTTTTTTAAGAATGGTCACATGGGAGTTAGGGGTTTAACATCTGAATTTTGGGGGGACACAGTTCAATCTATAACAATAATCATTTCATTTTATTCTGGAGACTTCCTTCTTGAAGACGCCTATCCTTTTGCTCTAATCAGAATTAGTTGCTCCTTAGACCTACTTTACAGCTGTTGTCCTAGGATTTTCCTTTGCTCCTTTAAAAAAAAATCAACCTTATTGAGCATAATTAACATATAAGAAAATGTAACCCTTTTAAGTCTACAATCTAAATGAGGTTTTCTTCATTTTATAAAATAAATTTATTTAATTTAATTTCAAGTATACAGTACATTAGTTAGACATCTGTATTGTTCATAAAACAATCCCCCCAATTGCTCCCTCCCTCCCCTGACCCTTCTCTTAGACATCATATTAATGCTAACTGCATTCCCTTTGCCATGCTCCCCAGCCCCATGCCCAAGTATCAGCTACTAATTTGTACTTCTTTAACCCTTCACCCCATTCTCCCAGCCCCCCCAACCCCCTTCCTTTTGTCTGTCACCAAATTGTCCACTATATTTGTGAGTCTGTTTTTGATTAGTTTGTTGTTTTCATTCCTTAGATACAGCAGATAAGTGAACTCATATGGTATTTATCTTTCTCTGTCTGACTTATTTCACTCAGCATAATAACCTCTAGGTCCATCTATGTCATTGCAAATGGTAGGATTTCAATTTTTTTAATGGCTGAGTAATATTCCATTGTATATATGAACCACAATTTCTTTATCCAGTCATCTATTGATGGGCATTTAGGTTGCTTTCATATCTTGGCTATTGTAAATTGTTCTGCCATGAATATTGGAGTACATAGATCTTTATGAATTATTATTTTGATTTTTTTAAAAATAAATACCCAGAAGTGCAATTGCTGGATCAAAAAGTATATCCATTTTTAATTTTTTGAGAAACCTCCACTTTTTCTATAGCGTTGTACAAATTTGTAATCCTACCAACAATGTATGAGGATTCCTTTTTCTCCACATCCTTGCCAACACTTGCTATTTTTTGATTTATTGATGATAGCCATGCTGACAGAAGTGAGGTGATATCTCGTTGTGGTTTTAATTTGCATTTCTCTGATGATTAGTGACCTTGAGCATCTCTTCATGTCTGTTAACCATCTGTATTTCCTCTTTGGAAAAGTATCTGTTCAGGTCTTCTGCCCATTTTTTAATTGGATTATTTGTTTTTGTTGTTGAGTTATATAAGTTCTTTATAAATTTTGGATATTAATCCCTTATCAGATGTATCATTAGCGAATATCTTCTTCCAAATGGTTGTCTTTTTGTTTTGTTGATGGTTTTTTTTGCTGTACAAAAACTTTGTAGTTTGATGTAGTCCCATTTGTTTATTTTTTCTTTTGTTTCCCTTGCCCAAGGAGATATATCTGAAAAGAAGTTCCTGTTAGTAATATCAGAGAGTTTACTTCTTATGTTTTCTTCTAGAAGTTTTATGGTTTTGGGTCTTACATTTAAGTCTTTAATCTATTTTGAGTCTATTTTTGTATACGATGTGAGAAGATGGTCCAATTTCTTTTTTTTGCATGTATTTGACCAATTTTCCCAACACCATTTATTGAAGAGACTATCTTTACCTCATTGTATATTCTTACCTTCTTGGTCACATATTAAGTGAGCATATAGGTGTGGATTTATTTCTAGGCTCACTATTCTGTTCCATTGATCAATGTATCAGTTCCTATGTCAGTAAGCTGCTTTTGATTACTATAGCCTTGTAGTATAGTTTGATATCAGGTAGTGTAATACCTCCAAATTTGTTATTCTTTCTCAAGATTTCCATGGCTATTCTGGGATTTTTATAGCTCCATATCAATTTTAGGATTATTTTTTCTAGCTATTTGAAAAATGCCATTGGTATTTTGATAAGGATTGCATTGAATCTATAGATTGCTTTGAGTAGTATGGCCATTTTAACAATGTTGATTCTTCCTACCCATGAACAGGATATATGCCTCCATTTATTTGTATCTTCTTCAATTTCTTTTTTCAATGACTTATAATTTTCTGAAAACAGGCCTTTTACCTTTTTAAAGTTAATGTGATTCCCAAGTATTTTATAGTTTTTGAGGCAATTGTAAATGAGATTATTTTCTTAATTTCTCTTTCTGAAAGTTCATTCGTGTATAAAAAACTGCCACTGACTTCTGAATATTCATTTTGTAACCCGCTACTTTACTGAATTCATTGTTCAGTTCTAATAGTTTTTTGGTAGACTCTTTAGGGTTCTCTATATATAGTATCATGTCATCAGCAAATAACAAGAGTTTCACTTCTTCATTTCCAATTTGGATGCCTTTTCTTTCTCTTTCTTGTGTTATTGCTGTGGCTAAGACTTGCAATACAATATTCAAGAGGAGTGGTGGAAATGGGCCTTCTTGTCTTGTTCTTGATCTTAAGGAAAACGCTTTTAGCCTTTTCCCATTGAGTATGATGTTAGCTGTAAGTTTGTCATATATGGTCTTTATTATGTTGACGTATGTTCCCTCTATTCCCACTTTGCTGAGAGTTTTCATCATAAATGGATGTTGGATTTTGTTGAATGCATCTATTGATACGACCATATGGTTTTTATCTTTCAATTTGTTAATGTGGTGTTTCACCTTAATTGATTTATGGATATTGAACCAATCTTGCATCCCAGGAATAAATCCAACTTGATCATGGTGTATGTTATTTTTAATGTATTGCTGAATTCAGTTCACTAATATTTTGTTGAGGATTTTTGTACCAGTGTTCGTAAGAGACATCAGCCTATAGCTTTCTTTTTTTATAATGTCTTTGCCTGGTTTTGGAAACAAGGTAATGGTGGCCTTATAAAAGAAGTTAGGGAGGCTTCCCTCTTCTTTAACTTTTTGGAATAGTTTGAGAAGAATAGGTGATAATTCTTTGAATATTTGGTAAAATGCACCTATGAAGCCATCTGGTCCAAGACTTTGGTTTTTTGGGCGGCTTTTGATTACTGATTCTACTTCACTGGTGGTAATCAGTTGGTTCAGATTTTCTGTTTCTTTTGACTCAGTCTTGGGAGATTGTATGTTTCTAAGAATGTGTCCATTTCTTCCAGATTGTCCAATTTATTGGCATATAATTGCTCATGGTACTTGCTTATGATCCATTGTATTTCTGTGGAGTCTGTGGTTATTTCTCCTCTTTCATTTCTGATTTTATTGATTTGAGTTCTCCCTCTTTTTTCTTTGATGAATCTGGCTAAGGATCTATTTTTTTTTTTATCCTTTCAGAGAACTAGCTCTTGGTTTTATTAATCTTTTGTATTGTTTTTTTAGACTCTATATTGTTTATTTCTGCTCTGATCTTTATTTTTTCCTTCCTTCTAGTCACTTTGGTCTTTGCTGCTTTTTTTCTAGTTCTTTTAATTGTAATATTAGATTATTTATTTGAGCTTTGTCTTGTTTCTTGATGTAGGCCTGTATTACTATGAATTTCCCTCTTAGGACTGCTTTTGCTGTGTCCCATAGATTTTGATTCGTCGTGTTTTCATTTTCATTTGTCTCTAGGTATCTTTTGATTTCATCCTTGATCTCATTAATAACCTATTCATTGTTTAGTAGCATGCTATTTAGCCTCCATGTGTTTGTGTATTTTCCAGTTTATTTAATGATTAATACCTACTTTCATACCATTATGATCAGAGAAGGCAATTGATATGATTATTGAGACTTGATTTGTGTCCTAACATGATCTGTCCTTGAAACTGTTCTATGTGCACTTGAGAAGAATGTATATTTTGCTGCTTTGGGATAAAATGCTCTGAAAATATCTACTAATTCCATCTGTTCTAGTGTATTTTTTAGGCACATTGTTTCCTTGTTGATTCTTTGCCTGGAAGATCTGTCCATTGGTGTCAATTGAGTGTTAAAAGTCTTCTACTATGAGTAGAAGACTTTTTATCACTCTTGATCTTTCCTTTTTGTCAGTTAGTAATTGCTTTATGTATGTAGATGCTCTTAGGTTGGATGCATATATGTTTATTAGGGTTTTGTCCTCTTGATTTATCAATCTCTTTATTATTATGTAATGCCCTTTTTTATTTCTTATTATAGCCTTTGTTTTAAAGTATTTTTTATCTGATATAAGTATTGCTACCCCGTTTTTTTTCATTTCCATTTGCATGAAATATCTTTTTCCATTCCTTCACTTTCAGTCTGTGAGTGTCATTTGATCTGAAGTGGGTCTCTTCTAGACAGCATATGCATGGGTCTTGTTTTCTTTTCCATTTGGCTACCCTATGTCTTTTGATTGGAACATTTACTCCATTTCCATTTAAAGCGATTACTGAGAGATACAGAGTTACTGCCATTTTATTATTCATATTTGTTATTTCTATTTTCTTTTTTACCCCTTCTCTGTTTACAGAAGTCCTTTTTAACATTTTTTGTCATACTGCATTGTTAGTGATGAATTCCTTAAGCTTTTTCCTGTTTGGGAAGCTCTTAATCTCACTTTCCATTTTAATCAAAAATCTTGCTGGGTAGAGTATTCATGGTTATAGATTCTTGTTTTTCATAATTTTGAATATTTCTTGTCATTCCTTTCTGGCCTGCAATGTTTTTCATTGAAAAGTCAGCCGACATTCTTATGAGTGTGCCCTTGTAAGTAACCAGCTTCCTTTTCTTGCTGCTTTTAAGATTCTCTTTTGTCTTTGACCTTTGTCATTTTAATTATATGTCTTGATGGAGGTCTATTTAAATTCCTCTTGTTTGGAACTCCTTGTGCTTCCTGAACTTGTATGTCTAATTCCTTTGCCAGGTTAGGGAAGTTTTCTGTCATCATTTCTTCAAATAGATTCTCAATTCCTTGCTCTCTCTCTTCCTCTTCAGGTACTTCTGATTCAGATATTTTTTACGCTTCATGTTGTCCCAAAATTCTCTTAAACTATCCTCATTTTTTTTTCTTTTTTTCTTTTTGTTGTTCTGATTGGGTATATTCTGTTACCTTGTCTTTTAATTTGCTGATTTGATCTTCTGCTTCTTCCAGTCTACTGTTGAATCCTTCTCGTGTATTCTAGTGTATTTCAGTTATTGTATTCTTATTTCTGTCTGGTTCATTTTTGTAATTTCTATGTTCTTTTTTATGCTGTTGAGGTTCTTCTTGTGTTCATCCATTCTCCCTATAAGTTCATTGAACATCCTTATAACCATTATTTTGAACTCTGTCTCTGGTATATTACTTGTCTCCATTTCATTGAGCTTATTTTCTGGAGTTTTCTCTTGTTGTTTCATTTGTGGCATGTTTCTTTGTTTTCTCATTTTATTAGCTTCTCTGTGTTCATTTCTATGTGTTAGGAATATTTGTTTCATCTCTCAGCCTTGGCCAATGGCCTAATGTGGGTGGTGTCCTTTGTGGCCCAGTGGTGCACTCTCTGTGATCCCTTATGCTGGGAACTCTGGACATGACCTTTGTGTGGGTTGTGTGTGATCTTCTGTTGTCACCAAGCCTTTATTGTTGTTAGTAGATTGGTGGGTGGGATTAATGTTCAGGCTGACTAATTGTGGGAATTGGAATTGGTTGCGCCCTCAGGATAAGAGTAGTTGTGTGGGGGCTGACCCCACTGAGTGGGATTTGCCCTAGCAAGCTTGTGTGCTTGTTGCAACCACCCTTTGTGTGTTCCACTAATGGGACTAGTAAGGAGTTGCTCCATTGTGATCTGGTGCCAGCCTCTGGATGCATTGGTTCTGTGGCCCCTTGGGAGGGGCTCCCCCGTAGGCCAAGGTTAGCTGCTTTTGATTGCTCAGGGCTACCTGGTGGGAACTACAGAGACATCCGCTGATGATTGTTGCCTATGCTGGATCTATAGGTAAGTGAAGAGACAGCGCTGTAGGCAGCAGTCGGTTATCCCCCATCCCTGACTTATGGCAGTTCAGCAGAGAGTCCAGTGCTCCTCAAGGCCTGATACTGCCTGTCAGTGCCTGTAAGTCTCTGTAACTTGATGAAACTCTGGGTGATATGCATGTTGGATGGTGCAGAGACCCCAGGGTCTATTGAGTAAATTTCCCCCTACCACTGCAGTGTCAGTTTACGTGTCAATGCTTTCTCTGTTGCTCCCTGTACAAGTTTACACTCGTAATAAGGTCAACTGCAGCCCACCTTGGGCCTTGGATGTGCTACCCCAGAACAGGGGCAGCTGCCTATCAACATGTAGTTGGCGCTTTGTGTATTAGATGGGGCAGGAGCTCAAGGAATCAAGGGCCATCAGGCCAGTACAGACCCCTACAATCCCCTCAAGAGATATTGCAGCTCATACAGACAGCAGTGGTCTGTCCACAACTGTTTTCTTCGAAATGCATTCACTGCACTAGCCAAGGTGTGTTGCCTGTTCTGACTGCACAACCCCAGAGCCAAGCAGGGCAGGTGAGGCTGCCTGTAAATGGGCTGCAGGCACTTTGTGGCTTGGGTGAAGTGGGGTCTCAGGGAGACAAGGTCCGTTTGGCCAACGCAGCGTCAGTTTTACTGCAACTTCTTTGCTGGGCGTTCCTGCCCTGAAATGTGGCTCCTAGCGCTGGTCGCCCCCTGGCAATGGACTAAATGAGTTTTGAGAAATGAAAACGCCACCACAATCAAGGTGCAGAACGTTTCCATCACCCAAAGAGTATGTCGTACCTCTTGGAAGTTGTTCCCTGCTGCGGCTCTGCACTCCCACTTAACCCCAGCCCCAGCCAGTCAGTCATTGATCCACTTTCTGTTTCTGTACTATAGTTTTTCCCCACTGTTTCGTAAACATGAAATGATATAGTATATACTGTTGTGTCTGGTTTCTTTTGCTCTGCCAGCATAATATTTCTGAGATTCATCCATGTTGTTGTATATGTTCTTTTCTTATTTTTTTCTGTGTTGGATTCTCTGTTTTTTGGGTTCCATTTCTTCTTGATTCACTTCCCGAGTAGGGTTGTATAGGAGGTGAGTTTTTAAGACTTTGCTGGTCTGATAATGTATTAGTTCTGCCTTTTCTCTTGGTTGGTATTGATAGTTTGGTTAGGTATATAATTCTAGTTTCAAAGTAATTTTCCCTCACAATGGCTCCCTCTGTTCTCTTCTAATTTCCATTGTTGCTGTTGAGAAGTTCATTGGTAACCTGCACCTCAGTCCTTTGTGACCTCATGCCACCTCACTATCCAAAGTTTTCAGAATCTTCTCCTTATCCTTTTTGTTCTGAAATTACATGTTGATGGGCCTGCTGTGCATGTGTTTAATTCATTGTGCTGGCCACTGGATGGGCACTTTCCATCCGGGGGGCCTCTACCTCTCAGTTCTGAGACATTTGCTTATATTTAATAATAATCTTCATGGTACTCCCATTCATTGGGTTTTGGACCTCCTGGTTAATCCTGTAATTATGTTTTATTCTGATTGCCCATCTTTTTGGGGCACTGGTGTTTTTTTGTTTTGATTTTGCTTTAAATTCTACTTCCTCAAGATTTCTTTAAGTTCATTGCCCAGTCTTTCTATTCAGTTTATTTGGGTTGTCATTTCTTTAGTATTTAAGAACCTGCACTTATTCTCTGAATTTTAAAAATAGCATCCTGTTCTTATTTTATGGAAATACTCTTTCTGAAGATATCAATTATAGTAGTATTTTAAAATTATTTTCTCCTACATTGTCTTGTCCTCTTCCTTTCATACACACACATTCAAGTTTGGGTTCTGTATTTTGTTTGGACGCTTTTCTCAAATGTCTGGCCATCCTTGGTGTTTTAGAAAAAGCCGCTATAAGGCCTAGTGAAGGTCTGTGGTGCAGGCTGGCTATGGACCAGTGGGCTGGGCCTTTCTACTGGGGCCTCTAGTTATCAGTATCTGTAAAATTTTCCCTAGAGCCATCCAGTTTTTTCAGAGAAGGCTCCTCTATCTAGACTGAATCTGAGCCTGACAGTATTCTCGATTGTGTCCTGGAGAAGTGGCTTCAGTTACAGTCTTTCACTTAATGCTCTGCTTCCAGCCTGGCCCTCTTTCCCACGCTGCACTCAGCCTGCTGTCTCCAGGGCCCTCCTGGCTTAGCTTCACCAGAGAATAACTTTCTGTCTTCTGTGAGGAGTGGGGACTGGAACCTTAGGATCTAATTATACCTTAAAAGAATTTATGTTAATCCCTTTGTTTTCAGCACCATGCCTTGTCCCTGCTGGTTTCTGGGCATTTCTCAGCGGGAATCTGGAGATCTCTGTAGGCACCTAGGCTTAGTGTCCTTTACTCTGCTAGGTCACTTCCATTTCTCTGCTTTCAGTCTCTCCTAAAACTCGCCCCTGCTTCCACTTCCTTTGTTTTTGTGGGTGTAAGCCTGTTTTATTCCTTCGATGTCATTTTAGTTTGTCCCAAAAAAGGGCATAGACGAGCACATGTTCATTCTGCCTCCTTTAAACCGAGGCCCACCTCCTCCCTCTCAGGTCTTTCCATCTTGCCCACTGCAGGCATCCTCTTCCTCTACTCAGCCCTCCATGTTGATGCTGTCAGTTCTGAGGCCTCATCTTGCCATGGACTTCAGTTACCTTCACATTCTGGTGTCTTCTACATCACACCCCTAATAGAGCTCCTCTCCTGTCTTTACATCCTACTGCCTGCAGGGGGTGCCATGCTGTTAAAGGTTGTGCTTCACCTTCTAATTGCCTGGGATGCCTGGTTTCCCCCTTAGCTGCCTGATGGTGCCCGTTTTCCCTTTAGGAGTCACCCTCTTAATCCATTCATGAGTCCATGACATTGAGATGACCTCTTGCCTTTGTGCCCACTATACCTTGTATAGGATTGCAGTTCTGGGAATTACAAAACCTGGAGTCAATGCCCTAAGGGTCCAGGAAACCCTTCAAATCATATGTTTAAGTTTGCACCTTTGGGCATTTTCTAAGGAGCTCTGCAGCTCTGTATTCCCAGCATTAAGCCCTTTGCTTGCTACAATGAAGGTGTTTAGAACAAATTAATTTACTTGTCTCTGCATACATTTTTTTTAATTGCGTTATCTTGCATGGTACCCCATGAAATAAAATTGCTCAAAGGTAGGTATGCTGTGGGCACTATTAAATTTGTTTCATAACTGACATGAGCATTTAGTTATACATCCTTTTAACATTTTCCAATCTAAAATTTTTGTGGCCTTATTATAGAATATAGAACTATAGGGATTTAATTATCTTTTTCTCTGTGTTGGAGTATACCCACATTTGTTTCTGGACGAAAACTTTGACCATCCTTTCAAGAACTTCCTCAGCTCTCTTTCAAGTGGTAGGTGCTGGCTCTCTAACCACATGTCTGTCCCTGGACCATTGTTACAGGGAGACGTCTTGCCTACCCTTAGCTTAGTGACAGCTAAAGCTGATAGCTCCCATTTATAGACAGTGTAGAATGGCTGCCCTCCTGGTTTTCTTGGGGAGTACTGTCTTCAAGTCTTTGCCACTTGGTATTTATCAAAAACTGACAGAAATGGTATATTTGGGGCTTTTCTAAAGATATGTGAGCCATCCATTCTTCAGAAGCGTCAGTCAGTCACAGGGCCTTCTGAGAATTTGATAAAAGCTCATGGATCCTCAACCCAGGATGATAATAATTTTATTACTAATAATAGCAAAAAAAAAAAAAAGCTCCAATTGCTCATTTACATACCAGATATTCTTCTAATCCTGGTGTAGGTATTAACTTTTATGTGTGTTAACTTAATACAGCAACTCTGAGGAAGGTCCTACTGTTATTTCCATTTTGTATTTATATAAACAAGCCTAGAGAGGTTAGCCTAAAGTCACAGCTGCTAAGTGGAGGAGCCAGTATTTGACTCTGGCAGCCTGGCTGTGGAGTCTGAATCCTTAGCCTCTGTACTTAGTTACCTTCAACTCTATAGACACAAATGCATTTCACTTACAGTTCATTCAAGCCCAAGTTAGGTTCAGAACCTCGCTCTGGATACTAGAAGATCACCCCTGGGTTAAGCAGGCTCAGGGAGCTGATGGGCTGGACCAGAAGGTACTGGCCCCTCCAGAGACTTACCTGAACTGAACAAACATTTGAACAGTGGAAGAAGCAGTTTTGTAAAGCTCACTGCAGCAGCTTCTCTAGAAATACTATGTTAGTCTGTCCTTGTTGCTGTAACAAAGTCCCACAAACTAGGGCCTTAAGCAATGGAAATGTATTCTCTCACAGCTCTGGAGGCCGGAAGTCTGAAATCAAGACGTTAGCAGGGTCGGTTCCTTCTAAGAGTAGAAAGAAAAGGATCTACTCAGGTCCCTCTCCTTGGCTTATAGGTGGCCTGTTGACATCAGTTTTGAAAAGACAGCAAGGCTCTTCTCCCTGTATATCACCCTCCTTCTATGCATGCCTCTGTGTCCAAATTTCCCCTTTCTATAAGGACACCAGTCATTGGATTAGTACCTATCTCATTTTAACTAAGGATTTCTGTAGTGACTCCTTCCAAGTAAGGTCACATTCTGAGACACTGAGGGTTAGGACTTTGACATATGAATTATGGGGAGAAACAATTAAACCCATAACATGGATCCACAGGCAAAATTCTGAGCAATTGGTTTACGTTCTTCAGAGCAATCGGTTGGCTTTAACAGATTTCGAACACTGTGACTCATGGGACTGTTCTGTCTGCAGCTTGGCCACATTAAAGTGTACAGGCAAATGTTGCTCCTCGATATATGGGATTTCTTGCTCCTCATTTTTTGGCTTTAATTCTTTTGAGGACTATTTATCTAATTTCTCACCGTCTTCCAATTATGATCATTTGCAGCAGTAATGTGTAACCTGATAAGCCACTTTAAATGTTTAAGGAACATTTTTATTCCTTTAAATTAATTTAGGAACATTTTTATTTCTTCCTCTGTCCTACTTCTACTGGCTATTCTCTTGCTAATTGCCTTCCTTTCCTAGGATGGTCTTAGAGCACCCTCTAACATTTAAAGTCATACATACCTTCCCTTGAAAGCTCTATTAAAATGGGAAAGGTCCTTTGGGAAGCTTTGTTTTTGTTCCGAATTTCTGAAAACATTTTTCTTCCTCTAGGGAAAATCCTTAAGTCTTATTTGTGGGGCCCTTTCCTGGCTCCGCGACTTTGAACAGAAGAAACGTCAAGAGGAGGCACGAGTCCTTGTGGCTGAAACTGTCCCTTTCAGTGATGGGCAGGAGCAGCCCTCATTTCAAGAGACCCCA
Source organism: Macroglossus sobrinus (assembly GCA_004027375.1). Lineage (NCBI taxonomy): Eukaryota > Metazoa > Chordata > Mammalia > Chiroptera > Pteropodidae > Macroglossus > Macroglossus sobrinus. The sequence goes on from PVKZ01000554.1 coordinate 213,700, forward strand.
GACACCCTGAAGCCTGTCGGAGAACCTGACTGGGTTACTCAGTTTGTGCAGAAGAAAGAAGAAAGGGACCTGGTGGACCGACTGAAGGTGAGTTCCGGGGTGACACGCAATGGGAGTGATCTAGGAAACAGGACTTCAGCGATTAGTCTGTGTTGATTCTGAGATTTAGGTATCACGTGTTCTTTGCCTTTGCAGGGCCTCTAGCTCTCCTGGCAGCTTTCTTAAGTCAGTGGTGCTGCACCCTTGCTGGCTTTTTAAAGCTGATATCAACGGGCCATCTCTAGACAAGAGGTTGGCATTTCCCATTACTTACCTACCCAACTGGGAAAGGAACCTACCTCACTGTTGCCATTGGCAACATGGTTTAGTGGCTACAAACTCAATTAAGGAATGCATTTGATTGAGAGTCTGTGGCTTTGGAGGGATTATCCAGACTTCCTGAAGTGAGCAGCGAGGCTGGGCCCTGGTGTGCTGCAGCAACTTTGAGTGCTGGCCAGGAGAGGGGGCACTGCCTAGTGTGACGAGGCACTAGGCGAGGCAGCCCCAGTCACCTTGAGAAAGGCCTGCTTTGGGGCCTCCTACAGGTGTTTCCTTTATGGTTTCTTCCCCCTTCAGGAGGAGCAGATCAGGAGGAAGAAGCGAGAAGAACGCCTGCAGCAAATCCGTCACGATACACAGCTCAAGTATGCAGCCAAGCGTGAGGTGAGTGTCATCTCCCAGAGTGGCTAGGATGGTGTCCAGGCAGTGTCATAATGCTTGGGGCAGCATAGTTCAAGTACTTCAGTCTCCTCTCCCTAACCTCCAGTGAGTAAGTTCTTATCACCTATAGTTGGGCGGTTTGAGCTGAGGGATTGATACATGGGGTAGTGATACCAGTAAAACAACGAGGCCTGTGTTAATGGCATGTGTGTATTGTCCTTGGGGATAGGCACACTGAGGCTGCCTCCATCAAGGAGGTGGGGGTACCAGTAGGGTTACTGAGAGTCTTCTCTTTCTCCATTTGCAATGCTCCCGTACAGAGACAGGAAGAAGAAGAGACTGAGCGTCTCCTCCGCCTCAGCAAGGAGATACTGGCAGCAGGAACAGGGGCCGAGCAGCTGGAGCTACTGGCATCTGGGGAGGAGGATCTGGTCCTCTCCGAGTATGAGAGCGATGAAGAGAAAGGAACAGCTAATGGGTAAGATAGCACTTCCCCACCCACCACCCTGCCAGAGTCTTCTTGGGGCTCCAGGGGACACAGCTCCTTTCTCGTGCCCACATGTCACTCGTAGGGCATCTGAAGGGATGGACTGCCAGCCACTGCTCTTTTCCTCTCAGCCAGGCTCCTCCTCAGGGTGCATACGTGATAGTCATAGCCAGCCCTCTCTCTGCCAGTCACTGGCTGCACATGTGTTAACTCTGTTGCCCTAACAACAGCATTTGTGTCTCTCCTTTACACCTGGGGAACCTGTGGCCCAGTAAGGTGTCAGGCCTTGGCCGAGGCCACAAGGTCAGGCAATGGGAAGCTGGGACCTGAGCCACCCATCCAGCGCTAGGTCTCAGGCTTTTCAGCACCAAACTACACTGTGTAAGGTTTGGGACCTAAACCATCAAGGGATCCTTAGCTGTTTTTCTTTTCACCTTAAAGCTTCTGTTGGTCCAGGTTTCTAATTTAGGAGCTATCACTTGGGTGAACTAGAAAACACAGATAACAACTTGGCTATTTCTGGACCACACTGCCCCATGTGAGACTGTCCTTTTTCATTCATGCTTTAGCTTCACAAATGCCTTTTGCGTGTCTGCTCTGGTGTGGCACATTTCTAGATACTGTAGACATTGAGCTGAGTAAGACAGACGTACGGCTCCTGACCTCAGAGAGCCTGTGTTTAGTGGAGGGAGACAGACAAGTGTGAAAACAGCCCTTGTCTGAAATTGGCTCATTTGCCTATGAGGGCAATAAAACAGGGCGAAGTGGGTGGATAGTGGGGTTGCACCTCCAGGTGGCGAGGTCAGGAAAGACCCTCTGAGGAGGTGACGTTTGAGCTGAGGCCTGAAGGATGGGAAGGAGCCATGGTTAAGACTTGGGAGAAGAGCGTTCTGGTCGGAGACCTGTGAGTACAGGGGTCTGGGAATGGAACAGGTTTGGCATGTTTGTGGAGCAGAAGAAAGGCCCGGGTGATTTTTACATGTTGATTTTGTATCCCTTAACTTTACTGAATTTGTTTCTTAATTCTAATGGTTTTTGTTAGAGTCTTTAGGGTTTTCTATATATAAGGTCATGTCATTTGCAAACGGACAGTTTTACATCTTCCATTCCGATTTGGATGGCTTTAATTTCTTTTTCTTACCTGATTGCTCTGGCTAGGACTCAATACTATGTTGAACAGGAGTGGTGAGAATGGACACCCTTGTTTTGTTTATGAACTTAGAGGAAAAGCTTTCAACCTTTCATGGAGCCAGATGGGTATTAGACTTTTTGAGAGATCACTTTGTAAATTATTGAAGTGTCTAACCGCTATGCTGAACACCTGAAACTAATATAATATTGAATGTCAACTGTAATAAAAAAAAAAAGAATACATGGCTGATCATGGTAATGAATTAAATGGATGTAAAATGAATGCAGAATTAATATCTCAGAAATTCTTAGGAATAAAAAAGCATTCAACCTTTCACCATTGAGTGTGATGTTCACTGTGGATTTGTCATATATGGCCTTTGTGATGTTGAGGTACATTTCTCTGTACCCAATTTGTTGAGAGTTTTTATTGTGAAAAGATGTTGAATTTTGTCAAATGCTTTTTCTGCATCTCTTGAGATGATCATATGACTTTTATCTTCCATTGTACTAATGTGATATATCTCATTTATTGACTTGTCTATGTTAAACCATCCTCTCTTCCCAGGAATAAATCCCACTTGATCACGGTTTGTGATTCCTTTAATGTGTTGTTGAATTCCTTTTGCTTGTATTTTGTTGAGAATTTTTGCATCTGTGTTCAGGGAAATGGGCCTACAGTTTTCTTTCTTGTAATGTCTTTACATGGCTTTGGTATCAGAATGATGCTGGTCTCATAAAATAAATTTGGGAGTGTTCTTCAATTTTTGGGGAAGGGTTTGAGAAAGATTGACTTTTTTTTCTTTAAATATTTGGTAAAATTCACCAGTGAAACCATCTGGTCCTGGGCTTTTCTTTATTGGCTCAATGGCCTGCCCGTAAGCCTAGATTTTAGGACCTGCCTTCAGACTAAACCTTCTAATTCTGCCCAGGGCTGAGCTGTCTGGACAGCTTTATGCATCCCACTCTGAGGGAGACAGGAGCAACAGTGCCCCATAAGCCCTTTCCCACCCGCCCCCAGGATTGCTGTACCGTAGAGCCCCTTGGGAGCAAGATAAAGAATTTGAATGGAGTTTGTAAAATTAAGAGACAAACTGCTTCTTAGGGTTGCTTCTTCTGAGCGAGAGCCATTAATCCTACAGATTAGCTTATACAGCTTCTGATGTCTTTGCATTTTGAGAGAGACAAAGCCTCTGAGGAAACAACCAATTCTGAATGCAGAATTTTTGCTCATTCCTTCACACATCCATCCTCGCCCCTAGATCCTGTCGAGTTTGTTCACTATGTGGCTTGGATTTAAATCCAAGCCTTTCAGACAAAGCTGACTGAATAACTTTTTACTGACCAGGAAGTAATACCCCTGTAAGTAATTTCTCTTCTAATAGCCCAGGGAAATTAGCATTTCTGCTTTTAAAAAAAAAATTGAATTGCTGAGTGAACAGAATAATATCCATATGTTGGCTCTACATTATACATCAGGTAGAGCGTATCTGTATCAGGATTTTGTGTTTTGGAGGTTAGGAGCTTAGACTAATAATGTTGGCTAAACATCCAGTCAAGTAATACAGGGTTGACCACCCTCCCAGTCACCAGTGCTGATGGGCTCTTAATCCATGGCTAGAAAGGGCAGACTGAGGTGCTGAGGAGAGGAGAGGCTTATCTGGTCATGAGCGATAACATCTTTTATTCACTAGCTTGTTCAGTCAGTCGGGGCTTCACTCGGGAAATGTGCATGGAGTTCCTGCTGTGTGCAGGCTCTGGGCAGGACCCCTGGCATTCTGCAGAAACAGGACACACGCACATCATGCCAGTGGACATGATCATCTGGTTGGGGAGACAGAAGAAGAAGCAGTTTTGAATGAGATGAGTATCACAAACAACTGGTACAGGGGGCCACGGCCTTGTGCCACAGAGGAGGTTGAGGAAGTCTGCCTGGAGGAAGTGATGTTTATGCAGAGATTTTGAGATTGAGTAGGAGTTGACTAGGTAAAGAGAGGAGCGGGGAGGGAGCATTTCAGGCAAAGAGCACAGCATGTCCAAAGCTCAGAGGTGATAAAGAGTAAAGTTTTCTTGAGGAACTGAGAGGAGTCCAGTTTTCTGGAGAGTAGACGGTGAGGGCAGAGTAGCCTTCGCTGACATACAGTCAAATACTGAACCTAGGCTTTGGGAGTACTATGCCCTCTCTCTGTTCTCTCCTGTGTGGCAATGGGAGGATGGCATTGGTGTTAGCCTAGGGTGTCTGTCTAACCGAGGGGGCAAGCTAACACTTGCTACTGTGGTGGAACCTCTGCTGGGATGTGTCTGTCTCTTTCTGGTCAGAGCTCAGTCCTCAGTTCCATTCTTACTTGTTTGGGTCCGGGGCTGCTCACTTACATGTGGCAGGTGCTCAGTAAAGTTTCTAGTTGACCCAAGTTTGCTGAGAAGACTTCTTTCTATGTTTTATTTTTCTCTCTCTCAGATTAGATGAGGATGAGGATGACCTGGAGGAAGAACATGTAACTAAGGTAAGATGCCATTCCTGGGCTTTCTGCCTTGGTTGGTCCTGATTCCAGAACTCTTCATTCCTGGGGAGAATGCGGGAGTGTCTCTAGCTGCTTCTCACTCTCCTGTCGGTGAGGAGCCTCCAAATCACTGACTGTGTGGCTCCCCAAACTCAGGCCTTGGTCTCTAGGTGCTCACCTGGCAGGCTGGGCTGGGCACCTGAGGATACCTCTCCTGGGGGTGATACTTGGGCTCATGGGTCTCAAGTCATCAAGAAGCAGCCATTCTGAGCCAAGGACTGGGGTTTCCTTCTCCATTGGGGGCTGGGGAAGGTGAGGGCAGAGTGTTCTGCCCTTTGGATCTCTGATAGCATGTTCCTCTCTCTTTTTTGTTTGTATTTTTATTTGCACGGAGCGCTATAAGGCATGTTTGGTGCCGACAGTTCTCAGATTCAAAATGTTTGGTTTCATGCATGTAAGACTTGTTTTCTCTGTTGAAATTAGATGTTTTTCCCCTTTTCTCTCTTCTTTTCCTCACTCTTTTAAATCTTCGAAGAGTACAGAGAATGTTTAGCTCAGCCTACTCCTGCTTTGCTGCTAACCCCGTTGTCCAAGCCGTCTGGGAGGTGTGTGTGGAATAGCCATCCCTCACATATTCCCCTAGATGTTAGGAGCCTTTTCCATGTCGGGGAAGTACCCTTTCCTAAGAGGGCCAAGCTCTCCAGAACAGGTGGATTAGAGGCTGAGCATGACTGCTGGGAGGAGTTCTGTCTTGTGGGCATTCTCTTGAACTTTGGGAACTGAGGGTGGGGCGAGGAAGCCCTAGACCCCGCACTCACTGAGGTCTGCTGTGCGACAGAGTCACCCTGCTTTAGGTTTGTGTATCTGTGGCCACTCTCCCCGTCAGGCCATGGCATTCCCTGATATGCAGGGAATCATTGGGGATGTCGTAGTCTTCTCTTTGAAATGCCTCACTTTCCTTTGGAGCAGATTTATTACTGCAGTCGGACACACTCCCAGCTGACCCAGTTTGTGCACGAGGTACAGAAGAGCCCCTTTGGCAAGGACACCCGGCTCGTCTCCCTCGGCTCTCGGCAGGTAGACAGAGTCAGGGCCTCTTGGCCTGGTTCCCTTACCGCTCCCTTTCCTGGGCTTTCGTCTTCCTCTTCCAGGCATAGAAGGATGCTGGGTAGGCTGAGCTCGGGGAGGATCAGCCCTTTCCCTGGCCTTGCTGGCCCTTGGAAGAAAAAAGAGAAGGCTGGGCCAGGAGGTCTCAGTGGGCTGCTGTGTGTCATTTAGCCAGCACCATTTTCTTAACTTCCTTCTCTGTTTTATAGAACCTTTGTGTCAATGAAGACGTGAAAAACCTGGGTTCTGTGCAGCTTATCAACGACCGCTGCATGGAGATGCAGAGAAGCAAACATGGTAGCCACCACACCCTTGAGCTGTAGAAAGAGCCTCTGGGACCATCGCGTGATCTTGAACAATACTGGGAAAGGGAGTGGGGGGCGGGAGTGGAAGTGGACCAGGGCCACAGGAAATATAGTATCTTAAATGGAAATAGTTTCTTCCGAAAGAGCCTCTCCTTGGGAAAAGGTCTTTTTGCTTTTTGCTTCAGTGCCTAGTCTGAAACCCCGGCTTTGAACACAGAGTAAAATACCAGAAGGTTATGATGAGACCAGAATAAGTAATGCATGGAATGGTTTGGTAGACTTGACCTTACTGGCCCGCTTCTGGCCATAGAGCCGGTTGCCATTATTTCTGCCTTTGCCCCCATATTGTGTCACCCACAGAGAGCAAAAGCAAAGCTGAGGACAAGGAGCCCAAGAAGAGAAGGCAGGAGCCCCGTGGCACGTGCCCCTTCTACAACTACAAGCAGCTGCAGCTTCTCCGGGACGAGGTCCTGGTGGAGGTGAAGGACATTGAGCAGTTGGTGACTCTGGGAAAGGAGGCGAGGGCCTGTCCCTACTATGGGAGCCGGTTTGCCATTCCAGCAGCCCAGGTGAAGACCTCAGAGGTGTGGGCAGTATTTCTTGACCTGGGCCACAAGGGAATTCCTCATTCCTCTTAATTCGGGAGGATGTCACTGGCTGTGGTTGGACTGAGCGACGCACTACACACTGATGACATGTAACCCACTCTTTCCTAGTACGTAGGATTGGAGGGGGTCCCAGGTCCCTGGGTGGCTCTGGGCTGCAGGAAGAGCCGGCATTATGGGGGAACAGCAGAGAAGAGCCAGGAAGGAATGTGTTCCTAGTGAAGTCACTGTGAGAGATGCCAGGGCAGAAACTGAGAGGATGGAGTAGGCAGCTGCAGAACAGAAATCTATTTCCAAATGGCCTTTCAGAGTGACTGTCCTAGCTGTGTACCTACCTGCAGCATATCTGAAGCCTGTCTTCTGAGTGTTATTTAAACAGACAAAAAGCTAATTTGACAGGTCAAAAATGATTTCATTGTTATTTGGTTGGCGTGATTTAACCGTTTTCTTGCCACTTCCTTAATTTGAGTGACTTTTGGAAATAGGACATTATTCAGGGAGAATATAAAAGATTGAAGTAGATTTTAAAAGATGTAGATTTTAAAAGTTGTATGTCAGTGATAATTTTGCATGGCACTAAATACTCATCAGCATGTGTGGCGCTCGCAGAGAGAGCCAGGAACTCCCCGGCCTCATGGCTGCCTCCTGCCCTGCCCGTGTCTGTTTACCGCCGTGCGGGGTTAGCACTGTAGACACTGTGCAAACACAGGAAGATGCCCTGAAGTTTTTGTGATCTTGATTTTGTAAGGCACTTTTCACCCTTTCACCTTGGGTTTGCTGTCATGGTATCCCATAGAAAAAACTAAAGCAGGAGTTACCTGTTAAAAGTTAAAGCAGGAGTACTCTACACATGAGGACACTGGGGTCCAGGAGGGTTAAGTGATGTATCTGTTTTCTCACAGCAGGTGAGTAATGGAGCCAGTATTAAAACCTGGGCCGTAAGTGTCCAGCTTTCTGGATTTACACTTTATCAGTATTCTTTTAACTGAAAAATCGTCATAACACCTAAAAAATGTAGAGTGCTTTTCTTTTTGTTAGCCCAACCCCACTTCTTAACCCTATTTTAAGATAGAGTTTATCAAACCCATTTTGCAAATGAGGAAAACGAGGCTCAGAGGATAAAGCGACTTTCCCAGAGTCACACAGCTGTGAAGTGGCAGCTCCAGGACCAGAACCCTGGGCTGCCTTCTGGTACACCAGTAGTTTTCACAGTATTTTAAGGAACCTTGGGTGCCCTGGGGGGCTACCTTGGGGAAATGGACAAGGCTAAGCAGCAGGGGTTCCACTGCCCTCTCCCCCAACTTGTCCTTGATTCAATCAGAAGTCATATCAGCTTCAATTTGATGTTTCATATATGTGACATTCCACATAAAACTTTTGAGGAAAGAGTTTGTTGCTCAAAGCACAGTATAGTGCTACAGCTTTTTCTGTACACTTATTCTGGGGACGAAATAAAACTGTTCACACCAGGAACTTAGAGTAGGCTGGGTGAGCCTGCTGTAGGAGGGAGTCCCGCCACCACTCAGGTGGCCTCCATCTCTTCCCCGCAGCTGGTGGTGCTCCCCTACCAGATGCTGCTGCATGCGGCCACCCGGCAGGCCGCGGGGATCCGGCTACAGGGCCAGGTGGTGATTATCGACGAGGCACACAACCTGATTGACACCATCACAAGCATCCACAGTGCGGAGGTCAGCGGTTCGCAGGTGAGTTGGCCTCTTCCTACCTGGGCCAGGACCTGCCATAGGGCAAAGGGGCGTTTCTCTACCTAGACCTGGAATTCTTCCAGAGATGGGACTTGGTCGAGGTGCAGAGAGGCAAGGCAAAAAGCCTCCTGAGAGGCTGACAGGCTTCCCAGCAGATCTCAGAGCTGTGGGGATCCAGCTCAGGCACAGTGGTTCATTCCATTGTTCTTCACTGGCCCATGCCACCCTGAGTCCCTCCATCCCAGAATTCTGCTAACTAATAATGGTACGAGAGAAGCAGGTCCTCGTGTAGTTGGATGTCATTATTATTGATATTACTTAGAGGGGATATTGCTTCAGGAATGCTCAAGATTTCTGAAAGCCACTACTTATTTGTTATCTATTATGTGCCATGCACTTGTAGGAGGTATCTGTGATTTTCATACTGACTCTGTTTTGGGCTGGTATTCCCATTTTACACTGAACACTTGGAGCTTCAGAGAGGTTTAAGTAGTACCTAAGGTCACAGCTAGTAAGTGTGGAGCTGGGATTTAACTACTGGCTTCTGACCCTGAAGCCCACATGACATTTCACCACCTCTACTGACCAATGCCTGTGTTGATCTTAGGCCAGGATGTGACGGTTACCTTGAACCATCACTCTTAGTAGAGGGCATGTCTTTTCCTAATCCAGTAAAAACTAACAGGGAGCATCACTACCTGAGAGATTCTACTTCTTGCTTTTTTTCCTGACGCAAAGTGGACAGTAACAGAACATACCTTATTTCCTCTATCAGGTCCCAACAGCCTACTGGCCTTTAAAACCCATACCTTTTGCTCTGTACTCAGCCCCACTCTGCTCACCTTGATTGTCTCCTGTGTGTCTTGGGCTGGCATTTTCTCATATCATCCAGGATGTCCCTGGCACAGCCCTTAGGCTGCTTGCCCAGAGCCTGGTCTGCCTTCACACCCATTCTCTGTTCTCTCCCCAGCTCTGCCAGGCACATTCACAGTTGCTGCAGTACATGGAACGATATAGGTGAGACACTACTTCTTGAGGGGGAATGGAAAATGAACGGGAGCCTTTGAGTCCTGCTCTGAAGACACCAGCTTTCAGGTCCCAGAGTGAAGCTCAGAACTGGCGCAGACCAGCTCCGGGCACTTTTCATTTTTGCTTTCATAGTATCCCATCAAAATAGCTAAGGCAGGTATTGTCCATATTCTACACATGAGGACACTGGGGTCCAAAAAGATTAAGTGATTTATCTGTTTTCTCACAGCAAGTAAGTTAGGGGTGCCACTCAACCTCAGCACCCCTAAGTCAGCCTCTGAGAGGAAGCACTTAGGTTGCCATCCCTGGCCAGGCTCTGAGGGTTGGACATGTTGCTCGTCTCCTGGTTCGTGCTGTGTGTACCCCACATAGGCCAAAGATGCTCAGGACATAGCAGCTGGCTCTGAAGGCCTTGGACCATGGTCAGCCTTTTTTCTGGGATAGTATTTGTAGCTCGTGACCCAGTTTGAAAGACACCAGACAGAAAGGCCTCAGCTTGGGGCACTTCGAAGGGGAATTGCTGCTGGAATAACACTGCTTAATGTCCCTTGTTTCTTCCTCAGGAAGCGTTTGAAGGCCAGGAACCTGATGTACATCAGACAGATCCTGTATGTCTTGGAGAAGTTTGTGACTGTGCTGGGCGGTAAGGAGCACCTCGCCCACCCTAACTGGCCTGCTCAGCTTGCTGGACTCGGTTCTCTATGCACTGTCAGGACACATGGGTTTTGTGTGTCCTCAGAATCGTCTTGGTCATTGATTTAGAAAAGTTTTAATTTTTTATAGCTCACTTGAGTTGTCTGACCTTAGATCATTTTTAGAATCCTAGTTTATTTGCTACTTTCCTGAGTCCTTTTTTATTTTGCTAGACCCTACTCCACAGGTAGTAATAATAATAATAATAATATAAATGTTTGACGTTTTTCATACTAGTGGTAGCAGTTTGGATTGCTCCTGCTTCGAGGAAAGCAGCACAGGCAGCCCTCAATGATAGACGAGTAAACGAAAGCTAAGAGCAGAGAAGTGACCCGAATACTGTTCCTGAGCCCAGTGGGAGCGACCAGAGTCTGCTGGCTCCAGGTCCCATGCGTCTTTCCAGCATTCTGTGCTGTGACCCTTTCTTCGGTGGTCCCGTTGAAGGCTTTCATAGAAGTCCAGAAAGCCAGCGGAGATTGTTCTAGAGGGATTTTACCTTACGTTGGTGCTCTTCGCTTCCATTTGCCTTGCCACTGCTTCTGTGCAGCCTGGGCATGTCCTGTTGGCACCCGTGTAAAATGGGCTGGTCGCTCCGTCCCTGCCTTCTTGGAGGAGGCGTAGAAAGAATGACAGCAGAAGGCTTTGAGCTCCATAGTACACATGTGGGTCAGACTTTGAGACTCCCTGAAACCTCCTGTTCTCAGTGGGGTATTATAAATCGCAAACAATATATAAGTGTTCTTATTCGACGAGCACAGCGGAGAGTGTGAGATGATCGGGGGAGGGGGGCAGGGGACCGCCATCTTGACTTGTTTGAATTCTCTTTTTCAGGGAACATTAAGCAAAATCCTAATACACAGAGCCTCTCACAGACAGGTAAGAGGACAACCCTCATGGGCCTGGATCTGGTCCGCGCCAATTCTGAGCTTCCCTCTGGGACCGGAAAGCCGGGCTCTTCAGAGCAGGACTCCAAGGCTCGCATTTGTCTCCCTTAGGGACGGAGCTGAAGACCATCAATGACTTTCTCTTTCAGAGTCAGATCGACAACATCAACCTGTTCAAGGTAGAGGTTTTACCTTTTCACATTAGCATATCCGTCTCACCCTTGCTGCCGCCTGTGAGCAGAATGCTATGTTAGCTCTGTGGAAGGAATAAAAGTAAGTTCATTCTGTCTTCCAGCAGTCCAGGCAGGTCATGAACCCTCAAGTAAAGCAGCGTGCCAGCAATAAAAAAAGAAATCTTCAAACTATGGTTGAAGGATCATAGGGATTGGGGAGAAAAGGTGCTTTTCCTTGTACCTAATAAGCACAAATAGAGACACCGGGCCCTCTGCCTTTACTCCATCTCGGGGCATAGTCTTTCTCCTGGGCTGGTGGGCAGAGGAGGAAGTTAATTTTGTGAGCATGATGCTGCTGATAGGCCGAGGTGATTGAAAACACAGCTGGGCCACCCTGCTTCATCCTTCTCTCATCTTCCCACTCCAGCTGTGGGTTTAATTGCAGCCTTATCTGTGCTCCAGCCGTACATATTTGGTGCTTTTCCAGGTGGGGGTACAGCCACTGTCACGTGACTCACAGCCTTAGTGATTCTAGTTTACTAACAGTAACGGAGCGCTTACTGTGCTCGAGGTGGTGTGCCAGGTTCTGTGACTCTGGAGCAGAATGTATCATCACCATTGCAGAGCAGAAGAAGCTGAGGCTCAGTGAGGTAACCTCAGGAGGACGGCACAAGCTACACACGAGTGAGCAAATGGTGCTAGAGTGCGAACCAGCTGCAGGGACTGAAGACCCTGCTTTCTTTCCATTCTGCCTTTTTTCTTCAAACCAACTGGCCCCTGACTTAACCCATTTTGGTTGTGGTTCCTGCCGTTATCCTCTTCAGACAGGCTGGCAATCTTTGAGTTCTTTATCCTTTTGTGTCCCGCATCCAAAGAGTTGCCAGGCTCAACAGCTTGAAATAGCTCTTGACTGCATTCCACCTTTTCATTTCCACAGCTACTACTTCTCTCGTGCAAGCTGTTTTCCCTCTTGCCTTCTTTCTTGTCTCCTTGATTTCATTCTGTCTTCCCATGGCTTTTACAAACTACCGTCCAGTGAATCTTGGTTAAAAGATATTCTTCTTTCTAGGAATCTTTAAAGGCTCCAAACCCATTGTCTTGCGTTCCAAGCTAAACTGCACTCCAGGCGTCCCCTGAACAAGTCCCAAGCTTTATCTCCTTGTGCCTTTGCTCATAGGATTTTTTTTTGTCTTCTAAACTGAATCTTTCAAGGCCCAGCTTAGGTGCTATCGTGATGAAGGAAAGCAGAGGGGACATAGCTATCACTGAGCAGCTTCAGGAGAGGCAGAGTTGGGCAGACTTGTTTGTGAAGAGGCTAGGTCTGAGGCCTGGCAGAGCACTGTGTGGTGTCAGAGAGGAGTGACCCCAGAAAGGAGGGTGACACAGTCAGCCTCAGAAGGCTTTGGGCTCCTCGGGAGGTGACAGTGAATCATGCTCTCTGGGTTTGGGGAAGTGGTTATTTTTTCCCCCCTGGTTAAGTTTTCCATGTGCCTGCAGTGGATTTGGCTTTTGCAGGTGCAACGCTACTGTGAAAGGAGCATGGTCAGCAGAAAGGTACAGTTCCCCTTCCTCTGGGTCTGGGAGGGGTGCAGCAGTGCCCATGCTTGCTGCCCTCCCAGTGCCTTCCTCTCTCCTGCCCTTTAGAAACTCAGAGTCACCCTTGTCTCCATTCTCCTCTCCATGGAGCAGCCTCACCAGGGTGGGGAGGGGCTGCCAAGATGCCTGGTTGGGGGTGGTGAGCCCTGGACAAGGGGTGGAACCCTCTCCTCTAGCTCAGTCTCCCTCAGTGCTGCTGCTCTCATTGGTCTTTGTCGCTCTCATCCCTGCTCAGCTCTTCGGCTTCACAGAAAGGTATGGGGCAGTCCTCGCACCCCGCAAGGAACAGCCCAAACTGGCTGGGTTCCAGCACTTCCTGCAGAGCCTGCAGCCTGGGGTAGCCGAGGGTGAGTCAGAAGGCTGGGGGACTGGGCAACAGGCCCTGGGCAAGAACATGCCTTCCTTACTCGTGGACTCATCTGCCTCAGAGAACCACTGTAGCCCCTTCACCCTTGTCCATAGTCCCAGACCTTCTTCCTTTTGCTCCATGCAGCTCCTGCAGCTCCTGTGGAGGAGGAGGCCACAGTGCCTCGGCCTGCTTCCCCGCTTATGCAAATCGAAGGCTTCCTTGCAGCTCTCACCACTGCCAACAAGGATGGCAGGGTCATCCTGAGCCGCCAAGGTAATCCAAGGAGGAGTCAGCTTGGAGCTGGGAGGCCAGAGCATGAAAGGAGTATTTACTTCCATCCTCGCACCTCCCTGGGTCAGGATGAGGAAACAATGGTGATATCTGGCCCTTTCCTGGGCAGGTGGTAGGGGTGGTGAGGAGGGATGCAGAGGTGCTGGATGGTGGGTCATTTCAGGCAACGGTATAAGAGAAGCTGTGTAACCTCTAGTGGTTTAGGTTAGATGAGCTAAGGTTTGAGTCGTGGTTCTATCACCTGTGAGCTGTGTGTCTTAGACCAGTTTCTTTATCTGTGAACCTCAGTTTCCTCATGTAAAAAGGGAGATAATAGTGCTCTCTACCTCAGGATTGTCCTGGAGATTAAGTGGGATTTAATTGAAAGGAAAGTAAGATCTTCTGCCTCCTACAGGGACCCAGCTGGAGATCTCCTTTGCCTCAGACTGACAGAACTATTTGTTGGACCTGCGCTCGCCTCCTTCCCTATGTAACTATATCTGCCTTTTTTTTTTTTTTCAGGCAGCCTCAGTCAGAGCAGCCTGAAACTCTTGCTCCTAAATCCAGCTGTGCCTTTTGCCCAGGTGGTGAAAGAATGCCGAGCAGTGGTCATTGCAGGGGGCACCATGCAGCCGGTAAGGACACCAGACCCAGCTTCTTGTGCGCAGATGTGGACGGGACTGTGACAGGGCAGGGTGCACCATCAGACCTCTTCACTATGCCAGAAGCGGGTTGGCCTGAGCAGGCCAAGCATTGTCCACCAGGTGGCATTGCTGTACTGTCTCACTGCCCTGGACTTTTAGGCCGTGGGGACAACAGGTGCTGCCTCTGCTCCAGCATGTCTGTAGCAGTGGGATCACATTGCTACAGAAAAAACTCTTATGGAGTTTCTCTCCCTCACTTAGGTGCCTCTGTGCCGTGCCCTTCCTGTACCCACCATAGATACAACCTTCCCTCTCTATAAATTTAAATATATTTTCACTGTAGAAAGCAGAGACAAGCAAAAACAGGAAAAAGGATCATAATTTCACCAGCAGAAAATTCATTTGAGTGCATATCATAAGACTTCGTATGCATAAATTTTACAAATATACATCCATATTTTTAAAACAAAAATGGTATTATCTGTATATGCTGTTATAATTTGCTTTTTTCACTCAGCAACAAAACATCATAAACATTTTTCTTGTCAGCAAATAAGGACTTATTCCATCACACCCCGGCTGCACTTTATCCTGTTACGTAAATATATTTTACATAACTACACTTGTTAGCTATTTAGGCGATTTCTGGTTTTTCTGTTTCAGACAACAGAGGGGTAAATGTAACCAGTCTCTGCACAGGGATTGTTTCCTAACGTCCTAGAAGAGGGCTTACTGCAGGAAAAGCTCCTCAGTGTGTGTCCTCAAGCAGTCAGAGCTTCCCAGTCTCAGCCACCTGTTAGATCGCCCCTTAGTTTCCCATTTTTCTTTCTTGTGCATAGTCTTGTAGATTTTTATTCCCTCGTGTATTACAATCATTTATAGTCATTGTTGCTTTTGATATTCAAATTGTCTCAAATGTGGCCCATGGGAACCCCCTTGTGCTGCCTCTGGTCCTTTTGTATGTGGCCCCATCAGCCCTGGAGTGCTTTCTTGCTTTCTGGCACAACACAACATCCCAGGCCACCTGGTGCTTTCTTTGCTTCAGACCTTGAGTCATTCCTTTCTCCAAGGTGCCCTGGTTTCTTTTACTGGGGATGGGTCCTTGGAAACCAAGATCTGGGTGCCGGGGTGTTTGCAGTGCTCCTGGATGATCATCGTTTATAGGCTTTTTCAGGACGGACCTAGGAAGTATGTTTTGAAACATCATGAGTCCACATTGCTATTTCTAAATCAAAATCCATTTATTTGACCTTACATTGTATCTCCTTTCTCTTGAGCTAAACTTTTGGTTTCTTATATTAACATAATTCTGTATTTGCTATATCCCACAATATACTTAAAATAGTTTAAAAAATATTACCAATATTAGTTTTAACAGTAAGCTGATTATAATTTTATTTCCTTGCCTTTGTTTAGAGTATATCATACTAGGAATGTGTGTTCAATAAGGATGCGAAGTCACTTGATATCAGTCTTTTCTTTGTGTGCTTGTGTTATTGTGAATTTGATAGACTTTTTCAGTTTGAGTTTTCCCTTTTTTTTTACTTAATTTTATTTTTAAAATATATAAACCTCTATGATTCAGAAGTCGAAACTATATTAAAAAAACATAAAAGTCTCACTTCCCTCCCTCTCCATCCTGTCTCCCATCCTCATAGGTAAGCATGTTTTATTAGCTGCTGGTCTATCTTGCTGTTTCATTTTGCAGACATAAACAAATATATGTACTTATTACTTTATCTTTTCCTTTTCTCCTTATATCAAAGGTGGCATAATCAGTTTTTATTTATCAGTATGTTCTGGCAATCAGACAACATCAGCACATAGGGATGGTCTACATTCCTTTTGTTGGCTGCATAGTTTTCTGTTGAGTGGATGTAGCATAGCTCTTTCATCTAGTCTCTGGGAAAGGCAGTTTTGCTCTCCCAGATAACATCACAAGAAATATCCTTGTGCATGTGTTATTTGGTTTGGAGCTGTATCATCAGGGGAGACTCCTAGATACGGGATTGCCAGGTTAAAAAGTAAAAAAATATATATGATGTGTTAAATATTGTCACATTTCCCTTCAGCTGTAGTACAAGTCTGTATCTCCCCAGCAATGTATACGAACTCCTGTTTTTCCACAGAGTCGTCAGACTTGGATTTTTGCCAATTTGATAGGTACGAAATCTGAATGGAGCTCTTTAAAAATACAAAAAGCACATTCTTGTGTAATCAATCGTTTGAGCTGGGGCCTGGCCATATGTATATATTTCTAAATTCCCATTGGTGATTTTGTTGCCTAGTCAGGGTTGAGAACCCTTGTGACAAATTTGACAAATTTCCTTTGCTATTCTCACAGGTCGTCTACATGAGGCCACCAATACTGGGTGTCATTAAGTTGTTAATCCTCTTAGCTAATTTGGTATCAGCCTTTCCTTTTACTTTTTTTTGCTGCCTCCTACCCCATACTTCTCTCTTCCCTTCCCTGCTGAGGCCCCTATCTGCTCAGACCTAAGATCCACACCCCTGGATGTCTAGGAGGTCACAGAGCCTTGACATTGTGGTCTGCAGGTGTCTGACTTTCGGGAGCAGCTGCTGGCATGCGCTGGGGTGGAAGCCGAGCGAGTGGTGGAGTTTTCCTGTGGTGAGGATCCATGGGCATCCTGGGTGGAATGAACCACATAGTCGGTTTATGACTCCTTGTCATAATCAAGCCATATGCTATCATCGGGCCTCGGGGGCTGAGACCACAGGGTTGGTGCTTCATGCTTTGTTAGCTCTCTTGTGAGTTCACTACCTCCATGCTCATGCTCTGTGCCCCCTCTGTCTACAAGGGAGAGGTCTGAGCATCACCATTTATTTCATTGTGGAAACAGGGTGAGCAGGTGAGTGTAATCAGTCAGTCTGGAAGACAAGGGTTGGGCAGTGCTCTTTCTGGACTCTGCCTTGCAGAACACCTCTGCACCTCCAGTTTTAGCCCCTCACTGGGTCTTTCCAGGTCACGTGATCCCTCCAGACAACATCCTACCCCTCATCATCTGCAGTGGGCCCTCCAACCAGCAGCTGGAATTTACATACCTGAAAAGAGAGCTGCCTCAGATGGTTAGTACCAGCCAGCCTGCTTCACCACAGCCTTTGCTGTGAGATTTCTGGGGTGCGGGGCACTTTGGCCAATCCTGAGTATTCAGTCATTGGGAAAATTAGTACTGGGTCTTCCATCACAGGGCTGGCACAAGTGAAGAGTATCTAGATGTTTATTAAGGAGGGTCCGAGCTTCCCTCCTCACCTTTCACCCCTCAGGCTGCTAAATAAGTTTTCTTGACACCTCCAGGCATGAGGAAGCGGCTCGTTGCCTTTGATGCTCTTGCCATTTGGTTATGTCAGCCCCAGCCTTGGCAGGGATGCGAGTGCTGGGGACACATCACTAGTAGCACGCCTGGGATTTTCAGTGCCTGATTTGTCATAGATGGTACTTAATCCCCAGTTGCCACAGGACATTGGGAGCTGGGGAAGGAAGGACTCAGTGCACACACAGCAGGTGTAGCTCTGGTGTGCTAGCACCCCAGTGTGTCACAGGTGATGCCAGTTACCAGGAGCATCAGTGGGGTGTGTTTGGTAGGGAGGGTGGCACATTCCAGTCTGTGATTCCCAGCCAGGCAGTGCCCCTCACGGACTACCCTCCATCCTGACTATGCCCACCCATAAGTCTGTCTTTGGTTCTAAGCCCTAAGGTGAAGCGCCTTTCTGGGTGTGACTTCAAGAATGGCCCTATGGCCCCAAGGGCCCCCTTGTCTTCTTCTCCTAGATGGATGAGATAGGTCGTATCCTCTGTAACTTGTGCAACGTGGTCCCTGGAGGGGTTGTCTGTTTCTTCCCCTCCTATGAGTACCAACGCCAAGTCCATGCCCACTGGGACAAGAGTGGCCTGCTGGCACGCCTGGCTGTTAGAAAAAAGGTGAGTGACCCCTCAGCTGGACCTTCCATTTGGGACACTGGCACCGAGTTCCTCCTCAGATTTCTCATGCACATCAAACCAGTTGGGCCTCATCTATGGGGGCTTCTCTTAGTTTCTTACCCCAGTGGTCCCCACCTCTTTGGCACCAGGGACCGGTGCTTCTATGAGATTCTAATGCCTGATGATCTGAGGTAGAGCTGAGAGGTGATGCTAGTGTTGGAGAGTGGCTGCAAATACAGATGAAGCTTCACTTGCTTACCTGTCACTCACCCCCTCCTGTGTGGTCTGGTTCCCAGCAGGCCATGACTTGTACTGGTCCCTGGCCTGGGAGTTGGAGACCCCTGCCTTACCTCATCACTTCTAATCCCTGATGACTAGCTGGAGGATTTCCCCAAGCCCCTGGGGTTCTAGAGTCCCCAAGGTGGCAAACATAAGGTTTAGAGCAGACCTGTGACCCAGGCATCCTGAGACCCTGTTCTGGAAGACATAATCTGTTTACCTTTAGATATTTCAGGAACCTAAGAGAGCAAACCAGGTGGAGCAGGTGCTGATGGAGTATTCCAAGTGCATTAAGGTAAGAGGCTTTAGGTCCAGAGATCATAGGGACTTGGCAGCTGAAAAATGTTTCAGATGGTTTCCCAGCTTTGGGTGTTTCTCACAGTGCTGTGCCCAGGTGGGAGGCATGGTGACAGGGGCCCTGCTGCTATCAGTGGTCGGAGGAAAGATGAGTGAAGGCATCAACTTCTCTGATGACCTTGGCCGGTACGTAGTGGGCTTCTCACTTCCTGGGGCTGGTACCCACCCACACCTCACTCTAAGCAGCTGGGCCCCACCTGCAGTCTGCAATCTGAGTCCGCACCTGGGTTGACTGTGCAAGTCAATCAGCTGTGAGGGGAAGTGACTTGGCAACCCTGGATGTGGCCCTTTGAGATCATGTGGAAAATTAGGCAGACCTTAATTTTATCAGGACTTGATTCCTTGGCCCCAATCAGATCTCTTAGCCAAAACATTCCTTTCCAGGTGGTAGGTATAGGATGGGGAGGGAGAGGTAGAACCACTGAGCACAGCTTGAGGGCTGCAGGAGAGAGAGACGAAGCAGTTGATGACATGTGGTTGAGGACCAGGCACATGGCCTTGAGGACCAGGCACAGGCCTTGAGGACCCCACATGCCGTTGTCTTATGCACCTCCACCCTCTCTAGGTGTGTGGTTATGGTGGGCATGCCCTACCCCAACATCAAGTCCCCAGAGCTCCAAGAGAAGATGGCCTACCTGGATCAGACCCTTGTGAGTTGTTGCTCGTGTTCCAGAGGATGAGAGGGCATTGGGGAGCTCCGTAGCCTCCAGAGCTGATGCACACGGTGACTCCCCCTCTGCCCCTTGATGTGAGCCATTTCCTGTTTGCTCCAGAGGGATGGGAGCATTCTCCAGACCCTCTTGAGTTTCTCATAACATCACCCATTATATCAGTTGCTGGCATTTGTGCCCATGAAGCCGACTGGTCTTGTCAAATCCTGGTGATGTAATTTTCTCAGAACACAAGGCTGGAGGCATGAAACAGTTCTGATAGGTCATCTCTTTCCCTTCCCAGCCCCGAATCCCAGGTCAGGCTCCCCCAGGGAAGGCTTTGGTGGAGAATCTGTGTATGAAGGCTGTCAACCAATCTATAGGTAAACCTGGGACTGTGCCTGGCTATCACGGTGAATAGTTGGGGATGGATGAAGAGTGAGGTGACAGGAAGGGATTTTCCTTGGCACCTTTCCAGTCTGAGGGCCGAGGAAGGGGAGGGAACACAGCAGAAAAAGTACTGTCAGGGAGATGGGTTTAATCAGAGCACCAACCTCTGCTCCCACCCAGGCAGGGCCATCAGGCACCAGAAGGATTTTGCCAGCATAGTGCTCTTGGACCACCGGTATGCCCGTCCACCAGTCCTGGCGAAGCTGCCAGCCTGGATCCGAGACCGTGTGGAAGTCAAAGCCACCTTTGGCCCCGCCTTTGCTACTTTACGGAAGGTCGGTCCTGCCTTTCTCTCTCTTTCCCCAAAATGCCCCCATCCCCATCTGGTGTCTCATTGTCTCTTCCTGTCTCCCCAGTTTCATCACAAGAAGTCTGGCCATTCCTGAGGGACAGCTGCACCCCTGTCTGGAACAGCCCCTGTCTGGAATTGGGCTGCCGGGACCCAGGAATAGGGGGAAAAGCCAAGAGGAGACAATTGGGTTAATCCTGACAGTGGGTCTGCACCATACTTGGGCCTAAAAGTGAATCTTTCTTCTGCTCACCATGGCCCAGTTGAGCCCCCTGCCCTGTCCCATGGCCATCCTCTGTGGGCAGCTGTGGAAGCCGCAGCATCTGCCCTTGCTCATTCCTCAGCATCCACTTTCTTAGAGGTAATACGGAGCAGGCCTGTCCTGCCTCTCCCATTTCTCACTACATTTAGCTTTTCTAAATCTTTACCTTTCCTTGAAATTCAGAAAATTCCCCATTTCTAGCCCTGTAGTGTCTGGGGCTCTTCTGCCCTGGTGCAGCTGGTCACCTCAGCCCACTGCTGTCTTTAAGAACTGGGAGAAAAGCCCTGCTCCCCGCTCCCCTGCCTGCTGGCTTCACTTCTTTACTTCAGAGCTGGTCCCTCACCTGTCCCACAGCCCTCCACGGCATTTTGACCTCCCTGGCTTGGCTCCAGGTCCTCCTCCTAGTCGGTGGCAACTCTCTCCCTCTCAGCCACTTGAGCAAACTCCAAGACACCTCTTCCCCTGACATTAGCAATTATGCCAAGGGCCATTAGGCTCTTAGCAAGACTATTTTTAGACACCCTGTGTCTGTCACTGAGACATTTTTTCCTGTGTGAAAATATCCCTCCCTCCATATGCAACAGCTACCCCTGTTGACTGTACCTCTCCTCCTCCTGACCCCTGAGAAAGGAGCCGTGGTTCACTCTGCCCCATTGCCTGAGACCAGTGGGAACAGGACAAGCCCTGGCTTTGAGATGTTTGCATTCTATATAGCTATAGTTCTTTAATTAAAAGTGCACTGCCAGTTTATACTCAGTTCTGCATTATACTTCTTTATTGATTTGTGTACTGTTGTATCCCAGATTCTCTTAGGGAAGAAAAGGGCACGCTGGTGAAGGAGGTATGTAGAGCACAAGCAGAACAAGGGCCTCCTTCTACCACACTCGGAAGCCAGCCTCCCTACTCCTTGAAGATGGTCCAGGCAGACCTGGGGCAGCCCTCCATGATCCCCACCCCTCCAAGGGCAGCAGGGGTTGAGAGACCTGCAGGCCAGGGAGCCTATCCCAGCTGTTTCCATGTGAGGGCGAGGGCCTCAGCCTGGGATTCGGGGAAGGAGTGGCCGAGCCCCTAGGATTCCCAGTCCTCCTCGTCTTCCTCCCCAGGTGGCTGCTGTGGGGGAGGCAGGGGCGGGATGGAGTCTGACATCCGGGCGAAGGCTCCTCCTGGCCCCTCGCTGGCCCCCATCCCAGGTCCTTTCCCGGAGATTCCTGGGAGGGGAAAGGGAGAGGATGAGGGGGAGTGGTTTGGGACACTGGTTTACCCAGACCCTAGAGACTCAGAAATAGGAAGAAAAAGGCAGAATGTGCATGATGCAAAACATCCCAACTCCCTAGCCCTGGGAAGGCAGCAGTGTGCTGCCCCCTACCTTTGCGCCTCATGACCAGCTTGTTAAAGAGATCTGACATCAGGTCCCCACCTTGGCCTGTGGCTCTCACTGCAACAAGAAAGCCATGGTGAGGGAGGAGGAAGGGACTGAGTATGAGACCTGCTTCTGGGTGACATCCTCGGATTTCAGTCTACATGTCTTAGTTCACTGTTGACACACCCCAGCCCTCTCCATAGCCACCAGGCCACCACCAGCTCTTAGAATGTCAGTCTATCTGTGGATCCAGCACTGAGCACTGGTAAGAAAACGATTAACATTTGAATAACGTTGTCAGCAGCCACCCTGTGAAACAAAGGGGCACTCATGAGCAGCCCCACTGTATGGATGAGGAAACCAGCTCAGAGAGGTCAGTTTGCCTGGGGTCACAGCGCAAAGCTCAGAAGCAGAGCTGGGATTCAAACTCAGGACTGTTGATATCCAGGGCGCTGTTGCTTTATGCCCAGGTTTTGTATTTTGCTAGCATTTGGGAGTCACAGAAGATGTGATCTGAAGCCCTGAGAGATTTGGAGAAGCAGGACTGAGCTACCTCTCTAGGTCTCTGTTTATAAAATACCTGAGGTGCCAACCATTTCCTCAGACAACTGGTGGAGTACGAGAAGATCTCCCTTGTAGTTTGAGCTGGATGAGGCTCTACCAGCTCAGAGAGGAAAGTTCCAATAAGCAGGCTTCAAAACCTGGCGGAACCCACCACCCAGGCAGCAGAGACAAGGACGTTAGGTTGGCCACCCAGAGCTTCCAGCAAACACCATATGGAAAGCAGGGGGCTGGCCTTTAGACACTTGTGGGGTGGCGAGCAGCACCCTCTTGGAGTCTGGTGGTGGTTAGAAGGGTGGTCTTTTTCTTAGAACCCTTGACTGGAGTGGCTGTAGGGTCCCCTCACCTTGCTCCTGCTCCTTCTGTTTCTTCTTCTCCAGCTTGCGCTCCTTGACACTGCGGAGCTTGGCCTTGCCGATGCCCCCAGCCTGGCGGATGGACTCCAGCAGAGTGGCCCGGCCACTGGAGGGGTCAACCACTTCCTTGGGAGCTCCCTGGACTGGAGCTGGAGGTGGGGAAAGATGGCTGCTCAGGCAGGGCTAGGCTGTGGGACAGACCTACCAAGCTAAGGTTTTGGGGGTCCAGAGGAGCCCTTGGCAGCCTGGCTGCGAGGAGGGGCCAATCCTAAAGAGGAAGCCAGCTGGGGAAGCCAGGCCGCTGGAGGCTCTATGGAGCCTGGACGCTAACTGTGGCTGTCTGAGCTTAGGAAATCATGTATCGAGGCACCCCTGGGCCCTGTCCAGCCCCCACTCAGTTTAGGTGCCACTCTGCAAACATGGACCCTGGGAATTACTGATGTGCTGAATATTTATATGCGACTTATGAGCCATCGAGGAATTTTTGTGCCACTTCTTGGATGCTGGAAATGACTGGGAGATATAATATTAAAACTGAAATTCTGCAATTTAAGGGACACAAGAATATTTTGTTGCTGTGATTTTCAATTATTTTCGTAGCTCCCCTTTTCCACTGGTTTAATTAAGTGGGAATGGGGGACCCACAGCCCCACCTATCTAGGCTCCCTCTACCTTGGAGGATAGAATTCCCGGGGTTCTATCCACAGTTTGAAAACCACTGTTTTATGAACCCAGTGGAACAAGATTCTAATTAGAACTATTCTGAAAACCTAGGATTTATGACCACTAAACAAAACTACAGAAAACCTTTCAGAGATCCAGAAACTAGAGACGCCCTTGAAGGGAGTACCCCAGCCCCACACAGTCGCCCACATGCCCTGTTGCTGCTCCTACCTGAAGGAGACACGCTGCTGTCATCTTCCCTGGTGCCTTGACCTAGAGAGGCTGCAGTCTGGGGTGGCGGTGGGGGCGTGCTGACCAGCACTGCTGGAGCTGGGGGAGGTGGTGGTGGGGGTGGAGGGGGTGGGGGTGCTGTTAGCACCCCATTTTCCAGGTCTGAAAGAGAAGTGTGAGACAGTGTGAGGTAGCTGGGAAGAAAGTAGCCCAACTCCCATTCCTGGCGCTCACTCACTTTGTTTGAAAGGCTCAGCCACCTCTGTGTGGAAGGTGGGCAGCTCTGGAATGGTGCCAGGGGCAGAGGGGGCAATGCCGGGGCCCAGGTCAGCACTGTACATGAGGTCATCAGCGATGCCTGGCAGGTCAGGCAGGTAGGACGGCACATCAATCTCAGGCACTTGGCCCAAGTCAGGCACATAGAAGTAGTTCTCTGGCATCTGCAGGATTAAGGGAGATACATGAGTTGGGAGGCTTCAGGGGTCATGGTCCCTGCAGTTTGACCTTGGAGCAATCAGGGTCCTACCCCTTCATTTACCTGTATCCCCTACCCACCCAAATATCTCTACCTGTTGTTCCAGCTGTTCTCTCTTGCTAATGGACAAAGGGGCATCAAATAGCTTCTCCTCTGTCTCTGCTCCTAGCATTACATGGGTCTTTGTTACAGCACCAGCAAGGGGGTCCAGGAAGACATACTTTTTGTACCTGCAGAGGAGGGGTGGAGGTCAGACAATCTATCTTCTGAGGCCCAAGGCCCTGACTCACCTTTCCCACTTCACCAGGGGCCACAATAAGTTTGTATTGTGGATTCCCAGGCCTTAAAAGGCAAACCAAATTGGTCCTGGCTCCCCAGGCTGCAGACTTCCGCAGCACCTGAGTCTGACACCCCCCAGTTCCTTCACTAAGCCAGGCAGGCCTCCCACCACCCTTGTACACCCCCACTTCTGGCCATACAGGTTCTCAGTGGTGTTGAAGAGCAGCAAGGAGCTGACGGAACTGATGTTGCTGGGAAGACCCCCGAGCCCCTCCTCAGCCTCATCCTCGGGCTCCAGCTTAGTGTTCACACACACAGGGAAGTATTTCAGCTTCTCCTGGAAGATGGAATGTGACAGAGGGACGGTGGGTTTCAGGGCCAGTGACCTCCATCCCGAGCCAGTCAGAAATCTCTTGGGTGACAGAACCCCATGGTGGGCCCCTAGTTCCTCCCCGCCATCCAGGACCACCACTGGTCACCCTGGGCAAGTGTGTGAGCTATGTGTGCACATTAGACCTGCAGAGCCCGCTCATCCAGGGGGCGGTGCTTGCTCTGGATCCTGTGGCGGGGGCGTCTCTGCAGGCCGGAGTCCTGAGCACCTGTGAAGATGGAACTGTACTCCTGCAGGTGCTCTGGAGCTGGGTACTTGGCACTGGAGAACACCTGTGGGCATAGGCAGGCTGAGATCACTCCTTCAGAGACCCCAAGAAGTTCCAGAAAGCCTAGGGTTCAGGTGGGGGACTCTGAGGAGGGAAGCTTGAGGTGTGGCTGGACAGTGGAGGCAGAGACCCGGGCAACTGCAGAAGCACAGGAATATGGTAGGAAATGGAATTTCTGCAACTGCCCACCAGTCATAGGGACACACTGGCTACCTTGATAGCCTTCTTGCTGCCCTTGATCTTCTCAATCTTGGCCTGGGCCAAAGAGACCCTCTCCCCAATGGCCTGCAGCTGGCTCCGGCTCAGCTCTACTCGCTGGGAGATCCTGCCAAGGAAAAAATTACAGATGTTGGGGGCCGTTCCCCAAGCCCCTACAGCCTTCTGCACACCTCCTGCATCTAACAGCAAATCCTCAAAACCAATGGCTTGGGCAAGGGCTCTTAAAAAAGTGTTACTGCTTGTCAGAGCCAATCTTGGGGGCTCTTAAAAAAGTGTTACTGCTTGTCAGAGCCAATCTTGGAACTGCCCAGATGACCTCTCCAAGAATTATCCAACCTGAAGAGTCTAGGAGTGTCCTCTATTAAGTTCCTTGGAGTTCTGGGTAGGGATGGATAATCACCTTGGCCAGAAGTTGGCACCTAGACATGCCACCTAAAGGGACATGGTACCTGCCTCCGGGTATTTACAGCTTCAAGCAGGGGCAAGGAGAGAGAATCATCATGACTGATGTGGACATAATTCACCTATTTACAGAAGAGGAAAGCAGAGTTGAGCAAAGCTGAGTGACAGGGAAGGCTGGACCTAAATTCAAGTCCTAGACCTGTTCAGGAGGAACTGCTTCAACACATGATAAATGAATGGCTCATGTACGTACATCCAAGTGCTGACCCTGGTCCTCGTGATTGTGGTCTGGCTGCCCATGGGCTTCCAGCCCTCCCCACATCAGGATCGGTCAGCTCCAGCAACACCAGATGCCCTGTTATTCCCTGAACATGCCAAATTCACTCTTGTCCATGGCCTTTTGTATCAAATGGAATGCTATCCCCGAGATATCAACATGGCTGGCTCCTTCACTACACTGACCCGCTCCTTGATGAAGCTTTGCCAGCCATAGAATCTGAAAATGCACCTGTCACTTTCCAACTCCCACCTGGCTTTACTCTTACACAGCACCACTTGACATTACATCTTTCTTGCCTACATGTGCTCCAAGGGACTGAGGACTCTGCTTTGTTCCCTGTGTATCCCCAGTACCTAGAACAGTGCCTGGCACTTGTATGGGCCCCTCTGTGGTTACTAAATGACTAACACCTATGTGCCCTACATGTAAAATGTAAATGCACATGAGCCTCACTTATGCTGCCCACACATTATTTAGCAACAGCAAGGGTCTTCTCATAGCAGCGTTAACTCTGGCTCACATGTGCCAGTCCATCCCCCTCCCAGATGCTCCCCACCTCCAAGAACACCAACCCCTGCCCATGACCACCACGTTCCACATTCAGAGTGGTCCCATCTCCACATCTGGCAGGAGTGAGCCCACACACGAGGCATGAGAAATGAAGTAGAGTTGCAAGGTGAGTACCTGGGGAAAGGTGGGAGGATAGGGCAGAAGGCAGAGGGAGCCACTGTCTCTGGGGTTGGAGACTGAAGGGTCAGGGGACTCAGATTTCTCTAAAGGTTGAAATGAACAGTCAAGACTCTAGCCCAGCCTTCCTAAACCACCCCACCAATGCTAGCTAGAAGGTTTGGGCCCCCAGAGAACCCACCCCACCAGCCAATTTCACAACGCAGGGGTCTCCATCCCGATGAAGTCTCTCCGATTACTCCTGGCACCTCATGGGCCAGAGGTGGGGGCTGGGGTACAAGAGGGCACGCAAAACAGCTTAGTTTTCCAAGAAAGACTATTTGAAAAACTGCAGAGACAGAATAAGAGGGCACAGTTTCCTTCCAATGAGAGAATACAGAACCACCCATCTTCTTCCAGCATGAGCTCCATCTTTCCCGGCAGAGAGAAATGTCTTCATCCACTGGGAAGGGGTACTCAAGCACAAGCGCTTCTTCAGTTCCCTACTCTGCCACTCTGGTCCTGGGTGCCGAAGCAACCTCAGTGGTTACATAACCACTCCACTCGAAGTCCATAGAAAGGGAGGAACATCAGAACTGAAGATGGACAAAGGTCCATCTGTTCTGGTTCTTCCATTAAGGAGAGGAGGGCTGATTTCTTAAAATTGTAAACATCAAGCTAAACGATGGAGCCCCCGGCAAATTTCCAGAACAGATTATTAAGTAAAGGGTCTGTAAGTACTTGGAAAAGGAAGGGGCATGTCCTAGGGGCCAGCACTGTTCTAAATTCACAGCATTTCTTTTTTTGACAGGGTTATTAGATTGGTGTATCAGGGGAAAACCTTAAACACAGTGCATCTTGAGTCAGCAAGGATTTTGACGGCTTCTCACAAAATCCTGCAGATAAGATGGAGCTATGGGGGTTGGAGGAGAGTACATTTAGAGAAAATCAGAGCCAGATGAACAGCACCTGAAGGGCACTGCGATGACTAGACTGATATGAGCCTTGCATGAAGGTCTCTAGCAGGGCCCTGTCCAGCTCATTCAACACTTGATCATTAAACTGGGGAAATCAATTGGGGGAGGGTCGAAAACTGCATGATAAAATCAAGACTCAAATAATCCTGAGAGGCCAGAGGATGGACTACAAGCAACAAGATGAAATTGACAAGGAATGAATGTGAAGCCCAGAATTTAGCTTAAAAAGTCAGATGCACAAATATAGACGATGGAGGTTTAGTTATAGTTTGGATGAAGAAAGACCTGAGGTTTTGGTTAACTATAAGCGCAGTATGAGCTAAAACTATGTAAAGCAGCTTAAAAAGGAAATGTGATCATAGGGCACACAGCTCCTGGTCACTCTCCTACCTTCTTTCAATAAACAGGGAGCACCCACTCTCTTAGAGGCACTACAGAGAAAACAGCCCCGAAAGAAGGAGCTAATCCACACCAGGCACCAATCTCACCCACAGCTGTGTCCCCTTTAAACTGGCTCCACAGTTTAAGAGGACTCTAAATTCCCTTCTTAACTATTCCCTTATTCTTCTGTATCTCTAGCATCTGGGACAGTGTCTGACATATAACAAACATTGGCCGAATAAAAAGTGACAAGTTAATGAACATCCAAAGGAGGGTAATGAGGATGGTGACGAATGAGAAACTCATGTCGTACAAAGGTAACTGAAGGATGTCTGGCTACAGATGAGATGACTTAAAGAATAGAACTCTCTTCAAATATCAAAAATATCACAAGTACTGTCAAGTGGAAAAGTGATTAGACTTATTCTGTCACCCCAGAGAGCTGCATCAGGACCAGTGGGTGGAGTTATAAGAAAGCAGATCTTGGTTCTGCATAAGAACTTTCTAGTAAACAGCTGCATAGCTTTGCAAAGCAATCGGATTGCAGCTGGATGACCACTTGTTGGGAAAGCTCCAAGGGGAATTCCTATGTGGGGCAGAGGAATGGAAGACATGATTTCCAAGGTTCTTTTCTTAGCCAAGAACCCACAAGTCCAAGTAAGGGCTTGTTTGTCAACAAATTTCCAGATACTCTAATTTCATAGTTACAATAATGGGAGTGTACGGGTCACAGATGAGAAAGAGCCTTCAGTTTGTATGCCACCACTAGCGACTGGCTGTGACGGTCTGGAAGACTGTGTTAGGAAGGACTATCAGGCCACATTGGGCCTGGGACCGAGCGCAATGACTAATTAGCAACGGCCACCCTGGTGGCAAGGGGCAATGTGTTTGCCATTCCTGATCTCGACTCCTACCCCTCTGTCCCAGCTTGGCAGTCTGCTTCAAAGTAGATCAGTTTCCAAGCTCATCACTGAAGCCATGTCTCTATAACATGTTTGCCAGTCACCAGCGGAGGAATGGCCGCCTCCATCGGCATCAGGGACAGAACGGGCTCACTCAGCTTGCTCAGAGCCTGGGGCAGAAATGAATCAGATAACACACATCTGCTCTCAAGGAGATTCTGGTTTCCTGGAGAGATAAATAACTACACTGTCCCATAGATCTAAGTTAACATTTATTTAGTAGCACGGTAACCTTGGGCAAGTCACTTAACTGGCCTATGCTTCAGTTTCTTCAGCTGAAAATCAGGAACAGTAACTTCTATATCATGGAATTATTGTAAAGGTTAAAATGAGCAAGTGCATGTCTAGTGTTCCTGTACTAGCTGACACATCCTAAGTACATGGTTAACATTTTCTAACACTTCCTACAAGATGGAAGGAGGAATGAGGCATTCAGGGGAAAGTCAGAAGAGGCAGTTTGGGGCAGACACAGAGAAGGAAGTTCCAGGCTGGGAAGCAGGCACTTTGCAAGAGATGACCATGGAGGTTGGAGGACACAGCAACAGGAAGCAGCTCCCCTGACAGGAGTGAGAGGTGTGCAAGGCGGCATCTAGGGACCACTCTCCTGGCGGGACAGAGGGAGGGGGATAGGGCAGCCAGGGCAGGGCTTGGGCTCCCTGTCCCACCACCTCCAAAGCTGGCCTTCCCTCCCTCTCTGTAAAGCAAAGCAGGCCATGGCCCCTACAGTGCTGCCACAGCCCCTCACAATCAGCATGCCAGTCTGTAGCGGCTGCTGGGGGAGAGGAGGTACCCACTCCTGCCTATAACTGCTGCTTCTCCTCCCCTTGCCTCTTCCATATCCCCGGGGCACCACAGATCCTGAACCTGGGCTCTGGCCTTCACCTTTATCTTCTCTGCTCACAGAGATAATTAAGAATGATCTGCTAATTATGCAGGCAGCTGATGGAATGCTTCCTCACCTTGGGAATCATTAGGTACTAATCAGAGAGAAAGGGAGGGAGACAGAAAAGGATGGAGAAAGGGCCAACAGAAAGGAGGAAGTGAGGAAAAGGGGAATGTGTGGGGAAGGTGAAAAGAAGAGAGGAAAAGGAGGAAGGGGAAAAGAAGAAAAGGGAAGAGGTAGGAAGTAGAAAGGCAAAAGAGAGAAAAGAACTTTGGAGAGAAAATGGACCCTTTCCCAAAAGGAATGAGTAAGAAGGGGGGCTGTAGCTTTCTGGGGGTGAGGGACTGATCACTCGCAGAAATCTGTCCAGCTCCAATTCCCTATGCCACTGCAACACCCTCTGCTTTGTTATCTAAGTCGTGTGAAACAGGTGACATTTTTGGGCAGATTATTTTGGGGCCTGTCTTCTCCCAGGTGAAGATGGGAGCAGGCAAGGGCCAGAGAGATCTGCTGGGCAGGAAGAGAAGCCAGAGACAGGCCTGGAAGGAGCGGCTCCAGGAGAGCCTGAGAAGGTACTTGTCATTCTCTCCAGTCTCTGCATGGCTCCCACTGCGGCAGAGCAAGAGGAAGAAAGCCAGCTTGGAATGCTAATTTTCCATGAGCTCACCTACCTGCAGAACTGGGCACCGGCTCCAGTGGGGTTGAGAGGCCTGGGCCTAAAACTGGAGGAGCAGTGGGGTAGAGGGATGGAAAGTGTCTCTTCTCTACAAGGTTTACATGCAGGAAGAACAGGTTTAAGCGGGGAGATTTCCAAGCCAGGGTAACATCCCCACTGCAAAAGCACATGATAAATGAAAAGCCTGTGCTTGTTGACTGCTGCAGGATGGGGGTGGGGGCAGGAGAAGGAGGCTAGGTTTAGGAACTCCTCACCCCATTCCCAGTCATCCCTGACTTCTCCCTTCCCTTCACCCTTGGTCTCATTATGTCATCATGTGCTGTCATTGTTCCCTTTGAAATGTCTCTCATCCAGCCCTCCCTGCCTGCAGCTTCCCTGGACTGTGGCCTCATCCTCTCCACGTCCTGACCACAGTAACAGCTTCCAGGGTGTCCCTTCCTGTCCACTCTGTGACAGCCACCTAACAAACCTTCTCAAAACTCTGTCCCATCATTCTCTGCTTAAAAACCTACCTAGTCTCTCTCAAACCCCTGGATCAAACTAAAAATCTTGTTCTATTCGGAGATGCTCTCATGAACCCCAACATACTTATCCCGACTCTTCATTCGCCCACACTACTCCCTCCCACTCCTCCGTTATAGAGCATTCCCAAGGCACTGTGGAGAACATACAGAAGCAAGCTCCCAAAGGCACACTATCAGAGAGGGAAGCGAGGCCCACGGACCCGCAGCAAGTTGACTTTTCACACCCTGTTTTGTTCTGCAGTGGAAAAGCTGACTATGCAGAACAGGCAGCAATGTCTATACTCTGGGAGCCAGGATGCATCATGCTCCAGACACACTATGCTCCTTGGGCACCCATTGCCAGACCCCACCAGATGGCCTGCAGGCCCACATTCCCAGCCCTGCCTAACCACAGTCTGTCCTTCCCATGGCCTAGTTCATGCCCCTCTCATTCAGGAGGCCGTCCCTAACCACATACAGTAGGCATGTGGTTTTCCTCACTAGCATCTAGTTCCTCCTTATTCAAGTAACAATCCCATTTCCACTGCAGAAACTATCACTCCCACAGGCTTGGTCCCTGTACTTAAGATGGGACTAACCCCAGAGCTTTGGATAATGCATGTGACAGAGGTCTAAGCCAGTCAGTGTGTCACTTCCCTCTCACCCCAGCAACTGACTCGGGGATAGACATGAGAACAAAGCTGGGCCAATGGGTGAGTGGGACTTCCGAGAGAATGTTGGACCTGAACCTGAATGTAGGAGCTCTGGCCCTACTGGCTGTGACCTTGCCATCACAAGAGCAAGACCTGTCTGGGAATGGAGCCAACACAAAGGCAGTGAGCTGGGACGGAATGAAAGCAAAACCAGGTCCTGATAACATCATTTACGCTCTTTCAAAGCCTGTTCTACTTGCTCAAACTGGTTTTGGAGATGCTGTTGAAAATATGCTATCAATCCTTACTTATTTCTCTTTTCTCTTGATCCTGAGAGGCCCATGTGGTTCATACTATGCAATTAAGAATCACCTGAGATCTACTGCTCTCCCATTCCAAACTAAGATCTCTGAGGACAGGACCCATGTCATACATATCTTCAGTATCCCTCAGGGTCCAGCAAATTGCACACACAATGGGAGAATGACTCATGTTTTGAAGGCCCCTGAGAGACATCCTCCCCTCCCTGGGCCACTTAAAAGGCCCATACCCACTCTCAAACAACTCACTATCCCTCCCCAGTAGATGGCTTTCCTGCCCTCTCCTCATCCCATGAAATTGTCTATAGGTATCAAATACCAGGAAGGGAGAGTAAAGTATGCTAAAAATCCAACTTTCCTTAGAAAAAGGCAAGCATGTAGTCACAATCCTGGTGAGGAAACACAAATATTTCTGGTTTTTAGCATCCATTTCAATCACGAGGCATGGGGTGGCCATAATCCAGGACTGACAGCTCTTAAAGGCCTGTGTCCTCTTGCTTATGTGTTCCTTGAACAACAATAAGTACAAACGGGGCACCTCACACTTTCTACAACTATTGATAGCAAATAATCAGAGATGATATTAAGAGTGAACATTTACTGAATGCTTACTATATGCCAGGCACTGTAATTCCTTTGCAAGTTTTAATTCATTTAATCTTTATGGCAATCCTATGAGAAGGGTACCATTATTATCATCATATTATAGATGAGAACACTGAAGCTTTGAGAAGCAACTTGCCCAAGGTTACAGAGCAAGCAGATGGGGAGGCAAGATGGAGCCCGGGCAGTCTGCTCGAGTCAACCCCCTGAACCACTTAGCACCACCCCCTGGTTACATTTATATACTGGATAGGCTTCGGGCAGGTAATAGGCAGAAAAGTCCAGAGTATCTGGTCTTTATACCAAGTCCAACTGAAGACAACGACCCCATTGTCTGTATCCACTGGGGATGGCCTCAGGAAGAGGTGGACTCCCAACTAATGACGGAGGAAGAGGTTGTCTAGTGACGCAGCAGGGGATTCCTGGACTGGGGTACAAGAAGAGGAGGGTGGGGGATGACTTGGATCACCAGAGGAACCTGAGTCAGGCAGTGAAATACTTCACGCTGGGTGGGATAAAGTCTCTATGTGAGGCATGGTGTGGGAACCCAGGAAGGAGAAAATCTAAGCCCATCTTAAAGAAAGATGAGATCCATATTCAGGAGAAAACCTGGGACCTTTGTAAAGAAACAGCAAACACCATTCATTCATGTTAAATAAACACTGAGTGAAAATCATTATAGCCCAAGGACTATGCTAGATAAGAGCTGCCACCCACCACCTCAAAATCAGCAGTGACCTCTAAAGCTCCACCTCCTCCTCAGCCCATGAGCTCCCTTGCCCCTCATTCTTGCTCCAGTCACACTGGTTTCTATTCAGGTTCTTCCTACCTCAGGGCTTTAGTTCATGTACTTCGTTCTTTCTGAAACATTCTTCATCGCCACCTACCCACTCCCGATAACTCCCACTCACCCTTCAGATCTTACTATAAATGTTTTTCCTTGTGTGATCCACCCCCCACCACCCCAGACAGAGTCAGGCCTCCTGTTAATAACTCTCATAGCACCTTATCTTCCCTTCACAGAGAGACAGTAAGAATTCAAGTCTGGAGCCACAATACCTGGGTGTGACCTCTGGCTCTGCCACTTGGGCAAATTTCTTAGCCATTCTGTGCCTCAGTTTCTTCATTGATTGGAGATAACAGTAGCTCCTCACAAAGTTGTTGTGAGGCTTAAGTAAGTTAATGCACTTCAGATCAATGGTGGTACAAGGTTAATGCTATATAAATATTAGTTGTTACAAAATTATTTAAAATAGATCTTATCACAATTGTAATTGAATAACTAACATGCAATTGATAATTACACTCTATCTCGCCTGCCAGAATTTATCCTTTAGCCCGACAGGGATGCTGCCTCACTCATCGCTAGAAATAAGAAGAGTAGTAGCACAGTGCCTTCTGCACAAGAAGCACTGAATACGTATTTGCTGATTGTAGGAACAAGTAAAGGAATAGGGCCTACTGGTGGGAAGGAAGAGCATGAGTTAGTAGAGCAGCACCACCACTGGAGCCTGTGGGATCCACAAGGAACCTGAGGCTAAGTGGAACAGTAGGTAGCTCTTAAGAACACTTATGAGAATAAGCTTCTAGGCTGGGCCACTTGGGCACAAGGAAGCTGGCTGGGTCCCCACAGGGTTAAGAATCACCAGAAGGGCTGCTCCTAGAAGGTACCTTCCTGAGAATGGAGAGAAGAATGCTCAGGGCAGGGGTAGTCGCTGATCAGGTAGGTGTGGGTGGCAGCACCCACCTGCTAAAGATGTCTCCAGAGACCTTCTGTAGGTACTGCAGGATATCTGCCACCTGCTGGATGGCCTCCTCTCGCCGCAGTTCTGGCTGGATGAAGGGCACTGAGTAGGTCTGACCTGCCAGTGAGTGCTGGGTCCTCATGGGAGTCATGATGCCTGTGGATGAGAACAGGAGCATCAAGGCCACCCCTCACTCACCCACCCCACCCAACAGAGGGCAAGGTACCGAGAGAAGAGAGCACAGCCCCTCACCCCAACTGTCAGCCTGTACAGTAGGGGCCCCAATCCCAGCACAGCACAGGTCCCTGGCCTATTAGGAGCCTGGCCACACAGCAGCAGGAGGTGAGCAGCAGGCGAGCGAGTGAAGCTTCATTTATATTTGCAGCTGCTCCTCGGCATTAGCATCACTGCCTCAGCTCCACTTCAGATCATCAGGCACTAGATTCTCATAGGAGCGCAAACTCGACTGTGAACTACACATGCAAGGGATCTAGGTTGCAAGCTCCTTATGAGAATCTAACGCCTGATGATCTGAGGTAGAGCTGAGGCGGTGATGCTAATGCTGGGGAGCAGCTGCAAATACAGATTAACATTAGCAGAGAGGTTGACCACTCAGACCATAATAAATCAACTGCTTGCAGACTCATATCCAAAACCATCAGTGAGTAGCAAAAGACAATTAAGCTGTATCTGGTGGCAGGCTTTATAGTGGCAAGTAAGTTGATGTATTTTAATTATACAGCTGCTTCTGGTGGCATCTGATTCTGCATTATGGTGAGTTATATAATTGCATATTACAATGTAATAATAATAGAAATAAAGTGCACAATAAATATAATGTGCTTGAATCATCTCGAAACCATCCCCAAACCCCCCTCTCTCCAGTCTATGGAAAAACTGTCTTCTATGAAACTGATCCCTGGTGCCAAAAAGGTTGGGAACCGTTGCTGTACAGGTGGGCAACTGGAGACAGAGCATTTGGTAGGAGACCAGGGGTGCACAGAAGCTGGTCTTCTGCTGCTTACTAGGTGAATGAGAGAAATGTGTAGAGAAAACAGAGGCCAATGAGAAGGGTTCAGAGAAAGTACAACAGTGCCTAACCCCAAAAGGTGCTTGGGACCCTGTCAGACACCCTCATCATATATTATCTCATTCCAATCTCCCAAGCCTGGACGAACAAGAAACCCTGGCTGCAGAGTGAAAAATAGCCTGGAAGCAGAGGGATGGATTTGGGGAAAAAATGCCTCAGTCAGCTGCCAAATGGTAGCTGGGTCTGGAAAAGCCTGGTTTCTTCTTACTTTGGTCCCTGAGGAACTCAGGCTAGGCGGTGGCTAGTGACTCTAGGTATGGGAGTCTGGGCTCTGCTCACTCAGGCTAGAGCTAAGCAGGGCCAGAAAAAAGGAGGGGCATGTGGGGCAGGAAACGGGAAGGAAAAGCACTCTTTTGACTTGCAAGACAGGGCAGAGTCTATTTATACTGGGTTTAATTAACTCCACTCCCTGGTGCCACTAAAGCGGCAATCACACTGCAGACTGCACTGATTTGATTGGCAAGAGATGTACCAAGCAGAATATTAAGGCACCGGGCCCCTATAAATAGGCCTAATCACAGTCCCCCAGTAGAAGATGGTAAGGAAGACACTAATCAGCCTGCACTGTGCCCCAGACCTGTTTTCTTAGGCACAATGTCAGTGTTTCTGGTCGCAACACAGGTGAGGGTAGAGCTGGGTAAGTGTGGCTGGGAGGGCTTTATTTGGGCTTAAAGTTCTATGTTCTATGTGACCTTGGGTAAGTTGCTTGCATTCTCTGAAAATCTGATTATATTTCTCATTCTACAGATTGAGAATGGCACTGCTCTTAAGTAGTTATTCCCAAGGTTATCACATCACACCAACATCTTCACCAAGCAGGTGCTTAATCCTTTGCTCCCTCTGCCGGCTTCCCTAGCCCTTCCTTCTACCCTGCTTGTTCTCTCCTACCCTTGCCAGGCCAGCACTTTTCCTTATCCAAGATGACTGTCCTGCTCTCCCAACTTGTTTTCCAGCTGTGACATCCTCAGCTTCTCAGACCTGAGCCTGCTTGAGTCCTCAACAGGGCCCAGTATTACTCCTAACCTCCTCACTTCTCTTCCCTATCAAATGACCAAAGTGGGGCCAGAAGATCCCTAACTATCTGAAGAATCTAACCCTCTGAGACTCCCCAGCAACTCCTTTCAAGGAGAAATCCCCCACTTCTTTGTATTTATATTGATGCAGATGTGCTGGCCATCATAACTTAGTTCTGTACTTCAGTTTTCCTATCTGTAAGATGGGGAGGGAATAAGAGGTAGAAGACACTTTTCTGTGCACATCTTGAAATGCTTTCCTCATGGTTATTTACCACATCTGTATATGTATATACCCATAAAGGGGTAATTCAGACACAAATCTCCCCAACAAGGCAGTAGCAGGTCCATTCAAGAATTAAGAGACTGAGTACAGCTGGCTGGTGATTTACTCATTCTGTCTGCAGACATCTACTGATTAACTATTAGGTGACAGCCATAATCACAAAGATGAATAGGACACCATACTGGCCACGGAAACAATCTCGAGAACAATTAAACAGCGTGTGATAAGTGTTCTAATCCAGCCATAAGTACGGTAATAGGGGAACACTGAGGAAGGAGTGATAAACCCCTCTGGGGTTAGGGGTTCAGAAAAAGTCTCTTAGCAGAAGCTATACCTCACCAATGGGCCCAGGTAGAGCATTTCAGGTAGAAAGAACAGATTAAACAACAGTATATAGGGGAATGGCAAGTGGTCTTGACTGGCGAGGGTATAAGACATCAAATTTTAAAGACCTAATAGAAAAAAAGAATATGTCTCACTAAAATGTTTTACAGTTCTTTCTTATTCTCATGGGGCAGGAGGGGAGTACACTCTAAGACCCCCAGTGGATACCTGAAACTGCGGATAGTACCAAACCCTATATATGTTTTTCCCTATACATACATACCTATGATAAAGTTTAATTTATAAATTAGGCTCAGTAAGAGATTAATAATAAAAAAATAGAACAATTATAACAAGATATTATAATAAAAGTTATATGAATGCAAAATGAGGGTTACTTGAACACTAGCAGTGCAATATACCCTGACAGCTGATCGATCCCATAACCTAGTAAGCTACTAACGGATGGGGAGCGTCTGCAGGGTAAATAAATATGCCGGACAAAGGGACGATTCACATCTGAGGCAGTACTGAGTGGGACAGCTGCGAGACTTCCTTACACTACTCAGAACTGGGTGTAACTTCAAACTTACGAATTTAGTTCTGAAACTTTCCACTAATACTTTCAAACTGTGGTTGACCCAGGTAACCGAGAACACAAAAATCGAAATCACAGATAAGTGGGAGACTACTTCAGATTACATGCTGAAATACTTCAGCTAATACTAAATTAAATGTTACTAAGTTAATTTCAGCTGTTTCTTTACTTTTAAAATCACTTATGTGACTCACATATTTCTAATGAACAACACTACCTCAGTGAATCAGGTAAAAACTATGGAAGCTTTCACAAAAAATGAACCCACACCAAGCCAGCCAGACTCTCATAATGCTGTTTAGTTTGCAAAGTGCATGATATCCTTTCTGCAAACCCTCCCCGAACAGCCAACTCCCAGGGTATACACCCCAGGTCAAAAACATCTGCTGTAGGCAAACAGTGTGGGGGTCACCTAAGAAGGGCCGGGGAGGTAGGGGCATTGACCAGCCTCAGTGAGGGATGGGAGCTGCAAAAGGTCTTAGGATCCAGTCCAGCCCCGAGGGTGGAAAGGCACGTGAGGGTCACGGGGCGGAGCGAGAGAGGAAGTGCAAGGCTGCGGCCTGGAGCCCCGAGTCCGGTTGCCCAGCAAGGCCCTCCTGCGTCCAAGGCCTCGGCCCCACTTGGGAAAGAGTGGGGGGCCGGTGGGAGGCTCAGGCGCACGGGGAGGAGAGCCCGGGACCAACAGGGCTGGAGACCCGTCTTACTGGCGGGCAGCAAGATGAGCGGCAGAGTCGGAAGTCAGCCGGGCCGCAGTGTGTCTGCGATTCCAGCCGCCTCTCGCCCGCCGTCGGCACAGCGCAAGCCGCAGTCGGCGACCCGCCCTCCCCGGAGCTTCTCCCTACTCCCCTCGGCGCCCCGCCCCCGCTCCCGCCCCCCACCCCTGCATCCGGGCGCCGGCCGCGCTCGCCCGCGGGGCCACGAGGCCTTCCTAGCGGTCCGAGAGCCCTGCACCATCACCGCCCGACCTGCGGGGGGTCAGCCCCGCCGCTGCTCACCTGCCGCACTCTGCGGCGCCTGCTCCGGCCGCCGCGCGCCGGCCCCGCCCGCCCCGCGCCGGCCCCGCCCGCCGCGCTTCCGCTCCGCCAGGCTCCGCGGGGTCCTGGCGCCGACTGCCGCCGGGTACGCTTTTTCCGAGCCGCACGCTAGACTCCCGAGTTCTGACCCCGATCGCGACCTAGTCGCAGACCCCAGCGCGCACTCCAAAGACGCCGCGGAGCACTCTGCACCTGCTTCTTGGATTCCCAGCGACAGGCTATCGGGCCCACGCCTCCACCTCTGTCCTCTCTCTGCCTTCCCTTCCGGCCGCAGCCGGGCTGTCTGCAGCTCAGAGCTTCCTTTCCTGGCCCTGTGCAGGGTTTGCACGACCCTGGGCACAGGTGTGGGAATAGCCCCTCCCCTCCGGCCCTACATACTTACCTGATTTAATGTATTTTAGTGAGACCTTATTTTCTCATCTGTGGGCTCCTCTCTCCATAGAATTCACGTAGTTTTCCCCACCTTTAAAAATTAAACATATCACTCATATAAAGTAGCTTGAGTAGTCAAATTCATAGAGCCAGAGGGTTGGAAAAGGAATTTGGTGGGGGCAGGAAGTTATTGTTTAATCGCAGTGATCCCCAATCTTTTGGCACCAGGGACCTGCGCTCAAATGAGTATCTAATGCCTGATGATCTGAGGTGGAGCTTAGGCAATGATGCTGGCGCTAAGGGGTGGCTGCAAATACAGATGAAGCTTTGCTCTCTTTCTTGCTGCTCACCTGTTCCTGTGCAGCTGGGTTTTTAACAGGCCACAGTCTGATCCAAGTCCGTAGGTCCGGGGGTTGGGGACGCGTGGGTAATGGGTACAGTTTCTGACAGAATTTCTTTGACCAAACTTTAGTCAGGCTCCTCTTAATCTTCCCAACTAGGCCTCTACTTGCATCTCTGAATTTTAGTGGGAATCTGTGGGTGTAGCCAGAATCCCCTACTTTCTGTATCAGTCAGATCACCCTCCATATCTGATTGAATTCCTCAACATTCAAGATCCCCTAGGTTATATGTGGTGGCCCTGGCCTACCTTCAGCAAGATCCTTGTCAGGTCAGTTGGATGCAGGATGGGGTGAATCTCCCAGAGTGGAAAGACTCCTTGGCATAGCGTAGTTAAGAGCGAGTCAGAGTTATCAACAAAGTTTATTAGAAAAGGAATAAGGCTGCAAAGACAGAGTGTGGGCTCTTCAGTCAGAAAATGAGAGAGACCCTGAGCATCTAAAGAGCTCATTTAGTTTCCGTGAAAAATTACTGATTATAGGGAGTAAAAAAATAGAATGAATGGTTGAGTTTATCTTTAATTTGTAAGAGGCACAGCTTAAAATCGTTGTTTTCCTGTTATGGTATGGATAAACAGTTGTTAGTAATCTCTGCAGGAATCTTCCTATGTTCTGTATGTTTCTGTGGTCTGCCCTGTAGGGCTGATCAACCAGGTCCCATGTGTAACAACACATAGTAGGCTCTGAATTCTACTTGGTTTAATAGCTAGTCAATCTGTCTAATTCTCATGCCTCTTTCCTATATTAAGTTTAGCAAAGAATTACCCCACAATTAGTAATTTTCTATTCAGGACTACGACCCCCTGCTTCTTGGCAATAAATCCCCACTTGTCCATGGTGTACTCAGAACTGACCCAAGTTCTGTACTGAGGTCTCTTTACTGTATAAAATCTGTTTTCATGGCTAAAACTACTGTCCAGCTCTGGTTTTCTTGAATATGTTATTTTGGGATGATGAAAAAGTTCTGGAGATCGATAGTGGTGATGGTTGCAAAACAGTGTTAATGTACTTAATGTCACTGAACTGTACATTTAAAAATGGCTAAAATGACAAATTGTATGTTATGTATATGTGACCACACACACACACACACAAAGCTAGTAGTTTTTAAAAAGGATTTTTAAGAAGTTAAATATACAAAGAAAGCATTAGTCCAGACATCCTGCAGTAGTTCTTCCTAGAGTCCATCGGCTTGTCTTAAGAGTTCTTGGCCCCTCTCTTTTAGGGTTGCCAGAGAAAATACAGGATACTAAGTTAATCTGAATTTCAGATAAAAAAAGTAAAGTGTGTGTGTGTGTGTGTGTGTGTGTGTGTGTGTGTGTGTAAGTATGTCCCAAACTAAGCATGGGACATACTTATATTAAGAAATGATTTATTTTTTATTTGAAATTCAAAATTAAATACGTATTTGATATTTTTACTTGCTGAATCTGACAACTCTACTTTTTCCTTAATATTCTTTGAGTTTTGTCCTCCTTCCCTACCCCTCCTTGTGGGGGAGTTAGGCTGAACTGTCCTTTTTGACAAGAACATTCTGCTGTCTCACTAGTTGTAGGATATGGTCCCAGTCACTGTGGTATCCTTCTGAATTACAGACTGAATGTTTGTGTTCCTCCAAGTTCACATGGGGTCTTTGGGGAGGTAATTATAGTTAGGTGAAGTCACAAAGGTGGAGACCTCATGATAGAATTAGTGCCCTTATAAGGGAGCTTGCTCTTTCTTTTTCTTCACTATGTGAGAACACAGAGAGAAGGTGGCTATCTGCAAGCCAAGAAGAGTTCTCAGGAACCACATGGCACCTTGATATTGGACTTCCCAGCCTCCAGAACATAATTATTTATGTTGCTTAAGCCATTATGTTGCTTAAGTTCTGTTGTGACTTGGTATTTTGTTTTTAACTAATACAATGTGTTAACTCCTTTCCCCCCTCACTCCTCCTGAGCCATGACTGAGTGTCTTAAGGTATCCAGGACACCTCAAAGGGGAAATGTGCTGTGCTCAGCTACTCATTCTTTGTACGACTTTGGGCACATTATCTAATGAGGCCTCAGTTGCCCCATTTATATTGGGGTTAAGAGTACTTGTCCTGCCTTTTTTTTTTTTTTTTTGAGATCTGCCATTGGATGTCAAAGAGCTTTGGGATCTGTAACATTTATTTAAGCATGAAAGGAAATTTGAATGTGCTCCAGGATGTCTGTCTATATACAGACATCCCCCCCCTCCCACACACACACACATCACACATCAAAACTAGCTGTGTTTTCTCACAAAAGTGCTGCTAGACAGTGCCCTCAGGCCCCGACCAGCCAGTTCACCTCCACACAGTTCACCCCTCACTTCATAAAAGTTCTCTGCCTAATCTATTGTTGACAGGCTCATTACAGACCTAATTTAAAAAATCTCCAAGGAGTTGTATTGCAAAGACATTTGACCTCGCTGCCCCAGCTGCAGTGGGAATCCTTGACCTTTCTCTGGATAAAGGAAGGCTGAATATCATTCTAATGTGTGGACACTAAGGCCCTATCTGCCTTGGTTGGTCCATTGTGTC
Source organism: Macroglossus sobrinus (assembly GCA_004027375.1). Classification (NCBI taxonomy): domain Eukaryota; kingdom Metazoa; phylum Chordata; class Mammalia; order Chiroptera; family Pteropodidae; genus Macroglossus; species Macroglossus sobrinus. The sequence continues at coordinate 255,620 of PVKZ01000554.1, forward strand.
ATTCCATTTATATAAAATATCCAGAATATGTAAATCCTGAGACACAACGTAAAGTGGTGATCTTCAGGATCTGAGGGGAGGAGAGAATGGGAAATGGCTACTTAAGGGTACGAGGTTTTATTTTGGGGTGATAAAGAAGTTTGGAACTAAATAGAAGTAGTTGTGAATGTACTAAATGCCACTGAATTGTTCACTTAAAAATGGTCAATTTTATGCGACTTTCACCTACCTCACTTAAGAACAAGTAGACACACACACACACAATGCTGGGATTAAGAAGTGCTATATACACAGTAGACCAAGGCTGTGTCTTATATTTTGTACCCTTCTTGGTGTGGAGAGTGTACTGGATGTGAGGTGCAAGAACTTGAAGACTTCAGAGGTCAGAGGCCACTCACTGGCTGAAGGCCTTTTCTCTGCATCCTCCAGGGATACTGTTTTCTTTCCTCAGAAAGAGGACGAGAAAGAAACAGCAGTGTCCCTTGTTACCATTCTCTCAGCACACATTTATTGAGTGCTTACTCTGTGCCTTCAAACAAGTCAGGGAAACAGATACTTAAGCCGATGTTTGCCAGAGTGTGACTGTTCAGATGCAAGCAGTGGAGAGCATGGAGCAGGGCACGCATTCAGTTCAAACTACTTTCATTCGTGCAAATAGAAACCTCAGTACAGGACTTAAGCAGTAGGAGTTTCTATTTTCCACACTACAGGAGAATCAGAGGTAGGCAGAACAGGGCTGATCTGGTGGCTCCATGGTGCCTTGAGGAACCTGGAATCTTCTTTCTGTTCTGCCTTAGCACAGGGCTGTCATCCTTGTGGTTGTGATATGTGTGCTCCATTGCTGGGCATTGCAGCTGACTTCAGATGGGAAGAAAGGAAGCACAGAGAAAAAAAGGTAAAAGGCAGATATGAGCCCAATCTATTCCTTTTTTAAAAAGCTTCTCTAAGATCTCCTTCCAGCAACTTCCTCTTACATGACTGGGTCACATGACTGCTGCTAGCTGCAAGGGTGTCTTGTGAAATGGGTATTGTTAACTGAGTACATTACTGCCTTGAAAAAAACTAGGATTTCATTAGGAAGAATTGGAGAACAGATAGATAGAAGGTAGACAACTTTGCAGTGTCTGATGGATACATCTAACCTCCTTTGAGTGGTTGGGGTTTGCTCAGAGAAGGATGTGATGCCAGAGATGAAACTTAAAGGGTGAGCAAGAGTTACCCTAGTGAAGCGGGATGGAGTTATAGGCATCCCAGGGACATGAGACAATAGGCGTGTATTAATTAAGGGAAGAATAGCTGCTGCAACAAACTAAAAATTGTATAATGGCTTAAACATAATGGAAATTTATTTCTCACTAAGGGAATATCTGAAACAGTGGCTGGCTCTCCTTCACACTTTAATGCAGAGACCCAGGTTCTTTCCATCTATGGCTCTACCATCTTCCACATGGAACTTCCAAAGTTGGAAAGGGAAAGAGCATGAATAGCATGTGGAAGATTTGATGGAATGGGCCCCAAAACAGCATTCATCACTCTTGTTGACATTCCACTGGCCAGAGCTGGCTCAAATGGCCACATTCAAAACTGTAGCAGAGGCTGGGAGATATAATTTATCTAGAGTCCCAGGAAAAAGAGCTAGCCAGTTTCTGCTACAATGATTAGGAGGTAAGAAAATGGAAAGTTTGGTGTGGAGTGGGAAATGAGACAAAACCAAGACCAATTTGGTATTGCTGAAATTCGAAGGCAGAGAAGGTGTGGAAATAGATTAGAGAAGTAAATAGGAACCGGATCATAATTCTAGGTGCCATTTTTGAAGCTCCCACCCCACTCCAGGCAACCAACCTCAGTATTTTGCATATATAATCTCCGTATTTTATATATATAATCTCGATTATGATAGGGTATCTGTCCTGTGGAGAAGAGGTAGGAGATCTTCTATTGTTGTACAGCAATCCTATTTCCTAATAAGTGTATAAAGCTTCACTGTGTGCAAAACACACACACATATATATATATATATACAATATTTAATACTTATAAGAATATGATGAGGACAATATTCCCATGATTCTTATGCAGTTGGAGAAAATTGAGGCTTTGAGAGATTTCAGAACTTGACCAGGGTCAGATAGGTCCATCTCTTTATAAGCACTCTTATCCACTATATTATACTATCCTCCAAAGAAGATCTCATGTGTCATAGTAAGGAGTCTACATTTGAGCCCTCTCTATTGCTAAATTTGAGCTCCCTCAGATTCGCTCAGACTTACCTGTAATCAGAGGCAACAAGGGGCCAGGAAGGACTTATGAAACCATGAATGCATCCTTCTTGGGGCAGTACCTGGCTCTCTGAGGTGAGGAAGATCTCTATTTTTGGAGAAAGGGGATTGGAAGCTTCAGTGCCCTTCTCTGAGCCCAAAATGATCCACCTAAGGACCTGACAGTTCTCCTACCACCCCCACTTCTGGCCTCCTCTATTGCTTTGGAGCACTACAACTGGGGATGAGGGGAGCATAAGCAGGGCCTACTTATCCATTCAGCACAGTAGAAACAATACTTTTAAAGGCCCACAAAAATATTTTAATTAAAATCAGAAGACAAAAGTGAACTTTAGCTTGAAGGAGATATTTTAATATATAATATCAATGTATTCATTTTTGTGCCAATGTAGTCAGTCATAGAATATAATTTTAATAGGGTTTTTTTTTATAGAATAAGGTCCTTATGAAAGCAAAAGTGCTTAGTCTACAAAAGTCATAATGAGGTTGGTGTGTGAAAATAAATGAAGAGGGAGGAGAAGAGGGTTATGTGTGTGTGTGTGTGTGTGTGTGTGTGTGTGTGTGTTTCAAGGCAGAAACTGAAGACCCAGAATTTCTGGTACTCAACTCTCCAGCTCTTAGAATTAGGGTCGCAGGTTGCCAGTGTCCATCTCACTGAAATCCATGCATATGACATGCTCTAAGGAACCTGGAACCTAGAGCCTGCATAGATCTGTGCTATAGGAGCTGTGCACCTCCCCATCCTGGCACAGTGTCCACAGCTCTGAAATCCCACTAGTGTGGGAGCTGGGAACAGGGTAGCAGGACTAATCCTTCAAATAGCACAGGGAGGATTATCCCAGCCTCCAGCAGCAGCCCAGTGGGCTCATTCCTGGGCCGGGGGGAGGCCAGAGAAGGGCGGCTGCCCAGCAGAAGCTTCTGTGTGGGGGCATGGCAAGCAAGGAGGGGGGTCCTAAGGGGTGGGGCTAAACCTCAGAGGTGAGATTATGCAAACCAAGCCAATTCCAGCCAGAGATGTGAAGCTTGAAAAACCCAGCCTGGGGGAAAGAATTTAAATTATAAAAATCTAAAAGTATAAAATGTGAAATAATCCCTTAAGGTGCTTATTTAACAACCAAATCATTCTGACACAATGAACCATATGTGAAATGTCCTTCCCAGCACCCCCTCACAAACCCCCAACAGGCACCTTCTCTCCCACCCACATTACCACCTATGCTCAAGTACTTTTTGGGTCCCTCCTTCCCATCTCATAAACAAGCAAATACTGAAATCCCACCTCCTCCAGTGGGCGACAGGAAGACAAGATCCAATTTCCTGGGGCCTCATTCGGTGAGGGGGGAATGCCTCCTGATCCTGAAAGTGTGTGAATTTGACTAAAGCAGAAGTAATCAGTATGCAAATTGACTTTCCTGTATGCTAATGTTTATGCATAGATATCATAATCTAGATAGGAGGACCAGGTGAAGAGTGGGCCAGGGGAGCCAGGGCTGGAGATGGGGTATAGGGAGAAAGGGGAGTTGGTAGGGCATGTGAATGTTTGGAAGGAGCCGCTGAGCACAGCAGGTCTGGGTGAACTGAGTGACTAGAGAAAGAGGAAGCTGAGTGGTGGACCCGAGGCTCAGACAGGAGAGACTCTGGTGGTCACTGGCCACATGTAGGTATTGAGCACTTGGAATGTGGCTTGTGTGTGTCACTGAGAAAACGAACTGTTAAGGTGCTTAATTTTAACTAATTAAAAATAAATTTAAAAACGGATACTCCATTCAGTTATTGGAAAACTTAAGTACGTGTGAGACGACTTGAGCATGTGAAAATACTTTTTCGATGTAATTTTGTGAAATCTAAATACAGATCACATATTTTCAATAAAAATTTAGCATCTGAATTGAAATGTGCTATACATGTAAAGTACACAATAAATTTCTAGGACTTAGCAGGTAAAATTTTTTCAAGTATCTATTAATAATTTTTATATAATTACCTGTTGAAATGATAGTATTTTGAGTATATGGGTTAAGTAAATGTACTATTAAAATGAATTTCACTTTTTTAAAGCTTGTTAAAATGTGGTTACTAGAAATTTTAAAATCACACATATTGCTCACATTGTATTTCTAGTGGGCAGCTCTTCTCTAGGTGGAAAGACTGCTAAGAGAGACCTAACTCTGGCTTTGAATGGGAGAGGAGATAAGAGAGTTGGAGGCAGAAGGCTCTTCAGGGAAGACCCAAAGGTAGGTTAGAGGTAGGGTTTGGGGTGGGAGTAGGAGGGAAATGGGGGCTGGCAGTGGGTAGAGACAGCTGGACTTGGCAATGTTAATGTGTTTCATGTGGCAGGCCATGTCTGTTAGTTTATATCACGAGGCCTTAGGTATCTCTTAGCTCCCCCTAGATCTGTACCCCTGAATAACCCTATGCCCTCTTCTCCCCCATCTTTGTTCATGTGCTGGTAGAATATGTCTCACCTATAGTGGTATAACCATCACTGGGCCATAAGCTTCTCCAGCACATATCATGTCTTATTTCTCCCTGTATTCTCAGTATTCACATCATGTTATGGTTACAATACACTTAATAAATATTTTTCTGACAGACAGAACAGCAGTCAAATTGCTGTTTGATTTAGTGGGTTGAGAAGTGTATGTGCTGGGCTGAAGAGAACATTAGGAAAGGGAAGAACAGGCCCTGAGAGAAGGCTCAAGCCTGCTGGGGAAGAGGAGTCCTCATCCCTTCGGGAATTTGTGGGGACCTCTGAAGACTGGAAGGGAACTGTGTCTGTGTCAACCCTCAACCCAGCAACAACCCCACACCCCACCTTGCATCTGGATTTTTTTTTTTTTTTGCAGTACACGCCTAACTGGTTTCCTGTTTCTACTCTTGACATTTCAATCTGTTCTCAACATGGCAGTCAGAGGTATTCTTTTAAAACATGTCAGATCATGTGACTCTTCATCTCAGAGTAAAGCCCTAGTCCCTTAAATTGGTGCATATGGCAACAGATTCTAAGGTGACCCCCACGACACCCATCACCTAATGTTCACTGTTACACAACCCCCTCTCTTCATGAGTGGGAAGAACCTATGTCTTGCTTCTAACCAAGAGAATATAGCAAAGGTGACAGGACAGATGTGTTTGTATGTATGGTACTATGTTACGTAAGACTAAAACCGTCAACCATTTTGCTATGGACAAGTCCTTGCTGCCTTTGGAGAGGCAGGCTGCCATGCTGTCAGCTGCCGTATGAGGAGGACCATAAAACAAGAAGCCAAGAAGTCCTTCAGCTGACATCCAACAAGAACTGGGGCCTTCCACTCAGCAGACTGCAAGGAACTGGATGTTGCCATGTGAGCTCAGAAGCAGATCCTTCCTCAGTCAGGCTTCAGATAAGAACCCAGCTCTGGCCAACATCTTTTTGTCTGCAATTGAAAAAATAATTCACACGCCATAACTTTTGTCCTTTTAAAGTATACAGTTCACTGGTTTTTAATATATTCACAAAGTTAGGCAGCTATCACCACCATCTAATTCAAAAATATTTCATCACACCAAAAAGAAACCCCATACCCAGCAATGATTAACTATCATTCCCCATTATCCCCTCCCTTGGCCCCTGGAAACCACAAATCTACTTTGTCTCCATGGACATCATTATTGCAGTCGTCCAGAGGACCCAGTGAAGCCATGCCCAGACTGCTGACCTACAGAAACTGTGAGATTCTAAACCTGTGGTGTTTGAAGCCTCTAAGTTTGTGGTAAAATTATTACATGGAAATAGATAATACAGATTTTGTTTCCCGAAATGGGTTGCTGCTGTGACAGATGTCTAAAATGGTGCGAGTGGCTTTGGAACTGGGCATCAGGCAAAGGCTGGAAGCATTTTGAGGAGCATAAAAAGAAGCCTATATTGCCTTGATTAGATTGTTAGTAGAAACGTGAACTTGGAGGACTTGCCAATGAGGATTCAAAGGAAGTAGAAGTTTCATTAATAGCAACTGGAGGAAGGGGATGCTTGTTAGGCAGAGGCAGAAAGCTTAGAAAAATTGTCCCCTGCAGTTATGCGGAAACAGAATGTGTAAGTGACAAACTGGTTTCCATACTGAGAAGAAGATCCCCTAGCAAAATGTTGAGGTGCTGCCAGGTTTCTTCTTCCTGCTTATAGTAAAATGTGAGAGGAGAGAGATAAATTGAGGGAAAAACCGTTTTAAGAAATTGTTGAAAAGGAATCAGGACTTCATGATTTTGAAGTTCTCAGCCTTACCACATGGCAGAAGATACTAAAATTAAGAAATGGCCTCCAAACACATGGAATAGAGATAAACCCTAGTCTAGAGAAAAACCAGAAAGCACGACTGTACAATATTTTGTTAAAATATCATGAAGATCAAAGGATCAGAGTAGAATTGAGTCACATAGAGGGCTGTTCAAGAGATTAAGGATATGATTCATAGAACTTCTTAATCTAACCATGGGACCTCAAGGAAGCTAAAGTGAGTTATCTCTCAGCCATTTCAGCAGGAGTTTCACACAGAGATCTGGGGTGTGGCTTTTGTCTAATGAAGTGAACACCATTGAAATCTACAGAAGACACATAAAGTCTTTGGGAAAGCTATTTCAGCAAGAGCGCTGCCAATTTGGACTGTGAGGGACAGAGAGCATGCAAAAATGAAAGGAGAATTTAGGATGCCCAAAATTACTGGCAAGAAGAAAGCTAACAAAATTACTCAGGTGAAAACACATGCTACCTTTCATGAAAAAGAAAGAATGAGCCCAAGGGCAGAAGCCCAAAAAGAAGAACTGAGGGACATGGAATTATTCTCAGGTCTTAAAATCTAATCAGGGAACACCCAATAATTTCCCAGTTGGATTTCAGAATTGCTATGGACCAATGATTACTTTGTATCGCTCCTGTTACTGCTTTTTGAACAGGAATGCCTATAACTGTTATCTTATCATTAAATGTTATATGTGTGAAGGCAAATAATTGTATCTATAGTTTTATAGACCCAGTAAAGAAAACTCATCTACACCCAAACTTGATTTAGATGACACTCTGGATTTTGAGCTTTATGGGATCTTGGACAGTGGAGATGGTGAATGTATTTGGCAAGTGCAATAGACATGAGTCGTTAAGCAACAGAGAGCATAGTGGACAGACTCTAACGTGACCTCAATGACCTCCACCTTCTGGTATTCACACCCTTGCATAATCCCCTTCCTTTCGGTAAGGACAGGACCTGTATCTTGATTCTAATAAATAAAGAACCTCGTAGGTTACAGTATTTATGTAATTTTGCATCCATGGTCATGTCACATAAGATCATAACACCTGTATTGCTAGGGCACTTTCTTTCTTGCTGGCTTTGAAGAAACAGGATGCCATGTTGCAAGCATGGGGAAGATAAGATGTGTCTCTGCAGCAAGGAGCTGAGAGACACATCCAGCAGCCTTCAAGGAAATGAATGCTGCTCTGAGAGCTTAGAAGCAGATCCTTCCCCAGGCAGGTCCCAGATGAGAACCAAGCTCTGGCCAACACCTTGATTGCAGCCTTACAGAGGACCCAGTTAAGCTGTGCCCAGACTTCCGACCTGCCGAAATTATGAGATAGTATGTGTTTGAAGCTGCTAAGTGTGTGGTAATTCATTACACAGCAGTGGAGAACGGATACAGCCTATTAAGTCCCTTCTCAATCTGAGCCTCACCTACCTCTCTGACCTTACCGGCTGCTACTCCATCCCTGGTTCACTCCATTGTCACCATCCTGACCCCTTGCTGATCTTCAAAATCACCAGGCAAGCATTTGCCTCCTGATTTTTACACTTGCTGTCCCCTCTTTCTGGAATGTTCTTCCTGCACATAAATACATGAATCATTCCCTTACCTCCTTCAGATTATTGCTTAAACTTTGCCATCACAGTGAGGCCTTCCTTGTTCACCCTTCAAAAGATTGTAACCCATCTCCACCGCCATTCCAAACACTCCTTATCCCTCTTTCTCCTTTATTTTTCTCTAATGCTTTTATCATCATTTTTGCCTTTTTTTTACTTTTGAATCCCCAGATCATGGAAGGTGCTCAGTAAGTACTAGGAGAGAAAATAAATGAAGCATGGAGATTTGTGGTTGTTGGGGATGGTTAGGATAATGAAGAGGAAGAGACTGTAAGTCTGGAGGATATTTTCCATTTGTCATATTTCTACAGTCCAACTTCTAACATACTTTTCCTGGACACATTTCTTATAGAAAACACAATCCTGCAGGTGGGGAATGGACTGTGGGTCTATTCCTATGTTCTACAAAATAGCCATGACTATATACATCTAATTACATGAGGTGTGTGGAGGGATTAACACAGTATTATACCTAGTAAGTGGTCAACAGTGATGGATGCACCTCTTGTCTGACTCTCAGTATGCACATAAGGGTGTCTAAATCCAGGGAAGTCAGTAAACTTCACCAAGGCCACTCAGTTATTTCATTCCAGATCTAGGAACTGGAAAGGACGTCTCTTGACTCACAGCCCACAGCTGGAGAAAGTGGCTTACTGGGAAAGCCTCCCTAGGAGCAGTTGGCCCCCTGGAGTGAAGGGCCAGAGCTATGGGTTCAAATCCAGCTCTGCCACCAAAGTGCCACATATCCTAGGCAAGATTTCTCCACCTGGCAGAGGAACTGACGTTGCCCACTGAGCTGAATGCGGGTCACTTTCTGACCACACAAGAGATGAAGGACCTCATCACGCCAACTGGTTGACACACAGAAGGAAGGGCAAGAAGCCCAGAGCCACAGAGGAGCAGGGCAGAGAAGAGACTGGGGAACCACAATGGCCTCGACAGGCCTTTATCTCGTCTTCCTGTACTCTTCTTTCTCTCCCCTTCCTTTCTTCTTCTGCCTTACTTCCTCCCCTGTTCTCTGTCCTTTCCTCTCCTCTTCCATGCCTCTGGGTTTCTCAGTCCCTATCGGTGTTCATCTCTGCCTCGGTTTCTGCCTCCTTTCTGCTTGCTTGCTTGCTCCCTCTGCTGCTCCCTTCTTCCTGTCTTTCTCAGCCTCTCCTCCAAGCCCAGGCCAAGGCTCTGCCAGGGCAGCACACTTCTACCCCACACTTCAGAGCTGGGAGGGGTCTGCAGGAAGCTTTGATTAACTCTGTGGCGAATATGTGCACAGACTAGAGTCATTCCTGTGCATGGGTAGCATTAAGCTCAGACCTGTCTCTGATCAAGCCAGTGCCTGAGGAGTCTGCATTGGGGCCACATTCCAGAGACCAGGCACAGCCAGAGGTCAGGACTGCAATGTAGAAAAACCAGTTGACCTGTTCTGTTCCACTGTTCCATGCCTAAATAAGCTGTGTGACCTTGGGAAAGTCACCAAAATTCTCTGAATTCCACTTTCCTTGTGTACAAACTCAAAAGAGTAATACTCACTTTATAGGGGTGGTTTGAGGATTCAGTTTGATTAAACAAGCATTTCTCTAGTGATTGCAATGTGCTAGGCACTGCGTTAGTTGCAGAAGAAAACAAAGACGGATTAAATATGTACTCAAAACTCAAGGCAACTGAGAGAAACTGATATTTGAATGACCTTTATTCAAGCATAATGAAAAATTCTAAAGAGAGGTACATGAAAATGCACTATAGGACAAAGAGAAATATGTGATGAGCTCTGATTGGGAAGAAGGTTGAGATTTCTCAGAAGTGTGTTGTCAAATAGAATTGTAACAGGCAAAGGAGAATGGAAAGGCAAAGATTGAGGCAGTGACATGAACAGAGTTATGTAAGCATGAGAAGGGATGGTGTTTGGAGGGATGTTTTGGTAGACTGGAATGTAGCATATTGGTGCATGATACAGTGAGAGGCAAGAAAGGCACTTGATGTCCCATCATAGCAAGATTATTTATGCTTTCAAACCTTTTTTTTTTACTGTGATCCACAGAAGAAATATATGTTACATCTATAGTCAGTACATAAACATATATATGTATAAATAGGTAGATCTAACTGAATCAGTTTCAAAAGATAATATTTAACCTTATCACCTGTGATGCACTCTGTTTTCTGTTCTATTTTATTTTATATTTTTAAATGACCCATCAATTGATGTTATGACCCACTACAGCCTGCATTTTGCAAAGCATTGAAGATTTTTTTAAGGTAGTGACACAAAATTCGAAGTGGGGTGGGATGGGAGGCAGAGCAAGCCATCACGAGGCTGTGGTAACAGTCCCAAGGAGAGATCAGACCATGAGGTCTGGGATTGATCAAATGAGCCCAGAGCCAGGAGAGAGCTTTGAATGTAGTTGTCCTCAGTAAATACTTTTGGAGTTGGAAAGTTTAAAGTGCTGTGGTAATGTTGAGATTCCTGGCAGAGCAGGGCAGGGTATAATTTTCCTTCGGAGCACATCTCACTGTGGCTCTCTGGGTGTCTGGCAGAGCCAAGCAGACTCCAAACCCTGGCCTGTCATCTTGCTAGCGTTCCCTTTGGGTACAGTGAGGACTGGTGCAGACAAAATGGATGGCTCAGGCTAAAGCCATCATTATAATGATCTCCATAGCCTCCATTCCAACCTGTGCAGTTAGCGATGGGTGAGGAGCATCATCTTCATATACAAAGAACATCACATGTTTTTCTAGATCTAGGCCAAATCCTCAAGGCCACTCTCTCTCTTCTTCAAAGAGTAGGAGTTGCAGTCCTACTCCATGCTTGGCCGTTATGCTCAGCCATGGGCCCAGGCCTGGTTGATGGGAGACACTGAAAAGACCAGAAACCTTAATACCAGATGGTTCTGGCCCCAGCTTTACTACTTCATAGCTGTGTGATCTTAGGGAAGTTACTTCACTTCAGTGAGCCTTGTTTTTTCTCATGTGTAAGATAGAGATAAAAACACCTCCCGCCTAATGGTAAGATTAGCAGTCCTTGGTTCTCTTTTCACTCTATCTTCTTCACTTAGTGAATCTTATTTACACTCATGATTTCACTTAAAATATTTTATATTAAAATATAATTTACGTGCAGTAAAATTCACACATTTTAGCGTACAGTTCTACGAGCTTGGACATGTGTGTAGTCATATAAACACCACCACAACTAAGATATAGAACAGTTCCAACAACCACAAATCTGTGCCCTCTCCACCCCTTTGCAGTCAACCCACTCCAGCAACCACTGATATGATTTCTATCACTAAAGGTAAATTTTGCCTGTTCTAGAATGTCATATAAATCGAATTATACATAAGAACTCTTTTTTTTTTATCTGACTTCTTTCACTCAGCATAACATTTTTGAGATTCATCCATGTTCTTACATGTACCTGCAGCTTGTTTCTTTTTGTAAAAAAGCAGTATTCCAATGTATAGATATCCCACAATTTATTCATCCATCCATTCACAACTGATGCACATTTGGGTCATTTCCATTTTGGAGTTGTTATGCATAAGCTGCAATAAACTTTATTTTGCAAGTCTTTGTGTGGACAAACATTTATTTATTTCTTTTGGGTAAATATCAAGGAGTGCAGTTGCTGGGTTATATGGTAAGTGTATGTTTAAATTTTGAAGAAATTGGCTAACCATTTTCCAAAATATTTGTACAACCTTACATGTCCACCATTAATGTATCAAAGTTCTGGTTGTTTTACAAGCTGGTTTTGTCAGTCTTTTAAAATTTTAGCCATTTTAGTGAAATACTATCTCACTGTGGCTTTAATTTTGCATTTCTTTAATGACTAATGATGTTGAGTACTTTTTATGTACTTGCTGGTGATTTAGATAATCTGTTTTGTAACGTGCCCATTTAAGCCTTTTCCGTGATGGCAATTTTTATTAATCAGTTTACTTCTGTCCAAACCTCACTCACATCTGGACTCTGGATGAATATGCCAATGGCATTCTTGAGACCTCTGCTTGGATATCTCAAAAGGACCTCAACTGAATGTAAAGATAAACTCATAACCTCCCTCCCTCTTCCTCCTCTCTTGGACCATGGCCTCCACCATGAATACCTGTTTCAGTAAATGACCTCATCATCCACACAGTGGCACAGACCATAAACTCAGAAGTCATTCCTGATACCTCTTTTTCTCTCATGTCCACCCACTACATCACTTTTCTTCCTATTTATCTCTTGAGCCCATTCAGTTCTCTCTGTCCCCATCATAATCTAAGCCACTATCATCTCTCTCCTGGATTAACCTCCTTTCTAACTAGTCTTGTTCCCTTCAGGCTCTTCCAGTATGTAACAGTCAGATCTTTTCAAAACACAGATTTGATCACATTACTCTCCTATGTAAATTCTCAATGGCTTCCCATAACTTTTCAGCTAAAGATCAATTCTTTAATATGATTTATAAGACTGGACCGTGCCTCCCTTAGCCCGCTAGTTTTCTTTTAGCTGTAATGTCAGCCTTTCTTCTATCTAGGGTTCTTTGTATGTGCTGTCCCCTCTGTTTGAAACACTCATTCTCTTTTCTTTATCTCACTAACACCTGTTTATTCTTCATAACTCATTTCAAACATCAGTTCCTCAGAGAAGTCTCCCATGACCCCAAGGCTAGAGTAGGTCGTGCTACTACATGCCATAAGACAACCTTATAATTTTCTTACTTGGCACTTACCAATTTATAATTATATATTTCTAGGGTTGCTCAATTAACATGTTTCTCTAGACTAGTAGGCTCTATGAGGACAAGGGACTGCATTTCATTCATCACATGTCCATGATACCTCACCCAGGGCCAGCTACATAATGTGTGGCGCCCAGTGCAAAATGAAAATGCAGTGCCCCTGTTCAAAAAACAGGTAAAAGTACTGTTAAAGGTATTAAAATATACAGCTGTTTCCTTTATTCCATGTTCTCTCCACTCCTCACTTGTGGTATTTTCACTTTCGCTGTTTAATGTCATTCTAAGTTAAAATATAGATTTAAATTATTATCATGAATTTTATCATTATATTATATGATGAAAATTTTAAATGGATACGTGAGCATTTAACTTATGCATGGAATCACCAAACGACACAATTCACATTTCATAGTTTGTCCATGTGTACGTGTTTTTTTTCTTACCAGAATAGTGGAAATGCTGCACAAAACGAACTCAGATGTTTCTATTTCACTTCTTGACATATGCACATTCTATCCTAATACCTTGGGTTACTGATGAGTGAGAAAGGACTTAAGGGAAAGGAGCTATAGATTATTATAGGTTACTCTAGCTCTTCTTTCCCTTCTATGTCATCATTTCAGCATAGGTGCTGGTTAATACAGAGATTAACAACAGTAGGAAAGGATATGATAAAGTTCCTTGGTCAGTTGTGTTTCTTTGAATATCATTGTCTCCTTTCTGAGTGCAGAGTAGGTTCTGGTTTGAATGGAAAACACAGCTTCTCAGGCCTTTGAGCATGCCATTTACTCAGTCATAGACCCAACGTCCTGCCCTTGTACTCGATTTGAGTGTCCCTGCACTCCCCCTGGGGTGTAGGGTAGTTTCATCAGAATTCTGTGCTCATGGAACATTGAGAAGGCTATATGTGGGTGGTGTGGCAAGGAATGGCAGACACTCACATGACATGAATTTCCTCTGTATGCATGCTCCACTGTCCCACTGGACTTCACTTACAAAACACAAATGTAAAGATAAAATTATTAATAATCTCAAGATGGTGACAATAAAGCTTTTAAACCAAGTGCAGGGCCCTTTTGAGCAAAGGATCCTGTGTGACTGTACATATCATACACTCATGAAGGTGTCCCTTCCAAACATATACAGTAGATACTCAATAAATGTGTTAAATAAATGAACCAAGGGTTGTCACTTGATAGAAGAAAAATAGTTCATTTGGTTTTGATAAAAACTAAAGACCTCTCTCTTCTATCACCTTGGAGATTCAACATAAACTCGAGAGGGGCACCACTGCTTGGAATTGCCTGTCTTGGGGAAAAACACTTCCATCAATATCAGAGAGTGAGGGGGTGGAAGAAGTCTGATGAGTCTCACCTGTCAATTAATCACTGCACTTTGCATATACAGCATGTAACACCTCGTAGCCTCAGCTATTAAGACCTGGCCTAAGTGTGAATTAAGCTTCACAGCTCACTGCCTTCATCCACTTTGCTCCCACCCCAATCCATTTCAGCCTCTGCTCTTGCTCCAAGAGAGAGTTGAAGCTGCTAGTTCATTAGCAGAGGATCTCTGGGACCCATCCTGAAGGGGACAGTGAGCAGAGCAGCTCAACCAAGGGTAGACCCACTGGCTGCTGAGAGATGCTCAAATTCTTTGTCTCTGGTCTTGACTTCTGGTCCACAATTTGACATGTGCAGAAGGATATCTGAGAATTGCAAAGGCTGAGTTAAGAGACCTCAGCTCAAGATTGGGCTTTATTAAACACACTCCATTGTGTGACCTTAAGCCTTAGGCCTCCCTCTCTGGGCCTCATTTTATCTTCTCTCAAATGAGAAAATGAAATGTATAAGTGGTTCATAAGCAGTGTTCTCAGAACTTCCAACATCTCAGGATAACATCGGTTGGAGGATGGGGGAGTTTCCCCAAGTTCAGGCAGTGGTGGTGGTGGTGGTGGTGGTGGTGGTGGTAGTAGTAGTAGTAGTAGTAATAGTAGTAATAGTAGTAGTAATAGTCACACAGCACTCACTGATCCAGGTGTTACCACAAATACTTTATATGTACCAACTCATTCAGTAGTCATAATAGGTTTTAATTATTATGTCCATTTTCAGATGAGGAAATTGAGGAGCTATATGGTTAAGTGACTTGCTCAGGGTCACACAGCTAGTAAATAACAGAGCAGGAACTTGAACTCTGTAGTTTGGCTCTAGAGTACATTTACTTAACTATACTATTTCAATTTTATTTACCTATCCATCCATCTATCCATCTATCCATCCAGTTCTGTGTAAGAGTTTATTTAATGAAAAGGATCCTTCTGAAAAAATTATAAAAATACTAAAAAATTTGAAAAATACTGAATATTGCCATTCAAATTAAAGAAGCTCCAGGGGGTGGGATACTATGCCTGCTTCCCATTTCCTGGGTCATTCTTAGAGCAGTTTCTGTGGGTGGGGCTGAGTTGGCAGCAATCAGAAAAAGAGAATATTTTAAAACAATTTGTCCAACGCAATACCCACAGCTTGTGTGTAGACAGATACTACACGGAAAGTTCAGGCAGCTTCGTACTGGCTTCCTCTCTACTTTCCACTTTCTTATCTCTCAATCTCTTCCTAGAAGGAAGAGCTGGAAGGGAATTAGGAATTGACTTATATAATGAGACTTCAAGGGGCTGACCTCAGACCAATGGGAAAAAGGTAAAGGAAGGCAGATCACAGCTCAGTATGAGAAAAATCTTCCTAGCCATTTTGTCATCCTAAAATTAGATAACCATCTTGTTATGCAAAGACTTGTTTGTCATGGAAAATTTTGGGCAGAATCTGGTAATCAGAAGTAATGTAGTAGCGATACTTGTGTTTAGGTGGAAGGGTGTCCTAGGTGAGCTCACAGGTTCTTTCTTCTCCTAAATTCTGTGATTCCACCCCAATCACCAAATCTACTGTGGGACTCTTGAGGTCCAGAGAAGGGCAGCTTGTCAGGGTTGAGAAGACTGATCGGAACCAGTAACCAGGGTTCTTATGCCTGTGACTCCACCTTTAAACTTTCTCAGATATTCTCAAAGAGACCTCAGGGTGCCTCCCCTCAAAAGAGGGGGAAAATTCTCTCTATGTCTTTCTCGCTACAGGGCTTTTTGGATTATCCCAATGTGCCTGTCAAGGAAGCCTATGACATTCTCCAAATTCTAGGTGGGCCATTGACTGGGGCTGGAGATGGGGAAACAATGAGGAATGTGTTCCAACCTTCACTTGGGCCCACAGCTTCTGTTTAGATCTGGGCTTATGCCTCAAACACTTTCCTGTTCATGTAGAAAGAACAGAGTAAGTGACTCACCCAAGTACAATAACCAGGCGAATGAAATCAGTCTTCTGACTCCAGGGAAATCTCATTGCTCCTACTAAATGCTAAAAACTAAGTAGCTTTTATCTATGCCAGATATTGTGCTACCATAGCAACCCCACAATATCCACTGAGAAGGTGAGGAGACTAAGTTTCAGACAAGTTAAATAACTTCCCCAAGATCACATAAGTGAAGAGGGGCAGATGAGGGTTCAAACTCATCTGCCTTTTCCAGAACCTGTGTTCTTTTTTCTATGACTCCATTACATTCCTAAATACAGAGAAACTATAAAGAGATAGTATCTTGGGAGGAGAGGTGCGAAGGCTCTGTTCAAGCCAGAAAACTTTGGGTGCCTTCTGAATGTTTCAGAATCTGGCAGGATTGGATCCATCAGGTGGGCAATTAGGGGTGAATAAGTCTTTCCCAGCCCCAAATCCATTGTAAGACAGCCTCAGAGACTCCCTCTGAGGCCCATACAGTGAACTACATCCCCTAAACTGACCTTTCCCCGTGTGAGATGTGAAAAAGTTGCCTCCAGGGCTGCATTTAAGAGAAGCCCTGGCTGAGAAAACCTAGGATAGTCTTGTCCGAGTGGAATTTCTGCTGTTATTTACTAGCCTTGTGCAAGTCACTTTTTTGTGTGTGTGTGTGACCTGTTAACTTTTCTATAAAATGGGGTTAATAAAAATACTCAGTAGGCTTTTGGTGAGGACTAAATGAGATAGTGTATCTGTGAAAGCACTTTATACATAACTCCATTTAATTGCACACACGTCTTGTTCACCGCTCACTGAGAACCAAGTAAAATGAAAATATATGATCATACATTATATGCATTATTTATTTATTCTTACAATAACCTATGATGTGTATTCAGTTATTATTCTCATTTTACAGTTGAGGAAACCAAGGCCCAGAGATATTCAAAATGTAAAGTGACATACAAATGTTGGCTACGCTTATCATTACTATTATTGTATAATAATAAGGCAAATGTCTGTGAAAACATATCCAAAAGATCACAAGGGGAGGCTGTATTTTCTTGACTTCCCTGTAGGCTGATAGCTTGATTTATTTCTAGTCCTGGCAACAGAATACATAAAAAGCATATATGAGTCAGGAGAAGTTCTGGCTATGTGTAGGGGCTTTGCTGCTGTTCTGCCTAGAGGCAGAGGGCTGGACAAAATAATGCTGAATGCCCTCTCTCCTTGTCTAGGATCCACTAAATCTTCTGGGTAGGAGCAGAAGCAGCCACTGTTTCTTCCACAGTCACATCTGCCCATCTGGAGAACTGTCCAACCAGAGCCAGGTGTGAAATTTGTGAGACTCTGTGCTGAAGTGAGAGGATTTTCCCTCAGGGTGAGGCTGCTTGTGGGCGGAGGTGGCAGCACCTTCTTTTCTTATCAGGTAGTTGAGGGAGAGAAGAGGCACTGAACTAAAAGCCTGAACCAGAAAAATCAAATGCCTTGGTGTTCCTGCAGGTGGCTGTTGGGCATCCAAGCCCTCATTAGTATTCCTTCTGCTCCCATCAAATTATTCCGGAATTACAATTTTACAAATGTATATGTCATAGCTAAGAAGGAATCTAGAAATGACCTTGTTCTACAATCTTAATTTTGAAAACATTTTAGTGTTGACAATATACACACTTGTAGAAAAGTACACATACACACACACACACACAATTTAACCAAGTGTCCTACCATGTTATTTTATTTTATTTTCCTAATAGCTTCTCTTAGTCTGGATTTTGCTCATTACATTTCCTAGGTTTTTTGGACACATTTCTGTCTCTTCTAGAATTTCTGTAAATTAATAGTTGACTCCAGAAGCTTGACTTTTTTGCTTATGACATTTTAAAAGAGAGACATCTGAGGCCCAGAGGGGTAAAATACCATTTTCTGTGGCTGCATTCTTCCTTACAACTAAGCATAATTGCTCTTTGTCTTCTCCTCTCACTTCCAACAACTACCTATTCCTTCATTCAATACATATTATTTGAACATCTATTGTGTCCAAAGCTCTGGTATTAGTGTAGTTTGGGGTATGGGGTTGGTTTATAATTCT
Source organism: Macroglossus sobrinus (assembly GCA_004027375.1). Taxonomy (NCBI): domain Eukaryota; kingdom Metazoa; phylum Chordata; class Mammalia; order Chiroptera; family Pteropodidae; genus Macroglossus; species Macroglossus sobrinus. The sequence continues at coordinate 273,911 of PVKZ01000554.1, forward strand.
TACCCTCAAGGAGTTTGCAGTCTAGAGAAGTAGACAACTACACAGATAACTATACAACAGAGTGAACAGCAGAGGGAAAGACACAGATAAGGTGCAATGAGAACCTAAAGAAAGAATAGAAAATGGAAGATACTCATGGCATAAGTGGCACTTATACTGAGCCTTGATGGGACAGAATTTGGACACGCAAGGATTTAAGGTGAGGAAGAGACTTAATACAGTAGAAAATACTAGAAAGACAGAAGAATTGGTTGGATCTAAAAGAGCAAATGGTACAATTTGATTGGAGCCTAATGTTCTTTGGGAGAAGGTAAGGGCGCGATGGTGGAGGAGAGGCTGGCATGCAGTGGCAGAGAAAAGAAGAAACAGCCTGACACTGGGGAGCAAACACATGGCCTGACTCAGGAAGGGGAATTCCAATCTCACTCTTAGGCCTATTTCTTCTAGGGCTTCTCCTTTCTTACATTGTATAGGAGGTGAGTCTGTGCATTAGGGTCTGAAGACTAGAGCGCTAGCTCCAACAAACCTATCAACAATTCTGCTTCAGGAAAGTCATGACTTCCTTGGGCTTCAAAGTTTATATCCTAAGAAGGGAGTAATAATCCCTTCCCTACTTTCCCCAGAGGGTGGATGTGAGAATTAAATGATGATAAATATGAAGATGATTTGCAAACTGAAAAGCACTACACAGATGTAAGGCCTTACTTTTATTACCGTCTATCTAGCCGAGGAGTTCATCACATTTAGGGTGTATCATAATCACTTGGGTTCCTGTTAAAAATGTAGCTGTTGGCTTGTGGCTATGAAAAATTGGCCAGAAACCAAAAACTAGGATTGCACTTGCCCTCCTATTATCAACAACTAGAAAATAGTTATATTTCAATATATTCACATATTTTAAAACCAATTTTCAGAAATTTGGAAACTGGCATCACAAGAGTATGATTCCTGAGGAAAGGAAAACTAAGAGAGCCTACAATCACTTTGGCTCACTGCCTGAGGAACTTTCAAGATTTCAGTGAAGGGAGGGGAATCAAAACAAAGCATAATAGTCTCTCTGAGTGGAAGACACAGAAATTGAAGTTTGGGAAGGCTGAAGTACTTGGAATTTATAGGGCAAAGTACCAGAAAAGAGATTTATAAAGAAAGAGGTTCAGGAATCTGCAGAGAGCCCTCTTTGAATCTGTTGCTGAACACATGTATAGCATGAAACTCCACAAGATTGAGCAAATAATGACTGAGGGATTTTAAGCTGACATGTTCTCAGGGCTCACACAAGGCTGGAAGAGATTATTAGAGTTCTGACCAGCCAGACTGAAGTGAACTTGATGGCATTCAATCAGATGACAGAATGATCACACTACAGTAGAAGGGGTAAATTAGTCTTCTAGTAGCAATTACTTTAGACTTGCCCGAAAACTCTTAAAAACACATCTTGAAAGAATCAAGTTGTACTACAATTAACTTATCTATAAAAACAAAATCCAAATCCAATGCACTTTACAAGAAAACAACAAATTTAGCACTCAACAAAGTCACATTCAAAATGTTTAGTAGAGAATAAAAAATTACTAGACATGTGAAAAAGTAGGAAGATGAGACCCTGAACTGAGATAAAACATAAACATAATGAGGTGAGAAATGAAAGATATAAAAAAAGAGCTAAATGGAAATTCTAGAGGTGAAACTATCCAAACTAAAGCAGAGAGAAAAAAAGACAGAAAAAAATAGTGACTCAGTGCCCTGTAGAGCAATATTAATCAGTTTCGATAGTTTCTGTTGATATATCTTTAAGTTTACTAATTTTTAAAAATTCTGCAGTATATATCTGCTATTAATCCCATGCAGTAAAATCTTCATTTCAGAGATAATATTTTCACTTCTAGAAGTTCCCGTTAGTTCTTTTTTTATATCTACCATTTCTCTCATCATTGTGTTCATGTATTTGTTTAAATCCTTAAACTTATCTGCAATAGCTGTTTTTAAAATCTTTGTCTGCTAATTCCACTTCTCTGTCCTTCCACATTTTGTTTCTATTAATTATTTTTTTCCATATTTTGGATCACCACAATGATAAAAACAATCATGAACTTCTTGACAGAAAATGCAAGCCAGAAGACATCAGAACAATATCTTTAAGTGATGAAAGAAAATAAAAATAAATCTAGAATTCTATACCTAGAAAAAAGAAATTTCAACAATTAAGAAAAAATAAATACCTCTTTTCAGTATAGAAAAAGAGAGAATTTGTCAGCAAGAGACCTGACTAAGAAATGTTAACAAAAGTTCTTCATGTGGAAGGATAATCATGCTAACTGGAAACTTAGAGCTACAAAGAAATAAAAGTGGCAGAAATTGTATATATATGAGTAAATATAAAAGTTTTTTTTAATTACTTAAAAAGATAACTGAATCATTAAGGCAAAAATTATAACAATGCATTGTAGGACTCATAATATACATAGATGTAAATCTATAACAATAACAGTACTAAATGCATTAAAACAGCACAGAGGATGGAGGATGGAAATAAACTGTTGAAAGGTTTTTACATTATATGAGAAATAGTATTATATTTGAAAGCAGACAATGAAAACTTAACAGTGAATATTGTAAACCCTAGAGCAACCACTAAATTAATTAATAAATGAACAGGTAATGTCAATAAGCCAATAGTGAAGATGAAATGGAGTAATAAAAATTATTCAGTTTAATAGAAAGCAGGAAAATGTGAAAAAGAACAAAGATCAAATGAGACAAGTAATAACGTAGAAAATAGTAGATTTAAATCTAATAATATTGATGCATTAGATTAAATGTAAATGATCTAAGCATTCCCTTTAAGAGAGAGATTGTCAGGATTTTTAAAAAGCCAGATCTCACAAAGTATTATCTATTAAAAAAAAAAAACACTTTCAATTTAAAGACAAAGGTTAAAAGTAGAAGGATGGGAGAAAATGTAAGATGTTGTATTAGCTTTCTGTAGCTGCATACAAATGATCACATACTAGTGGCTTAAAACATTCAAATTGATTAGCTTACATTTCTGTAAGTTGGAACTCCAACATGGGTTTGACTAAGCTAAAATCAAGGCATTGGTGGTGCTGAATTCCTTTGTGAAAGCCCTAAGGGAGAAGCCATTACCTTGCCTTTTCCATCTTCTAGAGGCCACCCACATCCCTTACAGAACTTTCTTCCATCTTCAAAGCAAACATCACACTACTCTCACCATTCTTTCGTTGTCACATCTCACTGTGACCATAACCAGGAAAATTTTCTCATCTTTAAGGAATCATGTAGTTAGGTTGGGCATATCTGAATAATCCAGGACAATTAAAGACCCCATATCAAGATCTTTAATTTTAATGGCATTTACAAAGTCCCTTTTGCCATGTAAGGTAACATATCCATAGGTTCAAAAGATAGGATATGGGCATTTTAGGAAGTCATTCTTCTGTCTACCACACATGCAAACATCACTAAGGAGCAAGCTGGAGTGGCTATTAGACAACTGCACATGGAGCATTCATCAAAATAGACCACAAATTGTACCATATAAAAGTTTCAATAAATTTAAAAAATTGAACTCATATGTTCTCTGACCACAAAGGAATTAAATTAGAAATCAATGATAGAAATATTTGAAAGTAACATGGAAATTATAAAATATTTTGCCCTGAATGAAAATGAAAATGAAATTTGTGGAAGGCATTAAAACAATGCTAAAAGAAAACTTTAGAGCTTTAAGTGTTTATATTAAAGAAGAAAGGTCTACAGTCAATAACGTAAACTTCCATCTTAACAAGCTATTAAAAGAAGAGTAAATGGAAACAAAAGTAGGTAGAAAAAAGAAAAAAATAAAGATAAGAGAGGAAATTGATGAAATAGAATATAAATAAACAATAGAGAAAAATCAATGACACCAAAAACTGCTTGTTTGAAAATATCAAAAAAATAAAAAAAAATCTCTAGCCAGCCTGATTTTAAAAAATATACACATTACCAAAATCAGGAATGAAAGAGGAGACATTACTACACAGCCTACAGACATTAAAAGGCTAATAGAAAAATATTATGAACAACTTCATGCCAACAAGGCTGACAACTCAGATGAAATGGATATATTTATGAAAGAGTTGTATTCTTCCCTATTGCTGCTGTTAAATTACCACAAACATAGTGACTTAAAATAAATGTATTATCTTATCGTTCCCAAAGTCAGAAGTCCAAAAAGGGTTCCACCTGGCAAAAATCAAGGTATTGGCAGGATTATACTCCTTCTGGAGACTCTGGAGGAGGGTCTGTTTCCCTCAGTTTTCCAGTTTCTATAGGCTACATGCATTCCCTGGCTTCTGTTTCCCAGATGGCAATTGCTTCACTCTGACCTCTGTTCCTGTTGTCACATCTTTCTGACACTCTTGCCTCACTTTTTAAAGATTCTTTTGATTCCATTAGGCCTATCCAGATAATTCAGGATAACTTTCCCATTTAAGATATTTAACTTAATCACATATTTAAAGTAGCTTTTGCCATGTAAGGTGATATATTCACAGGTTTGGAGATTAAGATTTCTTTGGGTGGTCATTCTGCTTACCAGAGACACAAATTACCAAAATGGATACACAAAGAAATTGAATAGCCCTATATCTGGTAAACAAACAAACAAACAAACAAAAAACCCTTGAATTTGCAGTTAAATCTTCCCACAAAGAAACCTCCAGGCTGATGTGGCTTCAATGGTAGATTCTGTCAAACATTTAGGGAAGAAATGAGCTTTGACTCTATACTAAACACAAAAATTAACCCCAAGTGGATCATAAACCTAAGCATAAAGTAAAAACTATAAACTTTCTAGAATGAAACAAGAAAATATGTTTTTGGCTTTGGAATAGAAAAAAAACTTTTAGATAGGACACAAAAGCATGAAATCTAAAAAAAAAAAATTGGTAAGTTTTTCTTCATCAGAATTAAAACCTTTGCTCTTCAAAGGACAATGTTAAGAAAATGAAAAGGCAAGCCACTGACTGGAGAAAATATCTGCAATATATACATCTGACCAGGACTGCTGTCCAGAATATATAAAGAACTCTTACAATTCAATAAGAAGACAAGCAATTCAATAGAAACAGTGGGCAAAGAAGATATACAAGTGGCCAATAAGCACATGAGAAGATGCTCAACAGCATTACTCAGCAGAGAAACACTCATTTAGGCCATATTACTACTACTACTACTTATTCATTCGAGTTGATAAAATTAAAAAAGGTTAAAAATACCCAAAATATGAAACATTTGAATCTCTCTTACATTGCTGGTGAGAATAAAAAAATAGTACAACCACTTTAAAAAATAATTTGGCAATTTCTTATTAAGGTAAATATATACTTCACATATGACACAGCAATTCCATTTCCAGATTTTTATCCAGATAAAACATATGGAACATATGAAAACATATGGAACATAAAATATATGAAATGAAACATGTTAGTGTATATATGTCCATACAAAATCTTGTCTATTAATGATCATAGTAGCTTTATTCAAAATAACCAAAGCCTGTAAACAATATAAATGTCCATCAACAGGTATATAGATAAATTATGGGATGTCCATACCATAGAATACTACTCAGAAATAAAAAGGAACAAACTATTGATACCTATAACAGAATAATGAACCTCAAAAGCATAATGCTAAGCAAAAGAGAGAGACACAAAAGAATATATACTTTATCACTGTCATTTATATAAAATACTAGAAAAGGCAAAACTAATTTATCTCGACAGAAAGCAGATCAGCAGTTGACTGGGGCTGCAGGTGAGAGTAATGGGCTGCAAAAAGGCATAAGGATATATTTGAAGTGATGGAAATTTGGACTACATGGGTGTATATATTTATCAAAATTCACTGAACTGTTCACGCAGAGTGGATGCATATTATTGCATGTAAATTCAATGTAATTCAATAGAGTTAATTTTTTAAATAAAAGAAAAAAAGTTAAAAATAAAAATATTTGGGCCCCATTCCTAATGGTTGCATCAGAGCAGGGCTTATATGGGGCCACAAAAATCTGCATTTTAAACAAGCCCCATGGATAATTACACTGCAGGTTGTTTCACTTACAGAAATAGTATCCGTCTCTATGAGAGTCCAACTCTTGGAAAACAAATCAGCCAGGCAAGCAAAGAGAATTCAGAAGAAAAGTGTTTAAATTTTTGTGTGCTCTGATTTTATCCCCCAACCTCCACTGTTTAGCTAGAACACTGATTGCTACAAAAGTGTCCTCCTGGGTGCTCTGTTCTCCCAACTGTTGGCTCAGCTGTGGAGAAGATTTCTTCACTCATTCTTTACAAAAGGAAGTTTGCTAGGAAAATAAATGGAAGAAAAGCAAAATAAAAATATATAACAAGTATAGAGAAATCAATATATTTGCAGAGCACAGATCCCTTTCCATAAGGTCATTCAAGTCTGGCACCAGATGGGCTTGGCTGGCCCAGCTCACTGAACACATGGTATTCATAGATATGCTTATCCCTGGGGAAGAGCAGATTGCCAGAGAGCCTGAGGGACCACCTGTGTGGAGAATGGAACAGTACGACAATAGATATACAAAGAGCACTTATAGCCCAGAGGAAAGGGTCATTTCTCTGCTAAATTAGATTAAACTAAACCACTCTAACACAACCTTTCCCTCTGTGAAACTCCTATGGCACTTGCTTTGAAGAAGTCTACAGAAATTTTGATTGGTATTTTAGTTTATTCATGTACACACCATATCTACTCTACTAACTTGTAATCTTGTTGATTATAGTAACTATAACTTATTACTATGCTAGGTGTAGCCTGCATACTCCCTAGTACATAGTACTTGGTGGGTGTTTTACATACATTTATTGTAGAAATTAATGAATGATTTAGTCCATGCTGATTCATATCTCTGAGGTTTTGCTTATGCTGTTCCCCCTTTCTGGAAATTCCTTCCCGCTTCATGTGTATTTTCTCCAATAAGCCTCCTCAGATGCCTAAAGCTGTTGGGCTCTTATAGCATACTGAGCGTATCCCTATCTCATCACTTACAACCATCACTATAGATTGAAATTAAATATTTGTTACCTATTTCACCTACTTAATCATAAGCTTCAGGAAGCCAGAGATTCCATCTTAGTCATCCTTAACACCATCTAGCCTGGAGTTTGGCAGTAGTATGAATTTTATAAATGTTTTTCAAATAAAATGATCCCTTCAGAAGCTTCTAGAAGCATTAGCCCATAACACAGAGGGCCTGGTTTATTTATTCTGTGTTCCTGCTAGAGTGGCCCAAACTGTCCTGAGCTCTAATTCCCAGAAAAGCTCAGCATAAACAACCTTCCTATTCGAAGTTTCCCGTTGGCTGAACGAAGGAGTAGGACTATGTATTCTCTAACATCCCTTAGAGTGTTCCGGGAAATTCCCCAGAAGCATAGATTATTGAGTACAAAAGAAGTAAGTGTGGTCTCTCCTCGGGGGGTCTTTAAGATGGATCCCTAGCCTCTGAGATAGCTGGACATAGGGAAAAGAACTCGTGACCCTTTCGGAGTCCCATAACTTCCTCTTTTTAAATACATCTCTCTCTCTCTCCTTTTGCCACTGTCAGTTTATCTGAACGTCTTCGTGCTCTTAGTCTCTCCTTTTTTCCCCTCTTTCCTTATCGGTTTCTCTTCTCCTACCCGTCCCACCGCACTTTCCTAGTACCTCTACCTCCGCCTCTTCCGCTTTTCTTTTCTCTCCAGATTTATCTCATCCATCTCAGCTCTTCTCCGTTTATCCTGCTCTCCTACCCACTCTCTCTTCTCTTGTCAGCCCTGCAGGAAGCCGAGACTCCTCGGGAAGCCTGGAGGTGGGAGGGTGGGCCTGGCGCCGCGGCCCCGCCCCTCGGTGCGTGTGTGAATGTGTGGCGGTGACGCGGTGCCGGCGGCGGGGAGGGAAGCTGGGCCGGCCGAAGAGGTAAGCGAGCGGATCGCTGGGGCTGCTTCGCTCCCGCGCGTCCGCGCGCTCCCTGGCGCCCGCCGAAGCACAGGCAGGGCGCAGGCGGCGGCGAGCGGCATGGAGAGCCTGCTGGAGAATCCGGTGCGTGCCGTGCTCTACCTCAAGGAGCTCACGGCCATCGTGCAGAACCAGCAGAGCCTTATCCATACGCAGCGCCAGCGCATCGACGAGCTGGAGCGGCGGCTAGACGAGCTAAGCGCCGAGAACCGCAGCCTGTGGGAGCATCAGCAGCTGCTGCAAGCCCAGCCTCCGCCGGGGCTCATCCCCCCGTCGTCAGCCCTGCTGCCGGCTACCCCAGCCACTGCTGCCACCTCCGCCTCCGGGGCCCACGAACAGCTCCAGAACCACGGACAGCTCCTGTCCGCCGCTCCACAGCCCGCGTCGGAGCAACCGCCGCTTCAGCACCAGGGTCAGCTCCTGGCGCAGCCCCAGCCGGGCCCCAGTACCAGGGTTCACGCACCCCAGTCGCCCCACCAGCACCCGGTGGCTCCTGGAGCCGTCGCCGACAAGGAGAAGGAGCGTCCTCCGAGTTGTTGCGCTGCCGCTGGAACCCTCCTTCAGCACAAATCCCCCGCTGCCCTGAGCAAGGGCGTCCTGAGCAGGAGACCCGAGTGAGTGGAGAAGAGGGGATGGGGACTGCTGCGGTAGGAGAAAGTAAAGCAAATGAGTATGAGGACACAAGGGGAAAATCAGGTGCCCCTAAGAGTCTGAAGGACTAGGATAATGTCGAGTGAAAGGATGAGAAGATTCTTGAGGGTATAAGTGTGTCAAGGAGATGTGGAAGAAAGGAGGAAATCATATCAGTGTTTGAGAGGTTTTCGGGGGGGTGTTGAAGCAAAAGGGAGTATCAAGACCATCACTGGGAGTAAAGGAGGAAAGAAGTGAGGTTGAAGTGATTGCAGATATTAAAAACTGGTATTTTTTAAAGGAGACAAGATTTGGAGGAAGTTGGGGTGAATATTAAACTAAAGAAAAGAGAACTGTTGAAAAAATGTTTTTAAGTTAGGGAAAATTTGAACAGGCGTTTGGGTAGTGAAATTATTTGAATAGAGAGCGAGACATGAAAAAGACAGAGGTTTGGCAAAGAGACATGTAAAGAGCTTGAAAGGGGCTAGGGTCTAGGAAGAGTAGAATTGGAATCTCAAGGAATTCAAGAGGCAGAGGATAAGGCTGAAAAAGAGGAAAGATGTAAGAAGTTGGCAGGGGGTGGAGGTGAATGCAGAGGAAGATGAAGGGTGGGAGAAAGCATTTCTCAGAGAACAAGCTGGCTGTTTAACTGATGCAGTGGGAGTCAAAGCCAGGAGTGGCTCATTTAGGGAAGCTTACTCTGCTCTGGCCTGAGTGGGCACCTTTCTTATGAATCTGCACAGAACCAAAGGGATGCAAGGTAACAACCTACCAAGCCAATGGAGGACTCGCTTATAATGTGAGCACTCAGGCTGGTTATAGCTTTTTCTTCGGACTCAAGGAGGATTTCTGTGCAGGGTGGTTGGCAGTCATGGAAAGGGAACAATGATGAGAGAGACAGTTGGCAAACAGAGTTGGTATTTGAATGTAATTCCTGTTTAAATCTCTCTGTTATGGCTGGTGACTGCACACATTATTTCCCTTTCATTATTGAGTGATAACTGGAATCTCATGTTGGGTCCTGAGAGAAACATGCTCATTAACCACCCATGAGGGACTCCAGGACCTCAAGCTCTTTCTTTACTCCCAATATCCATGAACTGGGAATATGAGAAGAGATGAAAGGGGGCTAGAATATTCTCTCCTCTGTATTGGGAAGGCTGTGATCATGTTTACTTCCTTTCTCTGATTAGACGGGAGATGGGAGAACTGCATGGAGAACAGCTCAGGGGAAATCAGCACCTGGTCAGCACCTGACCCTGACAATGGTGATGCTTAAAGAAGTGGGTCGTGGGGTGGAGGGACGGAGGAGAGGAAAGCCAAAAATCTCATCTTCATCCAGTCTTGGCATGCTTTTGGTCTGGGAATATTTGTGAAGATTTGATGTATTTCTTAAAAACTCATTTTCTTCTCACATCCACTGTAGGGTTAGAGAAGTTTGGTCAGGACATGTCAGCTCACAGGCTAGATTTGCCTGGAACCATGGGATCTTAAGGAGAAAGATCTAGGATGATCTTATGTGTCAGACCTAAAGCATTTGATTCATGTCCCAGGAAGACGCAGTTTTCTTCCTCAGCTCCCTCAATGGCCCGTTTGCCCTTCCTCCAGTTTCACTATTTTCTTTCCTTATCTAGCATGAAAAGCAGAATGTCACAGTTTTCCCTCATGCCCATATCTCATCAAAAGACTCAAGATGTAATGTGGCTTTTTCTACATAGTGAGAAAAGAACCATTCCACTCCACTTCCCCAGGGGTAGCCACAGCTTCTTGGTAGTAACAGCTCTTCATCTTATTCCTCTCCTCATGCCCTTTAGCATCTCCTTCTCTTCCACTGTACCCCACTTTCCTTGCATCCCTGTAGGGGACTGTGTGGACAAGAAAGGTTGAGAAAAGATCACTTTTCTTGGATAAGAACTTTGCTGTGGCCCCCAAAGTGGGTTAGACAGCCCAAACTCTCCTGCCAGGTGCTCTTGCTGATAATTCAGGGATTTAGGAATCACTTGGATTCCTATCCAGCCTCATATGGCAAAATCAAAGAGGAACTGTTTTCCTTCCTTTTCCCTTGTCCTGCTTCTGCTTCCCAATAGAGCAGAACAAAAAAGAAATAATTAGAATGGTAGAAGAGAGTGGAAGTTGTTGAAAATCTCTCATTTAGGAAGTTGTGCCAGACACTAAGAGGTTAATACCAGTAGCTCTTTAATTTCTTCAGATACTCTAGCTTTTTCTCTTGTTCCTCAAGTCTGAACACCTAGAGACTTAGAGAGCTTGCGAATGAACATGCATGCCTCACTTTCTTCCTGCAGCTCTCTCTCCCCTTAGATGTGAAATCATGGGCATCTTGGTTTGATGAGTGCTTTTTGTGCCTTTTGGACCATTCATTTTCCCCACTGTTTTGCCTAACGTCAACCCAAGTTTCCCCCACAGAACCTCAGGAAGGAATTATCTTTGCATGGTTGACCCCATCCTGCTCTCTACCAATGACCCCCATTTTTTATGTCTGTCCTCCTCTGCCCATACCTCTCAATGGTGCAAGCCTAGATGAAGCCAGCAAGCAGGGAGAAATCTCCATCCACAGGGTGAGGTGAGGAGGAGAAGAGTAGAACCAGAGTAGAACCAGAGTAGACCCCTCCCTAGCATTTCTCCTGGTGATGTCCCTAATGAGTCCGTTCTCTACTAGGGGTGCTGAAGTAGGAGGAAGAGATGACAGAAAGGGGACTTTGGATTATAATTTCACTGAAATCTTTTCTCACTTCTTATTTTCCCTTCTTTGGCCTCATTATAGTGAGAATGTGGCCCTGATGAGGTTGCTGAGAGGTGAGGAAGGGTTACCAGGGCCAGGCACTGTTAGATGCATTATCTCATCACACAATTTATCTCTTATTCCCAGAACGCTTCTTGCCCAAATCCAGGAAAGGCAAGAGCCCTGGGGAACCTGGGACTGGGAAATAATGGATTGTTTAATTGTCATCAGGCCTGCATTAATACGCAGGCTGGCCTCTCTCTCTCCTTCAGCTGAGGGAGATAGAAAAGTAGTGGCCTTGGAGAGCAGGCCAAGGAAGCAATGATGTGAAGATGGGTGAGTGCAGAGATAACATGGGGAAAAAAGATGCCAAGGGGTTAAAATTCTTTTTCTGTATGCTTCATAGCTTTTGCTAAGCTCCAGCCCCCATTGCTTTTGCCTCTTAATGAAAGCAGGAATCGTAGCTTCGTCCTCTTTATTTTTTCAATCAAGGCTCACAGCATCTACAGAATTGATTATCCCTTTCCTGGCAAGAGCCAGAGCTTCAGTCTGACCTGCAATGGGAGTATATGATCCTATCTGAAGGTAAATGCTTTAGTGTGACCACACCGTCTCTGTTTGAGCACATGTTTGCCCACCCACCCAACCATGGATACCAGGGCTTCCCTATTTTCCCAAGCTCATGGGCAGAGGATTACTGGAAGCTGGGTAAGGTTCTTGCATTATAATTCAAATTTAGCTCCTACCCCAAACTCCTCACCTCCAAGTGGCCATGAAGTCTGAATGGCTCAGTAGTAGCTCCTGTCCTCTTTTCTATTCTTTCTTTCCTTGTCTTCCTTCTATACGCATCTTATTCCTCACTATTTTCCCACTTTCTCTTTTTCCTTCCTTCTCTGTTACCCCTTTCTTCCTTCCCCTCACATACTTTGTTTTCCCATATTTTCTTCTTTCTAACTTTGCTTCTACTTAAGCTGCATGTGAATGTTTCTACCTCTCTATTCCCGTTTTTTCAGCATAAAATAAATCTTAGGACATAATTTGAACTCCATGATTTCACAGTGACTGGAGGCCAGAATATGGCTAGAAGATCATTGGATGTGTTTTTCACCCTGTTATCTAAGATGCTGATTGGAATAGATATCTCTACTTGGAGAAACTCATGACTGGGCCACCCTGGGAGATATTAAAAGAGTAGGAAGGTCTGTCGATGAGTCAACTCTGTTGTATCAAGTGTCTAGTCCATTCAAATCCCTGCACTCTGTGCTGTGGAAAGATAGGAAAGAAGCAAACATTCCCAGATCAACATACAGGAAACACATATCTAGAAACATCGAAGCGAGTGTAAGCAGATTGTAGTTGCATAGAGCTACCCTCTATCAGAACAGAGTAAGGTGAAAAGGGTGGGCATGCAAATCACATTCAGAGCCTAGAGAGAAGGTTTTATTAAAGTCAAGGGTTTATATCAGGAACAGGAAGAGTCAAGGATAGCTGGATAAGAGAAAGAGCCCGAAGATTTGGTGCACAGAGGTATCTGTATTGCATGTACATGTCATCCCATCCTCTGACAGTGCGGTCCCCCACTATTCTGATCCTATCCCACCAGCCAAAATCCTATCAATAGGGTAAGGAGAGCCGCAACACCTCAGTGTCCTTGTCTACATTGTGCCTAAAAGGTCTGGTTGCTAAAGAAAGAGCATTTTGGCCAATCCTCACCAACCTGCCTATCCTTCTCTTCCCCTATCCCCAGTAAGGAGAAGACTTCTAGTAGTAAGCTGGAAATAGGGACAGAATGAAGGCTCAGTGAGAAGAGGGAGTGTGTGTTTTTTTGCTCACCTGGAAGCTGGCACGGAGTGGGCACTTGTAAAGATCTGCTGTTCCCTGCCTTTCCAAGGGCCCAGACTGTAGTTCTTCCCTCCCTTTAATCCCCAAATAACACAGTTCAAGAGATACAAGTCATCCCTGGCTCCTGGGAAATGTCAATGGCCTTCCTCCTCCTCACCAGTACCCTTTGCCTTGCTGCACCCCTGCTCTCTCCTTTCTTACTCCAGAGTCTTTCCCAGGCCCACATAGTAACACCATAGACCCTCACAAAGGTATCCTGGGATATTTTCCCATTGGCCTGAAACCAAGCAAGAGGAGCAGCATTTGGTCCTGCTGATTCAGCAAATATCTGTGCAGCTTGAGTTTCAAAGGTCACTCATGAAAAAGGCAGATGGGGTCCAGTCTGGATAGAGAGCCAATGAAAGAGAACGTGATATGAAAAAGGAGAGGAGAGCTGGGATACAAAGCTCCATCCACAGTGTGGAAAGAGACTCAGATCCTAAATTTAAATCCCATGCAAAAATTTTTAGGCACACTGGCTTTGTTGGGAGCCTAAATATTTTTTCATGGGGGCCCAAGCATACATTCAGTGACCTTGGACACAGGGCAGTAACCACTTAGTAAGAGGTTTCATAGTAAAAGGTCTTGAGGATACTCTCATTGCACCTGGCAGGTTCCCCAAATACAAGGCCATCTGGCAGAATTTCTTAAGCTTGGGCCACTGCAGCTCCTTCATCCTCTGCTTTGGAAAAAGCACAAAGTACAGGTTCCCACATAGGCTGCAAAGGGTTTCTTGTTTCCACGGAGAAAAAGGGTAGTCGTCTTCATTTCAAGCAATGAGGAAATTAACAAACAAATAAAACAGGAACAAGAATAGAATGAGGGAGAAATTAGATTTTTCAGGCTGAAAGGAATTTAAGGAAACCATAGAATCACAGAATTTTCACAGTCTAGATGGTTAAAAACCTGGGCTTTGGTGTCAGGCCTTGTTGGATATGAATCTTACTCTACCACCTACCAGCATGAGACCTTACCTTCATTATTTACCTTATTGGAGCCTCTGTTTTTTTCCTTTATAAAATATAAAATAATATATACTTTGAAAGGTTGTTGTAAAGTTTAAAAGTTAAATAGTATAATTGGCTTAGTACTGTTTTGGGCATACAGTAAGTGCTGAATACATTGTAGCATTTCTACAATGTATTCAGAGATAGAGAAACAGGGGCCCAGGTCTCATCCACAGTCAGACTACAGCAATAGACTGGAATCTAGATTCAGGATTCCTTCTCTTCTTCCAGGCCAGCTTTCTATGTGTGCTTTTTCTCGTCTGCCCCTCTTTCTCTGGACAATGCGTATCTAAGCCATTCCAGGTACATGAATGTGGAGCTTAGACTGAAATACAGCCAGGCAGGACAAATCCACCATCCTTAGTGATCTGTGGGGAAGGCTCACAACTCACTGGCTGGGAAATGTTTTCTTAAGCCCCCACTTAAATCTGATCTGTTGCATTTTATGATTTTTTGCACTTTTCTTAAGGACAGCAAAAGAATCTGAGTTATCACCCAGTGCCACTTAGTGATAAGAATGATTTCCCACATTTTTTAAATAGGGAAACCATAGTCTCATCTAGTATATAGACTTGTCGAAGACAAAAGGGGAGGATGGGAGGAATGAAGCCAGAACCAGGAGAATGCCTCCCAGTTGGAATGAATGAAAGCTACATCTGCTTCTCCAAATTCTTTCATCCTACAGGATTCTGAGGTCAGAAAGCTAGAAAGAAGAGAGAGGACCAAAAAAAAGAGAGACCTGATGTGTTGTTGTGTGTTTTTTGGTGGTGGTTGGGCAGGCTTTAGGGGAAGATGCTGCTTTTTCTGGTCAAGCTTAGAGAAGAAAAGAGTTTCTTCTCATAAGGACTTTCTTAGATGAAATACCTTCTAGGAAAAACAAAACAAATGGAAAATAAAAAATGGTGGGCTTCTAAAAATTTCTCTCAGGTAGCTATGGCTGAGAGGCCACCATAGGCAAAGACTGTTCTGTGTTTGTGTGTGTGTGTGTGTGTGTGTGTGTGTGTGTGTGTGTGTGTACATCAGGTGGGGTGGTAGGTGTGATGAGCTGTTTTGCTGTTGCTCTTTGGAATATCCCATCCGGGAGGGTTATGTAACTCTGCAAGACTGGTGAATGTGCTGAGTGGTACCTCTCATCCTCTGCGGAAGGGCAGGCATGGACAGAGGGCACGTGGGCCTGTCCAAGTCCCTGCCCCCTTTCTGTGCTGACATCAGGCTATTCCCTCGCACAGCTACAAGGGCTAGAGGGCTTTAGGAGATGGACTAGAGTTCCCTTGACCCTCTGGGGAGTCGGGCAAATGTCAGACCTGGAAAGGTTTTGTAAGAGGTCATTTATTTGGTCCAAACTTCTCATTTGGCAAATTTGAAAACTATGACCTGAGACAGAAGTGGCTGGTGCTTCCAAAGTAACTAGTGGCAGAATTAGAACTAGAACTCGTCATCCAGGCCTCTTGACAGTATACAGTCAGGGACCAAAAGAACCAGTCAGGACTGCTCCATGGGTGTGCAGGGTCAAACGTACAGCTAGTTAGGGGGTTTAGGGGACCCAGGGAGGTCTCTCTGCCTTCCAGAACTTCTTGCCTATGCCAGATATTCTACAAATAGGGAATCCTTTGGGTACTTCAAAGTTATCCTCTTGTTAAAATGTTAATTATCCCAGGACAGGAGGAAAAACAACACATTTAGCTATATCAGCCTTTTACACTTCAACGTGAGTTTGTTTCAGCCATGTCCGAGATAAAGGAGGAGGAGGCCATGGTGACACAGTTGACTAAGGGCCAGGGCAGGATGCTCATTAGGGGTCGAAGGGCTCATGGGGGAGAAGACCCTGAATGATCTTCATTTCTGCTATACTTTGCAAAGAATTGGAACTGCCTTGCCTGGACCTGGCAAGCAAAGGAGAGGGACCCAGGGCGCTCCCACATAGGCTTGTTTTGGAAGAGTAATTATCTGGGATACTTTCTCAATGAGTTCCATGTGTAAAAGTCATAAGACAGGAATTTAAAGAGAATCCTGGTGCTTGCTAAGCTCTTTTGACCCTTTCTAGGATTTTTAAATAATTTTTTGGATGGCGAAATTTCACACAACTCTCTTGGGGTTCGCTATGGGGCAGGAAGATGTGGGCAGGAAGGGCTAGCAGGCAGTAGAGCTTGGTGTTGCATGAGCCTGAAGAGGATGTGGGATGAGAGAGGCTAACTCAACATCTAGGACGTACTTGATAAGCACTGCTTGAATGAATAAACTCTTAGTATGTAGAGGCCAGGCAAGCTCATCTGGGTGGAGGGAAAGGAGGGTATGGTGTCAGGGCTGAAGAACACGTCAGCTACAGGGGGGCCCCACCAGGTAAGTAGGTTGTGCTTAGGCTCGACAGCACAGTTTCTGTAGCTGAGCATGGATGAAAAGCTGGATCAGAGGCTCAGCTTTTAATGCCAGTTGGGGAGTTAGGGGGGCATGGGTGCTCCTCCCAATTAATAGATCCTACCCCAACTCTATCCTCTCCCTGTGTGCCCAGATCAGTCTCAGCCTGGGAGGCTGTGTTATTAAGCATAAAAAAGCACTTTGAGTGATCTCTCTCTCTCTCTCTCTCTCTCTCTCTCTCTCTCACTCACACACACACACACACACACACACACACACACACACACACACACACAGAGCTTTGTCAGAGGTTGAACGAGAAAGGCACAATGGGTCTACGAGGATGGGAGGGAGAGCAAGCCTAAACTGCGGTCATGTCTCCAGGTGGAAAGAGATAGAGGAGAGAGAGCAGGATTCTGGGGTCATCATCTGGCCTGGAGATAAAACAGGAACCAACAACCAAGCTCCAGGCCTTCTCATTCTACTTCTCCACCAGGCAGTGCCAGCTCTGTTCAGGGAAATGTTAGGACACGAACAGGAGGGTGAGTAGGTGTGTGTATGGTGTGGATGCGGATGTGGGACTGAGTGGGTACAGCTGCGCATGGGTGAGTATGTTATTGACTTGAGGTGGGGAGAGGGATGACAACTCATACCATGCAAAAGATGTTGTGGGCCTCACAGCAAAGCTCAGCATAGGCATTCCTCCTGCCTCCCCATGACACTCTGGTCTGTCGCCCTGTCGGGACTCGGGTTTCCTTTTTCTTTCTCAGCACGGCTTGTTTCATCTCTCTTGGCTGGCCAATTGCACCTGCGTCTTCCCCTCTGTAAAATGGGGTAGGTCTGCAGTACCTACATTCTAGGCTTTCTATTCCTCACCCTGTCTCAAGCGAGGAGACCAGGTCTCTGGAGGCTGTGAGCTTCTAGGGAGAAGGCTGCCTGGGGGAGGCTGGGTGGGTGCAGGGGTGAGGCACCTGGGACCCTCTGTAAAGCCGATGCGTTTGGAAGCTCAGGTACCCAGCAGCAGGGAGATGCATGGAAAGCTGCAGTGTGGTGCTTCCCTGAACCGGGCTTGGCCCAGCAGTGGCCAGGGCCTGGAACATGTTTAAAAACAGCAACGGCAACAAAAACTCTACAAAGCAGTTGGGAATCCTAGTTTCGGTGATTCCTGTGCACAGCCTGGTCTTTTCAAATAGATGCCCTGGATACTTCAAACTGGCTCATTTGCATCTTTGAAGTTCTGGGAGCTTCTTCACTCATAAGAGCCTATCATGAAGGCCAAAGGGAATTCCACAGTCAATGATAGGATCGTTGGGGATCCTATCATTCTAAGTAGCTGGACTCCTGAGTCCTGTGCCCATCCTCACAGACCCCAAGTGTAAGCTGGGAGCAAACTCCTCCCTTTCTCTGGGCCAATGGGGACAAACACTTTTTGCCTCTCTCTCCCCTCAGCTCACCGAGTTAGTGGCAAAGAGAGCTGTTACGAGGTTGCTGCAGCACGAAGGACCTAGCTTAGATGTGAAAATAAGGGTCTTAGGAAGGGAGCTCAGGATTGGGGACCGAAGAAGACTGAATTAATTCTCCCTTACAAAAAAAAAAAAAAAGAGGAAACGGACTCCTGTGGGCTCAGTGTAGGGCGACCCTGCCCTGCAGGTCCGAGAAGGATGATGTGAATTCTGCAGGGGTTTCCAGCTTTAACTAGCCCAGGAATTTCCACTCGGTTCCCTCCGGCCATTAATGCAGAAAATTCGGTGGTAGCTGGAAGGCAGAGCCGAGGATCCAGCCTCCTCCTTCCCTTGGGTCCCCGTCCCTGCCCTTTGACCCTAGACTCGTTCCGAAAGCCTGGGGAAAGCCCCTCCTCTTCCCGCCGCCTCCCCGGGGGCTTCTCGGTGGGGAGGGAGGGAACGTGGAGTCGGGCTTGCGGGTGCGTGGGCAGGCTGGCGAGCTGCTGACAAGCAGGATGGAATCTCCCGGCCCACGCGCCCCTCCGCGCATCCCCGCCGGGCGGGCCCCAGCGCGGGAAAGCCGCGCGCCCCCGCCACCCCGCGCACGCGCCCCTGCACCCGCACCCGGCGAGGCAGTGCTGAGTCACTCGCTCGGGAAGCCCAGGCTTGGCTCGCGCCGCACCTGGGCGTTCAGGCTGCGGGCACCCCGCGTGGGCGGGAGGGAGAGCAAGAGGCCGCGCGCCCCCCGTCCCCACCCGTGCTCCTGGGCCCTAGCGCCCCGTCAGTCTCCCGAGTCTAGCTGGTTCCCTCGGTCGTCCCCGCCCCCGCGGCCTCGCGGCTCATTCTGGCGCGCGCGCCGCCTGCCCGCCCACGGCGTCTGAGAGCACCCCGAGCGCCGCCGCAGCCTCCCGCCTGTGCCCAGAAACGCGGGGAGGGGGTTCCGTGCTGTGTCATCACCCAGCCGGGTGGCTCTTGCCGCCGCCCTGCAGCACCCTGGCAGCATCCCGTGCCCAAGACAACGACCCGCTCACCCTACGCTCCGGGTGAGGGCCCTCTGGGCTGATGTGGGCTGCTTTCCCCGACCTCCGTAGGTGCCAGCCCAGGCTGCTGTGAGTTTGAGTGGAGACCCTTTGAAGAAGAAGGGGAGAAGGTCATGGTGGTGGTGGTGGTGGTGGTGGTGGGGTAGTGGCTAAGAGGGTCAGGGATCAGGGTGGTGTCACCGAGGTCCAACTCCTACTCAGCACCCACCTCCCTTAGCCTTCTTTGCCCCCAAGACACCCACCTGCACAAGAGAAGCCCGGCTCTATTTTAGCCTTCCCGTATTTCTATTTGTATTTAATAGGATCGCATAGTCTTAGAAGTTTGGGCCAACCTGTGTTGAGGCATAATAATAGTTCAGAGTGTGCCACTGGGATTGAATCCTGTCTGGGTCATGTATTTCCTCTGTCATCTTGAGCAGTGACATCCTTGGTTTTCTTATCTATAAAATGGGAACGCAATTAGTGCTAACCTCATAGGATTGCTGTGAAAACTAAGAAGTGATGCCAATATACCGAGCAAGTGAAGTGCTTAGTGCACAGAGAGAACTCAGAGTAGTTGCTATTTTGGGAACCTTCTGGCAAGAACTGGGCCAGAAAGTGCCTTTTGAAGGTAGAATGCACTTCCATGCCTTCCTGTGTCTTCCTGATGGCTCAAAACAGGACGCCTTCCCTCTTCGGGCAGCCCCTTAAATATTTGCAGATAGCCATACTTCCTTTCCTGGCCTTCCTGTCCACTCTCTCCCACACTCCTAGTCTTCTTTTCTTTCAGGAGATCTCTCCTAAGCCTACCACTTCCTGCTCCACGTGGCTTTGTGGGTCGCTGTGCCTCATCTCATCACTGCTCCCCTAGAACAGGATCCAGGAGTGAGCCCTGGAGTGCAGCGGGTATGGCCAGGGCCCTGTCTCCCAACCCTCTGCCCCAACCACGCAAATTATGACCCTGCCTGTCTCTGGGTGGTGCTTAGGAACCCCTTGGCTTTCTGAGCCCTGGCCACAGACAGGACAGATGAGCTAAAGACCCTGGGCTCTTTCTACTTGAAGGACTCTGTCCTCCAACTTAATGCAGGTGGCTTTTATTTTAACATTGAAATTCTGAACTGTTCACATGGCCCTGTTGATTTTCATTTTGTCAATGTGGTTGTTCTTTTTTAAATTCATTTTACTCTTTTCAAATAGGTAACATATTAACATAGTAAAACATTTAAAAGATGCAAGAGTTTACAATGAAAAGTGTCTCCCCACCCCTGTTTCCAACCCACTCACCACATTTCCACCCCATCAGCAAACACTGTTACCAATTTCTCATGTATCTTAACAAGGAATTCAATGTACATTCAAGTGTGTGTGTCTCTGTATACACATGCACACACATGCACACACACACACCTTTTTACACAAATGGTAGTATATCATACACTGTTTTGCACCTTGCTTTTTTTTCTCCTAATAATCTATTTGGTGATCCCTCTGTCTTCAGTATAAAAATAATTGTCTCGTTTTTAATAGCTGTATAGTATTCCATTGTACATGTGACTGTGACTCTAGGTCTTCTTCTCTGCTGAGATTTTGGAAGGCAAGCTCTGGATAGCCTATCTCTGTGTAATCATTTGGGATGGGCTTTTCTGAGGATCCAGGGCTGGGAGTGGGCAGATATTATCTAGGGGGTCCATTTGAATGTGGACCTTCAGGTGCTGACTTGCTCCTGTAGTCTTCTATAGGTATTAGTAAATTGTAGTAGAAATAAGATGATCTAGCATGTTTCCCAGCCTGAAAACTTCACCACCCTTCTAGCATGGCTCACCTTTGTTCCCTGGGGTTAGGGGGGCTGCCAGGGTATTATAATCTGGTTCAAAACTAGCTGGGGATGAGTCCTAAAACCCCATCTCCTTCAGGAAATATTCCTGAAGTGATCTGAGAAATAAATTGAGGTTCTCATAGCCTCTCCCACTGTTTACCACCCTAGGCTGAGCATACTCCAGTCCTCGCTAAGTATGAAATCAATTCTTTATTCCTGTGACTTAACAGTGCTTGTTTTCCTCTCCATGTAAGTTTATATTCCTTGCATCTGTATCTTTTCTTTCACTTAACAAATATTTATTGACTGTCTACTGTATACCAGTTACTGTTCCAGGCACTGGGGTACAGCAGTGAACCCCAAACTCCCAAATCCCTTCATGAAACTTACAGAAAAAAAATAAACCAGATTAATAATTAAGACATATAGTACATCTGATGGGATAAGTGGGAGAAAAATAAAACAGAGAAGGGGGCCTTGGAGTAAAGAGATTTGCAGCTTCAAACAGGGTCCCCTGGGAAGACCTGGGGAAGGGAGTTCTCTGCAAGGGGGTTTGGAAGGCATTCCTGGCAGAGGCAACAGCCAGCACAGAGGCCTGTGGGCAGTGCAGGGAGAGTAGTCTGAGGTCAAATCAGAGCTGTCAGTGGGATGTAGGGAGAAGGGAGAACGCAGGGGTGCAGCAGCAATCTAGGATGAAATTCTCAGCTGAGATCGCCAAATCTGCCAGGCAGTGTTTGGAAGTGTGTGGGGGACATTTTAGTTGTCATAATGGCTGGCAGGGGGAGCGGGAGGTTCTAGGTACTTTCGTGGTAGCGTCTTTGCCATAGACATCTTTGCTGCAAACATTTTTGCCCCATAACTAATAGGCCATAAGGTATTTTTTTCTGTAAAAGAGATAAAATAACTACTTGACAGTTGTTTTGTTGTTTGTTTGTTTCTTTTTAATGTCAGTTTAGTTTCATTTCTCCATTGATGAAGTGGTGGATAAAATAGTGTGGTCTTGAAATAGTTAGCATTTCTTTCAGATGATGATTTTTGCCCCACAAATCAGTTGGTTTCTTATTTTGAAAAACACTACTTTAAGAAGAGAAAGAGAGGCTCTGAGGAGCCTCTGTGGGAACACAGAGTTGAACTCACATTTCTCATAGAACAAAGACAAGTGCTTAGGTACAATCCACAAAACAGAATCAGTTATTTGCTCAGTATTGCTGTGAATCTGTACACATTTTAAATATATTCAAATGTTTTGTATTTCACAATAAAGTCTTTTTAATTTTGTTGTTCATTTGTAATTTCCTCTTTTGTTTGTTGTGATTTTATCTTTTTTATAGCAGAATGACCAATTAGTTACATGGCAAAAATGTTTGCGGTGAAAATGCTTGTGGACAAAGCTGCTATAGCGAAACCATACCAGACATGAGAAGGGAAAATGTTGCCCTAGTGGCATTGAGGAGGCAAGGGCTATTTCCTATAGTACACAGGACAGTCCCCACAATGAAGAATTTTCCTACCCCAAATACCAATGGTTCTTGTTGAGAAACACTGTAGGGCCATGGCGTGTGTTGTAAAGAGTTTGGCTATTAAGAAAAACTGGGAACAATTGGATGGTTTTGAGCAGAGAATGCTTACAGGGAACTTCAGCTGCTTGGTTGAGTTTGAATCGAGAATAGAGTGAAGGTGGAAGAAAGCTAGAAACATCGATATCAGGTAGAAAGGTGTTGCAAAGTCCAGGTAAGAGATGGAAGTAGCAGCAAAAGGAGATGAGCAGTCAAAGCAACAATACCTCCTGAGAGATTAATGTGGGGTGTGAGAGAAAAACGAGGTGAGGGTGAGTCTGAGAGTTTGAGCCAAAGTTATTGGAAAGATGAGAGGGGAAGTCTGGGGTGAGGGGATGAGGAGTGAATTTTTAGACTTGTTAAGTTTGAGATGCCCATTAGCTATTCATTCAAATGGAGATGATCAGTAGGCTTTGGAAGGGACTGGGGTTATAAATCTGGGGTAGCTTTTAAAGACTTGAAACTGGATGGCAGCACCTAGGAGCGAATAAAGACGGCTGAAGAGGAGCAAGGATGGAGCTTTAGAGCACATCACTTTCAAGAGGTGGGGATGGAAGCTGAGAAGGAACCACCCAGAGGGGCAGGGGAAAAGCTGGAGGACCATTCTGGTGTTCTAACAAAGAGGTGTTTCAGCGAGATGGGCAGCAACATAAAGTCAAGCACTGGAGCAGGCAGGGGAGGAATGAGAACTGTCCACTGTTTTAACAACACCGAAGTCATTGGTGACCTTGAAAAGTGTGGCTTTGGTAGAGTTATGGGTCTTGGGAGCTTCATTAGTGTGAATTTAAGAGAGAAAGGAAAAGAGACTGAAGATATAGGTCAACCAAATGTAATATATAGACCTTGATTAACTCTTGATTCAGACAAAGTGACTGAAAAAGGCACATTTTTTAAGGCAATCAGGGAAATTTGAATACAGATGACGTATTAGCTGATATTAGAGAATTATTGTTAATTTAACTAGATGTAATAATGATACTGATGTATGTTTTTAAAGTTCTTACCTGTTAGAGGTACATTCTGGGTGAAATGATGTTTTTAGGGTATGCTTTAAAATACTCCAGCAAAAAAAAAAAAAATGGGGGTAGAGGATTGGCAAAATATGTCTGAAATTTCCCTAATAAAATATTTAAAAGATGACAGAATGAGAGGAATTGTAAAAAGTGAGTATAGAAAACTCTTTGAAGAGTTTTGCTACAAAGAGGAGTAAAGAAATGAAGCAATAGTTGGAGAAGGAAGTGGGTTTAAGACTGAAGATTGTTCTTAATTGGGAGAAATAATAGCATAATAATGAGAAGTCATGGGGGTGGGGACTTCGAACCAGGGAGCAATGTGGCTCAGGGTTACAGAAAACGGGGTTCAAAAGGCAGAAGAGGGGGAGCAGTTTCGTACAGAGAGTGCAACTTGCAATCATTCGATATTCATTTATTTAATCTTTCTTTCAGTATCCAAGTACTAATTTCTGCTATTTGCTAGGCATTAATGTATGTTTATTATCTCATTTTTATCCACAGTCTTAATAGGAAGGTATAATTATCCCTATTTCACAGATGTGGTAACTATGGTTTAAGGTATCTCATCCAAGGTCACACACAGCTGAAGTAGAATCTTCAAGATTCACGTATATATAAGCTTTAGCCTCTTATACCCTGACATAGCTGTCCCCACCCTAGGAGGGTCTCTTGTGGTATAGGAAGTGCTCCCCCTAGGTAAGGTCTGATCCAGAACACAGATCAATGTTCAGGGACAGAAAGGCTGAAGGAATCATGCCCATGTGACAGGTGTTCATGTTGCTGCAGCTCTGAACTTGGCCCTTGGCCCACTCATCTCTGTAGTGTCATGCAGGACTGGGTTAGAGGACTGGCAGAATGCCATCTGCATGTAGCCACAAGATGGATGACTTGCATGTCCTTGTGGCCCACATGGACTCAGTCCCTGCACATGCAGGATTTTATGTGAAAATATGTATATGTAGATCTGCATATCCAACAGTGAGTGTGTGTGCATCCATGCACATGTGTGCATAGGTTTGGGGAGTTTAAATTGAATGTGAGACTGGTAATACAGTCAGCCTACTGTATCTGTGGGCTCCTCAACCAACTGTGGATCAAAATATTTGCTGAAAAAATTTACATTGTTGCTGATGTGTAGATGTAGTTAGACCTATTACATGGTTGTGTCTGTACTGAATATGTCTCTACAATACAGTCTAATGTGTCTAAACAATACAGTAAAACAACTATTTACATAGCATTTACATAGCATTAGGTATTATAAGTAATCTAGAGATGATTTAAAGTAAACAGGAGGATGTGTGTAGGTTACATGCCAAAACTGCACACTTTATATAAATGACTTGAGCATTCAAAGATTTTGGTATTTATAGGGTGTCCTGCAAAATCTCCTGGTATACAAAGGGACAACTGTATATTTAAGACCTGTGTGTATATTTTTATGAGAGTTCTAGATATGTTCATGAAGCAAAGTGCGTATGTTAATGAGTGCATAAGAGGATGTGTATGTTTATGTGTATGAATCTGCATACCCAAGCAGGTGTATAAACGTATGTTGAGTGTTAGTGTGTAGCTGGTTTACCAGAAGGAGCAGATGTTTCTGTAGGTATGTGAGTTGGGTGCATATACATGAGCAGGTGGCTAGGACATCGATTGAAGCTGTGGGACTAAGGATTAGCTGGATGAGGTTTTATGTTTCTGTTTAACACCAAGAATCTGCCTGTGCTATGGAGACAAACTCAAGACTCTTCCATTCATAGCCCAGTGGCCACCTCCCCTGCAGATGCCTGCCATGGGGTTGAGCAGTGTAGTGAGAGTGGGTCCTAGGGGCAGCATAGAGCAGGGGAAGGGTGTGGGGCTTGAATCTCAGTGGTGGGATCTCAGAAGGTCGTCAGACTTCTCTTAGTCTTAGTTTCCTCATCAGTCAAATGGCATTAATACTAACATTAATTGTTGTTATAATTATAATATATAATATTATTACTTACTAGCGTTATCCACTGGGATTATTCTTAGGGTATTCAGAAGTGTTTCATAATCAGAGGCACTACACAGATACAGTCATTATTATTGATTGGGATTTATCTTCACTATTCCTGGAAAAACAATGCATGCCTATGATTGATTATGGGTGGATGAGTTACGCCATGTGGGTTTGCTGCTCTGGCGTTATGTCACAAAGCAACCTCTGAATCTGGCTTGGGCTGGATGGCCTTGATCCGTCCTCCTAAGCTGTCCTTGCCCAGCAGTCAGGCACCCGTCTGCCAGGTAATAAAGAGATCTGTTGTGAGGAAAGCTGGCAAGGTGTAGCCAAGCTCCCAGCTTTGTCATTCACACTGAGATGCCCTGCCTGGCGCTGGGCACCCTCCTGGCTCCTTACAACGGTGGCTGAAATTCAAACAAATAGACTTTGAGCTAGGCAACTGAATGGCTCTGGGGTTCATGGCAGTACCACCCAGCTAGGCAGGAAGGAGGGAAGGCAGCATGCAGCTCTGGGACTGAGAGGAAATTTGACAGCTCTAGGGCTGGGCTGGGGTGGTGAGCGTGGAGGAGGAAGAAGAACTTGGGGCCTCTTGGCACACTCAAATTACAGGCTGAGTTTTCTGGTCTGAGTTAAGCCTCCCCAAGACTGCCAGGTTGATACCAAGGCTGTGTAATATTAAGCAAGTATCTTAGTCTCTCTGCGCCTCCTTTTCTGTCAAATAAGGATTAAAATGAAGGTGTGTATGGAAAGGGCTTTGCACACTGCCTCGCACATGTGATGATGATGGTGTCTCTGTGGTATGTACTTGGGCTTTTGTTTCTGTGCATGTGCACATTTCATGTATGTATACATTTAATTCCCCTTTTCTCTCTAGCATCCTCAGTAATAGAGACTTATTCACACATTGAGTCAACAGATGGTACCTACTATATGCCATGAGCCAGGCTAGATCCCGTACTGGATGCAGACAAGAATTGGTTATAGTCGCGGCCCGGTCCCAGAAAACTCACTCTAGTATAGGGAGATGCAACATGTATATAGATATTGACAATGCAACGTGGAAAAAAAATCAATGCTGTAGCCTGCTACTGTCACAAAGAGGCTACTGTGGGAGTCCAGAGGTGAGTGCTTCCAGCCCAGGCAGGGGCAGAGGTCGAGGCCAGCAGGAGTGGAGATGGGGTGGGCACAAGCACCAGCTAGGGAAGACTTTGGAGGGGAAATGTTTTTGGTGCTGGGCCCTGAAAGGTGGGCAGAATCTGGAGATCTGGAGACTGGCACAGCCGTGGGTTTCCTGTTGAAGCTTCCATCCACTTTAGTCAATTTCCTAATCATAATATTCAGATGTAGAACGAAGCTATGCCACCCCCATAACATTGTTTTGAAGCTTTTGAGTTTTCAACTCCTGGGCTGAGGGTAAGGAACTTCGGGTCAGAAGCATCAGGGGCGTACCAACTGGGCCAGGTACAGTTCTCAACACTTTAGATATATTTGCTCATTTAATCCTCACAAGTACACTTTGAAGTAGATGCTTTTGGTAGCCTATTTTACAGATAAGGAAACTAAGGCTCAAGCCAAGCTGATAACTGGGGTGGCAAAACTGGACTTGGAGTACTGGACTTCCTGTACCCCATATTAGTGCATGGTCCAGATGCAGATGTTCTGTGTTGCCCCTGCTACATGCTAAGCATCGTATACGAAGCATGACATGGGTTATCTTGTTTGACCTTCACAATAATTCCATGAGGTCGTTTCTTTTATGACCACTCCTTCCCAACTGGGGAAACTGAGGATGAAGAAGTTCAGCTAATCTCCCTGAGAGTCCAGACCTATAGCTGCTGGCTTTCTATAGAATTATGCTATCTTTTATGGTTTAAGAAAGGGCCTCAATGAAATTCCTTCTCTGACTATTTGTGTCTCACTTGCTGCTCCATGCCAGAGGACCTCAGCACAATACTGATTCTACCCCTTACCAGCTGTTGGACCTCAGAAAAACCAGGTCATATCTCTGTTCCACATCTGCAAAGGGGAATAACTAGATATAACTCATAAGGTCCTACAAAGGTTAAAAGAAGATGTGGTGTGAGAAAAAGCTGTATAAACTGTGAAGTGCTGTAGTGGGAAGAAGAGACGGCTGCATCGCATGCCAACCACTGTGGTAAATGTGATAAGGAATGCACTAGGCAACAAAAGCAAAAACAAACAAGTAGGGCTACATTAAACTTAACAACTCCTGCACAGCAAAGGAAATTGTCAACACAATAAAAAGGCAACTGATGGAATGGGAGAAAATATTTGCAAATCATATATCTAACAAGAGGTTAACATCCAAAATATATACAAAACTCAGACAACTCATTAGCAAGAAGCGAACAACTCGATTAAAAAACAGGCAAGAACTGCATAGACATCTTTCAAAAGACATACAGATGGCCAATAGGTACAGAAAGAATTGCTCAACATCACTAATCATAGGAAAATGCAAGTCAAAATCATAATGAGTTACCATCTCATACCTGTTAGAATAGCTAGTATCAAAAAGAAAAGAAGTAATGTGTTGGCGAGGATGTGAAGAAAAGAGAACCCTTGTGCACTGTTGGTGGGAATGTAAATTGGGCAGCCACTCTGGAAAATGGTATGAAGTTTCCTCAAAAATTTTAAAAATAGCATGACCAAATGATCTAGCGATTCTACTTCTGGATATATCAAAGGAAATGAAAACAAAATCTCGAAGAGATATCTTCACTCCCATGTCCATTGCAGTGTCATTCGCAATAGCCAAGACATCATGGAAACAACCTAAGTGTTCACAGATGAATGAATAAAAGAAAACGTGAGATATATATACACATAGATACAATGTACACACAAATCCCATGGAATATTGTCCAGCCACAAGAAAGAAAGAAAGAAATCCTGCCATTTGTGATCACGTAGATAGACCTTGAGGGCATTATGCTAAGTGAACTAAGCCAGACAGAGACAAGTACTGCTCGATATCACTTATATGTAGAATCTAAAGGAAACAAAAAAAAGCCAAACTCAGAAATTGAGAGTAGAAAATTGGTTGTCAGGGCCTGAGGGGTGGTGGAATAGAGGTTGGTGAAAGGTTACAGACTTTCAGATATAAGATGGAAAGTCTGAGAATCTCATGTAAAACATGGTGTCCGTAGTTGATAACACTGTGTTGCATAAGTGAAAGTTTAAAAAGGAATTCACTTGACCCAGGTAGACTCTGCTATCAGTTCAGCAAATGTTGAACAGATAATCGGTGGCAGGCCTGTGCATGGGAATACAGACACACACAAGATGTGGAGTTTACCATTTGATTGGGAAATACAGCAACTAATACAAGAATAGAGTGACTACCATTTATTATATAATATTGTAGGCTATGGGCTGAACTCCTAAGGTATATCTTCTCATTTAATTCTTCAACTATCCAGTGAGGTACTACAATCATGCCTATTTGAGAGGTAAGTTGAAGTGCTCAGAGTGGTGACTTGCCCAAAGTCACACAGGTATAAATGGCAAGATCATTCCCCTAGGCCTGCCACCTCCATGAAACAAAATCACATTTTCAGAAGTGCACAGGGGTGGTACATGAGATGGGCTGGGAGGTGGGGGAGTCTGAGCTAAAGAGTTGTAGTTAGGAGGCCATGGCGGTAACAGCAATCCTATGCTGCCTGTACCGTGCATCATTTACAAAGAGCTTTCGTGCCAGTTACCTCTTGTGACAACTCAAAGCAACCGGTGAAGTAGTGGATTTCACGGACAAGGGAACAAGCTCAGAGGGCTCAAGTGACTATACCTAAACCACGCAGCTAGATGTCTCTCTAGAATTTGAACCCAGGCCTCCTGTTTGGTCTTTTGTATACCACAGCCTTTTCTGTGGCAGTAGAATAATGTGAAGGCTGGGGCAAGGCCTGGGTTCAAGTCCTACCTCAGCCTCTTCCTAGCAGTGTGACGTAGACCTTGTTACTATAATTCTCTACTCATCTGTAAAATGGGAATGGTAATATCCACCTCTTTAGTCTGTTGTTTTATAGTTACTGTATGTCAAGCTCCTGTTAGGGAATAAGTGCTCAATAAATAAATGGACAAGCAAGCAGTTATGGAGTGTTCATTATCTTCTGAGCTCTGTGGGGCGACACTGAGTAAGGAGGAATGATGATCTTTTTTGTTAGGGAGAGGGTGCCTTGATGCCTTTCTAAGGAAATGGGACAGAGGGATGGGGTCCACTCTTTGCAGTTTAAATGGAATAGGAAATTTGCAAAATCTGCATGTAAGTAAGTACGTGACACTTTTTTCTCTCAGTGCCAGTTTTCTTATCTGTACCATGGAAATAATGGCAACAATAGTGCCCACCTTATAGGGCTAATGAGTGTGGAAGTGCTATATTAATTCAATCAATGTCAGATGCAGAGATGTGGTCTCTCCCCGAAGCAGCTTAGAGTCCAGTGAGGAGACACAGAGGCCAACAACCATCATCTGCTATGGTAAACCACTTCAAACTTAGTGTCTTATAACCACACTGAATCTTACGCAACACTAGCATCTGTTTGCTCAGAAATCTGCTTGTGAGGGACAGCTCTTTTCTGCCCACATGGCGTCAGTTGGAGAGGCTTGACTAAGGCTAGAAGATTCAATTTTAGGATGAACATCAAAGGGCTGGTGAGCTGGTGGTGGTTGTTGATTCCTGCACACATGGTTCTCTCCATGGACTCCTCCCAGCATGGTGGCTGGTTTCCCCCTATTACCATGAAAACAAGGTAGTTATTGTGGGAAGGGCAGGCAGACCACTTCCTTGGAAGTTGAGGGAGGAGGCTGTTTCAAGAAGGAGGGTTTTAGCCAAGGAATACTGCGGAACAGTCATCTAGGAACTGAGAATTCCCACTGGATTGGGCAACCAGATCCTTGGAGACCTCCTTGGTGAGAATTCTTCTATTGGAGGTCTAGAGGAAGAACTGCGTTCCAGCACGTTGGCAGGAGATCAAGATGAAAGGAAGCCCTCACAAGCAGACCACTCTTCCTGGAAGACTGGCTGTAGAAGGAAAGGGAGAGGAGTTGTAGGGGAAGCAACATTTTCAGGATGAGGGATTTGAGCATGTTTATATGCTAAAGAGAAAAGTCCTATGAAAATGACAGCACTGAAGACTGGAGCAGGATGGAGCAGAGGACGAAGAGCTGTAGAGACTGGATGGTGCTTGAAGAGGAGGGGACCTCTTTTCCCTGAGATCAGAGGGACATAAGCAAGGGTGGCAGAAATAGGACATATTAATAATAGCTGACGCCTAGTAAGTACTTAGTATATGCCAAGTTCTAGTAAGTGCTTTACATGTTTTAACTCATTTCATCCTCAAAACAACACTTTAAAGAAGTTCTGTTATTAATCCCATTTTACAGATGAGGAATCCAAGGCAAAGTTTGTACAGAGGAGTTAGGTAGGATTACTCGTGAAGTCTTTCTCCAGGCAGTAAGAAAGGTTAGATGCAGGCAGGCCCATTGCAAGGAGAGCGGCAAGCAGTTCCTCTCCAAGAAGAGTTATGAATGGATGGGATCATACGAGCTTCAGTAGTTGCAGTAGTAGGGGTTTGGGTTAGAAGAATGCTTTCCCAGCTCTTTTTTAAAACAAGAAAAAAAAAATTCCTCCCAAATTAAACCTAACGGGCATTCCTCATATGTAAAAGAGCCCAAATCAGAGCTGCAGTTGAAGTGTAAGGTCCTATGCTCTGCCTTCTCAGATCTCAGTGTAACCCCTGAGGCAGCCAATGGGGTGCTGAGAAAACAAGAGAGAAACAAGGTTACTGCAAGACCAGGCTCATTTTCTTAAGGTGAACCTCTGAAGAGTTTGCAATATGTTTTCAGGGAAAAGGAGAGCAGGCAACTCTAGAACTCTGTAACTTTCTATTCCTTGGCTGCGGGGACATGGCCTAGATGACCTTTAAAACTCTCCCAAAGAAAAGTGAGCAGAGAATGAAAGAAGCAAACCTGGCCAGTGGAAGGTCCACACAGAAATCCGAGACTTTGTCAGGCCTGGACAATGAATGCCGAATCCGGTTGTCCTTCCCTGACCTGGATACCACCAGGGCAGTATTTTCTGTAGCCTTTTGCTCCTGGCTGCTGAAACATCTATAATCACTTGCCTTATCCAGAGTTTTCCAGAACTTTCTGTGGAAGACTATGCAGTGGCAGATTCTACCAATGAGTAAGGGAAATCTATTCCCACCGCTCCCGAGCCTGGAGGAGGAGTTGGGAAACTATGGACAAGAAAGTCAAGATGGCATCCTGGGAGGTCGCTGCTTGCAACAGAGCTGTGGTTGCTGAGTTCCTTGGTGGCAAAGACTAATAATATCAATACTAGTCATGATGAGATTTTGCATCTGTGCAGGGTGTATCATGTTTCTCCCAAAGCAGTTTCACATTCACAGTCTTATTGAATCCCCACAACTCAGTGAGAGAAATCAGGCAGGAATAAGAGCTTCGTTTACCATGACTGACCCTCCTAAGGGCCAGCAGTAGTGGAGTGGGGGCTGGCTCTCCCTCTGCTGCTCAGCACTGTTACTACTGCACTTCCCAGGGACTCTCAGCTCCGAGGCCCAGGTCCAAAATTTTCCCCATTCAACCATCCCCACCCCTGATTTTCTCATTGTCCTACTTTCTGGCCCCCTGGACTCCTTTGGCTCAGTCATGAGCCATCTGGTCTCTGAAAATACAATCTAGCAGTTGAAAGGAAGGGAAAATACAGTGGTTTTCCCCTGCTGCTTGGTGGGGGGTTCATAATGAGGTGATCTGGGGTAATGGGAGGAGGGAAGTTAGAAAAGAAATTAAAGCCTCTTGATGAAATACCAAGGAGTGAAAAGAAAAAGATTTGGGTCTTTTAAAAGTATTAAGGTACATTTACGTATAATAAGGTTCACCCATTTCAAGTGTACAGTTTAAGTTTTGACAAATGTCTACAGTTGTGTAACTACGATCTCAATCAAGCTATAGAAAGTTTCCATGACCCTAAATGATCCCTTGTTCCCTTTTGTAGTTTAACCTCTCCCCTCCTTTATGGCTGATTTGCTTTCTGTCACTATAGTTTTGCCTTTGCTAGAATGTCATATAAATGGAATCATACAGTGTGAAGACTTTTGTGTCTAGCTTCCCTCACTTAGTATAACACTTTTGAAATTCATCCATGTTGGTGCACGTATGAGCAAGCTCATTCCTTTTTTTACTGAATAGTATTCCATTTGGATTATTCTGCTTAGGATATTTTCAGATCTCATCCACTTGGTGACATATTGCAGGATTTCCTTCTTTTTAAAGGCTAAATAACACCTCATCACATGCGTATACATTTTTTATTCATTCATCTATCAATAAATATTTAAGTTGTTTATGAATCTTGGCTATTGTAAACAGTACAGCAATGATATTGGGGGTGCTAATATCTCTTCAAGATCCCAATTGCAATTCTTTTGGATAAATAAATACCCAGAAGTAGGATTTCTGGATCACACGCTAGTTTTATTTTTAATTTTTGGGAAACGCCCATACTGTTTTCCATTTTGCATTCTCATCAACAGTGTACAAGGGTTCCAATTTATCCACATCCTTACCAACACTTGTTGTCTTTTTCTTTTTTTCTAATAGCAATCCTAACAGGTGTGAGGTGATATCTCATTATGGTTTTGATTTGCATTGCCTTGATGAATAGTGACTTTGAATATCTTTTCGTATATTTGTATGTCTTTTTTTTTTGAGAAATGTTTATTTAAGTCTTTTAGTCCATTTTTAATTGAATTAGTTTTTTGCTATTGCGTTACAAGAATTCCTTATATATTTTAGAAATTAACCTCTCTCATCTGACATACAGTTTGCAAATATTTTCTCCCATTTCATCAGTTGCCTTTCATTCTGTTGATTGTTCCCTTTGCTGTGCAGGAGCTTTTTAGTTTAATGTAGTCTCACTTGTCTATTTTTGCTTTAGTTGCCTGTGCTTTTGGTGTCATTTCCATGAAATATTGCCAAGACCAATGTTATGAAAATTTCCTTCTATGTTTTCTTCTAGGAATTTTATAGTTTCAGGTCTTATGCTTAAATCTTTAATCCATTTTGAGTCGATTTTACATTTGGTAAGATGTGGGCCCAAATTCATTCTTTTGCATGTGAATATTCAGTTTTCCAAACACGATTTGTTGAAGAGACTGTCTTTTCTCCATTGTGCATTCTGGGCACCCTTGTCAAAATCAATCGACCATATATGTGTTGAGTTGCTGGGTTTTTTACAGCAAATGTGAACAATTGCTGCTATGAATAGTTTTGTGTCAATATGCTTTTATTTATCTTGGGTAAATACCTAGGAATGCAATTGCAGGGGCATATGATAAGTGTATGTTTAACTTTATAAGAAACTGCCTGTCTTTGCTATTCTGAACAAGCTCTATCCCATCTGATCTCAGAAGCTAACAGGGTCGGGCCTGGGTAGTACTTGGATGGGAGACCACCTAGGAAGACCAGATGTTATAGGCTTAAAAAATAAGGGATTATAAACTGACAAGGTCCTAGTAATCTGTGAGGTCAACCGAGGTTTGCCTCACCTAAAAAAAGAAAGAAACTATCAGATTGCTTTCCAAAGTACTGCACCATTTTACATTCCCACTGGAAGTGTATGAGAGTTATAAGTGCTCCACAGCATTTTCAACACTTAGTTTTGTTAGACTTTTTAATTTTAGTCATTCTAGTGGATATGTAGTGATATCTTGTGATTTTAATTTGCATTTCCCTAGTGACTAATAATGTCATTAGAATATTTTCTTTGGTTCAAATCTTTTGTACATTCTTCTATAAAGTTTTTGTCTTTTTATTAGTGAGTTTTAAGAATTGTTTATTTTTCTTAATATTATCTGTCAAAGAGAAAATTTTTTAAATTTTTGATGAAGTCTAATTTATAAAATTTTTTCTTTCTGAGGTTTGTGGTTTTTGTGTCCTATCCCTAGATCCCCAGGAAATCTCTGCATAGTCTAAAGTCACAGATTTTCTTTGAGAACTTTTATAGTTTTATCTGTTATTTTTGATCTATTATCTATTTTGTATTAATTTTTATGTATTGTGCAAGGTATGGATTAAGCTCCTTATTTTGCATATGGATATATAATTGGTTCCGCACTATCGATTTAAAAGGTTATCATTTTTCATTGAATTATCTTGGTACTTTCATCAAAAATCAATACAAGTTTGATTCTATTTCTGGCCCCTCTATTTGGTTCAATCAATCTGTATCCTTATCTTTATACCACACCAAACTGTCTTAATTTTGGTAGCTTTAAGTCTTGAAAGCACATATTAAGTCCTATTATTGTTCTCATTTTTCAAAGTTGTTTTGGAATATTTAGTCTCTCTCCCGACCCCTGCCCATCCCCAGGACTAGGAGTGAATTCTGAGGAAATAAGAGTATCTTTTCCCCCTATTCATCATGTTTAGATAAAGAAAACTGCCTGTAGAAGGTGAGAAAATTAAGAAAAAGTGAAAATAAAGGAACCTAGTCTTCAGGCTCTATCAGCACTGGTGATGGTGGTACCAGGATGAGTGGGGATGGGGAGGTGCCTGGAAATTATTTTATAATTTCTCCTTCTTCCTGGAGTTCAAGACAGCTCCTTTAGAGGGGTTTCCTGGCTGCTTTTTCCCAAAGACCAGGGGTTAAATCTGCTGTCTTCAGCTTGGTGAAGGGGAAGGAGGTTTCTTCCTTCAAAGTTGCCCCACTGGGATCTTGGTTTTCCTCCTTGATTTTCCTGCCGGGAGTCCCTTTCTCCATCCCTCTGCCAGCTGCACCTACTGCAGGACTGACTGCACATATCATCAGTCCCTCTAAACCACTCAACTATTTTTATGGTCTTGCAGTGGAATCCTGAGTCTCAAACTAAATATAGATGTGGGAAGTTATAGGTGCACAGCCTCCCATAATTTCAAGTGCCTGGCCCTGGCTGCAGCTTTAATTAGCTCTTTGCAGCACTTGATGTTTTCTTCTCCTTCCAGCCAGCCAGCTGGCCCCTTGGGTCTCTGTTCTTTCTCTGGCAGCACCACCACCACCACTCTCCTCTTGGCTTCCTACTTAAGAAACAGTCCTTTTCTGGCTGAGCCCTAGGTTCCTCATCCTCAGGTCCACACTGCCTTCTTTGAAGACCCTTAACCCCTATCTTGCTTGAGTGATGCCTGAAATTCCTTGAGTCAGCTGCTCCTCACTCTGCTCCTCTCATTCCCTGCCCCTCCTCCCAACATGATCAGGGATAAGCAACACATCAAAATCCTCATTCTAGGTCCAGACTGCCCCATTTAGGTTTTATTACATCTACCCACGATCCAGCTTCTCCATCAAAACTCATCGATTTGGAGCACTTGGGATCACTATAAAGCCAGGAAGGACTGAATTCTGCCTAAAATCTTAGGCCCTGGAATTAAGAATCGAAGAAATAAGCTTTTGGCCTTATACCACAAACTTTCCTTCTTTGGAATTTCAGGAGCCAAAGATTGGGTCCTTTTCCTTTTTCAGAGGGGCCCTTTATATTGCGAATATCCTTGGGTCCCTTCCAGCTCTAGAACTCCGAGGGATACAGCCTTAAGTGTGAACCCTGCAGACTACAATATGAATCCTGTCTCCAGAACTGTGCCACATAGTAGCTCTGAGAAAGCCCTTTCCAAGCTCACTTCAGGATGAAGTGAGGACTGTACAATTTCAAAGTCTGACTGAGTTTTAGGCTCTTCTACTAACCAGCTGTGTGACCTTGGGCAAGTCACTTACTTCCTCTGAGTCTAGGTTTTCTTATTTTTTTTTTAAAAAAGGGGAGGATGATAAAATATACTATGAGAGTCATTATAAGAAATGAGGCCTATGTCGAATGCAAGATGTTTCATCAGCGGTCCACTACTCAGTATGCCTCAGTTTCCTTACCTGGTTAGTGATGAGAAAATTTTGTTGGATGTTTTGTGAGAATTAATAAGTTAATGTGGAAAGTGCTTAGAACAGTATTGCAACATAGTAAACACTATAAATTGCTAAAAAACAATTATTAGTATTTTTCTGTCCAAATATTAATATCTATCATGTCTGTCTGTCTAGTTCTCTATCATATATGAATCTACAAAACTGTAGCCTTTATTTGTATTTTACTAGTTTTTCCACTAATATCCTGTTCATGTTCCATGATCCCATCCAGGGTACCAGGTGACAATTGTCACGTCTCCTTAGTTTTCTCTAGTTTGTGACAGTTTCTCTTTTTTGTTTTCATGACCTTGACAGTTTTGAGAAGTACTAGTCAGATATTTTGTCGAATGTCCTCAATTTGGGTTGGCCTGATGTTTTTCTCACAGTTAGACTGGGGTTATAGGATTGGGGAAAGAATACCAGGGAGGTAAAGTGCTCTTCTCATCACATCTCCAATTTTATTTTGAATGGGAACGAATTCTTTGGGTGCCTTTGTTTGGATTCTCTTTTGGGGAGAAAGGAAAGGAAGTCAGGGTGGCTGAAAGCAATGTTCAGCCAACTTAAGCTAAGACCTGCCCATGTCAGGGGACTTAGACTGTGACCTTGAGCAGGGGAGGCAGCCAGGCTGATCAAAGGCGGGCAAAGGAGGACTTAGAATTCATTATGAACTAAACCCCAAGATAACACAAGCAAGGAGGTTCTAATGGGGAGCCGCTGGCCTAGGTTGAGGAGACCCATGGGTCAGGAGGTGAATAGAGGAGAAACTGGAGAAGGGCTGGAGGCAAACTTCCCCTCTCAGCGGGATTGTCCTGCGGGACCCCATCAGCATGAACTGAAAGAGAGTGCAACTCCAATAGCATCATCATCCCAAGCCTGAGGTATAGAAGGACTTGGGGACAGCCAGGCTTATGCTGCCTATTGCATGGGCATCTACAGACTTGGGGAAACCACCTGGAGCCAGCCTCGGTGCCCGGAGGAGCAGCTCCCAGCCCTGAGAGATGCCTCTGGGAAACAGAGGCAGGATCAAAACAGAGGCCCCAGGCACCGCAGTGCCAGCCCGTGACTGTGTCTGGGTGCACGCTCCTTCCTGAAACGTGTGCGCAGCAAGTGATGAACAAACTGTGCCTCTTTGCCTCAGTTCTCAGGGGCTTTTGTCAGAGTTCTGAACCCATGCTGGGACACAGGTGCACCCGGTCGTAGGAACAGGGGGAGGGGGGTAGGTTCTTCGCTTTGTCTGCATACCTGGGTCTGCCTGCCCCTCCATTGCTTGGGCTCTGAGCCCTTCTGCCCTACCTCCTCCTTTTTTCTTCCTTACTCCGCATGCCAAGCAGCGCTTGGGGCCACTAGACACCGAGGTCTAGACGGTTCTCTAAAGGCTCTGATTTGCCCCAGAAACCTGGGGCCGGGGTGGGGACGGTGGTGTGACTAGAAGACTGACCTGAGACTTTGGTAAGGAAATGAGTTTAGACAAAGCCCTTCCTTCAGCTTTCTCATCTGTAAAATGAGGAGTCAGATTCAATTATTTGCTTTATTGCCCTTTAAAAAAGCTGTATTCATTGCACTAAATATTAACCTATAATCTATAATCACTAATCTATTAAATTAATAAAAATCCAAGATGAAAATTGCCTGTGATCCATCCTGAAATGACATTAATATTTGTGTTAGTTCCTGACACTGCCCTGTCCTTTTCCAG
Organism: Macroglossus sobrinus; assembly: GCA_004027375.1. Classification (NCBI taxonomy): domain Eukaryota; kingdom Metazoa; phylum Chordata; class Mammalia; order Chiroptera; family Pteropodidae; genus Macroglossus; species Macroglossus sobrinus. The sequence goes on from PVKZ01000554.1 coordinate 312,041, forward strand.
GTACATATTCAATTTTAATGTATTTACAGTAATTTCATAAGTAAAAATTTATATTTAACATTTTCATTTAATATTACACCAAACATGTTTTTTTCTTTTTCTTTTCTTACTTATGCCCTCTTTTTCCCACTCTTGTCTTGCTGAGGTGCCCCATGTTAACAGCTTAGATATGTACATACTCATATATGAATATATCACAGTGTATAGAATTTGCATTTAGGGGAGAGTGGCCATTGTTTATTTTAAAAAATTATATACATTTCTCTGCAACTTGCTTTTCTCCTTTAGCCATATATTGTAGATTCCAACCAGGTCAAGAGATATAGTGCATAATTCCAGAGTATGAATGAAATGATCACAATTGACTCATCCATTCCCTGACTGATTGGGACTCAGGCTATTTCCAGTTGTTTTGTTTCCCCCAACTGAAAACAAAACTGCCACAATATTTGTACAAATATCTTTATGAACAGGTGCTAGCATTCCTATGGTATAAAATTCCAGAGGTAGGATTGCTGAGTTAGAAGATTTGTGTTCTTTTAAATTTCCAATAACAGCTGTAAAAATTCACATCTACATAGGTAATGGATGAAGGCACTTAACTCTCCACATCTCCCCCAGCACTTGTAGTTATTAGTCTTTCTAATGCTTGCCAGTCTGATGGATGGGAAAGGACACCTCAGTGTTGTTTTAATTTCCATTTTCCTGTTTACTATAGGGTAGAGCATCTTCCCATATATTTATCTGCTTTTTGGATTTCCTCCTATATCAACTGGAATTTGTTTGCTTTGCCCTTTTTTTTTTTCTACTGAGTTTGCCTTTGCACTATGAATTTAGAGGAATTCAATATAGGATATTAACGTGCCCTCTGTTATATGTGTTGCAAATATATTTTCCCATTCTATCATTTGTCTTTTGACTTAATAAGATATTTTTTCCCATACTAGATGTTTTTCTTTTATGGAGTCAGATATGTTTGTCTTTTTCATTCTGGCTTTTCAGTTTCCTATTTTGTTTTAAGTCTCCCCAACACATAGGCTCTGTTCCTGAGTTCCCTTCTGTATTTTCTCTTGTTTTATTTTTTCTCATTTAATCATGCAATGTCTCTGGAATTTATTTTTGTCCATTTGAAGGTAGGCCCCTATGTTATTCCTCCATGAGGATAGGCAAACTCAGCACCTTCCAGTAAAGATGGGGTTTGGACAAAGAGTTCTGAAGCTAAAGAAGTTTAAAAATCCCTTTCAGATAATCTTTGGGGGCCCTTCCAGGTCTGACATTCTCTGACTCCAAAATGCCTAGGACAGTGACTGCTTGCTAAGGGAGAGAAGACAATGGACAGCGTTATTTTATGCAAAAGTAGTTTCAATATTAAATTCCAAGTTGGCTTAGAGTGAATATTAGAATCGCAGCATTTTAGAAGTGGAAGGTACCTTGGAAATTATCTAGTCTAATTGCTCTCAATTCTAGCTTCCTTTAGAACTGTTCTGGGTGCCCTGGAGCCAGGCCAGACAAAGTGAATCAGTAGTCCCTGAGGGTTAGGGTCCAGGGAGGACTAGATTTTTAAAATCTGTTGATTCTAATAAGCAGCTAGGGTTGAGAACCACTTCTCTAGTTCAGCTTCTTGCTTTCACCAGGAAATAAGTTGAGACCAAGAAAAGGTGAGCTAGGTATCACACAGTTGGCTAGCTGGCACTAGAACCCAAGATCTCTGCTTCCTGGATTGGCTTTTTTGTCTGCATCAAACAAATCTGTCAAGCACCACACCTTGGATTTTCAGCTGGCAACACTGTATGAGTCTCTGCATGAGCGCTTTGTATTTTTGCATATGATCAGCTTTAAAATGTTTACTGCATACAATTCTGTACATCACAGATGAATAGACCTAGTTTTGCCTTGCCAGAGCTTCGAGGGGAACAGGGTTATAAAGAACGATGATAATGATAAAGGATAGAGGGAATGAACAGTACATACATGTAGAGGAGACTACTGAGGGGGTCGGTGTGCAGAAATCAGAAGAGTTCTGTTGATGGGAGATGGGGGAGCAGTATGCAGGAGGTCGTGTTTGAATTGGGCCTCATCGATGACTGGAAAGGCCTTAGTGACAGAGAATCGATGATATACCTTCTTCTCCGGAGCAGTGTTGGAGACTGCAGTGACACAGGGTCAAGGTTTAAGGGTAGAAATGCCTTGGTGTCAGAAAGCCGAGCCTGTCTTGGCAGCACCCTAACCTTCTCCCTTCTGCTCTGCCCTCAGGAATGAGACCGTGCTGCACCAGTTCTGCTGCCCAGCTGCTGACACCGAGCAGAAGCCTGCCTGCTCCGACCTGGCCTCCCACAGGTGGGAAGGAATTGGTGGATGGTCCTCCCTCTTCCCCATTCCCTACCATCCCACCCCTCAAAGCAAAGCACACGAGCCTTCACCATTTGGGCTCTTCCTCTACGTCTTGTGTTTTTGTTTGTTTGTTTTTATTTCCTTTCTCATACTTCCATTTCTCTTTCCTTCCTCTGGACCCCAGATGAGTGATTCCCAACTTTTGAGGTCATTATGCCTTTTTGTTCAAATCCTAAATCTAGGCTCTTCCCCTCTAAAAGGCCTATATAAAATACATTTTTAAACATCAAGGGAAATAAATGTGATTACAGATATATGTCACATGATAGATTGTCTGGCACTCAGCAGTTGCTCAACCAATGATAAGGCTCATCCTTTCTTTTATGCCAAACATTTACACTTTTCTTTCTAATTTTTCTCCTTCCATAAAGGAGCCAAGATGACTGACTTTAATTTTAGGGATGTTTCAACCTTCTTTGAGTTAGCTGACAACCTGGGAAGGAAGAGGAGTATTGCAAAGTCAGGGTTTAGTGTCACTGTCCCTAGGCTTTCTTCTTCATCTTGTTTTGAGTTATTCATATACCCTCTTTCTTCCTGTCTCTTTTCCTTAGAGTCTCTCTCCATCATGCTTTCATCTGTCTCCTTCTATATTCATCTGTCTCTCTGCCTTTCTGTTCCTCCATTTATCCTCATCCTCGCCCACATCAATTTCCACTCTTTCTCTTCTTGATCTGTGTATGCTGTCAGTCTCTGTCCCTTATGACACTTTTTTTTTCCTCTTTTCCACCAATTTTTCTGTCTCACAGTTCTGCATATTTCCTCTTTACTTTTTTTTTTTTTTTTTTTACTTTACTCAGAGTCAAGATAGTTCTATTCTGGACTAAAATTTGCCCTATCTAGTTTCCTGTTGTCAGAGTGAATTTGGGCAAGTTACTTAACTCCTCTAGTCCTCAGTTTTCCCATCACTATAATGAAGGAGTTGGTCCCTCTAGAAAATAACATTTACATATAACCTCACTTAGCTTCCCAACTGCTTAGGGAAATAAGACCAGGTTTTATAATCTCTGTCTTACATGAGAGGAGAGTGAGGTTCAGAGCGGTCAAGGGACTTGCCCACAGTCACACAGCTAGTGAGTGCCAACGCCCAGATGCACACTTAGGGCATTTGACTCCCACTACTTGCCCCTTTAAGTTTAAGATTGAATGATCTTTTCCTTTCTTCCTTGGAAAATAACTAGAGAGTAATCAGAGGTGGTGGCTATTGAGCTCAAGGGCAGAAAACCACTCACCGAAAGGAATTACTGCCTTTTTTCCCTTAAAGAGAAGTCAAAGGGGGTCAAGGATGAGGCAGGACTCTGAGGAGGGACTAAGGGAATTAAACCACAATAACACCTCCAGATCCTTTGATCCGGGACTACAAGAGGCATGGTTGTTCCCTGTAGCCGATCAAGTTGGAAGATAAAAGGCAAAGGGAAGGACCAAGCTCTGTGTGATGCCTTGGGTAGTCTCTGTGCCAAGTTCTGTGCCAGGACATAATGACAAGTGCTGCCACTTGGATCCTTAAAGAGCTGCCCATCTAATGGGGCACTGTGATGCCTCAAAATTGAGAATGGCTTTTCTGGAAACTAGAAGGAAGGAGAGAAACGGGAAAATGAGACAGTGGGTGAGAAGGTAAAGGGGACAGAGAGTGGAGTGGCACGAGGGTGGTCTAGGGAAAAAGAGATAGGGTACCCCAGCCTCATCTGTGAGCTGTCACTGTTCAGACATGTGACTGAGTCTTTCTCCTAAAAATGTCCTCCCTGGCAGGGGAGGATAAGCAAAAAAAGCTGTCTAGTCTGCTTCCTGTCCCATCAAATCAACTCAACCCAGTAAACATTTAATTGCTGCCACCCAAGCACCAGGCATCGGTGAGGATGGGTAACATCATGTCACAAAGCTCAGTCCTAGGGAGCCCACCAACAGAAATGCTCCTTTGGGTCTTCCTCCATCTTTCCTCCCTCTCATGCTCATCCCTCCCACTCTTCCACGTGCCAACACTCCTCTGACTGCCTGGCTGCTGGTGGGAAGGGGTGGGAGGGAGGCAGGTGTATGTGGGGGCAGGGAGGGGTACTGCTGCTTCATGGAGGCCAGCCTCCAAAAGAATAGGGTTCTTTTCCAAGATTTAGAATGGGATGGTAGGAAACCTATTATCTCAGTTTTCCCTTGGAGGGAAGGTGCCAAGGTTTGGTCAGAGGTGCTCAGGGGAGGGAGGGTGGGAGGTGGGAGGTTTTCTTGAACGTTGGTTCATGGAAGGACCTATAAGTACTGCCTACTGAGTGAAGCAGAGACTTGCTCCCAAACTGGTCCAAATGTTGTCTGTCTTTGTTCCCAGTTATTCCAAACTGTCCTGTCTGTCTGGTTTGTAGCTTCCTAGAGTGTGTTTCTATCTGTCTATCTGTTGGTCTGTCTGTTTGTCTCTCTGATGACAGTTTCTTGGCTTCTCTGGGAGAAGGCCATTTAGATGTTTTCTGACAAATGGCGCATGTGTCAGTCGGTCTGTCTATTCCTGGTTTTTTGGGGGGAATTTCATCCTGAGATAAGTTTTCTCCCATCACACTCCCAACATCTATGCTCCCAACCCTGTCTGTGACCCTCACAGCCCTTAGTCCCTTTCTTTTAGCCAGATGTCTTGCCTCCAGAGAGTGTAGCCCAAATTTCTCCACAAGTTTCTCTACAAGAATATAGTGGTCAGAGACCAGGTTGAGGGCCAGCACTGGGTAGGTGGGTCACAGAGCCCTCTAAGGCAAGCCAGATTCCCCCGTCACTGGTCAGTCTGGTTTCCTGCCAGCTCAGCCAGGCTCCAGCTGAAACAACCTTCTCTGATGGTTTCTAGGAATAAGTTCATTGGTCTCTACAGGAGACACCAGTAAGGAATCCAAACCAATCCATCAGGTCTCAGGATCCATCACTGAGGCCTTCGGTGTGTGATCTCAGAGCTAGGCCTCTTCACCTTCTTCCTATGCACCCTGGCCAATGGTGACCAAGATCAGCAAGTTTGAGAGATCTGTCCCTTCTCTGCCCAACCCCAAGCTGTGAGGCTGAACAAGAATCCCTTTCCTTGAGCCACTGGACTCGTTCCCTGGGGGCTGCAGTGGCAACTGCTTTGTATAAACTGATTGCCCACAGCCCTGCAGATCAGATGGATAGAGAGGAGCTGCTGCTGCAGCCTGAGGCAAGCCCTCAGCCCAGGAAAGAGCCCTGGGGGCCCAGGGAAGCCCCTGCCTTGTTAGAATGTGCTAGGACAGCCTTCCCCAGCCACCTGCAGAGCAGCCTTTTGGGGGATGGGGTCAGGATAAACCTATCTTGGGACTAGGAGCCTGCCAGGGAGCAATGCTCTCGGAAGTGGGAAAACCCAGAACTAAGCAAGTCAGAAAGCTGCATGTCTGAGAGGAGAGGGGGAGCCATGGGCACCGGGGCCTGGGGTACAGAGGAACATTTATGGGTCTGGCATAGAGTTATCCTAGGCTTCTGTGTGCCTAGGTTCACACATCTCTAGGCAAACAACCTATGCTTACTAGGGTAACAGGCCCACAGGGAAGAACTGGGGGTCCTAGGCTCAGAGCCAACCAGGGGGCAGCAAGTGTGTCAGGCTCTTTCATCCCCCTTCCCCACCTCCTCCCCACTGTTAGCGAATGGCAAGGCTTTATTCTGGGGAATTGAAAAGGCTAGTAATTGCAGTCCTATTTTCTATCCCTCGGGCTCCCCTCTCTCTCAGGCTCTCGGTGACATTCCAAACAATGACCCTGGAGCTGCCCAGCTGCCTCCCAGCATCTAGCAGAATGGCAGCCCATTTGTCTCCATGGGTGGCAATGGAATAAGATGAGGAAGATTGACTTTTATTAGGGTAATGACAGGAGGCTTGGGGGGCAGTCAGAAAGGGGAGTCACTAGGGAGGAAACTGAAATAATCTCCAGCTCCCTGAAATGCAAAAGAGATTAGGATATGGGGATGTGGGGTATTCTGGGCCCCAGGAGACTAAACTGACTCAGCCCCAATATTTGGTCCTTCCTCCTCAAACCCTATGCCCTACTCCATGATGGAAGAGATGCTAATATTTATTGAACACAATATTTATTGGACATGTCAGGGACGTTGTACTAAACACTCTCAACATTTTATCTCACTTACTTCTGTGAGATAGCGGCTACTCCCACTTACAGATAAGGAATCTGGGATGGAAGTTCAGTATCTGAGGGAGGGAGCCCTGCTAATCAGTTCTGGAGCTGGAAGGTGAGCCCAGGTCTCACTCCAAAATGCAACCTCTTTCCACAGAGGTACTGCTAGGATTTTTTTTTTTTTTTAATAGCAGAGGAGAAATCCTTTGAGATGTTTCATTTAATCTTAAATAACATTTATTTTCTCTGATTATAAGTTATACTTGCTAGTTGTTGGAAATGTGGAAAATACAAGAATATGATGAAGAAAATAAAAACTGAATCCGGTCATATAGAATTAACCACTGTTAATGTATTAGTGTACAATCTTCTGAGGTGTTATTTTTCTATAAACTAGGTTTTACATTTCCCCCCATTAAAAAAAAAATAGCCTGCATTTCTCACTGCATGCATTGAGAAAGCCTCCTGCCTTAACCAGAACCTCCTGGTGCCTCTACCCCTCTAGAGGCACGTGGCTCTCTGTCACCTGCTAACTAGAGTGCAGAGTGTGTGCACAGTGGCTGCGGGCTCTGCTGGAGGCTGCACACCTTGATTCCCTGAGGAAGGGACACCCTTGAAGAAAGGCGGTCGGGGGAGCCCTTCTTCAGCACTGTCCCTGCATCCTGTCCGCCTTTTCTCTCTCCCCACCCAGTCTGAGGCATGATCGATGGACCAGCCAGTGTTTACTCAGCGATTATAGAGCAATTAAATTCTCAATCGATACAGTTTAGTCTTCAAACCGCTGAGTTTGGGAGCTTTGGCATCAGTGCCTACTCCATTTGTCACATCTGAGGCTCAGAGGCTGATGGGAAACATGCTCCACCACCAGTGGACCGAGAAGGGGTCATTCTGGGGCCACAGAACTGTGCCCAAGGACAGAAAAACTTCAGCTTCCCTCACAGGCCCAGGGTGAGGATGGGGGCAAGCCCATCCAACCTGCTCAACCCCCCCATACTCTAGGGTCTCTGCATCTTCACACCAGGAAGGCAGTGGGCAGCAGGTGAGGCCAAGGGGAAGGCTGTCTGTTGCCCTTCAGAGTCCAGCAGTTAGTTCTCAGAGGCCTTTGCAAGGGTTGGGATCATGTGACTTGACCCAGGGCTGTAAAAATTCCCATACTGCTCCGCCCTGGAGTACAGCATCCTGCCTGCTGTCTTGGTCCAGGTGGGACCCATGTGAACTGATGACTCTGGTGTGGGGCACAGAAAACCTGCATTGAAGTGCAGAGCAGCAGCAGGGGTAGGGGAGGGGTTGCTCCTTCTTATTTGGGCTTTTTGAGCAGGTTTGCTCATTGGTGTTCTGAGGATCTTCGTATAGTTACAGCAGAGTCCACCTTGGCTTGGCTCTGCAGCTGAGGGGGACCACGACAAGATGGCAGAAGGATTTGGTCCCGGAACCAGTGGAATCTGTCCCTTGATGAATTGTGTAGTCTGTCATTTTACCTCTCTGTGCTTTTTGCACCACTTGTTTCTTCCCTGCCAGACTCAGTAAGCACAAAAACAAAGTAGATGTCAAAATACTGTGATACCTTGGCCATGGTATCCTCCACTAATTCCAGAATGTGTTACGAAAGCTTTGTCCTGTCATAACGTGTGACTTTCTGTTCAGAGGACTTTCCTCAGCTGGGATGTGAAATTCATGTTTGGAGTCAAGTATTTGTCTAGGCCAATTTCCTTGTGTACTTTTCCCGCCCAGGCCTTGAGCTGTCCTCTAAGACAGGTCTCTTCATGAGATCTAGGTTGTCACCAGAGTGTACTTAGGAAAGTCATCTGTCCATGAAACTGTGCCGGGGCCTGCACAGTATGAGTGAGGCCAGGCTGGGGCCCACCTTCGAAGAGCTGCTAATTAAGACAAACAACTTCCTGTCAGCATTTAGAGATGATCTGAGAATTCCTCCTCATTCAGTATTCCTGTTTTGTGTCCCCACCCATGAGAAAAGGAAAGAGAATACTAGCTGTCATGTATTGAGCACATTGCTATGTGAAATACAGGTATTATCTCACTGAATTCTCATTAAAAGCTTATAAAATGTTATTCCCATGTTACAAACAACGAAACTAAGGATCAGAAATGATGATATACCATATACCCAGTAAATGGCAGAGTGAGGGTTTGAACCAAGCATTTGTGGCAGCTTCTACCACTGAAGTTGGATAACCAAAAGGAGGTGTTTTCAAGTATGAGAAATAAAAGTTTGGCAGGGGGCGTGTACAGCCAGCTCCCACTTCCCCAGCCACAGAAAGCAGGCTGCTTGGGGTCAGCTCTTTTCAGAACCAGGTTTGTAGTCCAAGGACTGAGAAGGCTAAGCCTTTCTTTCCTGTCCCTCCACCCTGCTGCATATGAGGCTGTTTGTGGACTCCAGGCAAATTAGGTAAACATCTCAGGGCAACCAAGCCATGGAGAGAGATGACCCAGCTAATATTCTTAGGGGAAAAAAAAAAAAAAGCTCCAGGCTTTATTATTTGAAGAAATAAACATAACTATACTCCGGAACAAAATGAAACACACCACAAGGATTGTCTGGCTATCTCTGTTCGGTTGGTGTTCATTAATGTAGAGTTTTGTCCAATTTTCTGAGAAACAAATTCTTATGTCATTTACCAAAAACTTCTTGTTTGAGTCTTTTGGATATTGGTTGTTTTTTTTTTTTTTCCACGTCACCTCTCTTTGTAGGCCTAGCGATTTTTATAAACTCACTACCTCCTGGGCTTGTTCGTTTTGTTTTCCCTTTTCCTCTGAAAGGGCATCTTTACCTATTTCTTTATCTTTTGACCAATAATATTACCATAAAAATAATTTATAATTCCAATAAGTGTTTCTGATGCGTGACAAAAAGGGTTTTAATTTTGTTTCACAAAATCGAAAATAAATAAATAAAGGAACTAATCTGAAGCAAGAGTAATTTCATTAGATCGGGCATTCTTAAAGACTTTACTGCCTTTGAGAGGCCTTGGAATAGCTTTGAAAAGGAAATTTTTAGAGATTTCTTTTGTGACAATTAAAAAACAAAACAGGAAAGACAGCTGTCTCTGAAGGAAGACTGGCATGTGTTGCTGTCTCCAGCAGGGAGAAATGCCAGCAGGAGCCAAGAGAAACGGACTGTTGATTTAGAACCACAGGATATCATGACTGGAAGCAAGCCAAGGCATGCACGGGCCATCTATTGAACAGACAGGAGACTGAGAATCAGAGGAAGGTACCTTGCCCAAGGTCTCCTAACTGGTGAAGTGCAGAACAAGGTAGAAGTCAGGCTTCCTAATGAAACTGGTGCTTTGCACCACCTGCTTTAGACAAGGCACTCCCCTTCTCCACATCTCAGTGTCCTCAGCTATAACATGAGAGAAGAACTGTCTAATCTCCAAATCCTTCCTAGCAGTGATTCTAAAAGAAGGCACTCTGCCTGGGCCAGGGATGGGACATACAAGTGGAGAGACCAGGAGTATTCACAAAGCAGAACAAATGGACAGTAGGCCCAAGAGACGAATGGGAAGGACAATGCTTGAACTAGTATGAATATATGTAAGAAAACAGACATGTTGGATAGGCCAGAGCATGTGTTTTTTCCTTCCTCTGTTTTACTTATTGTTAAAACACAAAGGAAGTTTTGAAAAGGAGAAAACTCACCTCACTCATAATTCTACAGTCCTTGCACAACCACCGTTTCCTATCTTCTCTGTTCCCATGCATTTGGGCAGTGCAGTCTGGGGGCTGGAGTGTACCTGATACCCACCTCCCTCCCTCCGCACTGGCAGGCTTCAGCAGTGGTCCTAGACTTGGATGCAGTTTTGTTCGCTCCAAGGACAGACATGATGGGAAATGAAGGAGGCGTAAGTGCAAAGTTGGTCATCACCTTGACTCGTGTGTACAGCGTTTTCTGGGTTACAAAACCCCTTTGCATCCTTTCATTCATTTGGTCCTCACCATAAACCCGTTAAAGGTCTCAAGGGCAAGAATTATTGTGTTCATTTTTCAGCCGAGGAAATACTCAGAGAAGAGCCACTTGTTCAGGGTATGAAAGTGAGGTGGTTAAAAGAGCCCACACAGAGGGCGGGGCCACAGGAGCAATGCCATTAGGCTCTGCTTCCTCCTTGTCACTGTTTGAATGTGTTGCCTCAGTCATGCCCCAGATACTGCCACCCACACAGGCTGGTGGGATCTTGATGTGGTCACCATGTTCTAAGTCCAGGCTTCAGTTTGGCAGCTTTGGAGATCACTTAGGCTGCCCCGAGGTCCTCTGATTCCAGGGAAACTGAGTCACCAGAAATAAATTCATAAGAGACTGATATACCATATTGGTACACATTCATTCATAATGAGAAATGATCCTGGTCAACAGGATACTCTTAATTACTGATCAATAAAGAACTTTACAATACGAGAGTCCCTTTTCTTCTCCAACGGCAGAGAGAGGGCTGAGCACCGGATGATTTTCGTGGATTCCCTTCCAGGTTGGAGAGGAAGGGGGAGGAGAGGAGGTGGTAAAGGAGTGCCCTGGGCTTGAAGACCAGTTCAGGAAGACTTCAAAGAAGCATTAGAATGCAGAGCAATTGAGAGCCTAGACAGAGCAATTCAAATCCAGGCTCAAGTCCTGGCTTGGCCACTTACAGACTCTATGACCTTGGTTAAATTACTTAAGGGTTCTAATCCTCAATTGACTTAACTGTAAAATGGGGATCACAACAGCACTTACCTCTTAGGGCAGTTGGGAGGATTAAATGAGATGATGCATGTCAAAATGTCTGGTATATAGTAAACGCTCAATAAATGCTAGCTATTTTAAAGCAGGAATTTTCAAGAGCACAAAGGGAGAAATCAGTCAAGATCCAGGAGTCCCAAGAGAAGGGGCCTAGAGTCTCAGGTACGACTGGGAATTGTTTAGAAAGAATGAGTGGACTACTTCAGGGGATAGGGCCCTAGTGGCAGAGCCCCCAGTATGGCAAGCATCAGGGGACACACTATCTTACATGTTGTTCAGTGTTGTTGAGCCATGCCCTGCAAGGGGAGGTGTGTCCCTCCTTTGGACAGTGGGCGATGGGCATGGAAGAGGAGGCAGTCTTTCAGATGTTTCTTTTCAAGCCTAGCCCATGACATACAGAATGTTGGCTGGAAAGAGCCCAATATCCAAAAGAGAGAGAGAGAGACTGAGAACTGAGAAACCAATTTGGAGAAAAATCAAAGAAGCTAAAGGCTCAGATGAATGCCAATCAAGCAGGGCCACAGGCCAGGAGAAGAGATTTTCTAGACATCAGGGCAGGAGAGGAAATGATTTAACCCAGCACCAGGCTGTCACAGCGCGGGCAAAGATGAGATTAAGAGTTGAGGCATTTTATCAGGAAATCATCTTGCCAGTTTGACTGCCTGCTCACCTAAGAGGAGGAGATGATTGAACCCCCCTCAGGGTTTATGGCCTGGCCCTGACTCCTGCCCTGCCTGTAGGGGACTCCCCAAACTGTGATTTCTGACATTTCTTCCCAAAAGCCAATATGTGCTGCATTGTCCCTTCCTCCCAAACACTTTGGAGATGACCGATGAAAGCCACAGACATGTGGGAAGTGGTATGGCCATTCTGGTACTGTAAGCTCATGAGTGGTCTCTGCTACAGCATGGAAGCTTGAAGCTAGACATTAGGAAGGACTTTCAGTAGGAAAGTGACCATAGGGAAACAGGCAGGGAAATGTATGTCCAGTAACTCGATGGACATCCAGAGCAATGTCCTATACTACTGGTAATTCTGCCGCTTCCATCTCTCATGTCACAAGACTCCTGTTTTGGCCAGTACACACTTGACTGCCATGAGCACCTGTAAGCCATTAGAGACCTTTTCCCTGGAGTGCAGTAAAATTGAGCCTGTGAGCAGCTGGAAGGATATCCTCCCTGAAAATGGCTCAGGATCAAAGAAACATATGCTCTGCTGGGGTGAGGTGGGACTGATTTGGGTTGGACCAGAAGGAGGATGAAATGAAGGGAAAGTTAGAGCCAGGAAACCTACATTTACCAAGTACCAGATAGGTGCCAGAGGCTTTATCGAAATTATTTTATTAACTCTCCCCAAAATCCTGTGGTAGGTATGCTCACTTTACACCTGAGGAAATAGTCTCAGAGAAGTTAAGGAACTAGCCCAACATCGACAGTGGCAGCAAGCTTTCTGGTTCTTAACTTCTTACTTGTTAAACTCTGCTGCCTCCCAACCCTTACCCTCTTCTGGTAAGCTTCTCTTGGCATCATCTCTAATTCAGAAATACATCCTACTTTTCATATTCTTTTGTAATATTATAGGGGAACCAAAGAGTGTTTTTGAAAATTTTTCTTATTTGGCAAAATAGCAAGCTGCAAATTCTAAAAAGGAAAAAAGATAGTTGCTACTTATATAGGACTTACGGGGCATTTGACACATATCACTACCCAAGTCTTTAATAGAGGAGAGTGAGGCACAAGGAGGTTAAGCAACTTGCCCAAGGCCACACAGCAGGGGAAAGGCAGAGCCAGCGTTCAGACCCAGGCAGTCTGGCCCTGAGCCCACACTTGTAGCTGCCACAGTGCTGTCCCTGATTATGAGGTGGCTGGCACTGCCTGTGGCTTCAGATACTCCTCCTCTCAGGGACCCCAGAGGCACTCACACTCCGGACCTGGCTCCAGCTGCTGCATGGGCCGATGCCTCTCTTGAGTGCACCTCTCCCAGCATCACTTGCGTGGCTCCTGACAGTCATCACGGTCCATCTGGAGATCATTATACATCAAGAACACAAAGGAATAGCCGGGGAAGGGGTCCTTAAGAGATAAGTCCATTTTCTTTCCTAAAAGTCTTCCTTACTGAAATAATAGGCACAGCCTGCTGCAGTCAGATCCCATGCTGTCTTTGTAGTTGCCGGCATGCAGTAGCAGTTGCCAGCATGCAGTTGTGGGGCCATCACCATTAGAGGGGCTTCCTGACCGCTTTGCGGTCTGCAAGATCTGGAGTGTTCCTGAGCCTCCCCCTTGAGCATGCTGTGAAGTCTTGGGGCTCTTGCCAGGCAGCCACCATTACTTACGTAAGGGCAGGAGGATATTTGCCCCAAAGGAAAAGCTGGAAAAGGATAAATACAAATTCAGGACAGCGATTGCTCTGAGGAGGGAAAGAGGAATACACAGGGTACTAAAAGCCTTCTAATGTGCTATTTCTTGAGCTGGGTACAAGTGTATATTTTTCTTTATACCTCACATGTCATTCATATTTGCATCTATAAAGTCGTTCATAATAAAATAAAAAGTTAAATAAAACCAGAATTTACTAGTCGGTAAATATTAAGTGCTATCTAAACCAGCTGTGGGTTGACTTTAGGTTGTGTGTTCAGGGGTGGTTTTAAGCAGGGCGGTTCTGGAGCTTCATCTTAAGGTTGGTGAGATGAGAACGTTAGAAGTAGGCAATATCTGCTCTTAGGGGAAATAACGCAAGCAGACATGAAAGGTAGAAAACTACGAGGGGTATTCAGGTGCACAGTGAGCTCTTCTGTCTGCCCAGGGTAAGAGAAGCATGCACCTGTGAAACCATGTGCTATGTGTTGGGGAACAGGGCAGGGAACATGTCCTTAGAGCTTGATTTTGCTACCAGATTCATGCCAATTTGTGAGAAAATAAAATGCTCAAAAATATTAGAATTCCAGGAGCAATGAGATGGCATTAGTCCGTGTGGTCAGTTTGGGAGTCTGTGAGGAAGGCATCCTGAGGAAACTTCTAGCCAAGGCCTCTCTAGAGCGCACCAGGCTCTGACATGCCCTGGTGTTAACATTCCTCTGTGGGTGGGCTAAGCAGGGGAGTTTTATGCATTGGATGTCTGGGGAGAGGCTGCAGAGCTGCTCCAGTGACCCACCTTGAGTGAGTGCCCTGGGTATTGTGGGCCTGGGGGTGGGGAGGGCACAAGCCCAGAGAAGTGCTGTGATTCTTTTGGCAGGAAACCCCTACAGACAAACCAAACTGGCCAGCACCTTATAGAACAGCTGTGAGGCCAAAGCCCGTAGTCTCCAAGGAGCTGACAAGAGAAAGAATAACTTACTCTCTCAGGGCCCTTGGGAGATGGGAGGGAGAAGCATCTGTCACAACCAATGAAGTCAGGGCAGCCTCTGCAAGTGGATGAGCCGGGAAAGCCACAGCTGCCCTCCTCCGGGAGTTTCTATTCTGAGACCTGGCTTCTGGCTTGGATAATGGAGGTCAAGGAGCCATGGCCAGAGGAGGTGCTGGCATGGATTGAATGATGGAAGGGAGGCAAAGGTGGGGGGGGGAGGGCTTGGGCTGTGTCCTTGGGTGTTGAGGACTGAGTGGTGGGTATAAGCAGGGATGGTGCAGTGTGGGCCCTGGGCCCGTGAGAAAGGAAAGGGAGAGGAAGGAAGCTGGGCCTCTCTTCCCTTCAGATGTCACAGTGTCTTGCTTGAACTGTCCTTTTCATGATGAGGAAACAGAAGTCCAGAGATAAACGACATGCCTAAGGTTATACTGACAGCTGCAGGCAGAGGTGAGCTTAGACCCTGACTCCGTGCTCTTTCTACCACCTCGAGCAGCATGTTCCAGCTTGGTTTTTGAATCAGCACAGAGCGAACTTGTTTCTACCACTGGCCCTCTGTTCACCTTGACCCTCCCCAGTATCACCTGGGACCCCAAAGGGTACTTGGCTTCCCTTGTTCAGTGACTTTATTCTGGCCATCTCAGGTCCTTTATTAGCTCAGACAAGGGAGAGAAAGAAGGGTTTTAGTAAAGGCTGAAAAGTCTTGAGGTATGAGGCATGTTGTTAGCTTTTGTCTAGAAAATGTCTCATTTCTTTGTCCCAGAAAAGCTTTAAGAAAGGCTGGCAGAGTCTGGGATTATTTAGTGCAAACAGTCAGGCCCTGTGTGGGAATCTTCCAGCCTGAGGAGTCCCGCAGCCTTCAGAACACTCCTTGCAAGGTCTCTAGTGATTACTGTTCTAGCCATGGTGCACATGGGAAAACAGCCCCCCGCTTCTGCTGCCCTGCAGCCACCTGCCACCATCAATGCCAACAAGCTTCAGGGGCTGGGCCTCTAGGCTCCTCCGCATTCCCTTCTCCACGTCTGTGACAAAGGGCCAGCCTAAGGTAAGGGAGCGTGAGTCTGGACACCCTGTCCTTGACGTTTCTTCTTCTCTGAGCAGAGCCCTTGCCTTCTCCTTGTCCATACACAGCTCTTCAGCTGCTCCTGGCTCCTCCAGCTCCTCTCAGGGACTCAGCTTTCTTGCAAGGGCTGTGTAAGCACAGATGCCAGGGTCCTGCCAGGCGCCTGCCAGGCACTCTCCTTACTCATTCTTCTTGTAGAAAGGCTAAATTTCCTGTGATGGCCAGCATACCAATCCATGAGGTCATTTCATCTTCATCACTCTCTTGGAAAGGAGATAGTCACATCTCCATTTTGCAAATAAGAACACTGAGGTGCAGAAGAGTTAAATATCTTGCTCAAGATCACCCAACTAGTCAGCAGCAGAGCCGGGGGCCTTACTTCACTCACACTTTATTCCTTGTAAACGAGGATTCTATTGGTGGTAAGGATAACAGTGACAGTGTCTGAAAGCTCTGTGTTTTCTGGTACCCAAACATGTTCTCTGTGCAACCAGAGCTGCCTACAGCCCTTGGCACTGTTCTTAGCATGTGGAAGATAATCCACGATCATCTCTCCAGAATAGTGTTTTTAGCCTGGGTCCATGACATCTGTTAAAGCCTCTAAACATGGAGGTAAAATTTGGCATGTGTGAAATAATGTGGATTATTCTAGAAAGAAAGCTTAAATCTCTTATCAAAGGTGCTAGAACCCAAAAAGGCTCTACAGGTCTTGGGGGTAGGGTAATCCTGGCTGTCAAGAGAAAGGAAGAAAAAAGAAAAAACTCAGTATCCAGCACTGACTGGGTTCTCTGGGAAGCAGACTCTGAGTTCAGGGTGCTAAATGTTTACTAAGGGATGCACTTGGGATAAACACCCATGGAAGAGGAGGAACACAGCTTGAGGCAAAAGGAGAAGTCAGAGGCAATGGAGGTACAACAAAAGCTTTGGCCAATCCCATGGCAGGCTCTGGAATGAGGATGACCTATCATCTTACTCTGTGTTGGGTCAAAATGGCTGAGCATTTATATCACCACTTCAATTAGCCATTGGATGCAGACATCCCCGGGAAGGATGTGACTTTGTGTCGAGTAGCTCTATTCAGCTGAGGCAATCCCTGAAGTGGCTGATGGGGCTGACTGCTGAAGGCAGCCTCCAATAGCACTCCCAGAGCTGAGCAAGAGTCCTTCCTGGAAGGAGGGTCTGGGTGGTGCATCACCAAACCCATCCAGTATTTCTGCTCTTAGGAAAGTAGTATAGATTAAATGATAACCACTCACCCACTCATTCACCCATATGTCCATCTATCCAGCCATTCATTTAACTTTTATTAAACATGCTTCATGAGCCAGCCTACTGTGATAAGCACCTGTGAAAAAAGGTGTATGTGGCAGTCTGGTGGAAGAGAGAGACATGTCAATGAATTATCAAAGCACAGAGTGGTCATTGCTGAAACAGAGGCAAGCACCAAGAATCATTAGAGCACAATGGAGGGTGGGACTGATTCTTTCTAGGGGCAATGAGTGAGTCTTGAAGATTCCTCAGAGGCTGTGGGTTCCATGACTTGGTGACACCCCAGACCAAGGCCCTTCACTGTATTTCTGCTCCTGTGGTGGAGAAGAGTGAGCAGTGGGAGGAAGCCTCAAGGAAGCCAGTCCACCTTCGAATCTCCCTAAAAACTCTGGGAGTTAGTCTGGAGGGCTGGGAAAGGCCAGGAGGTATGATTTTTAAAAACCCTATTGTTTCTGTTTTGTGGAAGTTGACAGGAAGGCTAAATGTTGAGAACCCTCTCCACTAAGGAATTCTTCATACTATTTTTCTGGTAATTCCTTTGAAACTCTATGCTGTAGGGTTCCAGTTCAGAATACACTGCCATCACCATTTATCAAGGGCCCCTATGTACCAGGCACTGTACTAGGTGCTTTGCAAGCTATATTTATTTCTAAAAGCAACCTCGCAGAGGTTGTTAAGATACTACTTTATAGCTGAGGATGAGGAAATAGAGCTACAAGAAGGTTAGGTAACTTACCCAAGGTCACATAGCAGGTAGCAGAACCAGGTCTACCCCAAGTCTTCCTGAAACTAAAGCCCATGTTCTTTGTGTTCCACTATTTAATCTTAAATGTTACCATATTGATGAACAGTCCTGGGTTTCCATAGCCACCTTCTACCACTCAAGTCTGTGGAGAAGTCTAAAGAAAAAAGGCAAGGATAGGGTCCCCTTTCCAACACTCTTAATCATATACCTGGGAGGGCGACAGTCCTTCAGGTCCCCATGTACATACGTAAGCAAAGGGGGAGTTCATTCCACGCACCAGAGAGCCTGGAACCGTGGGGTTGGTGGGCCTTGGTGGATTGGCCTCAGCACTGCAACCCGAGCTCCCGGAACAGCTGAGCTGGAAGGGTCAGAGATGAGTAACTGCCCCTCGTGTGACTGGTGAGGAAACTGACACAGAAGGAGGACATGAATTACCCAAAGCTACACAGCTATTTAGAAGCATTGTGTATGCATGAGTGTGTGTGAGTTTACCCATGCATGCACACACATGTATGCATGTGCTGGAGGTGGCAGTGGGGGCCTCCTGACTCCCAGGCCCTGTGAATGAGTTCAGGTGAGAAGGCCTTGGAACCCTTGTCTATATCCAGAAGAGTGGCCCATAAAGAATGCTCTTTTAAAATTTTGTTTTGTTTTAACACAAGTAGTTTATTTGGGACAAGGTGACCCTAAAAAAGGTCAACAGAGAGTTGGGAATGAGACACAGAAGAGAAGGAAGCCAGCATAGGTTCATTAATGATCAGGTCACTTCTTTGGCCAACCAGGGCTTCATTCCACTAGAAACTTTTGGGAGATGGTGTGGAATGTACCTCAGAGTCATTTTGCCCAAGGGACGAGGAAGCAGGTCTACTTACCTACCAGCCTCTATTTGTCCCTGTTTGTGTACTGCTTTTGAGTGGCATCAAATCCTCAGAACCTTTTGCCAAGCATCCTACAGCAATCAAAGAAAACAAAGGGCTACTTTTTTAAAAGGTGTTTATATCCCTGAGTAACCACCATCTCTCTAAGGAGACTTGAAAACTTTTGGGGTAAAGAGGCCTTGGGCATCTGTACCAAGGACAGCCAGGAGAGGAGATGGATGAGACCAAATGCCGCCCTCCAGGACCCAGAGGCAGGTC
Organism: Macroglossus sobrinus; assembly: GCA_004027375.1. Classification (NCBI taxonomy): domain Eukaryota; kingdom Metazoa; phylum Chordata; class Mammalia; order Chiroptera; family Pteropodidae; genus Macroglossus; species Macroglossus sobrinus. The sequence continues at coordinate 330,810 of PVKZ01000554.1, forward strand.
ATGTTCACAGATGGACAGGGCTATTTGCATGTGATGTGCTCTGTGGGAAGAATGGGCATGTACTTTAGCAAGAGGAGTTAAGTTAGAGCTTAAAAAGAACCTCCTGGCAATACTAGTTAAAAACATATCAGAGCTCATCCAACTATGTAGCTTCTTTGGTTGCCACACAAGAAATGATGGAGCAAAGGAGCAAATAAATGACTTAAGGAGTTTAAGGCTGCTAGTTCCAGGCTAGCCAATGAACACTCCTTTATTGGTGAAGAAGGGGACAGGTGGAGGTTTAGCGAAGAAAGAATTCTTCGCCCTGCCCTTGGTTATTTTAGCACCAAGAAGCTCCAAAGTTGGGTGGAATCAACAGGAAGAGGTCCCCTCTCTGGTATGATTTAGGGCATCTTTCTTGGAGGCAAATCCTTAGAAGAAATAAGTCTGAGGTTGCCTAGCTCTCTGCTTACATAGGGCCCAACCTCCCTGGGCCCCTAATCCTCATTTGTAAAAAAGGGAGATTGGAAGGCCGAACTAGATGACCCCGAGGTCTCTTCCTGTCCTGACCTTCTGCCACTGTCCACTGAAGAGGCCATCCTCTGGCCCTTAGGTTTTCTTCAATTATGTCATCAGCAAATATTTATTGAGCACTCATCCTTTTCCCAGCACTAAGTGAGGGGAAGGGAATCAAATGGAATATAGGCCTTGGCTTCTAGGAGGAGACAGATAGGGGAAATAAGAGTTAACATCTGTTGAACACTTACTCTGTGCCAGGCACTGTGCTAAACACTTTACATATACTGACTCCTTTACCTCCTACTATAACCCTGTAGGGTAGGTACTAGTGCCTCCCTTACACAGATGAGAAAACCAGGGCCCAGAGAAAAGGCAACTCGACCAAAGCCATACTGTGTCAGAGCTTGGGTTTCAACCTATATTGTGAGCCATGATGCTTCTCCTCTATGAAATAGATAATGACTCCCTAAGAGCAGCTCCTAATATTCCAGCCAATAGAGCAGTGAAAGCCGGAGTCACCTGAGAAGGCTTCATGGAAAGATGGCATAGCCCTGGGCCTTGAGGGAAGGGCAGAACTTGAAGCTGACTGGGGAAGGGAGAAACCTGAGTGCACTAATGCCCCAGGGCAGTCTGGAGTGTGGCCGTCCAGCTGGCAGGTGTCTTCTTATAGTGGGCAGCAGCTACAGCTCAGCTTGCTGGTGGCTCCATGAGAGAAGACAAGGAGCCAGGGAAAAATAGATGCTTTCCTAAACCCATCAGGGCAAGAACTCTCCTCTTCACAGACCCAGCCCTAAAAAGCTGAGGTCTACCCCCACTTGAGGTGCTTTATGCCCAAGTCAGGCCTATAAGCAACATTCCTTCCCCAGAATCATTTGGGCAGTCTAAACATGGAGCTGTTTGGTATGAATTATCTTCCTCCCAGGTACCTAACCCAATGGCCAGAGAGCTAGCCCGCTGAGAATTACAATAGTTAACACTTGTACATAGCGGTGACCATGAACCAGGCACTGTTTTAAGAACTTTAACTTAAGCCTTCCATAAAGCCTCATAGATACTGTTAGTATGCCCATTTTATAGCTGGGAAATAGAGGTACAGTGAGTTTAACTTGCTCAGAGACCCATAGCTAATACGAAGCCAAGCCCAGATTTTAACCCAGGCGGTCTACTCTTACCCACTCTACTCTACTGCTTCTAAGCAGAGAGGTTCATGAGCTCTGGCCATGGCTGTTTCTTCCCTCTGCATAGGATCTCCTCCTCAGGTTCAGATTCTCCTCCTTACCCAGGGCTAGTCCCTGACAAGACAGCTCCTCCTTAGAGGGGACTGCAGGAGACACCCCCATAGCCCCCACCACGAGAAAGGCCCATTGCTGCCAAAGTGCCCAGTTTCTCTCCCCACCCTCACACCCACATGCACCCTGTCCCCCTCCCCCAACCGAGCACCGTTGCCTTTTGTTCACAGTGATGGCTCCTGCACCCAGACTGGTGGGGGCATGGAGGACTCCGTGGTGGCAGCGGCGGTGGTGGCAGCCGGCAGACCCAGTGCCCATGCCCCGAAGGCTCAAGCCCAGGAGCTGCAGGAGGAGGAGGAGCAGCCAGGGGCGGGGGGTGCCTCCCCACGTGCTGGCCCCCACCGTGAGGCCTCCCCCGGCCGGCAGCAGCCTGCCCTGGTGACGGCGCTCTGCTCCCACGCCCCTGCCGCCTCCGATTACGAACTCTCCCTTGACCTAAAGAATAAACAGGTACCCAGGGCCTCCAATGGGGGGAGGGTAGGGTGGTGAAGGGGCCCTGCCTTTGGGAGCTGTCCAGGGTACTAGGGATCGCCCAATCTGGGCCCAACTCTGCTGCAGCCACACCTCTTTTGCCACTAGTTCTCCCAAGCTGAGCTAAGGAATCTGCCCTTCACTGCAGCCTAGTCCCCTCAGGCAACCAGCCTTTACGTGCAAGGTTCACACCCTTGCAATGCCAGGCCTTTAGGTGGTGTGTTCAGGGCTCTGCTCCTCTCACCATGTGCAGGAAGCCTAAACTGTCCCACAAAGCACTAAAAAGTGGCCCGTTATTCTCTGGAGAAGTCCCACCTCCACTTGCTCCTAAGAAAAGATAGTCCAGCTTATGTGCCCACTCAAGGGGCAAAACCCACACCTAGGCACACATGGGCTCAACTGAGGTTCAATGATAGTGGTCTCAGTACACTGAGGATTCCCAGGATTAACTCAGATCAGGCAAGTCCACAGCTCTCCTGTTGGAGAACAATTCCCATTGAGAGGTTCTAGTCCTCCACCTTGTATTCTGTGAAGCATGAAGAAAAAGTGGTCAGTGATGGGGTCCCCACTGAACCCCTCCAAATGATAATGTCAGCTTTTCTTGGTGACCAGTGAAGAGCTCTGAAGGAAAATCTGTAAGTGTATGTGTATGCATGTGCACACATGAATGCACTTAAAGAAAGACATTATGACTTGATGTTGTTAAGAAAGAGCATTGAACTTGGAGCCAGAGATAAGGCATCCAATCTTATTCTTGCTCCAGTTAACTCTGTGACTCTGGGAGTGCTAGTTAAGCACTCTGGGCACTGTTTTCTCATCAGCAAAACTGGAGCTCAGACCTTGAATTATCTTTTGTTTTGAAACATATAGGTTCTAAAGAACCAATCTTTAACCCAGTGGACAGGACAATCTTCCTTCTTTGGGAAGGAAAGCAAGTAGAGATCATGAAGTCTGAGCCAAGCCAAACCAACCTCATTGCTTGCTTTAGACATTAATGTCAAGCTGTTATCTTGGATCAGGGGCCAGCTGTAATTCACTGTATCTGGCTCTCATAAAGTACTTGACAAAGTCTATCATGATATCTGTATAGATATGATAGAAAGTGAATTAGATCACAGTATAGTCAGGTGAGTTATTCTCAAACAGAATTCTCAAAAATTTATTTTTCTATCAGTGCCAATTCTAGGGTCATCAAGTGGGGGGCTATCCTTGGTCCTGTCCAGTTCAATCATTTTAGCAAGGCATTACTTTCTGATGACACAGCTAATGGAGACAGCTAATATTGGATAGACTCCAAGATTTCAAAAAGATCTCATCTGATAGAAGGAAGTTTTAAATGGAAAAAGTCACATGAAATAAGGGGGAAATCTAAAGGTCTGCTCTTAACTTGGTAAAGCCCACAGCACTAGTGTAACATGCGGAGGCTTGGTCCTGGGAGGAAGGCCTTGGGGCTCCAATTCGCTGTCTGCCAAAGATGAATCAACAGCTGGGGAAGCAGCTGCCAAAGAAGTGAGCACAGCAGCCTTCTCAGAAGGGTAGACAAGGCCCCAGAATCAGGGAGCCAGCCGGAGCCCCACACCAGCTACTGGTCAGGCCCTGTCTGGATCCTCTGATTGGTTCTGGGGGCTTCATTTAAGGAGGGAAATAAGAATCCTGAGGTTCTCATAAGAAGGAAAACAGGATTGGCTGGAGTCATATGGAGAAACTCTAGACATGAAAATAAGCTTTAAATACAGAAGTGCTGGCGTGTGAAAAGGGGATTCGATGTATTTTCTATCATTCCAGGCAAAAATAGTGGTACTAATGTATGAAAGCTATAGGAGAGGACGATTTTAGCTCCGTGCATAATTAGAGCTGTTCAAAATATAGGATGTCCTGCTTGTGAGATAGGAAGTTCTGTGTTACTGGGAATGCCCACACAGGGGCTAGAAGACTACAGTGTGATAGGGGCGGTAAGACGAGAGTCCTCTCCACTCCCCATGACTCTGCTCCTTGAAGACAGAAACCATCTCTTACTCATCTTTGTACCTTTCCCCTGGCCTCTAGCAGAGTGGTCTTGGACATAGTAAGAACTCATTGAGTGGATACTTTTTATTCAAAAAGTATGACATGCAAAGCAACAAGGGAGTGGGCTACAAAAGGAAAGGTTACAGTTCAATTTAAGGAGTATCCAGTTAATAACAGCAAAAGAAACTCATGCTTTGGCTTGGGCAGGAGGGCAGGAGAATTACTTTAATTCAGACTGACAAGGTGGGATGTGAAGAGATGTACAGTGTTCTGACCAGTATCATGGACCTTTTTTTTTTTTTTAATAGTGAACATAACTCTAGTAGGTAGGTTTGCATGTCAGGCTGTCAGGAGTGGGGCAGGAAAGGTAGAGGGTGATGGGGCCCTCATGCTCAGTGGACCCAGCCCTGGGGAAGAGCTCTCCACCCCTGGCTCATGTATCTCTCTGAACCAAACATAGGCTTGGGGGTTGCGGGAAAAGGGGAAAAAGGGATTGAAGAGACAGAGCAAAGTGATTAAAAATATGGCACACATGAGACTGAGTTCCGCTTCTCTTTCTTCTGTAAATGAACTTTGTGACCTTGGACAAGTGGCTTAACTTCTCTGGGCCTCATTGTGTCATATCTCTTTGGGGCTTTGTGCATACTGTTCCCTTTGCTTCCACTGCTGATGTTCCTTTTCCCTCCATACTCCTGCACTTGGCCTCCATCACTCCTTCTTTTGCTTTAGGACTCACTTTGGTGCTCCTTCCTTCTCTCTCACAGCTTTCCCCATGCTCCCAAGGCTGTGCTGGATGCCCCTTCTCAGCGATCCCATAGCCCAGGTGTTCCTGTCATAACCATTCAGTGCTATATCATCATTTCCTGTTTACTTGACTCCTCCTTGGAAGGCATGGCACATGACTTAGAACCCCAGTGCTGGGCACAGACCTGGCATGAAGAAGATGTTGGAAGCATGAAAAGGGGAAAATAATAACTCGGTCACCTGAAGGGGGATGGGCATGGGCATGGGCATGAAGCCTTTAGCCAGAATCGACTCTACTTTAGCTTTCTTTGAGATCTAGGATTTAGTATTCTGATCCTGTGATCTCTGCCAGTCACACAAATCCTGTAATCCTTGGGCTGGAATAAATCTTGGACAATCATCATCTCCGCAGTCCACCAACCTGTCAGTCTTGCTCCATCAGCCAGTCCAGAATCCCAAGCATTTTCCATGGCTCCTCTCTTTCCCCTGCATCTGCTCCTTCCCCAAACCCCACTGATGCTACCTCTTAACTGTTTCCCAAATCCCACCCTCTTCTGTCATCACCCCTGTCCCCACTCTAGGCTAGGCCACCATCATCTCTGGCTTGTGCCCCTGGGAAAACCACCACAGATTCCCCTGCTTCAAATTGTGCCTCTTCCACCGCATTGCAGCTAAGTCCTCTTTATGAAGAGCACATCTGATTACAACACTCCCCTGCACGACCCCTCATGTGTGTTGGACAAACACTTCTCCAGGCTCTTCTACCACCCCACATCCTGCCTGGCACCCACTTGGGGTTCCAGCCATTCCTATTTGCCTTTCCCTGAATCTCCATGCCACCCTTTGCCTCTGACTCTTAGTGTATTTTATTTCCTCTTCTGGGAATACTCCCCACCTGTCCCCCAATCATCTTTGCCTGGGTGATCTCTCCTTATACATCAGGCTGTGTGCTTTTTCTGAGTGCCCCACTGCTGGCTCTGTGCTGTCTGGTAGCTGTCCCACTCTAAGGGCAAGGACTGTGTCATTCTCAAGGCTGTAAATAAAAAATAAAAAATGCACTGAACAGCACCAGGGGTGCTACTCACTTTATAGTCTGTGGAGAAGCAAGTGAACCCCTAGACCTGTGCACTAGGCACTGCCCTGCCCTTGTCCACCATTGTTTTCTTGCACCCAGAATAGTCCCCGTTTCCTAAGAAATGCTCGATATTGGAGGAATACACAAATGAAAGAACAAACAAATGAACAAATGAACAAATGAATGAATGAATGGTGCCTGCCCCAGGCTTCCCTGTTCTCTCTGCCCACAGTCACACTGTGTGCAGGTCCTGCATAGCTTCTCTTGTCCTCTGCTCCCGCTGCCCTCAACTCTCTCACTTCACCTCACAGTGATCCTTGGGCTACAATGTTGGGGGACATTCAGGTTCCTTTGGGAGGGCGTTTAGGAAAGTGGCTGTGGCAGGGATATAGAGGGCACAGGCATGACTTCCAGATTCACTCAGGCTCTCTAGGGAGTCATATCCTGTTCTCTGCCACTGTGGAGGAGAAACTCATTGGAGCCCATGAGGTATGTCCAAATTTCATAGCTCTCTATGCTGTCTAAGCCAGTCAGCAGTCAGCAGCATCCACACCCTGTTCTGCAAGTTGGAGTTCTGGGTGGAAGCCATGTTCCCCATTGGAGAGTAGCCCCTTCTCCAATAAATCTCCCATCCCCAAGTCTCAAGGTCCAGCCTCGCTGTGGGGTACCTCTCACGGAGAGTAGTGGCTACTTTTCCAACTCTCTGGACCTCAGTTACCTCATTTGTGAAGCAAGGGACTGTACCAGAGGTACCTGAGGACCTTCCCACTTTGAAGGTGAGAGCTCTACGATGGGCACGGAGGGCCCCAGGGGACCAGCCAACAGGACAGTGGTGGAGGCAAGGTGCCTCGGGCTTCCCTCCTCTCGATTCAGGGAACAGTATTGAACAGCCGCTCTGTCCTGGGCTCTGTGTGAGGCCTGAGGACACCACAATGTAAAAGACACAGTCCCAGTCCTCAGGGAGCCCACGTTCCAGCGGCAGGCGCTGACATGGAACCAGTACTAGCTGGCACAAGCAGCACTATGTGTTGGGCATAGTACTAGACATTTTCCATGAATTATTTCCTCAGATTTTCACCACATCCCAGTGAGCTAGGTACTATTACTATCCCCATTTAAGAAGGAGAAGTTTGAGGCTTCGTGATGTGAAGTAACTTGCCCAAAGATGCATCCCAACTGTGCATCCCTCCTGTAGCCAAGATTTGGACTCTACAGTCCAAGATTTTAACCCAGTGCCTGTCACCATCTCTTCTACGTTGAAGCATAGTTCCATGGAAGTGGCACCCAGGGCTTTGCAGGAGCACCAGCGAGGGCGGCAGCCCAACCTGGGGTTCAAAGTAGGCTTCCCAGAGCAGCTCACCTGAAGGAGTCTCTGTGACCTAGGAGTAGCTGAGTTGTAGCCTCCCCCACCCCCACCTGGCTATCGTCAGGAAAGGTTCCCAGGGGCGGCCCTGCTCCTAGGCAGACCTCAGTGACCTGCCACGTTGAGCATTTCTGTACCTCGAACAATAGCCAGGGAGGTGGCACACAGAGAAGACAAAGGGGACACACTCTGCCCAGTCAGGTCAATCTCTCCTGTGGGCTGCCCTGAGCATCACCTAAGCTCTTCTTCCCTCTGCACACTCTCTACTCCTCAGTCTCATGTGAGGTTTGCTTTGCCAAGTCCTGCAGGCTCATATCATATAATGCTTCAGTGTTCTCTATTAAGAAATCTTGGATCAGAGGAAACCCTCGCTCTTATGTGAAAGGTCCCCACCCTTACCCCTACCCAGACCTCTCTCTCCTACATTCCTTAGGAATGTGGTCCCCTAGCTAGCTGCTCTTCCACCCCCACCCTGACTTGGCAGCTATCTCTCAGTGGCAACCTGAAAAGAGGGAGCATGTTCTAATTAACACTGAGAGGCTCATTAGAGAGACAGAGCCCCTGAGCCCCCCCCTTCACTGCTTCTTCTGGCAGAACCTGAGAGATTGCTCTCTTGGGAGGAGATGAGGCCACAATTACCCATGATTCATGGGGTTTAGAGAGAAGTGAGCAGAGCTGCTCCGTGGCCAGTGGGCCCAGAGGCCCTTCCCTCCCTAGGGCCATCCTCCCCACCCACATCCATCGCTGTCAGCTCTCTGACCTGGCCCTAGTTAAGAAGAGGGTTAGGATAGATGGGAAGGTCTGGCTGGGGTGGATGGAGCTGATCTGGGGCACTCCCAAGTCCCCAAACCCTATGGGAAATGGGGGGGGGTGGCAGTAGGAAGATGCAGCATTTAATTGCAAGCCCAGATTCAGAAAAGAGCCTGTATTTTTATTTCCCCTGGGACATAGGAGAGAGTTCAGTTTAGTTCATGTATGCAACCATTTATTAAGCCCCAATCATGGCTCTGGCTCAGCTTTGGGCACCGGGGATGTAGAGACAGATAATACTGTAGGTATAGTCTGAGGGTACAAGAGAGCATTGAGAGTAGGAAGGAAGCAGGGAGACACACTGCAGGCTGGCAGTGTAGCAGACACAAGGCTGGAATATACAAGACATGGTTGCATTAAATGCATTGGAACAAATGAAGAAGATCCAACAGCTGAATTCAGATACCACAGTGAGCAATAGCCCTGTGCTAGGCTTTTTGCTGGGTGCTATACATGGATCAGAGGATGACTAAGACATATCTGAGGCCTCGAATAACGTATGCTCTGTTAGAGTCTGGGCGGGAGGGAAGAAGGGTTTAGATAAATATCACAGAGATTAGTGGAGAAAACTGAGTGTCAAAGAGAAGTATGAAACAATATTCCCCAAGAGGGGGCCCAAGGCAGGGAGACCTTGTTTGATTGGGGGACTGAGAAGGCTTCATGGACGACGTACAGTTGAGATCTTGAAGAAAGGAGACAACTTTTACTTAGAGGGAAGGGGGCAAGAGTGGAAGTAGAAGGTGAGGAGGACACTGCAGGCTGAGCAAATGCTCAAAGCAAGAGAGTCCAGCATGGGCTAGGGGAGGAGCAGAGTCGAGCAGTTGTGTTCATGGGCTTTGTGTAGTAGAGTCTGGGAAGTAGTTTGGGGGTGGGGGGTGGCTATAGGATTTTGAGGCTGGCATATGTAGAGGATGGGGCAAAGGAGGATCCAAGGACAAATGAAAGGTTCTCAGACTAGATGGCATTACAGCCAAGATGCTGTTAGGCAAATAAGGAAGTCATCAAGAGCTGGTTTGGGGGAGATAGAGAAAGAAATGACTTTGCATAGGTGGATGGTGGAACCCCTGATAAATAGACTGTTTGAAATTCAAGATTAGGCTAGGAATGGAGATTTGAGAGTCATTCATAATCATCATTGTCATTATCAAATAGCTACCACTTATCGATCACCTACTATGTGCCATATATTATGTGAAATAATTTAAGCCACACAACAAGCCACAGAGTCAGCAGGATTGCCTTATTTAACAAGAAAACTGAGAGTCAGAGATGTTAAGAAACTTGTTCAAGGTCAACCAGCAGGGATGAGGTAGATCTGGGACTAGGTATTTCCCCTACTGCTTGCTTATCAACCCATTAGAGTGAAGTTATGACAGTGTGAACTCGATTTTCACAAAAGAGGTGAGAACTTCTTTAGAGTTTCCACAAAGGCTCTGTCTGAGATAGTTTCCCTTTTAATTACTTGCTAATTATCAGCTACCAGGGGCTGTTCTAATGACTTCCAACACAGAAGTCATGGAAGATGTCCAGGAGTACACAGAAAAATAATCGTGTCTGGAGAATGGAAGATGGCACACATATGAATCGTAACTAGCATGCTTAGGAATTTGGTAGTCAAAATATAGGATTTAGGAGCTCTTTGGAGACAGGAGATCTGGGGACAGAGTTTCAAGGTGATAAAAATATCAAGAACCGCATAAAAGAGGGAGGAGGAAGGTTGAGGATGAACTATTGGATTTAGTGATTAAAGATTACTGGTGACCTCCCTGAGAGTCATTTTAGAAGACTGGTGGGAGCAGGAGGCAGAATGAAAGGAGTCAGGGCATACAGAGTTAGAGCAGCAGTTTGGCATTTGCTCATGGAGTGAGGCAATGGGTGTAGACTGGCCAAGAGGATCAATGGAAATAGAAAGAGACTGGGCTAGTGCCCCAGAGCAGGGGCGGCAAGCAGAGTTGTGTTTTAGCCTTAGGAGATCTGGGAGAGTCTGTAGGCAGGTGGAAAGGGGCCAGTGGAAGGGTTGGGTTGGAAATGCTAGTAAAAGAGAAACTAGAGGTTGAAATGAACTTACAAAGGAGGCAAGAATGGGTGAGACAATCAGCTCTGGGAGAGGAAAGGTACAGGTCAGATAAGGAAGGTTTTTGAGAGTCAAAAAGATAACTCAGAATTAATTCTTTAACTTACTAAATATTTATTGAAGGCCTACTATGTGCTGGGCACTAGTTAAGCATTGGGGATAAAACAGTGGACATGGAAGGCAGAGCCTCTGCCTTCATGCAGCTTATAGTCTAGTGGAGGACTTGATGGAACAGATTCAAGAATTTAAAATCCAATTTTCTTCTCTGCTTGGGTGAAGCATAGATAGAAGCATAGGTAGAAGACCTCTCCTAGGGTTATCTCAGCTAGCCTTCTGCCTCCAAGCAGGATGATAATATTTCAGGGGGATGGACCCCCTATACTGCTTTGGAAAGATTTTAGCCAATGGGATTTCACACTCTCAACTGTATCTCCTAACCTAAAAAAGAATGCTCTTGGGCCTGGGGTTCTCTTCCAAGTATGAACAGGCCAGGTAGGAAAGAGGTGTGAATTTCTGTCTGGTATCAGTTTCCATGGTATTTGGGGAGGGTTAAGAGGGAGACAGAAATTGAGAGAGAAGGAAGCAGTTAACTTGGTCAGTTCCCCTAACTCTACACTTCTCCTTGGAGGACTTTCCTGCCTAAGCCAAGGCTAGTCCCCATTCCAGGCCTCAGGGGACCTGCCAGAGTTTCTCAGGGAGGACAGCCGAGTTACAAGGTTCTCTCCCTTTTGGCTTCCACAGAAGTGGGAACAGAATGCCTGGAAAGCAGGTGTTTCTCTGGAGCTCCTGGGTACATGGGGCCATACCTAGGTAAAGACCCCAGAGGCAACTGTCCAATTGGCATAGTGGCAGAATTCTAAGAGAGTTCCAGAAATTCCTGCCCCACACCCTAACCTGCCAGGGTGGGCAGGACTGTAGAATATGAAGAGAGATCACGCCTTCGATTAGATTACCAATCAGTTGTCACTCAGTTAATCAAAAAGGAGGTCATCCTACTTGGCCTATCCCAATCAGGTGAACCCTTTAAAAGAAAGTAAAAGCATCAGAGAGAGACTGTTGCTACAAAGGCCATGCAGCCAAAGACTAGTAACTGAGGTCCCCAGTCTTCTAATCTCAAGGCACTGAATTCTGCCAACAACTGTGTGCTTGGAAGAGTTCCCCAAACCTTATGTGAGAGTGGTGCCTTGATTTCAGCCCAGTGAGTTCCCAAGGAGAGAACCCAGCTGAACTGAGCCCAGACTACTGACCTACAGAATTGTGAGAAAATAAATGGCTGCTGTACGCTGCTGAGTTTATGATAACTTATTATGCAGCAATAAATAATACGCTTGGTATTTTTTGAAAGCACCTTGAAGTCCCCTACAGTATGAAGATCATGAAGACTGAGAGAGCTTCCTGCCTTCTGCTTAATGCCTAGTACCTTGCAAAATGCAAATACTTCTGGGAGGAGTTATGAAGGAAGCCTTTTAGCCATCCAAACCTTAATATGAATAAATTTTCCATCTATCTTCAGAGAGAAAGGTTGGATGTGGGGAGGGAGATAGCATAATGCCACTAGGTTTGAGAATGAATAAGGTCGCTGAATGGTGAGACTAGGAGAGCTGAAGACAGGATTAAGGACATTCCTTTTACCTAGGATTGTCCCTGGCTATTGGGATTATATCTGTGAGGTCTCCTGGGCTAGGAGGGTGTCTGTGCTGGTCCAGCTGTGGGGTACCCACAGGGAGGGAACAGTGAGGATTGCTGGGGTTGTGAAGAGGCAGTCACTCCAGCTGCAGTACCTGGTTGGTCGTGTGGAGCAGGAAGTGGAGAGAAGGGTGTTTTCTATTTAGGAATAAAAATTTACCTTTCTATCTGTACCACGATGCTGGGAGAACATGGGAGGGATGTTGTTCTTGCCTTTGTTTATCTCAGCCCACCTATCCTGATTCTCAGCTTAGGAATGACACTATGTGGAAGTGGAATGTATGGTTGTGAATAGAACATAATTTCAGGGCCCAGGAATAGTTTTTCACTTCCCAAACTTTCCTAAGGACTGATCAGAGCCCATAATGTTACCATTTGTCCATCCTCTTAACATACGTCTTATCTCTTATTTAAATGCAAAAATCTTCCAGGAAGGGGCATGGTTACATGTTATTGATCATTCATATTTTAGGGGGAATATCTTTCTAGTCCTTTCCTGAGACGTTCTAATAAGAGAAAAAGTAAAAGCATTGCAACCTAAGGGGGAGAAAGACATACACAGGGGACAGAGCTGAGAGGAGGTGAGTAAGGGCCTTGAAGACAAACTAGTCCCATGTCAGACATTTTCCTGGGTTTAGATATACCCGGATGAGGCAACACGCCCCAACCGGCCAGCCCCACCCAGCACAGCAGCTATTGTTGAGAACAGAGATGACTTGATTTGTAGACCAGGGAAGCCTGGAGGGACTCCCACTCTTAAAACAGCCATCCATCCACCCACCCATCTATCCATCCATCCATCCATCCATCCATCCACCCACCCATCTATCATCCACTTATTGAGCACCTACCATTTGCCAGCCCGTGGGTAGGGTACTGGGAACACAGAGATGATCAAACCCCAGTCCCAACCCTTATGATGTCCCCAGGGACAGGGGCTGCCCCAATGTAGTGATATCATAGCTGAGAGAGAAAGCAGGTGAACAGTAGTAGCGGCGATTTTTTGTAGCATTTCCGTTTGCTGTTTTATTATTTTTAAATGTACACAAAAGTAGGAACAATAGCGTAATAAATTGTCTTGCGATCATCACCCAGCTCCAACAATTTTTGTTAACATTATTTCATCTAGCCCTCCCACCTTTTTTGATGGGAGTGTTTTAAGACAAATTCAAGATAACATGCATTTCACCCATAACTACTTCCATATGCATCCCTGATAGGGACATTTTTAAATGACCACCAAACCAGCAATAGCTGACTACCATCAGCAACACCTCTCTCCCCTACGCTGGGGCCTCACCAAGCCCTGGAATCCAATCCTGTATCTACACCTCTAGGGGTATGGCCGAGGGCCTAGTATCTCCTGCCATAACATGCTAGTTTTCAAACCTGAGCCCCTCAGTGCCCCGCCCCCCAGCGGTGCATTCCTGCAAAGTTTAGCCAGGTGACTTCCTGCACCGATGGACAGCCACCAGCACCACCTTTCACAAGGGCTGTAACACCCCTTCCCTAACTGCGCACTTCTTCCTCTCCGTCCCTGTTGCAGATTGAAATGCTAGAACACAAGTACGGGGGCCACCTGGTGTCCCGGCGCGCCGCTTGCACCATCCAAACCGCTTTCCGCCAGTACCAGCTGAGCAAGAATTTCGAGAAGATCCGCAACTCGCTCCTGGAGAGCCGCCTGCCCCGGCGGATCTCCCTACGCAAAGTGCGTGCGCCGACGGCCGAGAGCCTGGCGGCGGAGAAGGCGCTCATGGAGGGCTACGGCCTCCTGGGGCTGCCGCTGGTGCGCTCTCCCTCCCTGCCGCCCACCTTCGCCGGCACGCTCACCGAGCTGGAGGACTCCTTCACCGAGCAGGTGCAGTCCCTCGCCAAGTCCATCGACGACGCGCTCAGCACCTGGAGCCTCAAGACCATGTGCTCCCTGCAGGAGAGCGGGGCTTACCAGATACACCAGGCCCTGCACGCGGGCGCGGGCGCGGGCCCGCCAGGACTGGAGGCAGAAATGCGGGAGATGGAGAATGCGTGTCCGGGACCCGGGGAAGAGGCCGTGGAGTCTGCCGGCCTCCCCCAGGGCCACAGCAGCACCCTCATGATGGCTTTCCGGGATGTCACCGTGCAGATCGCCAACCAGAACATCTCTGTCTCCTCCTCCACCGCTCTGTCGGTGGCCAACTGCCTGGGCGCGCAGACTTCCCAGGCCCCGGCAGAGGCCATAGGAGGCCTAGACGAGCAGGGCGAGGCCCGGGGTCAGGAGGCTCCCGCGGCCCCCGCTCCCGGCCAGGGCGATGCGCCCGCCGAGACCACGTGCACAGAGGCGGGAGCCGACGCAGCCCTGCACTCCAACCCGCCTGGGCCCGGGGAGGCGGCGGTGGAGGAGGCTGGGGCCGGGAAAGCAGAGGAGGAGGACGTGGAGGAGGCAGGGGAGCTGGGGAAAGAGGCCGAAGCCGAGGCCGGCGACAACTCGGAGCAGCCAAGCAGCAGCAGCACGTCCACCAAGTCTGCCAAGTCGGGCTCGGAAGTCTCGGCCTCCACGTCCAAGGAAGCCCTGCAGGCTATGATCCTGAGCCTGCCGCGCTACCACTGTGAGAACCCGGCCAGCTGCAAGTCGCCCACGCTCTCCACCGACACTCTGCGCAAGCGCCTCTACCGCATCGGCCTCAACCTCTTCAACCTGTAAGTGAGCGCAGACTCCGGAGCTGCAGCGCGTCCTGGGGAGGCCCAGGAGGGAGGGCGGAAGAGGCGGGACCTACACTGATAGGTTAGCAGAGCGCCAGGTAATTCAGCAACATCATCCCAGTGTCCTCCTAGGTGTGGTTTGTGCTGCTGCGCCTTTTCTCGAGACACTGTGTTGAAATACACATTTTAGTTTTAATTGTTATTAATTTATTTTAAGAAGGATTAGGGGCAAAATAACATTTCAAACCGATGCTTTAACCACTGCTTACGATGAAGCTAGGGTTTGAAAGGTGAGAAAATTTAAAAGAAAATACAGCATTAAGTAAATAGTACAAGTAGTATGAGAATTGAGTAGAAATCCATAGTATATGAAGTTAGAGAAACAGCAGCCCTGCGGGGTTGATGAAGAGGAGAAACAGGCGGAGAGCAAAGGAGAGGAAGAAAAATGGAGTAGGGCAGGGGTGGGACAAAGGGAAGAGACCTACTGCTGTAAGGAGGACAGGTAGAAAGCAGAAGAGGGTTCATTAAAAGGGGGAGAGGGAGACAGGAAGAAAGTGAGAATCTAGCAGAGGTGAAATACAAAGAGAATAGGAGATGGAAGGAGAGAGATAAATGACTGCTATAGCCCAGAGGCCCCAACCAGACCTTTCCTCGCAACCAGAATGCATACAACCGGTGGTAAGCAGAGGGCACACACGTGCCCCTCCCAGGAATATTTCAAGTATATGAGGCACTGATCTCTGCCCTGCAGTCATCCCTTTCTTTATATCCCTGAGCCAGGAAACACAACATCCCTCCTGCCCACATCCATGTTATTGATTGAGTGCCACGCACAATAACTACAAAGGTGGGTAAGACACATCTCCTGGTCTCAAGAAGCTTATAGCCTAGGAAGATTAGCTACTGTTCATAAAGCATCTGCAATCTTCCCAGCAATATTAGAGATAACATTATACCATTTTACAGAAAAGGAAACAGGCTCACACGAATAAGGTGAGCTGCACACTGTGAAACAGCTAGTAAGCAGCAGACATAGGTGAACCCAAATTTGTCTGACTCCCAATCCACTGCTCTTTCTTTTGCATCAAGCTGCCTTCCTGATGAGCACAGCCCCAACCTGACCCATCCATGATATCGCTTTGCCATGCACATGAATGCTCACACATACCCGGATCCCTCCAGACACTGGTGCTCAAACTGTCCATAGGGAAGGACCAGTTTGGGTTTTTTCCCCAATACACTGTGGGCCGATATTTTTGGAAAATACAATAAAAATCAACTGCTAGAAAAACAATCACATGCTTGGTTGTCCTGAAAATGTCAAGGTGCTGTTGTAAAAGGTTCTAAATGCTTACCCTCTATTTCTGTACTCATCTTCTCCTGGACCAGTAAGAAATAGCTTGGGGAGCAGTATGAATTTGCAGACCACACTGTGAGCACATTTGCCTTAAGACACAGCACCCACACTGACACCCAGACCCACACCCACACATGGAGACACTATGTAAAAGAGAAAGTAAAGGCCATAGAGTAAGATTCATGTGTGGTCACCCTTGACAAGGAAAGGGGGTTGTGGGGAAGATCTCACCTCTGTTTTTTTAATCTCATACTCTCTAGATTCTGGGGTAGGTATTGCCTATAAACAAAAGGATACAGGAAGAAAGGACCTTGGGGACCTCTTGGCAGGCCTTAGAGACCTCAGGGTAAGATCCAGTGGGAGTGAGACAGGAAGAGAGAAGGGACACCTCTTCACCTGCTCTGGAATTCACTTTGCTTGGCCAGACATCCCCTTCCCTGCTTCCTGCCTCACACTGTCTTCATTACTGTGTGGGGAAGTTTAAGAGGTTGAGGCTCTGGTGAAAGGTGCTTTCCATGGGAACCCTCTGCAGTGGAAGAAATCCTGGCATTTTCTGGAAATTCTTTCCAAGGACCTCCAGGCACTTTTATGGATTCCATGGGATGGAAGAAAGGAAGAAGTCATGGATGGCATTGGCTCACTCTCTGTTCCTTCTCCCACCTTCACCCGCACCCCCAGAAACCCAGACAAGGGCATCCAGTTCTTGATCTCCCGAGGCTTCATCCCTGACACCCCCATCGGAGTGGCCCATTTCCTGCTCCAGCGTAAAGGCCTCAGCCGGCAGATGATTGGAGAGTTCCTGGGCAACAGCAAGAAGCAGTTCAACCGTGATGTGCTGGAGTGAGTGTCCAGCCCTTGGGGCTCCCCTCCCCCTCTTTCCATTTAACCCTTCCCCCTCAGTCCCAGAATCTCCTAGGAGCGTAGGAATCTCCGTTGGGGAAGGACTCAGGCAAAGGAGAGGGACCTCTGAAATCTTGGTCATTTCCCAGAAATCCTCCCTCCAGTCCTAGCAGCTTCCTGATTGGCCCCAGGAACCAGAATCCCCATGGCTTTTAGCCAGTCACTGCATCTTAACCAGCCTCCATTTTCATGGGGCCCCATTGGTATAGGAATTGTCAAGAGAGATTAAAAAAAAAAAAAAAGCCTCCATCTCTGCCACCCTCAGGGGTAAGAGAAGGAACCTCAAAAAGAAGAGGGCTATGTCAGTGCTGGGGCTGGTGAACCGCCTGGTGAACCACCGGCCTCTCCCTGCCACCTGTCCATCCTCCAGACCTTCCACAAGCTCTGCCTATCTGCAACTGCACAGGCTCATTCTCATATTGGTGGAGGCAAACATAAGGCAGAAAGAAGAAGGGGTTAGCCTGAGAGTTTTAGAGCAAGGTAATACTATGATTCTACAAAGATTGACCACCAAAATCATGGCAAAGGAAATTGTTCTAAAGGCTATTAGATAGAGATGCTGAGGGGGCTGCCTTTGCAAATGCTCAGCTTTGTCAGTGTGTACAGGCTAGCATCTCTTCACACTCACTCCCCATCTGGAGCAGCAGGGAGCGGTGGCATTACGTGGGGTAAGGGCCTACGAGGAGCAGGGCCTTGGAGTCACCCCTTCTCTGACATAGAGGAGATGAGGCCCTGGGAAGTCTGCTGCAGGCCCCTTCCACTCCCCTCATGTTCCTTTATTCTTCCACTAGGTTCCCTAGGCTCAGCTCTTCTTGAAGGTCATCATTCCGTAGGGAGCTGCCCCACTTCTCTCCCCCTTTCTCCTTGGGTGCGGTCAGCAGAAGTGTTTTCCCAGGGGTCCTGGGAGAAACTCTTCTTTTTGTCCTTGTTCTTGGAGCAGCAAGGGCCTGCTACAGAGAGCAGGGAGCTCCTGATCCAGGTTTGGAAGTGTGAGAGTCACCCAGCTTAACTGGTCAGGTTGTTGATGTCCCCGGAGTGGAAGCTCAGAGACCTGGCTTCATTTAAGGATCAGTGTCCTTGTTGCTGTTTCTTTGGATGAGTCACTGCGCTTTGGGCCTGCTTGTCTATGCGTAGAGTGAGGACGTGGGATTATGTGGGATGGACCAGTTGTTGGAATCCCTGTCACATTCCTGAATTCACTGATAGGGTGGTTGTCTGAGTACAGTCAGCAGAGTAGGGGCTTGGATCCATATGAGGGACCTTGAAATCCCTGGATGACCCTCACTCAGTTCGCAGAACCCGGTTCTTGCCTCTGACTCTCAGTGGCTTTGGAGAATTTGCTGTCCCTCCCGGAACTGGTAGTTGAGATGCTCTGAGTGTCTCGCAAAGGAAAGTAAACAAGATAAATATACAACTTTTCTCTTTCACTCTCCTTTCTTCACCACCACCCCTGCCGTATAGGATGCCCTGAAGAAATGATAGAAAGAGGAGAAAGATCAAGTTTTCCAGGCTCCTTTCTTTCCCTGTTTTTCCTCCATCTGTTTCACCTCTGAGGCCTTTTCATTGGCTTTTATCCCCTTTACATTCTGTAGGAGGGTGAGTGGAGGTACTGTACCCTATTGCTTCATTCTTTCAGACTGCTTCACACTCCCTGGGTGACCTTGCTTTGTCTCTGTGCTTTGAGGACAGGGGTGACTGCTTCGCTTACAAGCCCTGATTGTCTGCTGTGTGCTCCTCTGCCTCCCCGATCCCCATGCTGCCTGGCCCTGGAATTCTGACCTGCCAGAGCCACGCTGACCTGGCAGGAGTGCTGGGAACACACAGTTTTTCTCCAGCCCAGGTCATGCTGAGTGGCACAATGAAAACTAATTGCCGTCTTCCCTAGGAGACTGAGTGTGTGGGCTGGAGACTCTGGTCAGATGCAGCCTGTGCTGGGAGGGGAGCTAGGCTGGGGACTGAGCTAGCGGGGGAGGTAAGGTCAGGCCTCGGATTGGGAGGCTGTGTGGTGGGACAGGAGATGTGGCTAGCCCTGAGGGAAAGGCCTAGCTCTGCTCCTGTGCTGTGTAGCTTTTGCAAGTCGCTTCTCTAGGCCTTAGTTTCCTCATCTGTGAGGCATGAGGGTTGGGCTCTGTGATCTCAGAGGCCACTCCAACTCCTGTAAATCTATATCATCTTTGCCATTCCTCAGTGCATTTGTAGCACATTGGCATTGTGAGAATCATTTGCCCTCAACATGAAGGCCATGCTTTGTCATCCTGCCAGAGCATCCTGCAGAGGCTCCAGGGTGGTGATGGAGTTCATGGGAGAACAAGATAACCATCCATCATTCATTCAGTAAACACTGAGTGCCTTCCATGTGTTGGGAATGGGGCTGAGCTGTCTGTCTTTTGTGTGTATGTGGGTTGGGAGGAGGAATAGGAGGGCCTCGTGGCCTCGGGGAATTTACAGGCCTGGATGTCAGCTGGGAGAGAAGAATGGAGAAGCACAGAAAGGGAGGTGTGGGGGCTGAGGAAGCTCCAGAAGGCATCGTGGGTTTGGGGAGGGTCCAGTACAGAGCTGAGCCCAGAGACTGCCCCCAGTGAATGCCTCAGTCCCTTGTGCTTTATTCTGCAGCCATGCAGGCCCTGGGCTCTGAGGTCTGGGCACATTCAGTCTCTGCACACGACAGCTCCACAGAAGGGCACCGTCCTCCCCCAGGTCCGCAGTTTGCTGACGGCCTGGTTCGTCTCCTGCAAAGTGCCAGGAGAAAGAAGATGGAGAAGTAGGAAGAGACAGGCAGTAGCAGGGGAGCCAGACACTGGTGGTTTTTGGCATTTTTCTGCCACTCAAGCCAACTGTCCTGGAACCTTACAGGTTCTGCCGCTTCCTTACTCCCACCAGAGAAAACACACAATAGCAGAGTCACCAGGTGCCATTTTGCCCAGGCCTGGAAGCCTTCATTGGGATTCTACACGGATTCCCTGCCCCCGCCTGGTGACATTCAGCAAGTCGCATCCGTTCTGTACAAAGCTGTTTGCTGAATAAAAGGGCATAAATCACCCATCCCCTTGGAGACTGAGACAACCCAAGCCACAGCATTCTCCAAGAAGCAGCCAGACAGAAAGGGGAGAGACCGACAGCCTCTGAACAAGGAAAGGGGGGACCCCCCCAACTCTTGTGCCTGTGGGGAACAGGAAGAGGGGCCAAGCAGAATCTTTTTCAGTGCTGACCAGTGTCTGAGCATCTTAGGTGCTGTGACATTTGCCTCCAGAATCAGGCCCTTGGCGCTCTTAGTTAGAAGCTGACCTCGCTATCCCTTTTGTCCTACTTAGTAGAAGACACACTCCAAAAAGGAATGTATTCAACCAGGCTTTATTTAAATAATAATAGAAGGCATTCTGAGCTCAAAGGGCCATGTTCATTCCTGTTTACCTGGAAAGGGTTTTTTGTTTCTGTTTTTTTTTAAGGAGAAGACAGCCTCAATGTCCTAATTTATCAAATGGGAATAATAGCACCTACCTCATATGAATTAAATTTTTAAATGCATATAAAGTGCTTAACTCAGCACCTGACACTTAGTACGTTTAAAAAAAAATGTTAGCTACTTCTATTATTATTTTTCCCACTTGAAAGCATGAGGCATTAGACACACCACAACCCCCGCCCTGCCCAAGCCAAGGAAACTTCAGACTCTTCAGGTCTGATTTGAGATAGAGTCTACTTCCCAGACAAGAACTGCTGGACTTCTGGGGAAGGAAGGGAGCTCATTCAGGGGCCATGCAGTACTCTGAGGAGGTCTTCTCAATGCTGAGGAGAGAAGGGTGGTGGCCAACTCGGTAGAAGGAGCCAACCAGCAGTTAGGATTAAGATCCTTTGGGGCTGGAAGCCTCTCCCTCTCAGTTTTCGTATGGCTGGGAAATTTGGCTCTGCTCTATTTCCTTTCTGAAATGTTCGCTTCAGCGGGTTTGAAGGCCAGTGGATGGGGGAGTGTTCCATGCTGGCTATGAGCAGCCTCTTGTTTGGCCTGGGTAATCTTTTCCAATGTGAATTTCATACATGTGGAGGGTATCGGTATCTGTCATTTCCACGGAAAGCACAAAGGACAGCTTTGGGGTTGAGCTGCCAGAAGAAGGTTTCCTGGGTATTCCTTCTCTCACTGTGTCTGTTCCATTCTTTGTTAGATATTAAAGTTTGACATTTCAGTCAGATTTCATTATTTCATTTCCATAGAAATGTGTTGGTCAGAGTGTAACAGATTTGTTCTTCGTAGGGGACATTCAGAAATGAAGACAGATTGTCTGTCACACTCAACAGGCTGGAAAGCTCTGGCCTTTCATCGCTGGGGAGAAATTATTTGAGAACATCCTGCCCATTGTGCTGGATATAACCTCAGAACAGTTACTTATTCCTCAGGAATTCCACAAGGAGAAGGAGAGCGCAGGAGCCCAGACAGACCCTTAAGGGTCTGGAGGAAGATGGAAATAGGCCTGGGGCAAGATGGGATAGAGGCCTAAGGATTATTTCCACTGCTCTGAAAACTTGATGCTGCCACCACCCAGAGGAATGGAAGGAGGGGGTTTCTTCTAAAAGCAATGTCTTGGGGGTTTATGGGATTGAACTCTTACCTCTCCAGTACCCTTCCCCCATGCTCAACACCCACCCCACACACGGATAGACAAGAGATTCTCTTTAACAGTAAAGAGTCGTGAGTGTTTAAGACCCACTTACCTAAGATCTGGGGACTCCAAGTGTGGGGTGAACTGGTCCAGGGTTGAGACTCCCTTTGGTTTGGTCACATTATCACATGAATTGGGCTTGTACCCAAAAATGAACAAATCTACCACCCATTCCCTGTGTGATATTCAGGATTAGCTGAAACTGGCCACTCTTTGAAATGGGACTTTAGGAGGGGCTTGCTTCCTGGGAATTATACTCACCTGGGTTTTTTCAGGAGGGCCATCTGTAAAACAATAATGACAACTCACGTGTATGTACCAAGAATTTACTGTGTGTCAGCAGGCACTCTTCCGAGACCTATACATACAAAAATCTCATTTCATCTTCACAGCAACTCTGTGAAGTGAGTACTGTTAGTCTATGCCCAATGAAGGAACTGAGGAACAGACTGCTTCGGTAGCTTGCCCACAATCGCAGAGGTAATATGACTGAGATCTGAGGCCAGGCAGAACGGTTCCATAACCTGAGCCCTTAACCCTACACCATCCTGCCACTATGCTTCCTCCCAAGAGAAGTCTGGTCTGAATGCCTTTATAGTTCCTGTCAGACCAAAGTGTGAATTGTGGCACTGGAAGACCCCTTGGATGGTCAGCGAGTCTAGCCCTCTCATTTTACCCAGGCAGAAACTGAGGCCCAGAAAAAATAAATGACTAGTCCCCTGGCCAGTGGCAGAAAAGTTGAACAGAATCAGGTATTATCCCTCGATTCACCTTTGTTTGTTATGCTCTGACCCTCTCACCTGAGAAGAAAGCAGAGCCACGAAACTGATTAATAACTCTCAAGAAGTCTGAGTTAGATTGTTTCCCCTCTCTGATATATGTATATTTTAACAGGGTCAGTGGATGAATGTCAAATGGTATAATTTCAGGCAGCGTTGATTGGTGATGAGGGAAAGGGTCTTACTACTTTTTCTAGAGGGAACTTCAAATCCACTTACTCACCTGGCATGTCAGGTCACACTTGGTCTCCAGGTACGTAATGAAAACTGTCTTTATTAGGCACTATTATATACTAGGAACTTTATATACATTATCTCCTTTAAAACTCATAACTACTCTGCCCATTAAGTGTTATAGGTGTCAGCTCCATTCTACAGATGGGGCAAGTGAGGCACAGCAGGGCTTGAATTGATAAGCTAAATGATAGAAACAAGATTCATACCCAAGGGCATCTGACGCCAAAGGCCTGATTTCTCATTCCACCCAATGTGATTGATGTAGAGCAGCGGTTCTCAGGGTGTGGTCCACGGAACAGCAGTAGCGGCCCCTGGAAACTTGTTAGCAATGTCAATTCTACCCCACACCCACTGAATCAGAAACTCTGGGGGCAGCAATCTGTGTGTTAATATAAGCCTGCCAGGTGATTCTGATGCCCGCTCGAGTTTGAGATCCACTGGCAAATGAATGCTGCCAGGCCCAGCAAAAGGAAAATCCTCTCAGGCATCCATCCACATTGACTTCTAATGTGTTTGGGTAGTTTAAACCGAGTTCTTTTGGTTCCTGCATCCTCAAGATGTTACTGGCAGGAATCTCCTCTGAGGACCCCTCAGAAGAGGTTTTCTTTATCCTCGTGTCATCATCAGGAACACTGACGGATCCGCATGCGTCAGCCTCCTTCTGCTCTATTTTCTTAGCCGCATTGCACTTTTCCAAAAAGCCTTGACCTTTGTTGGGCACGTTACGAGTTCCGACTAACAAAAATAACTCTCTGGCGGATGAGGATATTTTTAATTGAATTGTATGAGCCAAGAACCGCAGAAATAAAACCAGGGTTCCTACATCCCGTGGCAGTGGGCGGTTTCATTTTCCACCCTCATCCTGAAACCTGGGCTCAAGTCTCCACCAGGAGCACAAGTCCCGTGTCTACAATGCACACACCTCTTCCTGGCCTTGGCCTGCATCTCACCTTCCAGATATTTGCTGTCTCTTTCAGCCAATTAGAAATCCCTGCTGATGTTATTACCTAGTTTCAGCTCCCAGCCAGGTCCTTTGTCTGCCAGACAGCGTCTTGCTATTATTAAAAAAAGTTGAGATGATGAAATTCATTTTGATCACAGATTATTTTGATCTCGCTACAACACAAACTGATTCCATGCACGGATTAGTGTTAAGCCATTATATGCAAGATTGTACCTGTTTATGCAAGAAGCAGAGAATATCTGTGCTGATGTTTTCCTTCCCTTGTGAAGTGCTTGCTGCAGCCCCTGCAGACACCCACAGGAAAGAGGAAAGGCTGAGCAGAAGCCGCACGACACCACTCGTGACTCACTCGCCCATCAGTGGCACCTGCTGAGGCAGGTCCAGACATGCTGGGTTGGAAGCTGTCTAATCATCCCCAGTTTGCCCGGATCTAATCACTCACTTGCATGTGCAGCTGAAGGAAGAGGGATGCATCTGCGCTTCACACTCTCAAGCTGCCCGTGGTCTGGAATCCACAAGGCCACTTCCCTGGCGACTTGTCTAGGTCTCAGGATCAGCTTCAGATGATCTTGCAGAGCAGGCCAGCAGGGCCTGCAGTCCTGGGCCACTAGGCTCCTCCCCAGCTGACTATGTTGCTCACGGTCCCATTCAATCGCTTGGTCTTTCACTCATTTGTTCATCCTACAAACATTTATTAAATTCATATATAGGCCAGAGATGCAGAGATGAAAAGAACTGCCTCTTCCCGAAGGAGCCCATAATCTAGTAGGATGACAGACAGGTAAATGTCAGGGTACGGGAGACAACTCCAGGGGTAGACAGAAGGCATGTCCAAGGTTCAGTGGAGGTTGAAAAAGACTCCCAGAGAAATTGGCAACTAAACAGAGACCTGCAAGGTTGGGATTGGGCAGCAAGAAGAAAGCAGAATTGTGTGGCAACATGATGGCCAGTGGTGGCCTTGATAAAGTTGGGGGGGGCATGTTCGTGAGACTGCAGGAGGGGAGTCAGTGTGCCGAAGAGCAGGAGAAGCTAGGACGCTAATAGGGCCTGGTTTGCTTTGCTGAGGAACTCAGGTTTTCTACAAGGAATGTCAAAAGCCCTTGAAAAAATATAAGAAGAGGAGTGAGTGACAGAACCAAATGGATGTCTTAGAAGGATTGTTCTAGAGATGATTTGGAGGCAGGGAGGCTGTTCAGGAAGCTGTGGCAGCCACATCATAGAGAGAAATGATGCCCTAAACCTCATCAGCAGTCTCAGGGAGAATAGAAGTCAGAGGAACCCAGAGTCAGGGAGAAGCAGCAGGGCCTGGTGACCAGGGCAGGAGGAGAACAGAGGTGGCTAGATGACAGTGGACAGCCTCCTAAGCTGCTGAGAATTGAGAACACTCTCTGCCTATGAATATGTTTGTGTTTCAGGCCCACTACAGTGATTTGTGCAAATTACACTAAATAAATGTACACGTATTTTCAGTTTTGTTGGGGAGAGAGATGCTGGCTTTCAAGACATTTAATCTGAAGAGTTCCTTAAACCAGACATTGTCCAATATTTACTAAAAACAAGTTAAAATATTAAATACTGGTTAAAACATAAAATATAGGCAACTTGACTTCTCTGTAAGAGATGCTGGCACAACCAATGGTCTTGTGACTATTGCCCATGACCACCAGACCAGAACACCCAGCTGAATTCAACAGGCGGAACTCAGAAGTGGGCTGGTTAAGTTCAGTCAAATGCTTAGAGTTGCTAATTTACATAAGCTTTCCACACTCATCAACACCATTACTTAACATGGTCTTTTATAAACAATATAGATCAATTAAAAGAAAAATTAACTAGTTAGTTACTAATAATAAAATACTAAGGATGAATTCATAGAAAGAGATTAAACACAAGAATTGTCAGCACGTAGTCGGAATTTAGAGTCATTGGAATGGGCAAGGCTGCCTAGATTAAAGTTGTTAAGAGGAAGAGGGGGCCTAGTGGCCAGCCCTAAGTTAGAGGTCTGGAGGAGAAGGAGGAGGAAGAGACCTGTGATGGAGGAGGGGCACCTCCAGAGAGGAAAGAGTAACCTAGGAGAGGGTGGGGTGATGGAAGCAAAAGAGAGGAGTGGGGTTTTTTTGTTGTTTTTTTTCAGGTGAGGCAACCCTTGGTTGACCTCACAAATTTCAAGGACCTTGTCAGTTTACAATCCCTTATTTTATTTTATTTTATTTTTTTAATGCCTACAGCACCTGGTCTTCCCAGGTCGTCTTCCATCCAAGGACTAACCAGGCCCAGTCCTGCTTAGCTTCTGAGATCAGACAGGAACAGGCTTGTTCAGGGTGGCATGGCCATAGACAGGAGTGTTTCAAGAAGAGAGTGATTAACCATGCAGATGCTACCAAGAGGCCGGTGGTACAAGGACAGAAGTTGTTGCCATTGGACTCAGTAACATGGCGGCCAGTGGTGGCCTTGATAAGAGAAGTTTTAATAGAATGCCAGGGTAGATGCTTGGCTGGAGTGGGTTGAAAAGTGAATGGAATTGAGAAAGGGGAGTCAGCATGCTAGGGATGACTTCTAGAAGTTAGCTCTGAAGAAGAGTGGAGAAAAGGAGTTGTTACTAGAGTGCAAAGAAGGATCAAGGTAGGATTTTAATTTGTAAAATAGAAAAGACAAGAATGTAGGTGCTAATGAGAATGATTTAGTAGAGAGGAAAGAACTGATACTATATGAAAGGACATCTCAAACTTAATGTGTCCAAAACTGAAGTCTCTATCTCTTCTCAGCACCTGTGTCCACCCCATCACTGACTCATCTTGAAAAATGAGCCCCAGGCACCCAGGTGCTCAAGCCAGAGCCCTGAGACTCATTGTTGACTATGTTTCCTCACTTCTCACATTCCCTCCATCACCTAACCCCATCCGTTCTTCCTCTAAGATGGACCTCAGATCGTTCATTCTATGCTTCCACCTTAGCCCAAGCCCCATCATCTCTAACTTGTATCTTTGTGGAAACACCCTAACTTCATCTTTTAAGCTTCAGCTCAAATGTCACATCCCCAAAAAGGCCTTTCTGAGCACACTAATAAAAACTACATTTTCTTTGTCTTCTCATGGAACCCTGTCCTTTGCCTACATGGGACTCATCACAATTATAATGAAATAATTGTTTTTAACTCTGTGTTTAATGTTCATCTCTCTCATCAGGACAGGGTCTGTGTTTGTATTGTTTGCACTGATACCAGGTTCTTAGCACAGCTTCTTGCACATAGAAGGCACTTAATTCATGTTTGTTGAAGGAAGGAAGGAAGGAAGGAAGGAAGGAAGGAAGGAAGGAAGGAAGGAAGGAAGGAAGGAAGGAAAGGAAGGAAGGGAAGGAGGGAGGGAGAGAAAGAGGACAGAAAGGAGGGCAACCAAAAAGAGGAAGGTAGGAAATCAGGGGTTTGGTCCCTTGTTGCAGGCTCTGTGTGCCTGGGAGCCAGCATTCTCCACACACTCTCCAGGCTATTCTTAAAAGTGAAAACAAATGGCTGAGTTTAGTGCAAGGGTAGGAGATGGATCTGGCCCAGGTAGAGGCTTTTAAAATGTGAGTCCAGAAATTCTAGTTGGTAGGTCTGGGATGGGGTTCAGGGTTCTAAATTTTAACAAGCCTCCTTACAGCTCTTCTCTGGGGTCTTCGAAGATATGAGATGTAGAGACTCTCCTGCCCTACTGCCCACAGCCCTAAAAGTCCTCCTCATCCTCACAGCCATGTTGATTTATTCAGCTCTCCCCCTTCTGTGGGATGGCGTTTCCACCTGGCTGCATCTCCCGTCCCAGTCCTTGACTCGCAGGCTCTGGGCTCATTACGGGAGCTTTTAGCCGCAGCCCCGAGCGTGAGCGTGAGCGGGCTGCGTGTCACCTGAGTGAAGGACTGGAAACTAGGCCATCATGCTTGGTCGAGCAAATCCCACCCTCTCCCAGCTGCTCCACTGCCTCCTTCTGTCACCTGCCCCCAGCACCTGGGCATTCGGGCATCACCCTCATCACTGTGGAATGAAGCCTGCTCCAGAGCACTAAGGCAGCGGGTACATGCACAGAGGGACACTGGTGAGGGGTGCAGGGTCCAAGACCTCAGGGTTCAGGAGCCTGAAGGGAGAGGGCAGGGGCCAGGTAGGGAGTAGGTAGACTAATAGGGGCAAGTCATGGGCAGCAGTTGGACACCAGAACAGGGGTCCACCAGGGAGGCATGCCTTTTGGTCAGGGTTTCCCAGGCTGGGATTCATTGCTGAGCCCTTGGCCTGGCAAGACTCAGATTGGGGGTCCCTGAGGTGAGAGGCTGCAATGTGGCTCCCCAGAATCCACCTCATTCCACATCCAGGCCCACCTGGTCCAGGTTTTGGTGTTCTCACCCCTCATCACCCCTGTTACCTTCTCTTTCTTGTTTCTCTCTCTCCCCCAGCCCCTTTTTTTGGGGTCTGTCTCTTTTCTCTTTCCCTCTTTCTCTCTCACTTGACTCTCTGTGTCCTCTGTGTCTCTCACTGTCTCTGGGTTTCTGTCTCCTCCCTCCCTACGTCTCCTGTCTCACTGGCTCAAGAAGACCACACTGGTTCACCTCCTCTGGACAGATAGCATCTTTGCATGGCTCAGTCGTGCTGGATTCATAACTCCTGACTGGGCTGAACGAAGGGGACATGCAGATGTGGGCCCCGTGATGTTGATCTCAGAGCTCACATTCCACTAAAGAGGGGTTTGGGGAGGAGGTGGCAAGAACTGCCAAGAAATCCAGCTAAACCTACAGGCCCCTACTACCCAGCTGTCCACCTCAGATGTTCACACACTGACATTGCCAGTTTTCCTGTTTGGGCTAGATTCTTGCCACCCGCTCTCAGCCCCAGCCTCTCACTCACTATCCAAATGGATAAGCCTGAGAGATGGCTGAGTTTGACCAGGCCGAGGATAGGCTCTCCGCCTAAAGTTGGCCATTCTCCCTGCCCTTAGGGGCATGGGGGGAGGAGAGCCCCTACCAGCCCTTCCCTCTCCAGTTGTCCTCAGTGATGCTCTCCCCACTTGGTTCACCTGAAAGGAGTGGGGGAGGCAGAGCCCATGGACCACCAGGCCCATGACCACCACAGTATGAGTGTCTTCCCTTGCATTCTCCTAAAAATTGACAACAGAGCCAGGGTTGAGTAGGGATCTCTGCACAGGCAGCGGGCCCAGCACAGGAGCTGGAATGATGGCAGGGGTGGGGCCCATGTTTCCCAAGTCCCTCACTGTGCCAGGCCCTATGTGGTCTGGCAGGCCAGGCAGTGAACAGGCCACTGATGCCTGGGGTCATGACGCTGTGTCAGAGTCTTCAGGGGTTGTGGGAGCAGAGAGGGGGCTGCTCATCCCCAGAGGCAGTAGGGGCTGGGTATAAAATGGCCAGGAGAGAGGAGATGAGAATAAAGCGTGGGTGCAAAAAGGAGAGGAAGAAGAGCCTTGTTGGTACATGTGAGCTTTTGAGATCTCAGTAAGAATTAGGTCTGCAGCTTTGCTGGGCCTAGATTCCTGCCTCACTGCTCACACCTCTGGGAATAGGCCCCCCAAAGGAGGATAAGGCAGGATGAGGTGGGGGCTAGAAGGGTCCTGGCCCCTGATCCTATGGAAGGGTGGGCCTCCAGGAGTAGGCCAAGCCAGAAGAATGAGACTGCCTGGTGGAGGCGACAGGCATGTTCCCCCACCTCCTCCTCCCCCAACACACTGAAGGGAGACATTCAAAGGCAAACTCTCCAGGGTTAGAGGTGGCATTTCAGAGGTGCAAGTGCCCTTAGGGAGCAGGATTCTAACCTCCTCCCTTCTCCGAAGAAGAAACTGAGTCTCTAAGAGGTGAGTCTGTGACCCAAAGTCATGAAAAAGTCAGTGGTTAACCCAGGCCCAGAGTTTGCTAGTGTTTTCCACTCTGCCCTCTCCCATGTTAAGCAGATTCGTCATTTTCTCTCAATAGCCACAGATTCCCCTAAGAGCTGGGGCTCCTTGGCTGCGAAAGAACTGGGAGGGCCGTAGAGGAGATTCCATCACCTAGAAACCAAAATGGGACCAGGAAAGGGAAGCTAGGGAGACGTGCAGGCTCCTAACAGGTCTTTGAAAGGATAGAAGAGCAAATTGTATTTATGCATATCCGAAACCTTTGTTTTACTCTGAGATGCTCTGAGATTGAGAAGAAAGAACTTGGGCTTTGGAGGTTCAGCCTGCTCTTAGCTCTGTGGCTTTGAGCAACCAGCTGTGACTAGAGACAACACAGTCAGCCATCTGCCTCACAGGTCTTTGTGTAAGAAGGGAGCTGTGAGAAAGGGTCTCTTAGGT
Organism: Macroglossus sobrinus; assembly: GCA_004027375.1. NCBI lineage: Eukaryota > Metazoa > Chordata > Mammalia > Chiroptera > Pteropodidae > Macroglossus > Macroglossus sobrinus. The sequence continues at coordinate 360,700 of PVKZ01000554.1, forward strand.
TATTGAAGGGAGACCCCTGGTGGGTAAGTAAGGCCTGGGAGACAGGAGCCTGTCCCCTAATTGGCCCCAGGGACCAAAAGTCCCTCCCTTCCCTACCCCAGCCAGCAGCAGGCTGCCCCCTACTCCTAAGCTCCAGTGAGTTGGAGGAAGTTTGGGAGCTGACCTTTCCTCATGCCCCGCCTCCCACTGCCCTCAGCTGCGTGGTGGATGAGATGGACTTCTCCAGCTCGGAGCTGGACGAGGCGCTGCGTAAGTTCCAGGCGCACATCCGTGTTCAAGGGGAAGCCCAGAAGGTGGAGCGGCTCATAGAGGCCTTCAGGTAGGACCCCCTCTGCAGCCTCCTGCCTTCAAATGCCCCGAAACACATACCCGGGGGATAGCGAGGCTTGGATAGGGAAGCAGAGCTGCTGTGGGCCTGGGGAATGCTGGAGGGTCCTCCAGGGGCCGGGAGAAGCCCTCTTGCTGAGGCCAGAGGAGTGGGCTGCATAGAGAGGACGGAAGGAAAGGAAAAAGAACTCCTCGAGCTTTCCAAGCTGAAGTAGCACTGGGTCCTCAGGTGGGCTGGATGCATCTCATTCATCCCTATCAATCTTTATTGAGCATCTATGTAAGGCTGGTGCCATAGGGGATCTATGGTTGTGTGACTCCTGCCCTGTTTCCTCATTGGGGAAGAGGACCGGGCTGCGGGACAGATCAACAGGTGTTGGGGGCAAACTCCCGGGACCTAAAGCCTTTAGAGAGCTAGTATACCACCTCCCACAAGCGCCCCACCGCTGGAACTGGAGAGTGTGGGGGAGGGGCATCAGCTTCTGCTCTGTGTCCTGCACACAGCCAGCGCTACTGCATGTGCAACCCTGAGGTGGTGCAGCAGTTCCACAACCCTGACACCATCTTCATCCTGGCCTTTGCCATCATCCTCCTCAACACCGACATGTACAGCCCCAACATTAAGCCTGACCGGAAGATGATGCTGGAGGACTTCATACGAAACCTGCGAGGTGAGGACTGGGGGCAGGAGGGGCGAGGCCACTGCTCGGGCCCATTCTGTTCAGTGTTAATTCTGGGTTCTGTGAGTCTGAACCCAATTATAGATTGTCACCCCAGAGTCCAAGGGCAAAAGACACCGCTCTCTGGGCCTGGTCACAGTAGCAGCCTGGGAAAGTTGCTTGCATACCAGGCATTTGGGGAGTTTCCAGGAGCCACTGCCACTGCCCTGCACCAGCGGCAAGGGCCTTTGGGCAATGCCCCTTGCCCTCCTTGGAATGTCCTCCACTGGTTGACCTATAGGCCCCTGGCACCACAGCGGCTGCCCAAGTGGTACCAGCTCTTCCCACTTCACAGCTTATGAGGGCTTTTAGGTCTTAGGTCCACTTAAGTCAGCCTTGAAGATAACTTTTGGCATCTACCAGCCAAATTCTTGATATAGTACACCACCTGACAGGGATCAAAGGAACCTGGCAGGGTGTGATGTGTGTCAACTGATTTTTTTTTTCTTTTTTAGCATTTAAAAAATAAAAGTTATACAGGAACATAATTTAACGAAAGCAAATAATTCTACAAGGCTTACCACAAAACATTAGTCCCTGCTCCTCTCATTATTCTCCTTCCTTAGGGGTAACCACTTTCACCTTTTTTTGCTCTTTATTGTTTTTCCTCTATATCACTAAATAACATGCTTCTACTTCTTTTTTCCTATTCCTTTTTATTGGTATAAAAATACATGCTGTAAGGAGGATAAATCTGAGAGCTTGATGAATGTTGATGTTTATATCCACCTATGTAATCCACCTTCCCCAATCCAACTCCACTGAAGTCACATCACAGCCCCATGCTTACAGTCTAGTTGTAGCATCATTTTTGTAACATCAGTGTTTGCGTAATGAAGACAAGGTAAATAAAATCCAAAGCTGAGTCTTGAAGTGCATCGTGATTATAAATCCTTTCTATTTCTATTTTCCTGGGAGCGAATATTTGTGTTCTTGGTCCATTTGCTGCCATTAATTCATCTCCAGCCCCTCTACCCTAAGTGCCAAATTCTTCTCAACACATTGGGCCCCGGGAGGTATACCACAAGTTTCATCTTCTTGGAGCTGTCTCTCCCACAGACTCCAGTTCTGCTCTGATCTGGACAGCTGCACAGCTGTCACCCTGGTATCTCCTTCCAACATCGTCTAGGGATCTCCGTGTTAGATTCCTGCATTTCATAGTCTTCTCTTTGAGAGAGAAAAAGTACACTTCCTTTTTCCAGAAAAAAGGGTACACTGGAGGCAAATATTTTGAGAACTCTTGTGTCTGAATATATCCTTTTCTATCTTCACTCTTGATTGGCAGTTTGGGAGTAGGATTTCAGATTGGAAACACTGAAAGCAGAATTCTGAAGTCATTGCTCCATTGTCTTTTAGCTGTCAATGCTAAAGAATGCTCTGTCATTGCAATTCCTGACCGTTTACTATTATTTTTTTCTTTCTCTCTCTGAAAACTTACAGTTTCTTCTCTTTGTCCTTTGTGTTCTGAATTTTCCTGATTATATGCCTTGTTCTGATTTTTCTTTCTTCTGGCATTCTAGGTACTGGGTTGGTCCTTCAGTCTAGAAACACAAGTCCTCCAATTCTGGGAAGTTTTCTAAATATTTTCTCTTTTCCTTTTCCCCCTCCATTTTCTCTGTGCTCTCTTTCTGAAACTCCAGTTATTCAGTGTTAGATCTCCTACTTTGATCCTCTTATTTTTAAAGTTTTCTGTCTGCCATCTTTGTCTTCTTGTTGACTTTCTTGACAATGTCCCTCAGCTTTATCTTTCAAGTATCCTACTAAGTTTTTCATTTCTGTTGTCATTTTCTTCATTTTCAGTAATTCTTTTGTTCTCTAAATGTTCCTTTTACAGCATTTTATTCTTACTTCACAGATGCAATACCTTATTTTGTATCCCTGATGACATTAATTTGTTTTATTTGTTTGTTTCAGTTTCTTCCTGTTCGCCTCTATTTCTGTGGCTTCCTTTTTCTCGTTTTTCCTATACTTTTTTCTCTTTCCTTTTATAGACTTTTACATGATGAAAATTGGTTGTCCACTAAATGGCTGATTAAAAACCCTGTGAGTATGGATGGGGCTTGCTGACTGGTAGGCTTTCTCACAGGGTGGTTTAGTTGAGCTGTTTTATTGGGGGACTCCTACTGCAGTATCTTTAGATGTTTTCTCTTGTGCTGGTTGATTCCCTAGAAGAGAAATGTCCAATCTGTTCCCTAGAGGGTATGAGTTTGGCTGCCGACATTCTGAGATCTTTGTGGGTAAACAGAGTTGAGAGGTCTCAATACATAGACATCAGCTCCATCCTCTAATTTTCAGCATAGATTCCCACCTCTGCCTGGGTTTGGAGTCCTCCAGCCCAGAGTTTCTGGTTCATCCCTTCCAGAGGATTAACCACTACTGTTCTGCTGGGGTAGAGGAAGGGATAGGGAAGTCTAAATGCTTTCTAGACTGATTTTCGACCTATTTCCCCATTCCCAGTCCACATTCTCATTCATTTTGAGGGATCCCTTTGCCACTAATTCCAGAGCCCTTTTGTGGTTCTGTGGTGGGTCAAGTGGCTTCTAACCTCTCTGTTGGCTTCAGTGTCCACTTTCTCAGTTTGCTAACCCATCCACTCATTGATCCATTTTCCAGGCCTCTTCCCCTGTCCTCTTTGTCTTTGTGGGTATGGCCCCTCTTAAAAATTCCCTTTTATCAGGATATTCAGAAAGAGCAAGTGTGCAGCCTGCTGTCTTTAACTGGGAGTCTCTATGTATTCAGTCTTGATCCCTGCTTTTTCTTGCCTTTAGCCTGATTTCTTTCAGGCCTCCAGGGCTGCTGCATGGCTCATTTGCCTACCTGTAAGAACCAAGTAGAGATGTGAAAGAAACAGGGTCAGTACAAAGAGTTACTCATAGAATGTGAATGTCCTCTCGGTCATTAGAAAATTCCTTTGAGGATGCTTGCCAAATGTGCCTTATTCTCAATTTTCCTCTCTTATCAAAGAAGCGTATAGTTCTTAAAGAGAGGTTTAGAAAACGTAGACATTTTTATTACCTATGCTTCTTCTCCCAAAGAAACTTGTTTTCCTGTTAGTGTATTTTCTGCTAGCAATTCTTGTTACCAGAGTTTTATTATTACTATGAAGTAAGAGATGGGTAGAGAGTCTCCCTACCTGCATTGCCACAGGGGACAACACTCCACTGAACGTCTAACTCCCAGCACTCTCCCAGTGAAGGGAAAATCTTGTCACCTGTTCAATAACTAATCACTGAGAACCATGTTCCCTAGTGGAAGTGGGGAGGGGCGAGAGGGGGAATATTTGAAAGAGAACAAGACATAACACTGGACTTCAAGAGGCTCTCATAGCAGGGGTTGGGGGAGGTTGGACAAATACACAGAGGGCAAGAGAACTGCAGCAGCAAAGGCACATAGCAGGAACATGGAGGCTGTATTTGGAGCTGAGAAAAGAGGCCTGGGAAGTGGGAGTAGAGGCTCTGGTTATGGAACAGCAGAAGACAAAGCTGGAAATATATGTGAGGGCCATGTTGTAGTAGTTCTGGTGCCTGGTTAAGGAGTTTGTCCTTAATTTAGTGGCTGTGGGGACCAGCCATTGAAGACTTTGGAACAGGGACTGGGCAAAAATCAAGGCCACCCTTTAGGAGCATCAGTCTGGTAAGGGGCTTCCCCTCTCTGGCTCCAGGCCTCTGACACCTCCCTCCTCCACCTCCCCCACCTCCTTTTCCACACTCTAGGTGTGGATGATGGCGCTGACATCCCCAGGGAGCTCGTGGTAGGCATCTATGAAAGGATACAGCAGAAGGAGCTCAAGTCCAATGAAGACCATGTCACGTATGTCACCAAGGTGGAGAAGTCCATCGTGGGCATGAAGACAGTAAGTGTACACTACAGAACAGGACTAACCCTGTGGGGGTCACTTCCTCTCTTGTGGCTGCTAAGGCCCTGCCATCTCCTATCTCTTTCTATTTCTTTCTCCCCGACTGGTGGGCTTTCCTCCTATTCTCCTCCAAGCCTTTCGAAAACACCTTGCTGTTACTTGTCACTTAAGAGTTACCGAGTCCCTACGTTGTGCCGTACACCACACCTTCTTTTTCTCCTTGCCTAAATTCCTCATTGCCTCCTGCTCCTAGCTACTACAGCAGGAGAGACTTAGGTGAGATGTTGGGAAACACTGCCCAGTGTTGTAGGGTTGAAGCATCTGGATGGCCAGATAAGGAGGTTTAGGATGGAATGAATACTGGGCATTCCTGGATGGTCCTACTGAATAGAAGACAGGAAGTAGGCTGAAGCAGGCTCTAGACTATGGTGTCTTAAACCATTGGGATGCCCCTTAACTGTGACCTGTCTCACAGGCACTATGTTCCAAGTTTGCAATGATTTTTAAGATGAGCGTCCTCTATGGTTTACTACTCTACTTATATGTTAGCAGAGGCTCTTTATACCATAAATATAAAGGATGTGGAGAGGTTTCTGGGATCCATCTCCAGTTCCTGCTCCCTGAGTTGCTGACTCAGGGGCAGTTTGGGGACATCATCTGAGGCTGTGCATTGGCCCCTTTGTCGATTCTGTGCAGAGTGACCCTTTTCTGCCCACAGCCTATGTTGCTGAGGTCTTAGCATTTGTCTGTTTTATAGATACCACTGGAACTCAATTGTTTTACAACCTGGAGCAGATTTGAGGTGTCCCTGTTATTCCCTCCCTCCTGCATACTGTGTTTAGGTGTGAGAGAAAGGGGTGAGGGGCTACCCTGCAGGCCACAGCCTGGGATGTGGAGTTCCCTCAACAAGATCTTCGAGGGAAACAGGTTGACAGCAACCAGATGTGAGCAGTCTGAAAGTGCTGCCAGCTGTCTTTCCACATGCTTTTATGTCCTCATTTCCTGCAGCATGATGAGCCCTTCTTCCCAAGCCTTGCTCCCTAGGAAGCATGATGAAGGGGAGAGAGCCCCAGTGAGGAAAGAGGAGGTTTAGGAGTCTCGGGCCTTCATCTGCTCTTCGGGGAAATGGGTGCTGTGGGGGAGGGAGGGCCGTGTGGCATCTCCTTCGGAGCGCGTGTCTCATTCCAGGTGCTGTCAGTGCCCCATCGCCGCCTAGTCTGCTGCAGCCGGCTCTTTGAGGTGACAGACGTGAACAAACTGCAGAAGCAGGCCGCGCATCAGAGGGAGGTGTTTCTCTTCAACGACCTGCTGGTGGTGAGTGGATGAGTCGGCCGAGGAGCTGGGCTCAGGTGCTCACTGCCCTGCTCAGACTTAGCAGGGACCCTGAAAAGGGGTCGGGGGAGGGAGAGGCCTGCCCAGATTACGCACCAAATGCTGTCTACTTAGTAGCTGATTTACCTTTTTCATGGTACTTTCACACCATGGGGTGTGAGGTAGCTCAGGCAGAGAGGGTCATTTCTACTTTAAAAGTTGCAAAACTGAAGCATAGAGAGGTTAAATGATCTGTTCATGGTTCCACAGTCACAGTGGAAATGAACTAGATACCAGATCCCCCTCTTCTCCCATGTTATAGGAAACCTGGGATATGGAGGGTACAGGGATGTGCCTCTGGGGGTGGGGATGAGGTCCACAGCTGGGGGTGGGGATGAGGTCCCTGGGGGATGCTTGGAAGGGGTACTTGTATATGCGTGTGTGTGCATGTGCATGCACGAACATCTGTGTGAAACTCATTCTTCGCTCTTTGAAAAATAGATATGCATTCCACAAATGTTTAATGAGTATCTGCTGTGTACCAGCCATTGTTCTAAGTGGTGAACAGGGTTTGGTTTTTGTCTTTTCTTCGTATCCCACATCCTTTCTATCCATGAGTCGTATTGGCACAACCTCTAAAATTGTCCCAAATCTAATGATCCCACACCAAGGAACATATTCCACAGAGGCAGGAGTGATCCTTTCAGAGAGCAGATCAGGTCTGTCTGCCACTCTGGCTTCCTGTGCAGGAGAAGGAAGTCCTGCCTCCCTGCCTAGGGACCTCCAGGACATCTGACGTCATTTCCTCACTCCTCTCCTCGGCTGCTCTGGCACCCTTCCCCCCAAGCTGCTTCCCATGGCCAGGTTCATTCCATCTCAGGCCATTGTTCTTGCTGCTCCTTCTACTTGCAAAACTCCTCCTCAACCCCTACCCGCTTTTGCTCTGCTGCCTCCCTGTCTTCATTAGGATCTCAATTCAGACATCACCTCCTTACACAGGCTCTCCCTGTCCACCGAGCAAGGGAGACTACCCAGTCACTTACTCTATTTCATTTTCTTCAAAACACTTCTCAGTTTACCTAGTTTATCGATTTCTTCACTTTGTTTTGTTTATTATGCTCTATCTACCCCGATGGTCTTCTTCCACTATAGCATAAGCGCCCTGAGGTCAGGACCCTCTGCCTCCCATTCTCCTGGATTCTCAGAGTTCAGCTCATAGAAGTGCTGAAGAAATATTTGTGTGTTGAGCAACTCGTTGAGGGATGGAGCCTTCATTTTACTAGGGGAGGGAGATAAAAAAAAAGAATTGAGAAAGCAAGATAATATCGAACTGAGAGGAAGGTGCTATGAAGACAATAAAACAAGATGATAGGCTAGAGAGTGACTAGTTTTAAGGTTGACTATTTTGTTTATTTTGTTTTTGTTTGTTTTTTAGATAAGACGGTCAAGGAAGGAATTAGCGTCTGAGTCCAGATCTAAGTAATGAGAGTAAGCCAGTCATGCAAAAAGCTGTAGTGAGACTTGTGGAAAGGGACTCGCGCCTGCAGAGGGCCTGCAGTGGACTGAGCCTGCTCTGTTCGAGCTGTGGGAAAGAGGAGAGCGTGCCTTGAGCATAAGCCAGAGTAAGCCAGGGACGAGATCAGGTAGGGCAGGCAGTGTAGCTTTGCTTCTTCTAAGTGCAAGGGGAGTGGCTACTGGAGGGTTTTATGCAGTGAAACAAACAAAAAAACAGTTTGATACAGTGAATACATACATGTGTGCATATACATGTATATGTATGTGTGTGAACGTATCCTAAGTATGTAAGTGTGTATGAGTGTGCAAGTATCTATGTGTTTGCTGCATGTTCACATTTGCCCCTGGGAGTTCACACATCCAGGTGTGCACAACCATGTGATCGCCCACCAGTGCATCTCTCTCCCTCTCGTGGACAGATTCTCAAACTTTGCCCAAAGAAGAAGAGCTCCTGCACATACACCTTCTGCAAGTCGGTTGGCTTGCTGGGCATGCAGTTTCACCTTTTTGAGAATGAATGTAAGTCTCAGTGGGACTTGGAGATGTGGTGAAAGGTGGTTGGAGGAAGTTGAGGGCTATAGGGAAGGGGCAACTGTGCTCGGCTGGCTCCAGCCTCACCTGCTGCATCTCATGGCCTGTGGGGCCTGGGTTCTGGTTTCCAGATTACTCTCATGGCATCACCCTGGTGACCCCACTCTCGGGCTCCGAGAAGAAGCAGGTGCTGCATTTCTGTGCCCTGGGCTCAGACGAGATGCAGAAGTTTGTGGAGGACCTGAAGGAGTCCATTGCGGAGGTGACAGAGCTGGAGCAGATCCGGATAGAGTGTAAGACATGGTGTTTCCCAGCCTTTCTGAGGTGGTTGGAGGGGAGGGTAGACCAGCTCCCAGTAAGCTTATAGACAGACACAACTCTGACTCTTTCTCCCACTTTGGAGTGAGTGTAGGTGAGCCAAGGACCCTCCTGCCATCCCAGCCCACTGCACCATCATGATCCTGCGTGGATACCCTGCTCGTTGTGTTTCTTCTCAAAGTGAGGTAGGCCAGAGCAGGCACACGTGTGTGCACACCTAGCCAAACCATGGCACTACCAGTGAGCACCTTGGAACAGAGACCTCCACCGTGTTTGACCAAGACAACTGAGCAAGATAGTCAAGGCAGGCATGCAGACCAAGCAGGTCTGGGCCCGAGCACTTTTCTCCCACCAAACTGCCTTGTCCAGCCTCTTCCCCTGGATCCAGTCTAAGTTCACATATGACATCTGATTGCCTCATTTCTTTCATCTCTTTTAATTTTGAATAATAGCCACCCCCCTGTACTTTATTTTTCATAACTTTTTTTTTTTTTTCTGAATTGCCCAGGCTGGATTTCTGACTATCCCTAATGTTAGAGTGGCCTTTCTCTTCCTCTAAGGAATGCCTTGATTCTTAATTGTTCCAATTCAGACATTTTAGAAAATACATGGGTCTCTTAATATGTCTGGGTAGCTTATCGGTTGCTTTTCCGTTTAAGAGCAGTGATGACCTACAACCTTTGCCCATTTGCAAGCTTCTACTGCTTAAGCACTTCAATGCTTCAGTTAGCCAATTAAATAAGAATGGATTCAGAAAGTGAAACAGAAAATAAGAGTAGACTTCAGGCTTGCCTTATACAGCCACTTAGTTGAAAACATATTTTTAAATCCATGTAAATCCATTAGGCAACAGGAAAGGCAGTGGGAGTTTTTGAGCCAGTATGACAGTGGTGCTTTTTAAGCAGCCTTTTGGGTCACCTACTCTGCGCTAGGCTGTTTGTTTGTACTCCGCTAATCCTCATAGTGATGCTGCAAAGGAGGTGCATTGTCCCCATTTGACAGATAAGACTTGGAGAAGTTAAGGGGGATGTCCAAGGTCATGCATACCGGAAGCAGAGGAGCTGGAATTTGCATTTAAGTCTGATTTCAAGATTCATGTGGTTTCCACTCTGAGAGTGTGGGAAGAGGTGTTGTTGATAGTTTCCTAAGACAGCAACTAAATCAGGTTAAAACGAAGTCCACTAGAACAGACTGTATAACAGGTAACTGGTTAAAGGGGGCATGTAAATTCCCTTTCTGCACTCAATAGACATACTTGAGTTCAGCAGTATAACAGGCAGACTCTTTTCAAGGAACAGGATAGATGCTCAGAGATGCTACCTCAGATGATGACCTTGAACATTCTCAAGGACACACCCTGAAATGGCTTCAGTTCTCTCATTGTCAAAATGTCACATATGACTCTACACAACCCCAGGGAGCCATAGTGGGCCAGTGGGCACCAGCATTGCTGGAAGAGATGCGTTTTCCTCCATCAGCTTGGGAGTAGCACATCGTACCTCTCCCCAAAGTACAAAAGAGTAGATATTGCCAGAATCTGTATGTCAAGACGTGAATATCCTCTCTTGCTGTCTAGAGCAGCAGTTCCCAACCTTTTTGGCACCAGGGATTGGTGCTCCTATGAGAATCTAATGCCTGGTGATCTGAGGTGGAGCTGAGGCAGTGACGCTAGCACCGGGGGTGGCTGCAGATACAGATGAAGCTTCGCTCGCTGTGTGGCCTGGTTCCTAACAGGCCATGGACCAGTACAGGTCTGTGGCCCGGGGCTTGGGGACCCCTGGTCTAGAGTGTAGGGGAGCAGGGGGAGAGGCTCACATCTGGCTCTTATTCTTCAGATGGAGAGAAAGGGAAGGGGCAGCTGAGGAATGATGCAGGGTTGGTCAGGGAGGCAGGGACGAAAGGAGAAAATACAAATCAGCAACAGCTACCGTTTACTGAGTGCTGATTATGAGCCCCGGGCTGAATGCTGAACCTATTGTGTTATTTAATTCTTGCCGCAACTTTCCATGAGGTGAGTAGCATTATCCCCATTTTACAAATAAGGAGACTGAGTCTAACAGAGCTTAAGGAAGTTGTCCAGGTTTGCCCAGGCAGTGACAAAACAAGATTTGCACCCAGGTTTCTTAGACTCCTTGTTCGTAATTATGATGCTGGTTCCTCCAGAACCAAGGAAGACCCTCTGCAGGGAGAAGGACAACTCTTAGTTCAGTACAAATACTTCGTATTGATTGATGGTGTGATTCAGGCAATCAGGATAAATTGTTTTAGTTTGGGGGTTTGCAGTCCGGTGTCCCTGGATTATAGACAACCAGAGAGGCAGAAAATGGGGCCCAGGAGAGTAGCTTTAATAAAGGAACTTGAGTTATGTCTCCTGGAAAAGAGACACTGAAGGAGTGATTTAATAATGACTGTCAAATCTCCAAGGATGGTAACTGGCAGTTCTCTAGCAGCACTGAGACAGCAACAAAAAGGAACAGGTTTGTAGCCTAGTGAGAGAAATTCAAGTTGAGTACCAAGACAGATGCCCTGGCCACACGGGCTGTGCAGCACCGATTGACCCTCCGGCATGTGGGATCTCCTTCTGGGGGGAGCTCGGATTGCCCTGTGGCAGTGCAATGGGCCGGGGGGCTCAGCCCTGTGGGGAGTGCTGTGGGCAGGCTAGATGTCACCAGCCATCACTGAGGTCTGCCGCGCCAAGTGCTTCTTACACAATGTAATAAAAGCTAATAGTTATTGAGCACTTGCCACAAACCAGGCCTTATTCTAAGTGCCTTAATGTATTTCCTCACGTAATCCTCTTAATGACACTCTGAAGTGGGCACTGCTGTCCCTCAAGTGAGGTGTGGAGAAGTTAAGTAACTTGCCTAAAGCTACACAGCTAGCAATTATCAGGGCCAGGATTCGACCCACCTTCTCCTTCCTAACCTCTTCCACTGCCTGACATTCGGGCAGGTATCGTCATCCCCTGATGAAGAAACCAAGGCCCTAGAGGGTATTTAGCTCGCCATGAGGTGGGGTGTCAGGCTCTGAGGCCCATGTTTTGCAGCATGTGTTAGGAATTCGTTCCTGTCCCTCTCTCTCTGTCTCTTCGTTTCTTCATCACTCCTGTGTGGTTGAGGTTAAGGTTTCTCTCTGTTAATGAGCTTCTCTATTTTTTTAGGGGAGCTGGAGAAGCAGCAGGGAGCAAAGACACTCTCCTTCAAGTCTGGAGGAGCCCAGATGGACCCACAGTCGAAGCAGGGATCACCTACAGGTGAGCCTGGGCTCTGCACCAGAGTCTCAGACCCCAGGCCTGGATGGCCAGGGCCTGGGCCACATGGAAGCCACTCACCACCCCTGGGCTTGGGTTCCTGGAAGACGTAGGTGAGGGAAGTGCTCATTTCCATGGCCCTTTCTTCCTGCTGAGTAGCTCCGGGCTTAACCTCATGGGCTTTGGTGGTAGGGGTGAAGAGGAAGGTCAGAAACTGCACCAAGGCCCAGGAGCCACACGAAACAGTACCATCCACCCTGGAGGAGTCAGGCCAAGAGTCCTAACTATCCTGCCCCAGTGGGAATGTCTTGTACCCTGCCACACCTGGGCTCTCTGAAGATTTTCGGTTCACTGGAAGAGATGGAGTTATTCACTCCAGACAAAGGAAGAAGCCAGCCTCAGGCTTCATACCCACTTTGGCCATGTTCTCGACACCTGCCTCCATCCTCCTGCTGACATCCTCCTACCCCTTGCCCTCCCCTGACCTCCACCTGCAGGGAGCACGGGGCATTGGGGAAGAGTTACCTTCACCTTCATGCTACCAATCCCAAATGAAAATGAGAAAAGAAATAGGAGAGGTGGCACAAGAATTAAATCCCCTGCCAACCAATTCCCAGCAAACTATCCAGAACTGTGCACTCATTAATTAATTCAAGCATTTTTTTCTTACATTTAACAAACACTTATTGAGCACCTGCTGTGTGCCATGTGCTAAGCACTGCAAAGCCAGGGTCCTTGCGGGACATCAGCTTGAGCTGAGAAGCTCCAGTGGGTTTCATGCTGGTCCACAACCCTCAGCAACATCCAGGATGCCACAGTACTGCAACGGACAGAATCACAGGATGGGCCACACCGCTGGGAGATGTGATTCATTTTCCAAGCAGGACTTAGGACTCTTTTAGCTATATGGAGATTCTCACTGTGGTGTCATCTTCTGTGCATGGATTTGACCAGCCATCATACATTCATAATTCTGCTCCCTCCACCCCACCCCCAACCCCTCCCTGATTTTTCAGCCAAACCCTCCACTTCTATCAGGTCACAGTACTTGGGTCGCTGCTTGTTTTCACAGCTGTTTAAACTTCAGAGCCAAATCTCAGCTGTGATTGATTCCCTGACAGCTCACCACAAACTCTGCACCCCAGCCTGCCTCTTTTATAGTTGCAGCCCCTGGTCGGACCAGGATATGGGCTGTTGGGCCCTGTGTGTCAGGGGCCTTCACATGGGTGCTTCTGGGTCCCAAACAGTGGCACGGCCCCCTCCTTTGCTCCAGAAAGCAAGGGGATGAGCACAGCTTGGCACCCTCTGGGGTGTGCAAGAAATCAGAGGGGCCCTGGGACGCCTGTGGGTAGGGGGTGACTGAGCCAGAAAAAGTCATCAGCCTGTCCCTGGGTGTCCAAAGGGTCCCTGGTGCTGAGCCAGGCCAATCAGAACAGCCTTGTAGCAATTACATAGCCATTATTGGCTCTGATGAGGGCTGGGCCCTGTGGTCAGTGCTGTACAGGCCTCAGCTCACTGAACGCTCACCACTTGCCTAAGTTGCAAGAATAGGAACAAAAACAGGAAGTGGCCCCTCCCTCAAGGAGCCTGTGTTTGAAGAAGACATTAACATGGTGCCCACAAACACCCAGTAGAGCCACCTTGTGTCTCTGGGAGCCAAGAGCAAATGGCAGCTCATAACCAGCTTGCACAGCCCATGTCAGGAAGGTTTTGACGATGGGTAAATTAGACTCAGCAGTGACATTTCTACGTTAGAAGAGATGGCAGAGATCTAGTCTGTGAAGGCCCAGAGAGGTGTAACATCTTGCCCAAGGTCACACAGCTATTAAGTGGAGGAATGGGTTCCAACTGCTCGTCCACTGACCCTGGCTCTGGCTGCGTCTCAGGCAGAAGTGGCGTGGCACCCAGAGTCTTCCCTCTCACACCCTCTAACAGCAGCCGTGCTCAGTTTGGGAAGGGGTGGAAGGCAGGGATTTATATTGGGACAGATGGAGAATGAGCCCTGTGCTCTTTGCATTCAAAGCCAAAGCCACGCTGGGGGAGAGGCCTACAGAGAGCACGGTGGAGGTAAGTGGAGGCCTGGTTGCCCAGGTGAGTGATTCTGTGCCCCCGCTTGTCCTTCTTCTCACCGTCTCTGTTGTTTCTCTTCTCAGGTATTAATCAATGCCTCCCCAGCCCGACTCACCATTTTACCAATTTCAAGAGATACAATTAAAAGTTACTGCTAGCATGGGTAATGTTCCAGAACCTAATTTAGCTGCAACACTATCTCCCATCCCCCAGCCTGGCCTGTCCCAGCTGATTGCCCCCCATCCCGAGGCCCAGTGCCGAGACTGACACCATGCACCTCCACAGTGATCTCTCTCACACACCCCCAAACCCATGTCACACTGTTCATGGATCCCCTAATACTTGTGATATCAGAGAGCCCAGATTCTCCTCCCCTGTGTCCTTCCATCCTCCATGAGGGAGCCTGGTGCCCTCCGGAGAGTCACCCCTTCCAGAACGGACCCTGCCCTCCCAGATGCCTCTTGGGGAAGTTGGAGACTTGAGAGTGGGAGCAGCTGGGAGGGTGGTGCTTCTCTCTGAAACAGATGGAAAGCTGGCCATGGGGTAGGGATGTGTGCAGAGAAAATGAGGCAGAGTAGGGCTGGGGTTGTCTTAGGGGGGTTCCTGGACAGAGAGCTGATCTATTTGAAGACTATTCAGGTTGGAGGGAAAGGCGGCCTATCCTCAAGCCACCCAGGAAGGGACTGGGGAAGTGTCGGCAACAGCCGGTCCTTCCAAGCCACCAAAAGTGTCACCTCGGGGCACACAGTTGTCCCTACAAGCCTTGCCGGGCCCCAGTCCTCCTGCACTGGCTCCCCTCAAACCACAGTAAGCCCCCTCACTCCTTTTCTGCCAGGCCTCCAGGGACCACTAGCTGCTCATACAGACACCTTCTTTCCCAACCCCCTCTCCAAGCTGGAGAAGCCTCCACTTAGAGGTCTGAGAGAGGAGCCCTGCCCACCAGCCTAAGCTCTGGGGAAGCCCCAGTATACCCCAGGGGAGCCCAGTTTTTTCTCTCTTTCCATGGCCCCCCATCCCTCACACACCTGTGTCTGGAGGAGGCACCTTACACCGAGGAGCTTCCTGCCCCAGCAGCTGACAAGCCCCCAGGGTGGGTATTCCATTCCCTGCCCCCCCCATCTTCCTGCAGCTGCCCATTCTCTAGCCTTGCAGATAAACACAGAGTTACCAGGCTTCCAGTTTGTTCTGCCAGCCCTGCCCGTACCTTAGCCTGACCCACAGAGGGAGGACAAGCAATCTGATGGCCCATTCTCCCGTTCTACCCTGCCCAGTGGGCCATGTGACTATCTGCAAGGCTGTCACCCCCAGCTAGCCCCAGGGCCCTGCCAGCCTCTGCTCCCCTGCACAGAGGGCAGCCTTGCCGCCCTAGCCTCTTAGCTAGACCCTGAGCTCTTTTGTCCTCTGCCCTCTCTCTGTCATTGCCTGGCCAAGCCCCTCTGGCAGGCGCTTCTCCATCTTCTCCAAGCTGTTCTGAGCTGCTACTCATGTTCCATCCTCAAAATCAATCTCTCTGTCTCTCTCTCTCTCTCTCTCTCTCTCTCTCTCTCTCTCTCTCTCTCTCCTTTCCTTCATCAGCAGGGAGGTGAGAAGGGGGTCAGAATGAGAGAATGTTTTGCTGTCACTTCCTGCTTTCACTTAACTATTAAAGATCAGGCTGAGGTGGGGTGGAGGGTGGTGAGACGGAGGAGGCGGAATCAGAAAGTGGGAGGTGAAGAGGAGGTGTAGGATGAGGCCAAAGCTGTTGGCTGCATGGGGGATGCATGGGGAGGAGGAGGAGGAAGGATCAGAATCTGGACTGGGGCAGCTAGGCATTTGCCCAGGGAGGGACAGCTGTAGAGTCTGGGGGTAGAGAGCAGAAGGGACACAAGCCTGCCCCCACTGTCTCAGCCACTTGTCTCCTGGGGAATAACTCAGAATACAAGCAAGTGGGGAAAGGAACCTATCCCCTCCGATAGCAGTGGACAGAAGCCTCTGCCTGAATGAGGACCACAGAGGGCTCCCTGGGAGGAAGGTGGGCCTCAGCCCTGCTCTCTGCCTGCCCTGTGTCTTGCCAGGGCAGTGAGGGGCCCAGGGGCTCTGTCACGAGTTTGGAGGAATCTCAGTGCTGCGAAGGCTAGAGGTTGAGAATGAAAAGTAAAGCCTGCAACAAGCTGAGCATGGCATGGCATGGCATGGCATGGCATGATGGCTTGTGAATATTGAAGAGCAGACAAAGAATGGAGGCTCGGGGAACTGTGGAGAGGGATGCAGTCCACTGGGAGTGTACAGACCTGGGAAGGAGGTTGGCGTGGTCCTCGCAGTTGCACCTTTTGCCAACAAATAGGGTTAGGACCTGCTCATTTAGGGCACTGAGACAGTTTGGGGCTGAGCTATCCTGGTCTAAGCCTGGGAATAAGGTCCCCTCCCTGCAGCCTGGTCCCACCCCCCCTCCACCCCATGCTCTGAGCAACCAGTACTGGCTGGTGGTACCAAGAACAGTAGGCAGCATCTTCGGAGGGAAGGGCCACCTCCCAGAGGGCACAGATGTCAGAAGGGGGTTATGGTATGTCATATCTATAGGCTTGGAGCTTGGGGATGAGGAGTTAAACCCCTCTCCTTCCAGAATCTTTAATCTCCCTTCTACCCATTTTCTCCTTTTCCCCCTGCTAGCAAGAGGAGGTCAAGTTGGTTCACAGTGACCTCCAGTCTGAGGGAGGGAGCCACCTCCTCATGCCCCACCTAAGAGATAAAGATTAGAGTCCTCTCTGGGTACCTTCTCCTACAGCAGAACAAATTTAACAAGGACCCAGGTTGGGCCAGAAAGGCAGATGGGACCTGACTCTGGCCTGGGCTCTCTGGGCTGCTCTTGAATGTGTGGTCAAGACTTTAAGGAGTCTGGCAGGATGGGGTGGGTCCAGATCACCCCTCAGGGGTCTCTGGCATTCTGGGGTTTGGACACCTTAGTGATGTCAACAGTGACTATGAGGCTTCCCCTTTAACTGAACCAGTGGGAGGAGAGGGGCTGGAAAGGCTCAGAGATGCTCGACTCTGTCCCTGTGTCCCCCCTTTGTCCCCGATTCATCCCTGAGATACAGGGAGAGGGCAGAGACCCTGCTTTTGAAGCTCTAAGGGTGGTAGAGAGGAAGGATGGGGTGAAGTTTGTCCATGACCCAAAGCCACCCAGCAGGCTCACGAAGTCAGACTGCAGAGCTGTACAGACTCTGAGAGTCATTGGTCCAACCACCCCTTTAGCATATGAGGAGACCGAGGCCCAGAGAACTGAGGCTGCTGTGGTCGGAGGCAGAACACATCAGTCTCTTGACCACACCCAGGGTCGGAACCTCTGTGGGCAGCCAGTTTTCCTCTGGGCAGGGGGAGGGTGGAGTGGGTCAGTGTGAGGGCTGAGCGCCCCTGATGGTGGGCGCAGGAGTCAGGGATGGGAAGAAGGGAGGCTCAGGGTAGCCAGTCCTAGTAGCTGGGAATTAGTCTTGTAACATTTCATGCTTCTCTGGCTGTTTCTAAACTAGGTGTCAATTCACAACAGGCTTCAAACGTCCCAGCACAACTCCGGGCTGGGGGCCGAGAGGGGAGCTCCGGTGCCACTGCCAGACCCGCAGCCTAGCCCCTTGAGAGAGCAGCTCCCGCCGTTGCTGCCGCCGCCACCCACGCCCCCGGGGACCCTGGTGCAGTGCCAGCAGATTGTCAAGGTCATTGTCCTGGACAAGCCCTGCTTGGCCCGCATGGAGCCCCTGCTAAGCCAGGCCCTCTCCTGCTACGCCTCTTCCTCCTCCGACTCCTGTGGCTCCACACCACTGGGTGGCCCGGGCTCTCCTGTCAAGGTCATCCACCAGCCCCCGCTGCCCCCGCCCCCACCCCCGTACAACCACCCTCACCAGTACTGCCCGCCCGGCTCCCTGCTGCACCAGCGCCGCTACTCCAGCGGCTCCAGGAGCCTGGTGTAGACTCTGCCCCGTGCTGCTGTCCCAGGAGGGCTGCCACCAGGGCCCCTGGACTGCACCCAGCCTCCCCGACTGCCCCATCGCTGCACCTCACACCCTGGCACTCTGCGCTCCTGGCCACCATCACCGTCGTCTGGGAAGGAGAACCCCAATCCCTGGCACCTGGGCTTGCCTCGCCCGACTATGCTTCCCTTACTCAGTTGAGCACCCTCCCCCCAAATCTGGAGACACCACTGCACCCTTCCAGGCCCTGCACAGCCAGACACAGCCAGGCCTCTTCATCATCCCGCCACCACTCACCTCGTGGACCACGGATAGGAGAGAACAGGAGCTGAGGGCCTACCCAGCTTCTGTGTCCTGAGTCTGTTGGGCCCTAGGCCTCAGGCCTAGGGGGTGGCACAAGAGGCCAGCACCTGAGCACTGGACAGAAGGTGGCCTGGCTTCCTGCTCTGCACTCATTGCCACGCTGGGTGGAGGAGGCTTGGCCCTGGTCCCCAGAGGGACCAGAGGCGTGGGAATGTGGGGAGGGGGCTTTCTCTGTCGCCCCCTCCCAAGCCTGGCAGTCTCAGGGCTGCCTGTCTGTCCCCAAGGATGCTGGCTGTGCTGACCACGTCCTGTCCCTCCTCCCAGGGCCTTTGCTTTCTCAGGAGCTGGGCCCTGCATGCCCAGGGCCACTCAGACTGCAGAAAAGCTTTGAGAAAGGGAGGAGGGAAGGTGGACTACTCAGCTCTCTCTAGGTCAGTTCAACAGGGCTGTGGAATCATGAGGTCGTATATCTACAAAATACACCTTTTTAGAGTTTTAGTTCCCTAGACCCAAATAATATGTAGCCAATGCAAAGTGTGCACAGGGCATAAACATAAATACATCACATGTGAGAATCAGGTTAATTTCTTCTACTGCACAGTGGAAACAGGGAGAAGATGGGTGGTCAGCCCAGAGGCAAAAGCAACCGGCAGAGGTAGGATTGGGACTGAGTCAGGGCTCCCTCTTACATGACTTCTGTGGTCTCCAGGAGGGATGTGGATGCAGAAGTGGGTGAGAGAAGCAGGTGCTCCACAGGTACTTGCATTTCCCTGGCTGCCATCTGAAACTCTCCCCTCAGCCTCTAAACCTCCCCGCTCCTCACCTCCCAGGAGGGCACCAGACCTGCCTCGTGCAGGGGGGACTAAAAGAGTCCCTATACCCTCAAAGTTGCAGAGGAGAGCAAAGTGGGGATCGCTGACCTCCTTAGGGCCAAGCAGCATTGGGAAGTCAACCCTTATATGACCCCATGGAGCTTGGGCAGACCCATCAAAGACCTCAGGAGGCACCAGGGCCCCGATCATGCCCTTGCAGGAAGTGTCTGTCCCAAGCCGGGCTGGGGTCTTCAGTCCTGTGGCATCGGCTAATTGCCGTCCTTCATTACGATCCCCCTCATACTTGGAGCCCATTAGCAAAGCATTCCAAGAGATGGAAATGAATGTGGGCCAGGTTTAAAGTGACCCCTACCCCATGCCCACCTGCAGTCCCCTGGGCCACCTAGGGGGCCCTGATTCTTCCACTCTCAGAACTTCCAGATGACCTAGTTTCCTTTGTATGTGTGTGGTCACCAGATGTCATCATGATGTCACCCAGCGAGTTTATCTCTGACCCTATCTTTGTCAGCCTGGTAACTAGTTTGCTGTCTCCTCCACGGTGGCTCCCCAGCCGATCCGCTTTTGTCCTGTTTGCCCTGGTGCCTCTTCCGTGTCTGTTCTGTAACGGGGACAGTCCAGTCAGAGCCTCTCAGAATGGAGTGGCAGACAGAGGGGTCACATGAATTCAGACACTTCAGGCCCTTGGCCAGGGCAGGAATCCCCCCTCAAGGGTGACAGCGGGGCAGCAGGAGTGTAGTTGTGGGTATGGGAGTGAATAAATCTTGAATGAGGGGGACTGGTAATAGAGTGGAAGTTGTAGATGGGCAGCAGGGAGTATAAGTCTTGAAGGAAGAGGGGTTTTGAGGTGGGTAAACATGTTTATGAGGTGGGGACCTTGAATGCCAGGGGCTGGTGAGGAAAGTGTACAGTCTCTACCACCAGGACCGTTGTCACCTGTGCCCTCCTCCCTGACTATGGGCATGGCAACTCTGGCACCTACCTCCCACCTCTGCTGCAGCCCTGATTTTCTACATGGCGACAAGCAGAGTCTTAGGACTGGTGCATGTGGAGTCTGTCTCGGAGGACCTGATTGCTCAGGTGGTAGGGGCTTACCCCTGGGTGGCTGCCCTGAGCCCCACTGGCAGCAGTGGGAGTCTGGCTTAGAGTGCAGACCAGTCTGTGCTCAGCAGCCCATGGGGCCAAGCCTGAGCTGTGAGGGGCTTTTAATCTCCAGTGGCCTGGGGCAGGGTAGAGCTGGCCTTCCTCACTGTCAGGGAAGCAAGAGTTCCCAGTGTCTGCATCCTTCCTTTCCTGATCAACCAACAGCCTAAGATTGAAACCCACCTCTGTACCCATGCCCAGGGCCTAACCCCTAGAGACCTGGGACGGGCCACCTGCCCTTCCCATGGCAGGAGTCATGTCAAGGCCTCCAGCCCTTGCAGAGGGGCTGGCTGGAGATGCTCATGGGCCTTCCAGCTCTCCCAAAGCTAAGGGGCAGTGGAGTGCTGAGTCCCTGGACACAGCCTCGTGGGTGTGTGCCCGACCCTAACATAGCCCCACTCCATCAACTTTCTAGGCCTTATTTTGGGGGACCTGGGCCCCTCCCTCAATTTTATCAATTTGTCTCCATTTCTGGAATCAAGAGTGGAGATGAAACTAGCTGTCCCACCCACTTTTGGACAAATCCCACCTCCGGACCTGGAGCAAGATCCTGCCTGGGCAGCTTGACCTGGAAGCCTGCCTGCCTACCTGTGTCCAAAGCACATTCATTTTTTAGCCCTGGGCCCTTGACCCCTGGAATTCTTAACCCCCTACCCCACGTGTTCCCCCACAGCCTGCCAGGATGTCTCTTTGTACCCGATAGGCTTCCCTGATAACCATCTGTCTTTCTGTCCCTGTGTTCCGCTGTACATACCTTATTGCTGTACCCCTCCTCCCCGCATACACCCCTTTACCCCACTGGAGAGAAACCTCTCTAGGGAAAGGCAGGGTGGCTGTACCCAGCAACTAATCCAAATGGCAAATATTTTGTAACAAAATAGCCCAGAGGTATTTTATCTGTTCAATTCATAGAGTTTTAGAGATTATATTGAAATATGTCACTTGAGCAAACTGTGTCGGTTGTGTTTCTTTTGTTCTCCACGTGTCTAATTGGTGAGAATCTGAAGCAAGAGGACATTGTGATGCCCTCCTCCCTGTGGTGTTTGAGGAGCAGCTGGGCTTCCCGGCTGCTCGTCTCTGGCCATAATGACATCATCTCTTTATCCCAGAATGAGGCACTTCCAAGCCACGATGTGACAAGACTAGGAAGCCGTGTCTTAAATTAATGAGGCTTGGGTACAGGGAATCATTTGATGGTGGGCATTGGGTCAGAACTGGGGGTACAGGTCCAGGGAGTTTTCTCTCTCTCTCTCTCTCTCTCTCTCTCTCTCTCTCTCTCTCTCAACACACACACACACACACTCAGCTTTGAGCCAATTGAGAAAGTGAGACAGCAGGTTACAATGAAGACCAGGGCCAAGTTTGGAGGGAGAAAGCACCAAGTGCCACTGTGCATCCAGCAGAGTGAGAGAGAAGGGCCTAGGACCCCATCTACTCTGCCTGGCTTTTTGTAATGGAGAATGAGAGTATGCTGTGGGCTCAGCATTCCACTGACCATATTTGATTGAGGCCTCAGGTGGTTTTCACGAGACATCAGATCCCAAAGCCGGACCTAATCACAGGGTCTGGTTTAATAAGCCCTGGGGTATATACTCTTCCTGCAATGGAGAAGATGTCAGACTCAGGTGAAAGGATTAGGAGAATATTGCTGGGAAAAGTTCATGGAGCCATAGGGTGCAATGGAGCAAATGTTTAGTGAGCCTCACAGTGTGCCAGGAACTTGCTGGTTGCTGGAAGGAATGCCAAGATTCTGCAGAAGGATACAACAACAGCCAAGTGGCTATGATGCAGGAGAGCAAACTGAAATCAGGGCCAGAAAGGGACACAAGGTGCTTGGCAAGCATCCATAGTGATATGCAATGCTCACATCAGGCTCCATGAACAGGGGCTTGACACAGAATGACTTCTCCTGGCAGGGGAGAGAGGAGAGAACTTTCCAGCAAAGCTAAGACATCAGAGGCATGGCTGTGGGAGAAAAGCAACTGGCCAAGATGGCTGGTCCAGGGACACCTGTGAAGAGAGCGTCCAGCTTTTCTGGTGACCGAAACTCTGAACACCCAGAAATCTCAATAGCTACCCAAGTGAAAGGCAATGTGACCTCACCCTTGTTTCAGGAAACAGGAAATTCCACGAGAAGATGGGCCAGCTATGACTTGTCCCATCCCAGGAACTCTTTGACCCTGGAAGCTGAGAGCTGGCCCCTTGAGAGCATCCCTGAAGGGGCCCAGCTCAGCTAAGGCCTGGGAGAGGGCCAAAGGCCAAAAGGGGCTGCCTCTGTCTGAGGATATGGGGCGGTGCCACCATTCTCCAAGTTTTCTGGTCCCTGAGGTCATCTAGAAGGAAGGGCCATCTGTCCAGTAAGAGAGGGAAGCCATCCTGTTCTGATAGAACCTTGTGGTGTTCCAGGCCCCTTTTGGTCCATCTGCCATAGGGATGCAGAGCTATAGTCAGTACAGCTCCCCTGTAATGATTCTTTAGATGGTGAAACTCACAGTCATCAGCCATTGACTTGGAATATTTTCAGTAAGGCGGCTGGAATTTATGGGTTTCTGGCTGAGAGCAATGGGCCAGAACAAGATGCCAGTGAGAGAAATCAGAGAAAATTCAACAAACTCATGAACACCTGGCATGTACCAGGTTCTGATCTGGGTACTGGAATATGCAGTGAATAAGACAGACAACGTTCCTGTTCTTGAAGAGTTCCCATGGGGTGGTGCCATCAAAAATCAACGAATGGACAAACTGTTTCCATGTAGCAGATGGTGATACAATAGAGGTGATTGGGAGGGGCTGTTTTAGAGAGAACATCCAAGGAAGTCTGGTCTCCAAGAAGGCAGATTCAACAAGGTTAAGGTCAGGTCTGAGGACAGGTGAGCCATTCAGAGACCACCTCTACAGGGACAGTCTGCAAAGGACTATTTCCTGATGTATCAATTTGCTTACATGAAAATTCTTATTGAATCTTATTTCGATGCATTTAAAAACCACATTTATTAAGGAAACAATAAAACTGGGCTTCTAGAAAACCCAGGACAGATGGTCACATGATCTGTAGGAAAGGAAGTGGGTTGAAGCAGGTAGTCTGGCAGACCCAGAAGGCAGGGTGGGAGAGAGTAATGTTAAGGGCTGGGTCACAGCAGGAGGCCCCGGGCAACTGATGCAGACCCTGGAAGACAAACACCAACAACCAAACAAAAGTACCCAGTGAAGCTCCTAGTGAAGAGGGGTCCACCCTAGGGCCTGGTCGGCCTCCTCCAATACAAATGAACTCAGATTTACTATTTAAAAGAATAACGAGATAGGCCCCATAGCCTATTGCCCACCTGCTCCTGGAGTTGACAACTCTTCACACCTCAGCATGAACTACATAAAACTGTAGTGAGATTGATTTCTCATACAGCAGGCTGGCAGCACACCGCTGTGGGGCTTGGCATGACTCCTTTTTTCCTTGGCCTTGACAAACATGCCTAATTGATTACAGCTTTCCAGAAGTCATCATCAATCAATGAATGTCAACACCCAGGATGAAATTAACCTGCCACCAAGCCCTGTGGACCTTGTTCAGCCACCTTAAAGAAAGGCATTTCAGATGGAGGTGGTTTTAGGACAGGAAGCATGGGCTAAAGCTGTGTGCTGTGAGACCCTGGGCCTGGGAAGAAAGTTTCCATGAGGACCCATGGCAGGGGCTGCTCATATTTGACCCACTGTTCTCAGATTGCTCGTGGAAACATCTCTGAAAGGAATGCCCACTTTGTTCCTTAGCTCACCAACATTCTGCATCAACTATGCTCATGGGCTGCTTTCTTCGAGGACTCCACACTGCAACCTGTCAACTCCCTGCCCAGTGGGTCCCCTCATTTGCTCGACTCACTTCCCACCAACTCCCTCCCTTCTGACCCACAGATTGAGCTACTGAGGTACAAGATGGCTGCTAAGGTCACAGATGCATATCAGGAGTACCATGGGAGAAGGCACTCAAAAAGATTCTTTATCCCAGGGTAAAGCGTAACCTAGAGAGGCCACAACCAGGTACTGCTGGCCTTAGAAAAGACCCTTCATGGGGCAGGGGAGGTGTTCCCTCCAAGAGAAGGTGAGGCTCAGATAGAACCCAGTGGCCTGAGTCTTTATGTGCTCCCTACACCTTCCCAGGAAGGTAGCAGGGCCCAGGGATAGGCCCCACACCCCAGTGTGGAGTCCTACCAGGAAAATTCCATTCTTTAAGTGGCTGGAGGGTGAGGGAACTGGACTCAGGAGATGAGGAAGAGGGATGGGAACTTTTTCCTTCTCCTCACCCCCGCTTGCAGGTCTAGACGGCTTCTTTCCCTAGAGAATCAGATGCCCTAATGCTACTAGCCAGCCCCTAGCACCTCAGTACTTCCTGCTCCCATGACCCTAAAGAACCTCAAGGCAGGCCCTGAAAAAATTGTGGGAACCAGCCACAGAGAAGGCCAGAGATTACCAGGAGAGCTGGCTCCCGTTCTCATATTCTCAGCTTCCCCAAACAGACATGACATTCCCCTCTCCACCAAGAACCCCCATCCCCTTTTATTCCATGACTCTGGGCTAAGAAGTAGCCTTCATCCCTTACCCCACAGGGAACAGAAGATAGAGTGTGAAGGAGCCATGCCCACAGTCACAGGGAACCATAGAGTCCCTGAATGTCAGACCTACAAACAGACAGGTTAGTTAGTCCAATTGCTTTCTTTTGTGAATAAGAGGACTATTTAACTTAAGAAGTTACAAAAAAAAAAAACAGCAAAAAATCATCAAAAAGTAAGTAGAAGGAAGGAAATAAAGATGAAAGCAGAAATAATGAAAAAGAAAATACACATACAATAGAAAGGATTAACAAAGCCAAAAGTTAATTCCAAGATATGACTAAAAACTTACAAACCTCTGACAAGACTAATCATGACAAGAGAGTCAGACCAGATATATAAACAGGGGAGACATGCTATCTATACCGCAGAGATGTTTCTTAAATAAAATACTACAAATAAACTATAAACCCATGACAGTTAATTTGAAAACCTTCACAGAATGAACACTATCCTAGAAAAATATCTTACCAAAACTTGCTCAATAACACATAGACAATGTGAGATATATAACTCTTAAAGAAAGTTAAATATGTAATTAAAATCTACCCACATGTGATCATTTCCAGTCAAGATGGCATAGTGGGTAGACACTGTGCATAACTCCTTTCATGACTACATCAAAATTACAACAAAACTACAGAACAAGCATCACTGGGAGTTGCCTGAGGTCTGGCTAAACAGATATTCTACCACTGGGGACATACATAAGAGGCCACTTTAAGATTGGTAGGAGGGGCAGAGATGTGAAATGGTCCGGGCTCACACCATGTGTAGCAGTCAACAACTGGGAGGGTTATCTTGACTGCAGAGCCCCCTCGCCTCCTTGGAGGAGTGAGGAGCCCCGGCCCCACACTGGGCCCCCCAGCCCAGAGTCCCAGTGCCAAAAAGAGAAGTTCCCACAACTTCTGTCTGTGAAAGCCAGCAGAGATTGTGGCTACGTAAAACATAGTGCTTCAGGAATTGCAAATATTTCTCTTGAAGGGCCCAAGCACGGACTTACTTAGTGATGGACTCACTCACTTTGAGCTCCAGAGCTGGGGCAGCTGCTTAAGGAGAGCCAGGGACATATAGGGAGAAACTGAATTGTCTAACTTCAGGGAGAGGGCTGGAGGGGAGGCTTTATCCTGCACAGAAGTATCCATTGTTCCTTTTCTTGGCCTTCCCCTTTCCCATCATACAGACACAGGTGGCCACCATATCTGAGTCCCCATTAATCTGGTTAACATAGGTTGTTCTGCCCAGGTGATTGCCTAAAACTCTGCCTCTCCCAACTTGTGGGCCCACCCAAGATGCCTCCAGTAGTTTTTTCCATACAAATGACCTATCTTGGCTCATGCTGTGGACTTTCCTAAAATCTCTCAAAGGCTCACAAAATCAAAAAAAGCATTATCTGGCCTTGGTGTGCCCATACCTCTTGCTGAGCAGCCCCAACCCCAGCACTAGTAGCAGCTGGCCTCAGTTCCTGGCTTGGTCTCTCGAGGGACCTATAAGTCCAGCACAGGTGGATTGCATTGCGACTCTTACCAGGTAGTCCTGGAAGTGCACAGGCTGTGGCAGAACTTGGCCTGCAGCTGAGCCCCTCCTAGGAGTCCCTTAGGCCAGCACACCCAGTGGTCTGCTTGGACCAGTGCTGGAGTCAGAGCACCACATAGGGCTGTATCTGAGGAAGACACACCTGAAAGGCAGACTAGGCAGGGACCAGAGCCCTGCTAAAGTGAATCCTGCTCCATAGAGTTGGCCCCTCACCAGCCAGTCCTCACAACCAATCAGTCCAAGGGTCAATTCTTCCCATCAACGTGCAAACACCGAGTCTCAACTACAACAGGAGGGCACACACATTCCACATAAGGGACACACCTAGAGCACCTGGCTGAGGTGACCAGGAAAGACTGTGCTGCTGGGCCCCACAAGACACCTAAACTACATAAAGTCACTCTACTAAGACCAGGAGACTTAGGAGCACTATCTAATACATAGAAACAAACACAGAAAGGCAGACAAAATGGAGAGACAAAGAAACATGTCCCAAATGAAATAACAAAGCTCCAGAAAAACAATTAAACAAAATAGAGACAAATAATCTACCAGATGCAGAGTTCAAAACACTGGTTATAAAAATGCTCAATGAACTTAAATAAAGAGTAGATGAACTCAGTGAGAACTTTAACAAAGAGATGAAAACAAAACATAAAAAATAGATATGGAAAACCTTTAAAAAGACCAGACAGAAATGAAGAATACATATCTGAGATAAAGAGTATATTAGAGGACTCAACAGAATGGATGAAGCAGAAGATTGAATCTGCAATTTAGAAAATAAAGTAGTGGAGGACACCCAGTCAGAACAGCAAAAAGAAAAAGGAATCCAAAAACATGAGGATAGTTTAAGGGGCCCCTGGAGTAACAGCAAGTATAACAACGTTTGCATCATAAGAGTACCAGAAGGAGAAGATAAATTGAAAACCTATTTGAAGAAATAATGACAGAAAATATCCCTAACCTGGTGAAGGAAATAGACATATAACCCCAGGAAGCTCAGAGAGTCCCGAACAAGATGAACTGCAAGAGGCCCACACCCAGACACATCATAATTAAAATGCCAAAGATGAAAGACAAAGAGAGAATCTTAAAAGCATCAAGAGAAAAGCAATTACCTACAAGGGAGCTCCCATAATACTGTCAGCCAATTTCTCAACAGAAACTTTTCAGGCCAAAGGGGATTGATGAAAAGCAAAGACCTACAAGTAAGATTATTCTACCTAGCAAAGCTATCACTTAGAATCAAAGGAGAGATAAACAGCTTCTCAGACAAGAAAAAGCTAAAGGAGTTCATCACCAAGCCGGTATTACAGGAAATGTTGGAGGAACTTCTTTAAGAAGAAGAAAAATATACCAAAATACACCAAATTATACTAAAACATACCAAAAATACAAATAATAAAATGGCAATAACTACATATTTATCAAAAAGTACTTCAAATGAAAAAGAACTAAATGCTCTCAAAAGATAGGGTGGCTGAATGGATAAGAAAATAAACTCTTACATATGCTGCCTACAAAAGCCTCATTTCTGATCAAAAGACACACACAGACTGAAAGTAAAAGGATGGAAAAAGATGTTTCGTGAAAATGGAAACAAAAAAATCTGGGGTAGCAATATTTATAACAGACAAAATAGACTTTAAAACAAAGGTTATAACAAGAGACAAAGAAGGATCCAATAATCTCACTTCTGAGTATTTATCCAAAGAAACTCAAAATACTTACTTTGAAGGAACACGTGCATCCATATGTTCACTGCAGAATTAGTTACACTAAACTCCTTTTAACAGGTTTAGTGTAACCTTAAAAACAAAAACTAAACCAGATAAGAACAATGTAAGAAAGGAAAACCTCAGGCCACCCTTGCTTATGAGCATAAATACAGAATTCTAAACAAATTGTTAAGAAACTGAATCTAGTGTTGAATAACAAAAAAATGATGCACTTTAACAAATTAGGTTTGTGTCAGGGATTAAAAGATAGTTAAATATTAGAAAATCTATTAGTATAATTCACCACATTAACAGATTAAAGGAGAAACACAATATGATCACCTCAATAAATGAATGAAGGGCAATCAATAAA
The DNA here is from genome assembly GCA_004027375.1 of Macroglossus sobrinus. Taxonomy (NCBI): domain Eukaryota; kingdom Metazoa; phylum Chordata; class Mammalia; order Chiroptera; family Pteropodidae; genus Macroglossus; species Macroglossus sobrinus. Next base: position 389,042 of record PVKZ01000554.1, read on the forward strand.
ATTCAACACTTATTTTTTTAAATTGAGATATAATTGACATATAACATTATATTAGTTTCAGGTATACAAAATAATTATTCAATATTTGTATATATTGCAAAATGATCAACCAAATAAGTCTAGTTAACATCCAATCAACTCTCATTCTTGAATTTTAAAAAAGTGACCTTGAAACAGAAGAAAATTTTGTAGTCTAATAAATGATATCTTTCAAAAATCTACATCAACTATTATATTTAATAGTGAAAGTTAGAATTCCTTTCAAAATTAGTAAAAAGGTGAGGATGCCTCCTACCACTACTTCTAGTTACCAAGTGAAGGAAGACAAGAAAAAATGAAAGGAATGATAATCAGAGAAATAAAATTGTCATTATTTACAGACATTCTGATTATCTACATAAAAAAGCCCTAAAGAATCAAGAGGAGAAGGGCATTAAAATTAATTCAGAGGAAAAGCCTGCAGCTAGTTAGAGGCTGTTTCTCTGCCCCACGAGTCTGTCTGGCTACTCTGTCCGCATCCCCACTCTCCTCTGGGACTTCCTTTTCAACAGCAGACCCAGATTCTGACCTTCTGAGAACCAGGTGGGCCAGGGAGGGTGCAGGCAGGCCACTTCCCACTGGGAGTCTGAATGGAGTTGAGGGAACTGAGTGGCACTGGGAGGGACTTGTCCACTGCTAGTTACGGTGTTGCTGACACAGAACGTAGGAGTTCTGGTCGCAGGACCAGGGCCCTTTCAGCTGCTCTGCAGTTGCCCTCAGCGGGTCAGTGACATGGTGTAGGCAGAGAAAGCCTCAGAGTGTGATTGCATCAGAAGTTTTGGCTGAACTCTTGCTTCAGCCATGGGGTTGGGCACTGACCCTGTGGAGGGCCCCAGGCCATAGAGGACCCTCTGTCTCTGTCTGTTGCTTCACTTGGCAAATCTGTACTTGCCTCCCCAACCCGTCAAGTGCCAGAAGCGCTCCTCAGACCACATAAGCAGTGACCTGGCTGCTGGTCGTTGCACTGGAAGCAGAGCATGCTGGAATGCAAGGCTCCAGGGCCCAGGGCACCAACCCTCTTCAGCCCCATGTAACCTGCCAGGCTTGGCCCACATCAGCCCTCTGCTGTCCTTTCCCGCCTCTCTGTCCTGATGGGTGGTTAAGAAGCTTTCATCCCTGTCAAGTCCATTCAGCCCTTGTTACTTCCCTGCCACCTGCGCTGGGTCACCAGAGAGCAGGCACATGAGACTAGAGTGAAGTGAGAGAGGCAGGCAGTCCTCACCAGCCTCCGAGCAGGGAGAAGAGAGCAAGGCCCAGGGTTGGGAGGGCTCTGGAGGGTCATAGTGGGAGAAAGGCAAAGGGCACAGACAGGAAGCACCGCAGTGGGGCCTCCCCTTTCCAGAGTGCTGAGGGATGCTCTGATGCGAGGCTACACTTGACCCTCAAACAAGGACAATTCTGTGGCTTAAATAATATAAATTCACTATCTCTCACTGAGGATCAGCAATGCAGGGCCTGCCTGGCTGGGTATTTTTGGCCCAGGGGCCCTCACAAGGCTGCAGTCAGTGTCAGCCAGGCCTGCAGACATCTGAAGGCTTAACCAGAGCTGGATAATCCACATCAACAGGGTCATTCACCTGGCTGGCATGTTGATGATGGCTCTTGGCCAGAGATCTCAGCAACTCCTGTGTGAGCCTCTCTATCGGGAGGCTTGAGTGTTCACATGGCTTGGTGATCCAAGAGGTCAAGGTCCTTCTATGACCTAGAGGTGAAAGTCCCTCTCCATCATTTACCACATACACTGTGGATCAAGGGCATGAACACCAGGAGGTGAGGATCGTGGGGCCTTGAAGGGAGAAGGAGGTAGGAGGTGGGTTTATCCATGGAGCTGGAAGGTTTATCCATGGAGTTCCTCTGTGCCCCTGGCTATTTTAGGATAAGGCGCTAGCCTTTCCAGGAGCTGAGCTTTTAGCCCTCTGATTATATTTCCCCACAAATCTGAGTCCTGGCTCCTTATCCCCAAATCCATACCTTTCTCCTCTAGGCCCCCTAATCTATGTCCCTCTGGTCCCCATATGATTCTGTTCCTTTCTCCTGTCCTAAATCCCATTTCCATAACCCTGATTCTCACCTAGGCAGCTAAAGGCTTACAAGGCTGACAGGCTGGGTGGCTCATATTCTCTCTCTTTCCCGCACTGAAGTGGGGGCAGTTCTGACCTGGGGATCAAGGCTTGTATCCCTGGGAAGCGCTGGGATGAAACAGAAGGGCACAGCTGATGCTTCATGTCCTGGGAGCAGCAGAGACATGAAACCCTGACTAGAAGTACAGGGTCAGCCACAAGGTGGCCTGGACAGAGATGATGGTTGGGAGGTCAACTAGAGGTTGAGCAATTTCTAGAAGCCCCAAACCAGAGCCAGGCCCTCTCTTATGGGTCCCTGCATAGAATGGGGTGGGAGAAGGTATAAAAGTGTGGTAGCAGGCTAGATAAGGAGCAATTTCTCCTAATCAAGTGCCCTTCCAATCTAAAACAGACCACAACCTCGTATATGAGAAGTCTACTCATCAAGGATTGGGGCTCCAATCTCAGCAGAGTTCAAGGTGCTCTTCAACTCCCTGGGCTTTCCTAGCCCAATGAGGGGGTGGAGGGGACCAAGCACACGTTAGCTCACTCATCAGCTCGCACACAGGCAACCTACACCCTGGATGGAGGAGGGGCTCCCAGATGAAACAGGAGGTCGAGAGTCCAAGCCCAGGCCAGCACCAAGGCCAACCTTCACAAGGAGGATATAGGGGAGTACCAAGGTGTGTGGTTGGGGGCAGTAATCTCCAAGACACCAAAGCCTTGGAGAGCCAGCTCTGTAGGAAGCCCAGCTTGGTGGGGGTTGCGGGGAGCAGGGAAATCCCAGGAGGAGCTCTGGGTGCCAAGAAGTGAGACAGTCTTAGCCTCACAGATAGAGGAGTGCCACAGTCAGATTAAATGCTTTTGATTAAAATAAGAGGAAATGGAGACAATTCCTAAGCATATCTGGATGAACTAGTAAGGTTAGGAGGCAGAAGTGATCCCAAACACCAGAAAATCCAACTGAGTTCTTTGTGGTTTGGGTGTCCACTCTGCCATGGGGAGTCACTGTGGCTTGACACTACAGATGTAGCTTTGAAAGTAAACTTGGCCATCATGCTTCTTTAAGAAAGGAAAGAGCCTAGGTGAGAGAGGAGAACTGGCCGTGATTAATAAATAGCATCAGAGGGTCTACCAAGTGGGAAGCCCACACACAAACAAGCCAGAGTTGATGGCTGTCCTATGACTACCTACTTCTGAGACACTGGGACTCTTAAGACTGCTGACCTTTGGTTCCCTTTCTGCTCAAGCAAAGATTCTGGTTCCCTGCCTTGCCCAAAGGTTCTTGGTCTTTTCCCTAGGGCATAGGTTATAAATTCGAAGGCCTTCAAACACAAAGGTGGTATGTGGGCAATAGGGAGTGGTGGAGCCTGCAACAAACTGGAGAGTACCTAAAGGTACGCACTTAAAAAAATCTTTTTTTTTTTTTAAATATCACACTGGCCATACAAATCATAGCCACCAGATTAAGCCTCTGGTCACCGGTATGAAACTCAAACAGCCTAGGAGATGAGATGAAAGCAGACCCCAGGTTAACCCCATACCTGTTCTTTATGCATGCATGTGTGTGTATGCGCACGCACACACATACACGCATACACACACACACGAACACACACATGCACACACACACACACACACACACACACACACACACACACACTCCTGTATTAGTACTCTGGGCACCTTATAGAGTCAAATTGCTACTCCTTGCCTATGTTATGTCTCCGGTATGAGTGCGTTCCCATGAGCTGTGAAATTAGCCAGAACTCTTGTTCCCCAGCACCGTTTCCACCAGCCCCAACCCGCCCCATCCAGATCTCCTGGACCCACAGGACACAGAGGTTCTATACTGAATGCTGGGACTGGAAGAGGCAGTCAGAGGGAGGAACTGTTGCAGACACGCTGCCTCCAGCAGTGCCCTGTGCCAGAGAGGAGACCGTCTTGAGTTCAAAGGTAGGAGATCTGGGAAAGCTGAGAGTACTAGTTTATGTAGGGCAAGAAAGATGGGAGAGGAAAATGAGTGTCTGTGAACAGTCTACAGAGACAGAGAGACTGAGATTCAAGGACCAGTGAGCTGGAGAAAGCTTGTTCTCCACCAATTGTACAGAACTGCCTACAATAGAAAAATGCTGATCTCCAGGCTGAAAGGACCAGGGTTATGCAGCATGGCACACTCTTGGGAATTGACAGTAAGCGGAGAAGCTTGGCTGGCCACTCCCATGTCCTCTGCAGCTAGGCTGCCCCAAAGCAAGCAGACTCTCTTCCTTACCAGAACCATGGGAAGAAGAATGAGAGAAGTATTTGAGTTACAGAGGGTAAAAGCTTACACAGGGAAGGAGACCTGCTCAGCTTGTCCATCCATCCTGAGGGCAAGGGTGAGGGTGCTTTCCTTCTGTTTGTAAAGAAAGGGTGCTCAAGAAGTCTGAGGCAGGGGCCCGGGGAGGCGGCACTGCTTCTATCTGCCACCAGGGGGCAGCAGAGAGGCATTATGCCTGCTCCAACTCAGGTTCCCCAGTCTTGTTAGTAAGAGCAGTCTGACCCAGACAGTTTCTTTCCTTCCCTTTCTTCTGTGCCTCCTTCTTTACTCACTAACTAGTCTGAGAACAAGTGCATAGAGAATTCCAGGGGGAGGTAGAAGGGGACTGCCAGAACCCAGGAGTCTGCATCTGCTTGTGCCCAGTGTGACAACCTACCGGTTCTCACGAGCTGAGAAGCACCTACATATCTGGGCATATGATGGTGGGTGCTCTGAGGATAGCCTGAGGCTGTTAGGGATGGGAAGGAACTCACCCTGGCCAGACCATAGATTTTTACTCGGGCCACTGAGCTTTGGTTCTGGGTGACATCTACCTCGCGTCAGTGCCCGCCCCCGCCCCCGCCCCCCAGGGGACTTCCCTTCTTCCAGCTCTCAGGTCCTTCCCCCAGAAACTGTCCTGTGTCGCCTAACCCACCTCTACTGTTTCTCCTCCCTTCTGAATACAAGCCCTGCCTTCTTCCTCCAGAAAGCCTTGTCTAGCCAGGGAAGGATCTGTGTGATTTGGTATGAACTTGGGGAGAGGAGCACCCCTGCTCACACACATGTACACCCTCCTCTCTGTGGGAGACCAGAGCATCAGGAGGAGAGATGGCAAGTGGCAAGAATGAAGGGTCCAGAGAGGAAAACTGGTCAGATGAGAAGCGGCTGGCAGAGAAAATACCACGGTGGGAGCAACCAATCTGGGGAAAGCTGCTCACGCCTTCTCAGAAAGAACTTCTCTCCCTCCCACCCCAAAACAGCACAACTGAACAGAAATGAGGAGAGGCAAGGAAGGCTAGCACACGGGGCAGGCGATCCATGCATGCTTGTTTAGTTGTGCCCGAGGGTATAACAGGAAGCACACTGGCCTGAGAACCAGGAGACCATGTTCGAGCAGTGTGAACTTGAAAAAGTCACTTGTATCTTTAGTCTTCATCCATGAAGTCAAGGATTTGGGCAAAAGCAGAATGGCAAATGGAGCTGCCCGGAGCACTGTATTTGGAGGGATTATGAGGTGGGAAAGAATCTGTTATCAATTAGCAAGGTCTATCTTGTGTACAGGACATACATGCCATGTATTTGCTAAGCCCAGGGATCTTCTGTAAGTCTTTTCCGTTCAAATGCTCCATGAGTTGATGACAACACGGCAAGAAGAGTGTGGAACTAGGGCTGGAGGTGGAAATACCTGGAGAGACTGCGTCTTGGCAATTTCAAGACAATGATGGCGTGTGAAGGTTTGCCTCCTGGCTGTTTCTCTGGTTCTTTCCCGCTGGACTCCAGCATGCTAAGCCTAGTGAAGAACACCTTCTAATAAAATGTCAGAAACCAATATGGTACCTTCAGTAGCCACGTCCAACAACGTGTTCCATCATGCTCTCTGAATCAGATCACAATATGTATTCCAATTGGTGCTATCCTCCCAATGCACAAATACAATAAGCTCTAATAGGAAACATCCCTGCAGTGGGGGTTCCCATAGAGTGTGATGTGTTATAAACAGATGGTGAACTCCAAAAAGACCACCCTCCTTTATAAATAAGATGGTGTATTCCAACAGGGAGTCACTTCACAGTGTGGCATGTTCCAATGGGAGCATCTTTAGCCCACCAGAAAGAGTTGCTCCAGCTGAGGCATGGAGGGGAGTCTGGCTCCCGGCTGGGGTGTGCCCAGGGACATTGCAAAGGTTCTCAGCAGGGCAGTGGTGGGGACAGAGGTGAAGGATGTCCATTGCAGGGAGACAGTGGCCCTGACCCAGGCTTCTGGATGAGAGTCACCTGGCTTCTGGCCACATCCTACAAGTGGGTCTCTTTCTCCCCAACTATCAGTCCCTCCTTTACTGGGGAGGGCCCACAGTTCTGGATGGTGCCTCCATCCAGACACAGGTGTTGCTTGGGCTGTGGCAGGCTGGGGTCAGGGGTGATGAGCTGTCGCAGGCGCTGTGGAGAGAAGAAGAATTGAGCGGGGAATGTAGGTAAGAGAGGCAAAAATGTTTCTTCATGTCTGTATCTCCAAGGGCCTACACAGAGCCAGGTACGTGGGGGCAGCTCGGTACCATATGAGTGGATAAATAAATATTTTGAAAAGAGGCAATAACATGGTGATTAAGTGTGAACTGCCTAGGTTCCACTCCTAGCTCTGTTACCTGTGCAGTCTTAGGCAACCCATTTAACCCCTTTGTGCCTCATCTATAAAATGAGGATAATAAGAGTACACACCTCATAGAACAGTGCCTGGCACAGGGTAAGTTGTCAATAAGTATCATTTTTGTTCTTATTATTATACTTTTCTTATTATTACTATTATATGTTCAATAAGTATTTATTATTGTTCTTATTAGCAGCAGAGCTACATTGCTATTGTCATTGGTGTTTCTGGTGTCATCTCCTCTACCTCCTTCTTACCTGGATTGCCAATGTAATGACTAGCATCGTGATAACCTTCTTGTGACCATGAGGTGATAAGCTTGTAATGAAAATACGACATGCTTACAATTGAAGTACAGAAATTTAGGAAGAGTCTGGTCCCTAACGGCCTCTTTAAGCAGCTGAACCAAATGCCAGCAACCTCTAACTCTAGTCTTCTTGGTGTGTAAGAAAGAAAGTAAGCCTATTTGCTCATTGTGGGTTGGGTATTCTGCTACCTGTAGGCCAGATAGATTTCTATACATGTAATGCCTTTGTGGGACACTGGCTATATATCCTTCCAGGAAGGTATGTCCCAACTCTAAACAGGGAGTCTTTTGCATGTGGTTTCCCAAGAAGGGTTACGATAAGAAAAGAAGCCAGGAGCAACTGAACAATGGAGGAATGAACGATGATAGCTAGCTCTCAGTTTCCCAAGGTCTCGGAATCTATGCTCTATAAACCTCTGTGTCTGGGCCCATTTATGTCCTTATTGGTGACTTAGTTTCTCCTTAACCCTTTGAAAGTTTATCCTTAGTTAACCTGCCTAGATTCTGAAGGTCTAGGACTCTGGGACTTTTGAATGGTTCTGAAAATGAAACTATTGGACTAATCTTCGAAGACACTTCTCTAAGTTTCTGTTAGACAGCAGGGTTGCCTTACATTCAGAGCTGGGCCCCCAAATCCCACCACTAAGTACCCTCTTTAATTCATCACGTTGCCCTAGGCTCCTACCTTCTTGAAGGAACCCTGGGTCTTCAGGAGGGTGATAATGATGAAGAGCGGGACACAGGCCATGGAGGAGAGAGCCAGGAACCAGCCAATGAAGTATCCCCAGGGAGGGTACACATAGATGTTGTTGTACTTGAGAAGTGTATACTTGCTCAAGGAGAAGAAGAAAGTGGCCTGGAAAGAGGCAGACACAGATAAGTTAGAGAGAGAGAGAGAGAGAGAGAGAGAGAGAGAGAGAGAGAGAGAGAGAGCGCGCCATTGAAACTCTCTCCTCAGCTACTTAAATATCCAGTGACAGAGGACAAGTTGAATATACTGTGGTGTATCTATGCAGTAGAATAATAAAAAACCATTTGCAAATTGTGGGCCCAGGCATCACTCACATCAAAGACCGAGACAGGGGGAAAAATAAAGGAAGGGAGGGGAGATGAAGGAGCTCTAAGCAGACAAAGAGACCAATGACTGGGAAAGTGGGCAGGCGAATAGAGGTGCTATGAGAAAGGGATGGGGCAAGAATTAGAATAGATCATAAGGATGATAAAGCAAACAGATGGAAAGATGGCCCCAGAAAAGAAGGGCAGGGGAACCAACACATCCCAGGGAATGAACCAGCTTCCCAAGGTCACTAGACAGGCAGGGAAGGAGCCCCAGAAATTAGGCATCCTGTCTCTCATCTCCATGTCTGCTGGAGGCAGAAGGGAATAAAGGGATAGCTAGGTGAGCACGTACCAGGCAAAGCCCAGGGGTCAGGAAGAGCCAGGAGATCTTCACCAGGGGCCATGGCCGGTAACCAATCATGTCCTCGACATTGTCATAGAAACGGTCTGCCCCTGCCCAGGCACAGTGGGAGAAGAGTGAGGACAGAAGAGTGGGGACAGCTTGTGGACATTGGGAAGGACTCACCTGGTTTTGTGCTCTTTCCCCAACCCTGTGAGGGAAAACTGGATCAGAGTACATGAATGAGATGGGTCCCTGGTATCCCAGCCACAGCTCAGGGAGTGAGGCAAGAGAAGCTGCCACCAATAAGCCAGGGGCCCTGGAGAGGGTCACCCAACCTTCCAGTCCTGTCATGGGATGAAGACCCCATCGTCCTAACCACAGAAGAGAGTGTGAGCCTAAAATCAGGCTCAACACTACACAGATGCTTATTTATCTGCATAGTAAAGATGAATTTGGTTTCAAGTCAAAACAGCAAAACAGCAAGTGTGCCAGTGCTCACACAGAGCCCGCTAAGCTCATGTAGGGCCAGTCAGCTGCTGAGAAGGGAATGGAACCACGGCCTGGATTCTGGACTTCAGAGTGACCACTCTGCTTTCTCAGTAAAGCGTGGTGTGAGGCTTGATTTGTGTATGTGAAAACATTGACTGGTTTTGTCTGGTTTGGCTTAATGGCCTCTGGTTTTCACATTAGCTCTGCCTTCTAAGAAGTGAAGAGCCCAGATGAGTGAAGACACTTGGAGGGCCCCTCTAGCCTCCCCTCACCAAAAAAAGATACTTTCCATCTGGTCACGTAGACCAGAAATGTCACCATTAAAGAATCATTCCTTTGGCTTCTAAACTTCTCCCCAGTTGAAAACCAGATACTGCTAAGTAAGTGTAACATGTTAAGGCTTATCAGTCATTTACACTTGCGTGAGCTCACACAGCTAGTAAGTGGATGAGCCATTATCCATCTGGGGTTAAGTTTATCAGATCTTCTCTGGGAGCAAGTTCTGAAATGCAGAAGGGGAAAATCAGGAGGACATCAGATGCTTGAGTGAGAAGGAAGGAGACACCCACCTCTAAAGAGAGAAAGAGAAACCAAACAGGAAGGCTAAGGGTAGGAGAATAAAACTTTTCTACTCATGGCTTATCCTGAGGTCTCAGTACATGGCACCCCTTACCATGTCTGCCCTGCGCCTTGTGACATTGGCAATGTGTACCCCACAGCTTGGTACGGTGGAGCCAGGCGGACCTGGGGTACAATAATGGCTCATTCATTTACTAGCTGTGTGAGCTCAGGCAAGAGCTGTAACCTCTCTGAGCCTCACTTTTTCCCTGTAAAGGGCTCTCTTGACATTTGTGAGTTAGCGTGTGACACGAGCAGCACAGTGATTGCTCACAACAGTACATTGACTCAGCAACTAAAGGTTTCTCCCCCTATTGTTATTAGGCACAAAGACAACGTGGATGTTACGGCATTCAGCACTGGTTAGTTATCCCAGAGCTGAGGTGCCAGGGCTGTGGGAAGAAGTCAGAGGAAGACACGGATTACCTCAGTGTAAGATAAAAATGCACAACGGCCACACTGGAAAAGGTACCGCAAAAACAGAGGAATGATTTTCCCGTTCGTGGAAGTGGTCAGGCAAAATGTGGGTGATAACTCTAAAAAGGAATGTGAGCATCTGTGTACTAAGCGGCCCTGAAGGTCCCTTCTGACTGGGATTTCCACTGGGGAGAGACCTCTGGCAGCATTTGTATCAACACAACTGTTCACTGTTATTTATAATGACCCTCACCATTCAGGGAACTCAGTGTTGTCATAACCCTCATTCTACCTGCATGATGAGAACTGCCTAGGTTCCCAGTGATGGATAAACTTCCAAAGTAGAAAGAACCAGGACAGCAATCAAAACCATATAGAAACCAGAGCCTAGCACAACCTGTCTCTCATCGTGGGCAAGTCTCTCATCCTGGGGTTCCAAAGGTTCTTCCCCCAGCCCCACTTACCATACACCCAGCTGATGCAGATGACTTCAAACATGGAGAGGAAGAGCAGGCATATGCCACTGGAAGCATAATAATCAAACAGCTGGAAGATATACATCCCGCCCTGTGGAGAACGGGGTGGGGCTGAGGCCTTGGCCAGAGGACAAACACTCATCCGGGTGCCATCCTGCCTAGCCCACGGAAGTCATTTCTTGCATCTAAAAGGAGTTTTCCTTGTCTGTCCCTATCTTCCGGCCCCTCGGTTAACATCGGGACAATGATTTCCGACATCTGCAAGGACCCCGGGGACTGCGGTGGACAGGTCCTGTTTTAGATGCCCAGCATCCCTCTTCCTGCTCTGGGCCTAAAGAAGAGTCATGGCTGGATACTGGCCACACTCTCAGGACAAAGGTGTTCTCTCTCCTCTGGGGCTGCGTGGGTGGCAGAAGGTGAGCCTGAAGCTGCACCAGCCTTCTTTAATATCAGGAGGACAATCTGGCCAAGAATAAAGTGACTAGAGGGAAAAGAGCCGGGAGACAGAGAGGAGCAGTTCTGACCATGTCATTAGAGTAACTGGATCCAATCATACCTAGGACGAAATATCTCTCCATGACCCCTCAAATTCCCCTTTCTGCTTAAGCCAGCTTGCGTTTGGTTTCAAGAGAGTTAACTAACACAGGTACATTCCACTGTGTGGTCTCTACAACCTCCCCATGAGGGTGTCGACACCCCCATTTAGCAAATGAGGAGAGTGTGGCTCTGAGAAGGGTCAGTGGTGTCCCCCATGGTCCCCTCACCCTGAGTCCAGCCTGTAGTCTGCCACCCCTGCTCACCTCAGTGACCAGGAGAAGCCCAATCAGGTAGCATATGACAGCAACAACGAGGATGAGGAGCTCTCGCCGCCCGCTCTTCCGGAGCTGCCTGGGGAACATGTCCATGGAGGCCGTCACCAGGCACTCCACACAGACAAACTGCAGGCCAGGAGGGAAGCATGGGTGAGAGGGGCCACCTGCCCTTGGGCCTTCCCCAGCATGGCCTTGCCCCGGGCTCCTCTCACCCCACTCACCCATGCTGATGCACAGGAGTGTAGGGAAGGTCCACAGGACAGAAATGGGGAGTGGCCAGGAGTGAAACCAGCCTACCCTTGGCCACATCTCCACAACAGAAGGCCCCAGCAGTGAGGGTTGGAAAAGGGATATGTGTTCTGTCCCCACGGCTGTGGGAACAGGGTGGGCAGCTTGAGACAAACAGCTGGAAGGAGGCTGGAAGGGCATTTGAAAGAGCTCAATCATGTGTGGGAAGGGAAGGCACTGGGGAACAAAGCAAGTGGCCCCATCACTGAAGTGGGTCATGAGGTCACCCAACTCACCCTAAGGACTATCCCTAGACAGCAGAGGGGACCTCAGAATACATGGTCAGGAGAAAGGGAGTGAGGGGAAAGGTAATGCCAGGAAATGAGAAGGAGAAAGAGAGTCACCAGGGCAGAGCTGGGCAGGGCTGGGCTAGAGTGACGAACCTGGCTGTCCAGCCCTAGGAAGATGAGCATAATGAAGAAAAGGCAGGACCACAGCTGGGATAAGGGCATCATAGTCACAGCCTTAGGAAATGCGATGAAGGCCAGACCAGGACCTGCCAGGACACAACACAATCAGGTGAGCACAGGGCTCCTGCTGCCCTCAGGGGATGCCCCTCTCTGGAGGCACTAAGTGTGTGCATGTGTGTGCATGTGAGAGTGTATATGTGCCTGTGAGTGTGTGTGCATGCATGTGTAGTGGGGTAGTTCAAGAGGGCGGGGTAATTCCTTCCATTATTCTTCTTTTCCCAGGTTCTAGGAAGCATGCTGTTCATTCATCCATCCATTTCTCCATCCATGCATGCAACTGTGGATCCATCCACACATCCATCCTCCCTCCCTCTATGGTTATGGAGGCCCTGCTCTGTTCCAAGCACTGCTAACAGGGTCATAGGCCCCTTCCCTTTCTATAGGAGGATCTGTGTTCACTGACCCTCCTTCTCCTCAGGTCCCAGACAGCAAGATGGCACCTACCTGACTCGGCCACTTCAGAGATAGGCACCCCTTGCTCTTGGGACATGAAGCCCAGGATGGAGAAGACCACAAACCCAGCCGCAAAGCTGGTAGCACTGTTCAGGAAGCAGAGGGCAATGGAGTCCCTGTGGAAGGGCGAATGCAGATAAAATGGGAAGGAAAGAGGAGATAGAAACCCATCACACAAGGAGAGATCAGAAGATAACAAGAGAGTAAATAAGAGAGAAAAAAGGAAGAGTAAATAGGAAGAAAAAGAAAGAGACCAAGATCGGGTTTCAGAAGTCAAGGAGGGGAGAGGGAGAGAGAAAAGGGAGGAAGAAAGAAATTTATTCTGGGGATGTCAATTTGACACAACTTGTAACTCCCTGATAATAAAGGAAGAAGGCCTGGGCCCACCGCCAGGTGCCACCCTCCTTAGACCATAGTCAGGCAGGGTCCCCCCAGAGCCACCAGCCCCCTGTTCCTACTTGTAGCAGTTGTTGTGATACTTGTTGTAGCTGCCTAAGGCCGTCAGGCACCCCTGGCAGATGGCAAAGGAGAAGAAGATCTGGGTGCCCGCATCCATCCACACCTACGTGAGACCCCAAGAAAGTGGTAAGGGAGAGCAGAGGGAGCCCACCAGGGAGGGCCTGGAGCCCGGCTTATCAGAGCCCCAGACCCTTCCTTCACACCGCAGAAGCAGCAGGCCTGCTCAGTGTTCCCTGAGAGTCAATTAAATTCCAACTCTCTGTTAACACATCCTCCTCTCACGGGCAGGGTCCGTTTCTAACTTGGTTCTGTGGGAACTCAGTAAGCACCAAACATGTGTGCATTACTTAAATTTCTTAGGTGGAGTCTGCAACTCATGGCTGTTCCCCAGAGAAGGATAGGCTTTCTGCAGGGGAAGCGGAGAGGCACTTGGTCTCCATTCAACAAGTAGAATGTGCCTTAGGCAGCGAAGCTGGGGCACAGGGGCCACACCATTCAAATATAAAGAAAAAACACCAAGGCTCTTGGGGGTGGAAGAGCAGAGACAAAGAATGTGCTCAGACAAGTCCTAGAATAGGAAATACAAATGGTCAGTAAATAAGTGAAAACTGTCCAAACTCGCAGTAAAAAAAAAAAAAAAAAAAAAAATTTAAAAACAACATGATACAATCTTGACCTATCAAAGACTGAAATAAATTATAATCAAATCTCTCATGAGCCCTGCAGAAAGAAGGATACTCTCAAACACTGGCAGTGAAATCTTCATTTCTCTAAAGCCACTACATTTCAAGAACCTTAAAACACGCAGTCTTTGAGTTAGGAATTTCACATCAGGACATAATGATCAGAGATGTGGTCAAAGATTTAAATAAAAGGTGTTCGTTGCAGCTGTATATCCTATCATTAAAAAAACACATGCCCTATACATCCAAGAACAGGGCGAGAGTTGAGTAAATAACAATACTTGCCCCAGGTGTGAGCGCTCAGAGGGCACAGAGCCTGGTCTGGGGTGTCCACTGCCCTACACCAGCACTACAGCACTCCCTGGCACTTACTTAATGGAGCTTCAGCACATTTTGGTTGAATGAAAGAATGAATGAATGAATGAATGAATGAATAAACAAATGATGGATGGAGGAAATATTATGCAAGTGTAAAAAATGACATTTACAAATGACTTTAATAACATGGAAAATGCTTACAATATAATTTAAGTGAAAAAGAGATCTCTCTCCACATATACAATTATCTCAACTATGTTAACTCACACTCACACACACCATCTAGAAAAAAAAGTTGGAAGGAAATATACTAAAATGCTATCAGAGACTGTAGCTAGGTATTAGAATTACAAGAGATTTTTAGTTCCTTTTTCATAATTTTCTTCCACATCATTTAACTTTTCTTAAAGGGGGCACCTGAAAACAATCAAAGATTTTCACAAGTGCAGCTCTGGTTTGGAGTGAGGGACATCGCGGACATGGTCCTCAGCACAGTTTCTACCTGGGGGTCCTTCAGGCGAGACAAATCTGGCTTCAGATAATAGATGATGCCCTCATATGCTCCCGGGAGTGTGACACCTCGGATCAACAGGATGATCAGCATCAAGTAGGGAAACGTGGCTGTGAAATAAACAACCTGGAGGAAAAGCGGGCCAAAGTTACTTCAGGTGGGGTCACAGCAGCCAGGAGGTAACGGGGAGTCTGCAGGGCTCCTTCTGTCACCCATCCCCAGGTGGCACGAGCCACATCTAGTTTGGTGTCTGACACCTTCTTAGAGACACCTGAGAGAGGTGAGCACACAAAACTTTCCACACTTTTTTTTCTACATTCTAGTGGGCCTTGGGGTCCCCGGCAGAGTGCGAGAGACACATCAGCAGGGCAAGTGGGGAGGAGGAAGGGCAGGGAGGAGTACAAGTTTCCAGCCGTAACATTTCAAAGACTATTTTTAAATCCAGAATCTGGTCTCCCTTAACCCCTTATCCTGGCTGTTCTCCCATGTTCACACGGGGGAGGGTGACCAGATTTGTACAGTCATCTGTGAGGAAACCGAGATTGTATTTTTCCAGGCTTAAGACTGGGGAAGGAGAAATGGCCTGAGCTCTAAGGTATTGGAGACACTCAGAGGGGATGGCACTCTGCCCTGATCAAGCTCAGCTCCTTACCCAAGGTGGTGGCACTATTTGTGTTGTTATTATTACTATTTAATTTTTATCATTACTATTACTATTATTATTATTTTGACAGCTCACAGAAGGAAGAGGCTGCTGCAGGAGCAGGATAATCAGAAAAGTCAATACCTGTCTATTCCTGCCTTTTAAAAGCATGAAGCATCTCTCTCAGCTTCTCTGGGTTGGAAACAATGCTCAAATCTGAACTCTCACCATACATACAACAAGCCACTGTTGTCTATTCTTGGCTATAACAACTTCAGTGATTGGATGCTCACCACTTCTGTTTGTTGTTTCATGCTAAACATTGTCTTCATGTGTTGTTCAACAAAAAAAGCAAGTCATAGGAGTATCTGATCCTAATGTGGAATATACACACATAATCGATACAGCTACACACATACATACATATAAAGAGAACTAGAAAGCAGCGCAGCAAAATGTTAACAAGGATTAGTAGATCCAAATTACCATCATGCTGATGGCTTGTACAGTGCTTAGATCTGACAGTTTTATGTTTCTTTTATGTTTCTTAATTTGCTCTGTATACTACTTACGTAAACAGGTCTTTTAAAATCATATTGAAAAACAAAGTCTTTCCTTGTATTGAACTAAACTGCCTTCCTACAGCTTCCCCTGTTCTCACTGAGCCTCTCCCTTAAACTACACTTTCTTTCAGTTCTCTAGAGGGATGCTGTGAGTGTCCCCAAAGAGCTTACTAAGAGCCAGAACACCTCACCTTTCCTGTGGTCTTGACCCCCTTCCAGATGCAGAAGTAGCAGATGACCCAGGCAAGCAGGAGACACAGGGCCAGCTCCCAGCGCAAGGCCCCCAAATCATGGATACCCGAGGTAATGCCCAAAACACGTCTTCTGATGGGTTGGGAAAAAATAAATAACCGGGTAAAAGGCTGAAGGAAACAACTTGCCTCTGTCATCAAGTCTCTTGATTCTTAGAGCTTACCCCACAGATCTCATATTCCAGACTTCCCCTGTCTCCATCTTATTCTAACTCCCCCACAACCATGCCATATTCCCCCACTATGGTCTATATGCCCCTGGCTGATAGAAGACAAAATCATGCAATATCAAAGGTATCCTTGTCTTTCTAATTCATCCGGATTTCTCTGTTGTACGGATATAGGGGTTCAGGAGAGGTGTGAGGAATGTATGAATGAGTAAAGGGAGAGTAAATATATCTATATATACAGATCAATGAGCAAGTATATGGGTATCAAGTGGAGAGGTTGAGTGTATGAAAGTATCGAACGATGTATACAGGGGTGATGGAAATGTGTGCGTGAGAATGTAGGTGGACATGTGTGGGTGCAGGTGGGTATGAGCATGTAAGTGGTTATGTGGGAGGGTGAATGTATAAGTGTAGAGTTTGCCAATTTCTGTGGTGTAAATAGTCCCACCTTGGCCAATGTGACATGACCACATCCGGAGTTGGGAAGAGATGTGCACAATCAGCTCTCCTAAGCCAACCAGGCTGTTACCAGCACACCAACGGACATGTGTGAGGAGATGTGTAAGTCTGGGTGGGTGCGTGGGATGTGGGGGGTGTGAGGGTGTAATGAGGCATGTGTGAGAATGCCAGTTGACATGGATAAATGTGTGAGTCTAGCTAAACATAGGTGGTTTGGGGGGATGTAGATGGACAACTGTGGGTAGACATGTGAGCATGCCCTCATCTCTGTGATGTGTGGGGGTGGGAATAAGTACTGGAAAACATGCACAGAGTCTTAAACTTGCACTCCAAACTCCAGGTCTCAGACATCCAAATTTCCTCGACTTAAGGCCCCCTGGCACATGGCAATCAGGCCCAGCACCTACTCCCAGAATTCCATGACAGGTGAGGTGAAGTTCTCAGAAGGCGTCACTTCGTTAGCTCCAGAGCGGTTCAGAAAGTCCATGCAATGCTCTGTCAGGAACAAGGTGGGCAGCGCATTGGTTAAGAACGAGATGGGGAGAGATGCCCTCACACCCAAGTCCCCCTGACCCTTGGCCTTGAGTCCTGGTAGTCCCCATCATTCCCATCTTGTGTGCCTCATACTATTCTGACCTCATCCAGACTGCAGATGCACCCTGCCCCCATGTAAGTGGCTCCTTCAGAGAGCACTCTGTCAACTCAACAGTCAAAGGGACTGAATTCTTGTGCCTGTCCCCCTCCCCTGGAATGCTGCTCACATGGGCTCTTTCCCATCCTTCAACCCTCAGCTAGCACTCCTCCCTCCTATCATTACGTAGTTCCTGCACTGCTTCTTTCACACATTGTAATTCGTAATTATTTTGATAATTTGTCTCTTTCTGCCACTAGACTACATGCTCAGTGATGGTGGGGGCCATGTTGCTTGTGCTCCCCCTTGGCTCTCCAGCAGCTACACTGTGCTTAGCACACAGTGAATGCACAGTAAATGTTTGTTAAGTGAATGGACAAGTGAGTGATGCTAACCTCTTGCAGTTGTACAACCCATTTACAGTCCCATTGGATTTTCAGTTCTAATAACTGGGGCTGGTCTGAGGTCCCATAGAAGGGTCAGCTAGCAAACCTGGCACCAAAGGATACATAGCTTAGCTCTGAGGCAAGTTCTGCCATGTGCTCCCATCACCAGCCACTATGGGCCCAGCGCTTATGGAGAGCCCACATCCCAAGATCTGAAACGATGGATACCTGTGTTCCAGGTATTGGTACAGGTCGTCCAGGGTAGCTCAGAGGTAAAGGAGCTGAACAGATAGAAGAGGGCCCAGGCGAGGATGATGATGTAGTAGATGTTCAAATAGGCCTCAATGACCACAGATGCCATGCCAATGCCTTCCGGAGCAGGGGAGGGGCAGGAAGCAATAAGAGAATTCAAGAGATTGATGTTAGCTCCAAAAAAGTCACCTGAAAGCTGCCAGTTGTAATTAGAAAGATACTGAGTGCTACACAAGAAAACAACCAGGGTTTATTCATTGGCACGAGAAGCCATTTATGCATCTTCCTATTTTTATAATATATATTTGAATGTGTATATATATATATATATATATATATATATATATATATATATATTTTTTTTTTTTTTTTAATGAGAAAAACTCTGGAAGGATCGTCATCCAAAAGTTAACAAGTGGTTCTTCAAGTGATAGGATATGAGTTCCCTTTTTAAAGTTTTTTTCTTTTTGCCTATCTGCATTTTCTAGTTTTGCTATTATAATCATGCATTACTTGCAAAATGAAAGGGAAGAACAAAGAAATAAGTAGGAAAATTTTGGTAAGAATCAGTCTCAAAATAAGAGCAAAAACCAGAAGAAAGCAGCAAGGAAGAGAGCCGCAGGGGCTGTCAAATACTGTAAGAGCCTGGTGGTCAGCCTCCACACCATCTCCTCTGGAGAGGGAGGCAAGTGAGCAGAGGGTAAGTGCCCTCTGTTCGAACATCCAGCAGCAGTGGAAGGTTAGGGTGCAGCCTGTGTCCTGGACGGACACATCTCGGGGTGAGAGGGGAGCAAGGGCAGGAGCAGTCACCCACCCACTCTGCCTACATTGTACAACTGTGGGATCTTTGCTACAGTAAGGTTAAAAGTAGCACGTTGCCAGGGTGGCTCTTAGTCCCGAGGTGTGAAAGCCAGGAGGGGCTCCGCCTGTGGGAGGACCCGCTTGTTGGTTCTAAGTCCAGGGAAATGGAGGCTCAAGAACTAATGAATGAAGGTTACAGGATGACAGACAGCCCAAAGGCTGGTCGTACAAACAATGCTGACTGTCAGCAACGCCCCCACCCCCATGCCAGGAGAGTCTGCCCAGATTATCTGTTCCTACTGGTCTGGCAAACTCCACAGGAGGCAGGAGGGGTTCCTTGGTGGAGTCTCTGTGAGGCATCCAGGCCACTGCAGAGCTGGAGGGTGGGTGGGCAGTGAGGAGGGGTTGGACAGTGTCCTGAGGCAGCATCAGCTTGGGCCTACGGAGGGGAGGTAACCAAAGTTGCCAAAGGCGAGGGGATCCCCCAGGGGGCTGGTGGCCTCTGACGGGGTATTTAGAGTGCACAGATGCCCACACAACACCCAAAGGGCCAAATGCGGTGGGAACAGGCTATGCTCCTGCTGCCCCTGTACCCAGAGGTCCCATCAATACCAGGGACCGCTAGGAGGCCTGACTGCCAGGCTGGGAAGAGGCACGGCCATCTCTGGGGGTGAGGATGAGGTCAGGGAGAAGGCTTGCTCCTACTTTTAGGTTGAGGAAGGAGGGAGGGTGTGGGTGAGCAGAGGGATGTGTTTCCTAGGTGTCCCGCCAGTGTGCACAGTTTCTCTGGGAGGGTGGACGTCGGGCAGAGGCAGGTAGGCAGGTAAGGAGCTGGTAGTAAGCAGCCTGGGGGAATCCCACCAACATAAGTGCACCCCCACTGAGTGAGCCTGTCCCTGAGACTCTAGGCCTTGGAATCTCCTCAGTTGGGAAAATAAGGAAGGAGCAGCAGTGCCTTCCCCCAAGGCCCTGAGCATCTAATGCTGTTTGCTTGCCCCATCCCTGGCGCCCTCCTCAGAGTTAGTACCTGTGTGCCAGAGAAGCCAGCCCTGCTGGTGCCGCCCATGAGCTTGCCTGGCCCTGGGGATAGAGCCCAGATGGGAGGGAATTGGGCTACCACTGGGGGCCAGAGCAGAACACCAGAAACCGTATGCTCTGGCTGAGGGTACAGCACTCCCAAAGCGCCCAGAACTCTGGAGTGGAAATGTTGGTGAGCCAAGCTCTATCTTGCTGCAATCCCTCACTGCTGCTCCTATAGGGGCCCCATGGAGGCCCCAAGAGGAATCAGTACCAGGCTAGCCTTGCCTCCCCAAACCCCTGGCATGCACACCTCCAAATCACTAGTCAGGTTTCTGGCCTGCACACTAGCCAGAGTTCCCCACCGTGCCCACCTCTGTCTAGCCTACTAAGCTGGTGGCAACCCCACGTAGCCTAGTCCCTGGGGCTTCCTTAGGGACTGACATGAGAGGAAGAGTCCTCTCTCCATTTCAAACTAAAAGGAACCTCTCAGGGACAAGGAGACCCCTTGGGTTTCTTTTCTACTGCCCCCCAGGGGGCTGGCCCAATCATCTTTAGAGGGGGCTGGGCAAAGATACCCCAAGCTGTTCACATGAGTATCAACAGATGCATAGAGAGAGGACAGCAGCTGTCCCTAACATAATCTCTAACATAAGAAAGAGCATGACCTTTCAGCTCAGGTGGATCTGGGTTTAAATCCTTAGCAAATAACCTCATTTTTCTCATCTACGAAATGAGGTGACTAAAGTTATTATTAGAGGATTAGATGAGGAAATGCAACAGAAAGTGCTGATATTAGCTCTGACACATGGTAGGGCTCAACAGATGTTAAGTATCATCATCATCATCATCATCATCATTATATAATAATAATCTGTTATTATTATATACTTTGGAGGTACATCTGGGACCACACATGTACACAAAAACATGTTTTCCATGAAGCTAGTGAAAATGAAGCTTTGGGTCTCCCCATGTACAAGGACCACTTGCAAGGCTGCACATGATTTCTTCATTGTCACTTTGTATCATCTTTCTTGAGGAGTGCCTTCCTCCTCAGGATTTATAAGCTTCCTGCCCGGCAAAGCCTGATTATACTTCCTGTGTGCCCCACAGCACTTAGCACAGGATGAGAGTGGATGAATGAAAGAAGTGGTGAGAGAATAGGAAGAGTTGATGGAGAGATGGAGGCAGGTCGGTGGCCTGCCAAGAGGAGGGTGAAGGAGAACACTTACCTTGGAGGAGGGGGCAGATCTTCCTCCAAGCTGTGACGCTCCCTTGGCTGGTGTACTGGCCCAATGCCACTTCCAGGAAGAACACCGGGATGCCACAGGTGAAGAAGAAGATGAAGTAGGGGATGAAGAAGGCTCCTGCAGAGAGGGAGGCAGAGTCTGAGACTTTCATCCCTAGGCGCCTCCCAGAAACCTGTGCTCCAGCACCCAGGGTCCTTAATCTCCCGCCTCATCCCTCCCAAGGTTCCAAGTCGACTTCCTCTTATCTGTGAGGAGAGGCAGGCAAAAATTTTCCAGTCAGAACCCCACTAAGGATAGGAAAGATCTTTGAAGGGAAATGAAAGACAGTTTTGGTAGAAATCCTAATGTGTGCACTATTTATCTTCTCAGTGTGCTTCACAAACCTAGTCAATTTATTATTTTTGGAACAAAAACCTGTGTTCAGTATAATTTGATATGCTCATTAAATTATCAAGTTTGTTACATTTTAGAAAAAAGCAAACAAACAGAAACACCTTGAAAAAAATTATTTTCCCTCTAATAATTTTCAGAGGATTTTTCCCCTCTACCGGGCTCTGATCTGAACTGGGCACTCAGCAAAGGAGGCCATTCTTCTGCTCAAGCAGACTCTTGGAAACTAGAGTATTAGTAGCCAGGTGATCAGGCATTGACCTGCAGCCCCAATAGGTGGCCAGGCCTAAAAGATAGCCAGCAGATTACATGTGAAGGGATTTGAAGGTTACCTTAAGCCCATAGGACCCACTTCAGTGACTAAGACATCTTTCTCACCTCAGAAGTGGACCTGTGGGTGAATGGATTATTGTTTCTTGCACAATAATAACACTTAGCACTTATTTGGTGCTTAAGGTGTATCAGGCACTCTTCTAAATGCTTCACCAACATCAAAACCCTCACACAACAACCTCTCCTGGGATAAGTACTATTGTTATGTCCATTCTATAGAGGAGAGGCCATTTTAAAGATTCAAAAACTGAGACACAGATGAGGAATCTGAGGCACAAACTCTCGTGGTCTGATCTTGAGTCTGTGCTCTTAACTACCACATTATAATGCCTCCCAAGTAATCCATATCGCTTTGTGGGGAAAAAATTACAAAAAGAAAGAAAGGATAAAAGCATTACATAGCCTTCCAATTTCTTGTAAACACACAGACATTTATATTTCTTTTTTTAAAAAATGAAAAATTATATATTACTTGATAATAATTATAAAGTGTATATCAAGAACTTTTCATATCAACAAATACATATCTATGCCATCACTTGAATGGCTGTGTAGTATTCCACTTTGTGCATCTATTGTGGTTTAGTTTGTCAATACCTCCTTTGACTTTTTTTATTGTTTCATGAGAAACCCTGCTGTGATAATGACCATTAATCTACATCCTTGTGCACTTGCCTAATTTGCTCTTTGGTATAAATTTCCAGTAGAGGAATTGGTGGGTCAGAGGGTATGCAGATTTTTTTTTTGTGGTAAAATACGTATAAAATAAATGTTACCATTTTAACCGTTTTTAAGTGTACACTTCAGTGGCATTAAGAACATTCACATTGTTGTACAACTATCACCACCATCCATCTTCATAACTTTCTCATCTATCCCAAACTGAAGCTCTGTACCCATCAAACACTCTCCATTCCCCTGTCTTCCCAGCCCCTGGCAACCATCGTTCTACTTTTTCTTTCTGAATTTTCCTGTTCTCAGCAACTGATATAAAATGAATCATGCAGTACTTATCCTTTTGTGATTGTCTTATTTCACTTAGCGCAATGTCATCAAGATTCACTCATGTGGTAGCATGTGTCAGAATGTCCTTCCTTTTTAAGACTGAATAACATTGCCGGGTATGTATAGACCACATTTCGTTTATCCATTCATCCATGGATCGACACTTGAGTTACTTCCACATTTTGGGTATGAACATTTTTTAAAGGTCTTTGACATGCATTTCCAAATCGCCCTCCAAAACTCTTATGCCAATCTGCACTCCCAATACCAATATATGAGAGTAAAGGAGAAGGGTTCATGGGTTTTCTGGGCCCTAGGGAGCCTTGACAAGCCAGTAACTCTCACCCAAGTTCTGAAGTCCCTTTTAACACCATATTTGCCTTTACAACCTGAATAGCACTAGAACATCAATAAGCACAGGGCCATTCAACACCACAGACTCTGGTTTGCATTGCTTAGATGGTTGCAGGGCCCCAGCTGAGGGTGGTGCTCAGGAGAAGGGACATGGACTCCCCGGAGGGCACTTTACAGGAAGTCTGTGCGGGCATATGACCCAGAGGCTCCTGTGTGGTGGTCCTTCCCCTCTAGTAGAGGAGATAGCTGCAGTTCTGCCCTTGGAATGTGGCCTTTTGTCCCACAGAGGATGGGATGACCTCAGGAGGCCTGGAGCTGGGCCTGCCACAGGATGAGTCTACCCTGAAAAGGCAGCACTAGTGCTGGGCTTTTGGGGACAGTGGAAGGAGGTTGATCTGGACGGACTAGAGGGGCCTCCGTCATCCTTGGCTTTTCCCCTGGATTTCCAACACACAATCACTGAAAATGCCCCCCCTTCCAGTGAGCTCCTGAGAACCCTTGCTTTGGGGGGTGACCCTGGCCCACAGTTCTCTTGGCTCCTGCCCAGGCTATGGCACAAGTGGCCTGTGATATCTCACAGGGATCTGTGCACACAGGGTGACTGGAGGCCTGTCTAAAATCTTCCTCTCTCTGTGCTAAGGTATGCCTCATTATCTCTGCTAAGCCCTCTCTCCCGAACCACTGACGATTGGGAAACTCAAAATTTTATAAAACTCTTTTGGAATGAAGCATTTCCTGAGGATGATCTAGTGTGGTGACTTCCCGCTTTTCCATAACTAAAGACATTATTAGACCAATAACTTTATTTTTTCATCCCCTTTGAAAGATTTTTCTCTATAGAATTATGTATTAACTAACAATTAATTACTGGGTAATTAACTAATTATTAATTAATAACCAACTGACAACCAATTATTAACAATTAATGAGTTAATTAATATGTTAGTAAAAACTATATTTAATTGCTAACCAGGGCTAGGGTCAGCTTGAGATAAACCATATTACCACAAGGAGTTAGTACAATTCTAGCCTGAAGCAAAAAACCTGACATTTGGGTCACTCTGTGAAGTAGTGTTCCTACATTAAGTTGTTTGAAATAAGGACACTAATTCCTGGACCTTCGTTACTACCTTCCTAGACCCCCAAAGACCAGTGGCCCCAGATTGACACCCCTGACCTCTCTTAGCCCCTCCTGTTACAGGTGAAGGAAGCATAATAGAGGGATGGGGCAGCCTGTCTTCTCAAAGTAGTTCGTTTGGAACAGAGCTGAAGTAACAGAATACAAATGACACAGACCCTGCATAGTAAATGCAACCTGGCACTGCCATGTCCCAGAAGACCCAGGCTCAGCCTAGTGTCACTATACACTGTCGTAGGTGCTTGTCTCTCTCCCCCTCTCCATGGCCAGTACAGAGGCCACAGCCATGGCTGCAGCCGCCAGGCAGGACAGAGGCATGACGCACACTGGAACCCAAAGCCCTGTCTCCTGGGCCCTCATCCTCTCTCCTTGTCAGATGGCAGGGCAAGAGGCATGCAGCGATGTGGGAGGCATTGAACATATCTTCCAGGGCAACCAGTTCCGTGGTATTGGGTAAGTCGCTGAACTCTGTGACCCTCTGTGTGTGTCCTCCTCTATGAAATGAGGGGCCCGGCCTAAATCATCTTTAGCTCTAATTCTAACATCCTGTGTGTCTATGAAACAGCGGCCTGGGACGAAGAAAGAGGTCGCCACCTCTCTACCCCTTCTTCCTGCCTCCCCTCACCTCTGGCCCAGCGTTAGTTCCCCACTCCCAGTCTTGGCTTCCCAGCCCTGGCCTGCCCAGGAAATCCCGTTTCTATTCCTCTGGAGTCATGTTCAAGAAGTTTGTAATAATAACTATAAGTTTTAAAATACGAAGCCAACTACACAGTAGATGCTCAGTAAATATTTGTCAAATTAAATGTAGGTAGTGCTTAGAAAGATTTTCTAAACAATGGTTTGTATAAATGGGAATGTTTCTTCTTTTTACCTTCTGGAATGTTTCTAATAGTCACTATAAGCACATATTATTTCCACAAGAAGAATACAGATATTTTCCGTAAGGCGAAAATGTATCTGGCCACTCACGAATAAATTCCTAGAAACAAGTTATTTCGTTTATATGAAACATCCCGAAGAGGTGAATCCATGCCCACAGAAAGGAGATTAGTGACTGGCAAGGGCTGGTGAGGGAGATAAAATGGGGAGTGACGGTTAACAAGTACAGGGCTTCTTTTTGGGGTGATGAACATGTTTTAAAATCAGTGGTGGTGGTGGCTGTACAATTCTGTGAATATACGAAAAACCAATTAATTGTAACTTAAAAATATTATTCTGGCCCCTTCCTAGCATGCCCCTGCTCATTTGTACTACTAGTGCTGAAAAATAATGTTCTTTAATTTTTAAAAATATCATAGATAGATAAGATAAAAATCATTTGTCTAATGAAAATTCTTCAGTGGTTCCCATCTCATTCAGAGCCCTGTTTCCTCTCTGATCTCATCTCCATTATTTTCCCCACCTGTCACTCCCCTCCTCGCTGTTGCTCAAATGTGCCAATTGCACGTTCACTCCCAGACCTTTGCACTTGCTGTTCCCTCTGTTTGGAACGTTCTTCACCAGGTATCCATAAGAGCTGCTCCATTACCTCCTTCAAGTATTCACTCAAATGCCACTTCCTCAACAAAATCTTTTCTGGTACCTTATTTCACATCTCAAACCTCTCGCCCCGCACTTTGTGACCAGCATTCCCTAGCCCTCCTCCTGGCTGTGCTGCTCACTGTTCCACTCATCACCATCTGACATATCCCATGTTTTACTTATTTGTCTGTAATCTGCCACCGTTCACTAGACTATAACACATGGAATATGTTCGGTTTTGTATCTAGGACAGTGTCTGGCACACGCTAGATCCACAATGATATTGGTTATATGAATGAATGAATCCCATCGACAAGTGACATTGCTACAGAGTCATGAAGGAGCTTATTTAAAAATCAGATTCCTAGGTTCTACTGTTGCCTCATTTAATCTTCACTGTAGCCCTGCAACGTAACATCACCATTTCACACAGGGGGACACTATGGCCAGTGATGGAGCTAGAATGCAAAGTCAAGTCCTCCAATTTCATTCTAGCCTCCTTCCTTTTTGCCACAGTGCCCAGGTAGGAGGCACCCACATAGGCACTGCCTGGCTGTCAGGCATATCTCTCCCCACCACGCCTACCTCAGAATGAACTCACCACCTCCATTTTTGTAGCAGAGATAGGGAAACCTCCAGACATTGCCCAGCCCAATGATTTCCCCGGCCACTGACAGCACAAACTCCATCTTGTTGGTCCATTGGCCCCGATCCTTCACCTGGTCCTTGCCTTCCTGGTCCAACTTTTCTCCCTCCTCAGGGAACCAGGAGACCACAGGAGGCCCATCTCCATGGACTGCCACTTTTCTGTCCATAGCCATGTAATGGATTGGGAGGCCACGGAGCTGGTAGTGGAACAGGTTGATGAGAGAGGCCCAGCCTGGTGAGAAGAAAAGAAAGGAGCTGCCCAACCTCAACACATGCTCCACCATCCCTGCTTTTTCTATCCTAATCTTTCTATCCTAATCTGCTTTTTCATGACTGTTGGAATATTGTTTAAATATTGTTGGACTGATGCTTTTCTTTTGAAACACTCAGTGACATTTATACCTAAAGTTACATTTTGCTCTTATGACTCTGAGAACAAAACTAGGGACCAAATCATTTTGCACAAGGGGAAATTTTGGCCTTGACACATCAAGTGATTTGCCTAAAACCATTTGAGAGTAGATTGGGATTAAAAAGATCCCTAGGGCCTTTTACTCCGACTCACTTTTGATCTTCATAGCCAACCATCCATCATCCCTGCTGTCCTGTCTGTCCCAGCTCTTCAGTATCCAGTGAGTGGCATCAGCTTTGCCTCCAGCCCGCAGGCCAGAAGGGATCAAAGGCTGCCAGAGGTCAAAGGACAGGTGTGGCTCAGGTGACCACATGGTCTTCCTCTGACCAGTTGTGTGCTCATCCCTGTACCAGGGTGATTGGTCAACTCAGGGTAAACATGGGAGCCAGCTAGCCCTAGGTATCTGATTGGGAGGGAAGAGGAAGGTGGGGCCTCCAAACAAGGCCAGATGAGGACTAGGATTGGTGCCAGGGCCAAGTGAACACTGGTTCAAAGGAACACTGGTTCCTTTTCTGTCGGTTGTACCTCTGTCCTGAGAACAAGAGATTCTGGTAGTAGGAGGAGTCATAAGAGCAATTCTCACTTGGGTAGTGATCATTTTCAAATCTAAGCAGCCCCTCAAGGGAGACCCGGAAGTAGTTGCATATCATGGCAGGTCATAGCCCTTCCCAACTCCCTGCCCTTCTAAAAAGCCCAAAGCTCCCTGGACTTCCAGAAAAATGATGTGGGCCACTCTCAGTGTTACTCTGCTTTCTTGTTGTCCATTTGTCAACTGCAAGGAGACAAATGACTGCACGGTAGTGTTCTATCCAAAAATCCCTATTTGCCTTCCCCTCTCTCCCCCCCAACTCCCACGATCTCCCTGAGGCTACCTCTGCCTCTGTTTCCAGTGAGCTGCCAGGAGGGGGTGTCCAGGCTACAGAGAAAAGCACCCACCCACAACTCCTCGCCTCAGAAGGGTGTTGGGGCATCAGAGTTACCCAGAGCCACCAAGTGCTCCATGCTCTTCCAAGGCTCTAGAGAAACACAAGGAATCCTTTTTATTAAAAGAAGAGTCTGTGTTTATTTGTTGGTCCTTTTAACCCAGGCAACGGCTGAAGCCCAAATTGGTTAGAAAGGTGTGGCAGGAGCCATTTGAGGTTATGGAAATTTTTGAAGGTGACTTGGAGGGTGCATGTTATCCCAGGAATGAGAAAGCATGTCAGAGTGAAATTCCAGTATTGGCACCTACTCAGGGGCATCCACCACAAGCTCAGCCCAGGAGGGAAGGTGAGAAGAGAGGCACCCAGTGGAAATCAGAGGCTGAGGGTGGAGGAAAGAAAAGGAGACAGCTCCAGGTTCATAATAAGCAGCAGACCCCCAGGGACCTTGAGAACCAGAGCCCAGGTTGAAAGAACAGGGCTGGTTGGCCCCAGGGGAAAAGTTGGTGATACCTGAACAAACTGTGGATGCTGCTACAAAGTTGGGGCTGGGATACCTTGAGGAATAGCCTTTGAATCATTAAACAAATGAATGGATTGATGAATGGTGAATAAATGAATAAACTAAAAAAAAAAAAAAAATTGATGAAAAAAGCACCAAACAGGAAACCCAAGTTCTAGTGATAATAAGCTAAGTAATGATAAGCAGTTAACATTTAAGTAAGTGCTGTCCTAAAAACATACACATCTTTATATACATTATTAAATTTTACCTTGATAAAAATCTTTGAAATAGGTATTACTATTAACTCTATTTTATAAAGGAGGAAATGAAGCTCAGAGAAATTAAGAGCCAGACCTAATACTTAGCAGGTGCTCAGTAAAACAATTTTTTAATAGTGGTGGAGCTGAGTCTCTAACTTGCTGTGTGACCTTGGGCAAATCACACTTTCTCTCTGAGCTTTAAGCCTCCCTGGAAGAGAGAAGGATCCCTGCTCAATAGGGGTGTTAGGAGGGCAGGGGATAAAAATAAGATCCATAAAAGACAAGGAGAGATTATTGCCTTTGCTTGCCAAGCCATAGGTTAGCTCAGCTCAGGGGGAATTTGAACACAAGAGTAACCAAGGGGCTGGTCAGGGGACAAGCCTTACTGTTCCCAGACCAGAAGCAGCTATTTCAGCACCAAGCTGTCCTCAACAGTTGGAAGAGGCCAGACCTGGTGGAGAAAAGGAGTAAATTAAGGGAAAACCAGAGGTGAGTGTGGGATGGGGAAGCACATCTCAGAACTCAATTTGGGCACAGGGGTTTGGGTTGCACTGCAGATAGGGGAGGAGGGAGAAGAGAACGTGAACTGATGAACTCACACGGAGGTGGCATGTTTGTTTATTTTTTATTTTTGCCTTTTTTTTTAAAAGGTTGTTGGGAGGATCATAACTAATGGATAAGGATGAAAAACAGAAATAGCAGAACAAAAACAAGAGTATGTGAAAAAGGAAAGCTGGCCCAGAGCCACGGCAAATGAAAGGGAAACAAGCTTAACTTGAAGCACGTGGAATTCAAGGTATATTCAGGGAAGAAATGTCCAGGAGGATATTAGACATAAAAACAAGCCGTACAGAGCTCTCCTTTTTAGATTACTTTTAAAACCCCCAGGACAGCACACCCTGCCCTCCTGCACCCTTCACCCTGCCCCCACCATACCCTTCCACCCCAGCCCGTTTGCTGGCAAGAGTTAAACTGTCATCCACTCAAGATGACTTCTAGAGATCTCCCTCTTCCCAATGGTTCACCCTAGCTCTGTCACCTCTCTAGCCCCTAGCATCACCTCCCCAGGCTGCCCATCTGTTCTGCTAAGCTGGCACAGGGTTTGGGAGCGTGGAACGGAGTTCACTATACCTCAGTGCCCTCCAGAAGCGAAAACACCAGCACCCACACTGGGCTGAGTGCTGCCCATTAAGGAAATATTCAAGAGGGCTAGCAAGTCCACACTCAACTGTTTGCAGGAGCCGGGCATGTGGACGGAGGCCTGGCCAGGGTCCAGCAGAGGAGCCAGTATAAAAATGCTGCTCCCCACATGCCGCTGGGATGCCAGCTCGGCCCCATCCAGCACAGGAGTGGCCCAGCCCTGGACACAGGGCATAGAACAGCCCAGCCCCCGCTTCAGCCCACACCCGCATACCAGTCCTCATTTCCATACGCATACCGGTGCCGTTCGTCACGTCTCTTTGCACACACATACCTGTGTGCATGGCACCAAAACCTGGCTCCTGTCTAGTCCTTCCCATCCTGGGGGCCGCTTGGCTTGGCTGGTGGCCCCCTGTGCCTTCTGTCAGCACCCCAATTACCCCCTAAAGGCCCCAGCATGCCTACACCTCTACCACCCCCGAGCCAGGTAGCGTCCTCCTCCTGCTCTTTTGGTGCAAGGAGGGCAGTAGCTCTTCGCCTGAGATCGCTAATTGCAGACCACTGGCCTTCAGGGGTGGTCGTGGTTTCTCCTCTCTGCTCTTCTTCTTGCCTTGCTGGGCGCTGACTGCTTCCAGCTTCTTCTCAGACAGGTTATCACTCCCTCTTTCACACGTTCCCCATGGCTGTCTCCCCATCTATGGACTTCCCTGCTACCAGGCTTATCCCCGAACAACTTGGATGCTGTAGGTGGTGAGAGGGAACTGGGGTGACAGCCCTTGTTCTAAGATTCCCGAAAATCAGACTTTGCTCCGGTCCCAGTGCATTGTACCACAGACACACACAATTAATCTTACAGTCTCGCCTCCAAGTTCTCATCCTTGAGTGCCTCTGAGGACCCTCTCAGAGACTGCAAAAATAGACCCAGCCCTCCACCTCCTGCTCACCTCCGCTCCCGATCCGGCTCCTGCAGTCAGCTCAGCTCCATGCCTCAGGTCCCAGGAGAGCCCCAGGGAAGCCACTAAAAGAATTGCCCAGAGATGGACCTGAAAGGGAAACTGTCCTCCACCTTCACTCTTTCTCTTGTCTTCCCAGCTCAGAATCCTCTCCGAGCAGTTGGCCTGGGGCTCCCAGACAGAAAGCGACTGGTGTGTGTGTGTGTGTGTGTGTGTGTGTGTGTGTGTGTGTGTGTGTGTGTATGCGTGCGTATGTGTGCATGCCAGTGTATTGGGAGGTGAAGGGGCAGAGAAATACCACACGCAACAGGAGGGATTGAGGTCAAAGTTTGTGAATCGGGATTACAACATCCTCACTCAGGAAGTCAAGTCCTCTGTCCCCAGTCTCCCACCCCCACTCACTCCCACTGTGCCCTTCCTGCCCTCTCAGTGGGCGCTGTCGCAAGAGGACCCCTCCAAGCCGAGCTCAGAGAGACTCACATTCCACCTTATCTCTCCTCCTTTTGTTCCTCGCCTCTTCCCCGTGTCCCCTTCTCACCTTATCCCCTCCTGGTGCCAGTAGCAGCTCCTTCCAAGGGATGAGACGAGGGGGATGCCCAGGCAGAGGACAGCCCTTTCTTAACCAGAGCAGTGGGATGAAGCTGCCAACTTCCAGACTGAAAAGTGAGAACCTCAGAAGGGGAGTTGGCCTCAGTGACAGAGCACGGGAGGAGGGTGAATCACATGCTGGAGTTTTCCACCAAGTACCTGCCCCTCTGTGGTTTCAAGGCGGACTCTGGACCTTCACCACCACTACTCTCTTCCTTGGGATTTTCCTAGAGAAAGTGCCCAGAGCCCAGTTGAGAAAGGACACTGGTTTGTAGTCAGACAGACCTGAGTTTGAACCCCTCCTCTTGTCATTTACCAATTATGTCAGCTAGGCAAGGGTTGAGCCTCAGTTGACCACTCGATAAAAGACAGATAATAATACCCACTTTGCAGAGTTGCTATGAGGGCTAAAGTCAATGGGCTAAATTTCTTAGGATAACACAGGCATTTAAGGGGAGTTGTTGGTGTTTGTTATGGGTCCTCGAGAAGCAGGGGCTGGGCAGATGGAGTGCCTGGTTCCAGGCAGCATAATAAGGCCCTGGCCACCTCTCAGCACTAGGGCACACAGCTGGGACTTGCTTGATTGCCTGACAGCTATTAGTGGTGAATTGTGTTGAATAGATGTGTGTGTGTGTCTTGTGTTATGTGCCCAATGAGCTTATCCAGGACAGGATCCTCATCACTATTCCTGAGCATGGCTTCACGAACACATTCATTCAGAACAGCCACTGTCGTTTTCAAGGCAATGAAGATGCTTCTTCAGCCCTAGGTGGTGTGGAGGAGGGGAAGTTGTGGGGAGAAAGGGAAATTTCCCTTTGCATGAGCTTCCCCTTTGTATTTCAGAACTTCCTGGCTGGGCTGGGTGTGAAGTGAGAATGTCTGTCTGTAGTTTTCCATCAAGCACACACCCTTTCTCATTGTCTCTCAGGCCCCTCTCAGCACCTCCTGTGGGGTTCCCCATCAAGGAAAGGCCAGAACCAGTCTGTTTTCAGACCTTTGCCTCTTCAAAAGCAGAAAGTGAGAAGCGGGTCAGCTCAGGCAGAGCAGGGCATGACCCCAGCCAGAACTCACACTCCAGTCAACCCCGTGCTCACCTGGGGTGGTGTGACCTGTACTGCTGCATCTGCCCTGTCCCGACGTTGGGCCACCATGTGTCATCCATGGGGATTATTGCAGAGGGGACACCAAAGTTCATAAGAGAACCGAGCTGCAGCTATTCCAGAACAGAATATGCAACCTCTCCATGAAGGGGATTTAGAACAAAGAGAGTCAGATTAGGCAGAGGGTGAATTTCGTAGGTCATTCATTCAATCGAAAATTTTTATTTCATGCTTACAATGTGTCACCCTTTCTGCAATAACCTGGGGATACCCACAGTCCAGCTGTCTTGTCATCACTTTTTCATCCTGTAGGAAAACAGCTACCTCGTTTGACCTTGCCTCCCTTTAACTTTCAGCCCTCCCAAACTCAAGCCCACCTCAACCCCCACTGCTTCCAACTCCCACTGGGCATTAGACCAATGAATAAACTCCCAGAGGCCAGAGACCCACATCTGTGCAAAAGGTAGAAACCCCTAAATTACCTGGAAAGCCTACATAAAACTGGGCTGTTTCCATACTGTGAAGGTCCAGAGGCAAGATAAAATATGGTTAATGAATCAGTTATTTTGCTGCAGTGAGAACTGTGAATCCCATAGAATCTTCTCATCTCTAACCCCATGCCTGCTTTTAGAGGACCTCGCATGGAACCTATTTCCTGAGCATCTAGCTCGGGCAAGGTGCTTCGCATGTTACCCCATTTGATTCTCACAAGTACGTTGAAATGCAAGAATTATTAGCCCCGTTTTACAGATGAGAATATTGGGGCAAACAGAACTGGTGTGTCCTAAGGCCATACACCGGTAGATAAGGAAGCTAGATTTGAATCCGGGCCTCTTGGCTCCAAATATCTATGCTTGTTCCAATGCAGCACCCTGTTCCCAGACCACTCTAAAGAACAGGAGTCACATTTCAAAATTCTCTGTTTCTGCCTCTAGCATTTAATACAGTGCTGGCTCAGAGTAGGCACTTAGTGTTTATCAGATGCATGGATAGATGCAACTTGAGAGGAAAAAGCGATCCCAGTCTTCCCTTTTCTGGGAGGGCATTGCTCTCCCAGAACCAGGCGGTCGACTAGCGCTAGAAGAACTTAGTCCTGATTTTCTTGGGCAACATTGCTGGTGCAGACAGGACAATCGGTCCACAGGAGGCAGGGGTATTTCAGGGCTAATTCTCCCTCGCCTCCTAGCAAAAGTGCCTAGCTCAATAAATGCATAGCCTTCTTTCTGGGGCCCAGTGTGACCTGATGCCAAGGACTAGGAAGCCAGAGGACAGCAAGATTGTCTCTGAACTCCCCTGCTTCTCTGTTTTATTGACAGCCCAATGTGGTAGGGCTGGAACCACCGGAAATCAGATGGATATGGCTTGATGTACCCCCAGGGCAGCTCTTCCTACACCCTCTACTGGACTTCAACAATACAATGCTGTATTATTACTCCCACTTTATAGGGGAGAAACAAAGATCAGAGAAACTAACTTGCCCAAGTCACAGTGCTAGAAAGTGAGAGGCTAGGACCCCCACTCGACAATCACTAGCCTTTGTGAAGACGTGTACTCCGCTGACGGTGGTGTGTCTGAGCTTGTGCACATTTTTCTAAAGATAATGAAGGACTGTGTGTCTATGTCCACATGAATGGATCTGATACGTGTGCCAGACACAAAAGATTGAAATTTGAGGCCCCAGGGCAGTCTAGCGAGCCTAATGCCTGATCAGCTACTTCCCTGTGTCCAAGGGCCCAGTTTGTAAGTCTCTAGTTTCCCGGGCTTCTGCTTCCTCCCTTTAGCTCTCACTTGCCCCCAAGGCTCTCTGCCTTTTTTTTCTAACAGGTGTGGCCTCTAGACAAGAGAGGGCTCCCCTTCCTTTGTCTTCTTCCTCTGAGAACTGCAGGTCCCAATATCCACCCTTCCAGGCAGAGAGAGCAGATGGGGCTGAGCATGCCCCGCCCACAACCACGTCTCCCGTAGCTAAAACCAAGTCTGGACGTACCTGCTCCCTTTCGCCACAGTGACCCAGGCTTTTCTCTCATATCTCTGCCTGTCATCCCCCTGGCCTGTTAGAGCAGATTCCCGTCGGCCACCTCCCCCCAACTGGTTTAATGACCTCAGGGATCCCACACCCATTATCTCATTGGAGCCCTACAGCAAACCTGTGGGTGGCCAGGGCACAGTTATTATCTCCATCTGAAACAAACAAAGACCTGAATTCCAAGTAACTTGCACAAAGATGCACAGCCAGTTGGAGGCATGTCAGTACTAGAACCCATATCTCCTGATTCTTAGGCCAATGGGTTCTTTTCACACTATAGTCCACTATTAATGAATCTCCTAAATAGGACGCAAATCACCATGACCGAACTGCCTACATCCCTTCCTAGATCTAGCAGATTCTTGCAACTTGGATCAGATGAATGGAGAGTGAGTCAGATAGTACACCCTCAGAATGGCTTTCCCAAACCACCTAACCTAAAGCATCAGGTTTCTTCCATAACACAGTTGTTCTTTCTTATAGCACTTTGCTCTTCCCTTTCACAGCATTTGTCAAAATTTGTTGCTGAAGACACCGTGCCTATTTTCGCTCTTCACGTGTCATGAGCATAGCACAGCACTGCATAGTAGGTGTTCCGGGAATATTGTCAGATGGATGGAGATGCCAGGTGTGTGGTATCTCGAGTTTCAGCGCGTTTCTCTAGCAGATTCGTTGCTCCCACTTTAGGACTGTGATTGAGCTGGTACACATGGGGTATGCCCACCCAGTCATTGTCCAGGAAGGAGCAGCCAAGGCCAACAGACAGCAGGGTTGCTTTCACGAATTCCCATAACAGCAACAAAAAATCAAAACCTGAAGACTGGCAAAGATTCCAGCTCATTTGCCCACTAACTAACTTGTAAAAGAAAAAAGAAGAAAAGAACTGAGAAAATCACACAGGGAATGCCCTGCACCCTTCATCTGAAGCCCTAGGAACCACCAGACGCTCCCCTGGAACAGCACCAGAAGAAAACCATTAGGACAGAGGTGGGGACACAGGCAGCTACCAAAGCCTCCACATGTTCAGGGAGAAAGGCAGCTGTGTGAGTTCAGCCACTTAGACACACACACACACACACACACACACACACACACACACACACACAAGCACGCACGCACGCACGCACGCACGCACGCACAAAATACATGAGCCCAGATCCACACACCGCTCATAGGCAAGGCTGCTGAAACACACCTGTGGGGTCCTCCGGGGCCAAGGCCATGCCCACTGACCTCAAAGTAGGACAGGCCCAGCCTGGGTCCTCCTTGCAGCCTAACCCTAAGAGTTCACGCAGCTCGGGCTCTAATAGCCAACCCCATGGTCTGGGCAGTGCCACCCCTTCGTGGCCACATCTGGCAGTGCTGCACCTAGCATCTCTCCTCTCCCTAGCACCACGGAGGAGGTCCTGAGGAAGTGGGGTCCCTCTGCTGGCTGAGCTGGGATAGTGCCCTGCTCGCCCAGGGCTGTTGATGCCTGCCACCTCTGGGCTGCAGTCACTGCTGTCCCTCTCCCTAAGCCCCTTGCACTAGGCCCTGGGCAGGCACACACAGACACCAGTTGGGCAGGTGGGGTCAAGCAAGGACACAGCAAGGGAAATATGGACAGAAGAAGCCCAACCACGTTTTCCTCTTCTTTCCTCTAGCTCAGGTCCCCTCCTTCATTCTTCCCTCCATTGCCTTTCCTATTCCACAGAGCAAAGGAGGAGTGAAGGGACTCTAGGAGAAGTATGGGCAGAAGTGAGATAGACCTTCCTGGTCCAAGTGTCCAATGATAGAGGCTTTCAGCTGGGCCCCATCATCCTTCTCCCCATAGCAATCCCCTCTACTCAAGGTCCACAAGAACGCAATGAGGGGAGAAAGGAAGGGGGAGGGGTGGGCCTTAAGCCACAACTTTAAAGTGAAGAGGGAGTCAAGGCAGCAAGATAGATGGGCAGGAACAAGGCAGAACTGACAGCAGTCAGTGGGAAGAATTTGGATTTAATGGAATGAAGGTAAGAGGGCCCAGAAGCCAAATGGACCTCTCAGCCCAGCCACCAGCCCTCTCAATACTGGCATTTCACACCTAGGGATACTGGCATTTAGCCACCCCTAGGGAAGTCGGGATGGGAAGCACCCAGCTCAGAAGGTGGATCCCCTTTGTCTTATCTGCCCGCAAGTGACAGAAGGACTGCCCTCCCTTTCTGCAGCTGTCCCCAAGGCCAGGCCTACAGGCAGTGTCCAAGGGTCTGCCCCCTAGCAGTGAGACTCGAGTTCTGTTAGTCTGAGAAGCGATGTCCTGGGTGTGGCAGAGGCAGAGGGTCCTGCTTGGTTCCGTTGAGCCAGGTCCTCAGCTGGACACACAAGCTGGCGAATTCTCTGCAAAGAGAGTTGAGGTGGCTGCCATGAGGTGAGCAGCGGGGAGAGGGGACAAGTCAGCCAGCTTCCCACATCACCAATGTCTGCCTGCCTCCCCATGGGGAAATGCGCCCTCCAGATGCCAGGCCCACAATCACAGCTGGCTCCAGTCTCCGTATGAGACTTGTAAGCACTCCCTCTGTCTCTCCTTGATCCCCACACCAGGCTCACCGACTCTGTGCACCAGCTTCTACCCTGGCAAGCAGCCGTCTACCACCATCCCCTTAGGATTCCTCCACCTCTGACCGCTCCCTCCCTGCTAACTCCCTACCTCTCTGAAGGAGCCCTTGAGGGCGCTGAGCTTGTAGAAGCTCCAGGCGGGAATACAGACCATGGAGGACAGGGCCAGGAGCCAGCCCAGGGCATCTCCCCACCAGGGGTACGTGTACTTCTTGTTGTAAGTCAGAGGGGTGTACTTGATCAAGGAAAAGAGGAAGGTGGCCTGAGGGTGAGAACAGAAGAGAAGGGGCTGAGGAGCAGGGGCGCTGTGCCCTCAGTGCCACGTGGAGGAGCTGGCAGAAATCGATTTTCTGATTTTCTTCCAGGCTCCTGTGGATCAGTCAGCCTCCAACCGATCTCCAGCCACATTCTGTTCACAATCCATACACCCGCAATTGGTATTTCCAGGGTACCTACCCTGTCCCTCCTGTGCCCAACGGCACCTCTCCACATGGTTGCCTCCCCACTCCCCATTCCCTGCTCCCTTAGGACAAGACTGGGTGCCTGCTGGTGTCTTCAGGTGTTTAAATTTCCTGCACCAGCAGGTGGCGTTGCGAGTACCTCAAGGGCAGGGGTCAGGCTTTATTTACATGCTGCACACAGTGGGCGCTCAGGGAACTGTGGACACAAATGATAAACCAGAGGAAGCAGCACAGAATGGCTCACAGCTCAGATTCTGGAGCCAAGTCACCTGGGCTTGAATCCTAGCTCTCTGTCACTTTCTAGCTTGGGTAAATTTCTTAACCTCTTTGGCTTCGTTTCATGGTAATTCTTACTTCATGGGGTTCTTGTGAGGATTAAATGGGTTAAAATGTGTAAAGCACAAGGTAAGTGTTTTTGTATCTGTTTGCTATCACTGTTGCTGTGGTTTATCAGTATTATGAGCAGCCCAGTGCACTTGGGTTTCAGTCCTGCCTGCGACATTAGACTCACATTGTAGTGTTAGTCAGTTTGTCCTTCTGTGAAATGGAAAGGAAGACTTTTCTTGATGTCATTTTTTAGAACACAACAGGAGGATGAATGAAAATCTAAAGTGATTTCCAATCCCCACGGAGAAGTCCCTTCTAAGGCTCACAGCCCACCTATCCCCCTGCCACCACCATCTCTCCATCCCTTCATCTGACTTCCCTCCCTGAAGGTTATCTTACTGTGCACACAGCTGGCGTGAGGAAGAGCCAACAATATTTGATAAGAGGCCATGGCCTGTACCCAATCATATCTTCAATGTTGTCATAGAAGCGCCCAGCTCCTGCCATGAAGAGAAGGAAGGGAGAGAAAGGACATTCTTTAGCATCTAGAGCATCAGGATGGACCCACACAGACCAGGAAGGGCAAAGACTAATAAACAGAAGACATCATGGTTGTTTTTACAGATCACTGCTGGGAGAGAACTCTTCCCTGGTACTCAGAGGCGTAAATGGTAGTGGCAGCAAAGGCAACAACCTTCTAACTACCCAAACTGTTACAGGCCAAAAAGGTTTGGATAAGACAGAATAGGGGTCCACCTGAGGTGGTCTAGGTGCAACCATAACCAGGAGGGTAGGCAAGGCAACTTCTGGGGGGGTCCTTTAAATGGTAGCAATTTAGGATTATTGAGATTTTTGAGGTTGGGTAGGGGGAAAATCTCAAGAAAAGGTGGGTGAAAGCATTGGATGTCTCTCTTCTGTCTACGGGCCCTGGGTGGACGTGAGCACTGGGGTTAGGGACAGTCACTCACCATAGACCCAAGCTACACAGAGGGACTCAAAGATGGCCACGAACAGGAGGCACATGCCACTGGCTGCATAGTAGTCAAAGAGTTGAAACACGTACATACCACCCTGCCCAGGAGGAGACAAAACACAGCACTTTATCCAGAAGAGGCAGACAAATTTCCCCCATGCCCCCCAGCCTCACACCCTTAGGGCACAGAACAGAGTTGGTGAAGATCACAAAAGACAGATATTAAAAGAGAATGTAATTTGTAAGCTGTAAGGCACTAAGCAGATACAAGGCAATAATTACTTTTACTTTTTATTATTGTTTTCAGATGGATGATAGATGAACTAAATAGCTCTTGTTAGATTGAGAACATTTAGAGATTGACTCAGAAATCTAAGACATAATGTGTACTTTTCTGGCAAAGCTCAGGATAGGAGCTGTCATTAGTATTATCAAGCTGACAAGCTCCATCTCCTTCCCTCTCCTTTGAGACATCACACAGCGTATTAGTCATCCCCAGGACTCCTTTTCTCTCTTTGAAGTTTATCCCTGGAACTCGGTGCAGCTGCCCGGGAAATTACGGAATCTTGCTGGAGAGGCATTTTATCCTAATCCAAGACTTCCCAACCATTGTTTTCATACTTTTTAGTTTACCATGGAGCCAAAATACCCCTCGCCCGTCCCCAGAAGCGGGTGGTTAATGCCCAAAAGCCAGAGGAGGGACCTGTCTATTTTGTGCTTCCTGTGCTTGGGAAAGGAGTGAGTCCCAGTGCCCAGAAACCATGGCAGCCTGCTCCATCTGACAGGTGGCAGCTGTCCACCTTTGCTCCTCCTTTGCACCCGATCCCCACCCCGAAGCCTTGTAGACCCTCACCTCCGTGAGCATGACCAACCCGACAAGGAAGGAGGTGACAGACACTCCGAGGATGAGGACCTCCCTCCGGTTCTTCTTACGAAACACACGGGGGTACATGTCCACCAGCGCCGTCACCAGGCTCTCTACGCACACAAACTGGATGAGAGGGCAAAAGAATTGGAGGGAAAGAGAGCTCCCAAAATAAGCTCCACCAACTAGCTCTGGCTTATGGCTCCCAGGGTCAGCTCTGCCAGCCTCCCTTGTCTCAACTCCCCAGAGCTGTCTTTACATGGTTAGGTCTGGACCCGCCCTTCAGAGCTCTTCCTGGTCCCTAGAAGGGCATCCACATCTGACATTCACCCAGTCTCCAACTGTTTTAAGGTCCCTCAGGGCGTCAAGTCCACTGGTCCCCCTCCCCCAGCTCACCCACACCCATCATCTCTTAGCCTCGGAGTTGCCACCTCTTGATACCTGGCTATCGAGTCCCAGGAGAACGACCATGAAGAAGAAGCAGCAGGCCCAGAGAGGAGAGAAGGGCAGCATCACCACAGCCCGGGGGTAGGCGATGAAAGCCAGGCCGGGACCTACGGCAGGAAGCAGGGGAACACTGCTCAGTGCGTGGACCAGCTCCAGGCCACATGGGATCCCAGTGTGCTGCCAGGGAATAATGGGAGCCAGAGTAAACTTCACCCCAAGGTTACTATCACTACCACCATCCTCACCTAAGAGAAATCACCCAAACCTCTACTTGGTCCCTACAATTCCAAGCCACCACCGCTATAGTCTCATTTGCAGAAGTAGAATGTAGAGGCTGTGGGTAGAAAGGGCTTTGGAAAACAGAAAGGGGTATGTCACACATATTTCTGTAAGTTCTACTCCAAATCCTTTGATCTCATTCTCCAGATCTTTTGCCCCAAATCAGAGATGTCAACCTTAAAAAGACCTCAGGGGGCAGGCCGGCCCTGTACATATGTGAAGCTGACCCAATGTAAAATGAGGGAGTGGCGGGTCCTGATGAGACCTAGAGTCATCACGTCCCCAACAACTAAGGTAATCACCGTGTGGTTTCTATAGAGGAAATGGTTCCAAAGAAAATGCCACCAAGACTAGACTGGGCCTATGGCCACCAGTTTGCCACCTCTACACCCAAATCCTTTCCCATCACCCTATGAGTGAACTGGCATTAATTTCAAAATACAACTGACATACAACCTCTTAAATAAATCAATGTTCCTCTCAGCTGGCTCAAATAGCAGGAATAGAGTCACATGCCAGCGCCTGGGTTCGTCCATAGGAAGCTTCCTTTGAAACAAAGGGTGTGACCCTGTGACCTTTAACCTTGGACAGTCCTTTACCTCTCGAAGTGCTCTCCCCGCACTGGTGAGATGGGGGTGATACCAGCACTCACCTCACAGCTTTCCATTGCAGGGTACAGGCAGAATGCTTCACACAGTGCCTGGCATATAGTAAGTGCTTAATAAAAGTAAAATATTATCATTTTTAATAAGAGTAAGCAATGTTCGTTGCCCAGTGCTTGGCAATCTGTGTAACAGCGGTGGGTTTGTGAACGCTATGATAAAAACTGTCTTGTTACGGAGTGAAAGTGGGTGGTCCCCAAGAATAGGGGAAGAGCAAAAGAAACAGCTTACCCAGATAGAGAACCAGTTCTCAATTTTATTTAAAAGAAGCAACAACAAGACTGCATGGTAGAAAAGCACCCACTTAAAAAAGGAAGAAACGCTATCTGCCAATATAAACGCTGAGACAGTTTAAAGTGAATAAGTCAAAATGCAAAACAGTGTATATAGTATGTTATCAATTGGGTTTTTAAAAGGAGGGGAAGAAATAGAAATAGTAGTATGTACCTAAGTATGAATGAATATGTGTGTATATATGTGGGTATTTTTTTCTCATGTACACCTAAACTATTTCCAGAGGGATACACATGAACCTGATAATACTGGTGACCTCCAGTGTAAAGAACTAGAGGCTAGGGTGGGAAGAAAAATGATCACTGTACCCATTCACCCTTTGAAGCTGGATTTACTGTTTTTAAGTCTTCCCCCAGGTCTTCCTGGGATATAACCACTGAAAGGTGACCAAAGCTCACCCACGGTGAAGGTGACAATAGAAACGCTTCTGGAACCCCGTTGGTGAAGGTTTAAAACTCACAGAATCCATGGCCTTGGGCCTCCCCAACACTCACCTGACTCGGCCACCTCAGAGATGGGCACCCCCTGCTCTTGGGACATGAAGCCCAGGATGGAGAAGATGGCAAACCCGGCCACAAAGCTGGTGCCACTGTTGAGGAAGCAGAGGGCCATGCAGTCCCTGTGGGGAGTGGGAGAGGTGGAAACAGGTGGGTCAAAAGGGCTGCAGGGCCTCCAGTCAGAGCCAGTGGGAATCCCCGGGGAGCCCCGCCCTTCGGGGCAGACAGGCCAGAGGGGCTGCCTCGAAGAATTAAGATGAACATTTAAGGGACAGCTCTGCTTCCCCTACTCCATTAGCTTAGACTCGGAATAAACTAAGGTAGTCCTAAAAGAAGGAGGCTCTGAGAAAGTAAAATATTAATCTAAAAATGACAAACTACCACACAGTCTCCCCTCCCCGCCCTATTGTCACCACACCTTTGGGACACTACCACTCTGACACGGTTCAGTGTGGCATGCCAATGTTGAGGACGGAGGCCTGGAAAATCCCAAGTAACAAATAATTCTTAGTCACCTGAATTTTGATTCTAAAATGCATAATATGATATTTTTGGCTGATATTAAAATTGGCCTAAACTCTCTAATATGAACCAGGTAGGCCAAGGGAACCACGGGAGGAGACACGAGATGGGGGAGGAGCGAAGGAAAGCCTGTAAGGATCCATGTTTGCTGGGGCAAAGGGACAAAGCAGGCAAGACTGAGGCTCCGCTGCATGGCATGACTACTCACTTCTCAGGCTGGCCTCCTGAGCCCACTGACCTCTAAATTAGCCAGGAGCCAGGCCAGGCTCCTGCTTGGTTCCCCAACCAACCCAAACTCTCCTACCCTTTTGGAAGCAGTCCCTTTGTCCATGCTGCAGTTGGCTCCTTTCAGTAACTGGCAGCCCTGGAGTATTGGAAAGTGGGGTGAAGAAGGGTGGGGGTGGGCAAATCCATGAGCTGGTGCACCCTCTAAACACCCCTGATCCTGCGTGGCTGGAGGGACAGTAGAGAGATGCGGGTTTGTGACTCAGGCCCCACTCCCCCAAGTCACCTGTAGCAGTTGTTGTGGTACTTGTTGTAGCTGCCCAGGGCCGTCAGGCACCCTAGACAGATAGCGAAGGAGAAGAAGATCTGGGTGCCCGCATCCATCCACACCTACACAGGGAAAAGGCAAGAAAGCTGCGCCCCAGGGAAGCCAGGGCATCTGGGCTCCGTGAGAGCATGCAGGAGAGCCAGACACTGTGACTCCTGCTCTCAGGCTGTGTGGGTCCCCCTACAACCCTGTCAGCCCAACGGGCTTGATTTCCTGGGCCCCCGGATGGGGTTTCTCGGCCACTACTAGGGTGGCCTCGGCATTCAAAGAAGACGACGAAAGGACCCATGCTGGAGGAAGATGGGAAGGCTGGAGCGTGCTCTGGAAGTGAGTTAGGCGGGCACCAGGTTTTTATCATGGAAACGAAGCTTTGTCCTGGGCTCTCCTGGTGATGTGACCAGTTTGGAAGGAATCCAGAGACAGGCTCTCTAGGCTAATGGGTCCTTACTATCAGTGCCATCATGGGCACATCGCTTTGCTCGTCGTGCCTCAACACTCTCTGAAAAACAGGACGAGTAATCCTCAGCTCACGAAAAGCAAAAGGATGAACAGAAATGCATCTGTCAAGGGCTTTGTACTCCTGGGAGGGGGAGGCGCAGAGAGTTCAGCTAAACAGAGGGTGTGGTTGTTACCGTTATTATCTCAGCTGCTGACCAAGCCTGTGTATGTTATGATTTAGATTTAACAGCTAGAATAACATCCCAGAGGGAAGGAACATCAAGGCAAACAAGACTAAGCAACCCTGCAGACAGGCAGGAGGTAGAGTCCTGGGGTTACAGACCTTTCCAGGCACCTCCTGCCTTCGGAGGATATGAGCTCTACAAGCGAGCACCAAGCTATGGACGGAGACATCGCCAGGCAGGGCTCCCAACATCTCTGTGTTCCCCATTTCTTATCTTTTGCCTGGATCTCCCCCAGGATCCCCAAAACAGGCCCCTGGCTTTCCTTTCACTAGTACCGGTGTCCCAAGGCCTCCACACACCACAGCCTCAGCTTCTTTCTCTGCAAAGCTCCTCAGTCCCTTATCTGCCTCTCCCTGCCTCTCTAACCATCACCACCACCCTCAACCTCCCTTTCTCTTGCTCGCTGATTCACCCCACCAAAGTGGGTCCAGGGCACTCTCTGACAAGCTGACTCCATCAGAATCACATTGATTCCTCGGCCAGCATCCCCAGCTGAGATACTGAATCTCTAGGGCTAAAGGAGAACCCAGAAGTCTGTATTATTTTCAGAGCTTAAAGGTGGTCCTACTGAACAGTTAGATGTGAGAATCACTGCCCTACAGCTCCCAAACTCTGGCGTCAGGGATCCAATCAAAGCACTCATTCTTCTTGTTACAGTTGTTTCTGCAGGAATGGGGAAAGAGCAGGAGAAATGGTGAAGAAAAGGGGAGACTGTCTCTAGCCTCCTGTCCCTTCTGCTCACTGTGACTCCCATCCCGTGGGGATTCTGTGCTGCTGGAGCGGCCACCAACGAAAAGGGCTCGGAGGCAGATCCAGAAGGGCCTGACAAGCAAGAAATAGCTCAAAGGATGGAAACACCTGGGGACTTTTTTAAACTTGAGGAAAATTATATTGGGAAAGGAGAGAAGGCATCAGGATTTATTTCAGAAACAAAAAAAGGAAAGGGTAGGAATGAAAAGAAAAAACCGGCAGCCAAGAAGGGAGGTAGGTGCTTGCAAAATTCAGTGTGATGCCCAAAGTTTGAGGCTAAGCCTTAGGTGGTCTATTTGCTCCTTTAGGGTGTTTCAAATCCTTTTTTAATTCTAAAATTCTGCTCCCTACTCCCCCTGCCCCACACCAGATACTGTGAAATAGTCATCTCAAGAATACTCAGTGGCCTCTGGTCTGAAGGTTACTCTGTTCTATTTTGTTCTTGCTCACTCATTAGGTCACAAGTGGCTCTGAGCTTGTACCGCAAGGATTTACCCCGAGTCAGAGAC
The DNA here is from genome assembly GCA_004027375.1 of Macroglossus sobrinus. Classification (NCBI taxonomy): domain Eukaryota; kingdom Metazoa; phylum Chordata; class Mammalia; order Chiroptera; family Pteropodidae; genus Macroglossus; species Macroglossus sobrinus. The sequence goes on from PVKZ01000554.1 coordinate 433,619, forward strand.
GTAGGGCTAAGGAGCGATGCTTATCTGCCTAGGGCTCACGCAGTAATAAGATCAGGTGATCTCCCCCAAACAAGTCATCCAGGCCTAGCGTGTTTGCTCCCACGCTTCTCAGTACACAGGATGCGGTTAGACCCACATGTTACCAGGGATATTGTCAGTTCCTGCTGAGACGGCCGTGGCTGCCCCTATGCCGGCAGGGGGCACAAATCCTGTGGTTATGAAGTTTTCTAAACTTGGCTTGGGAAGAAAAATTGTGGCTTGGCAGTTCACCTCATCCTGAGGGGGACAGACTAAGACTGAGTTGGGAGAAGAGGTTAATGAGAACAAAGAAAACTGCAGCAGGAGGGCTGAGAGTTCAGAGTGCAAGGGTCAGATATGGTGCCTTTGACTAAAATCCCCCTTACTGGGAGCTTGGCAAGCCCCAGCTCTCTGCACAGCTGCTGACTGACAAGCCTGCTGGGATGGGGGAAAGGAATGAATGAGGTCAGAAGAAGGAACAAGCAGGGCAAGCCGTTCTGTTCCCACCGCAGGCGACCCACTCCCTGCCCATGCCAGGAGCCCTGGTTTCTAGAACAAAACTCTAATGTGTCTTTGGCTGGGGCAGAAGACTGACCAAGAATAAAACAAGTGTGAAAAACATTTGGTGGAGTACACGTGAAAAAAGAGTTCTCTGGGGCATAGAAGAAGAGAGAGACCTCTAGAAGGTTCAGGAAGGGTGCTTTCGACTTTGAGTTCAACCCCTTTTAGAAAGGCGATCGTATGTAATGGAAAAAGCCTGGGCTTTGGAGTCAAAATGAACTGGACTCAGTCACTAACTCTATTAATTACCATCTGTGTGATCTTAGGCAAGTCACTTAACCTCTCTGACCCTTACTTCTCTATTCAGGAAAATGGGTGTAATAATAAATAATGTATGTAAAATGCTTAACATAAATAAATATTAGTTCCCTATCCCACCTGAAATAATTCTGGAATAATAAAAAACAGCCCTTAAAACTCTCAAATAATTAATATTCTTTGGAAAATGAATACCATGGTGATTAAGATAGCAGACTCCAAAAGACAACTTGGGATGAGACCCAAGTTCCCCTCCCCATCACACACATACACACACACACACACACACACGCACGCGCGCGCACACACACACACACACACACACACACACACACATGCACACACACACACCATGCTAGTTTTGTGTTTGGGGGCAAATTTCTTAAGTTTTCTGAGCTTCAGTTTCTTCATCTGTACAATGAGGCTAACACCTAACTCCCAGGGTTGGTGGAAAGATTAAACTATATCATACATTCAGTAAAGCGCATGGCGAATAATAAGCAAGTGATCAATGTGTCAGCTACTGCTGCTGTTTGTCATTGGCTTATTTTTAAAAAGCAACTCACCTTACAGTGATGGGAAGGTCCCGTAGATTTCAATGTAAAAAAAGAAAAGAAAAGAAAAAAGACTCGTTCTAATCAATAGTTAGAATAGCTTAGCACAGAGATTTAAAAGTTTCAACAAAGGCTCTTTGGACACACTGTCCTCCAACTCCTGTCCTTATCAACCCAACAAAGTGCAGTAGAACAGTCAAAAGGAAAGAAACAAGTGCCAGAATAAAGCATACACTGCACCAGTGGAACCCTGAGTCTCCAGTGGGTGAAAGAGACCAGCCGCAGGGAACATCAGGAAAGGCAGCAACCTTCCTGGCACACAGCAAGGCTGGCGAAAGGAGAAGAGGAAACCAGATAATCCAGCATTGTCTCTGCCTGACTCCCTGCTCCCACACTCATGCTTGCCAGAGAGATGTCTTGGGTCTTTGTGTTGGGTAACAGGAATTTTACACCTTTCTCAAGTGCCAAGCAAATGCCAGTTGGAATTATCATACTTCCTAGGAGTGCCAACTACAATCAATTAGGATTCTGGCAGGGCGCTGCTCTGCTCGCAGACAACAAAGGCCTCACTTCAGCGTGGGACCAGGACTGGGCCTTTACTAAAGCATCTCAGATGCTCAGGACCAAGTCTGGCTCTTGAAACATCTCCCTCCCCACGGCCTCAGAGGACTTGGAAGACATATGCTCCCTGCACAGCCTACAGCTGGCTGGGGTTAGAAGGAAGGTATCCTGGAGACCTGATTAAGATGTCTTATCTCCTGCAGTAAACCAAATACACAGAATTATGGCCTTATTAACTCTCAGAGTTGAAGGCTGTCTGGTCCGCTTTCTTTATATTTGATGGAAGATGATAGATAGATAGATAGATAGATAGATAGATAGATAGATAGATAGATAGATGATAGATAGATAGATAGATGATAATTGATAGATCACTCTGCCTAGAATAGATCTGACACATAATAGATGCTTAACAAATTCTGCTAAACAAATGAGCTATGAGATAGCGGTTGTAAAGTGTGTGGAATTTGTCATCATTTGGATCTGGATTCCAGGTACAGGTGTGAGTATAGAAAATTCTTTAAGTTTTCTAGCCCTTAATTTCCTTATCTGTAAAATAAGATATCTCATTGATCAGCTGTGAGGATTAGCTGAAACAATGTGTGTAAATCTCTTAATTCCAGGGATGTGGTAAGTAGTCATAAACTGTTGGCTATAAATCACTGATCAGGACAAACAAGGCATTGATTACAGAAGCCATAAATTGGTACCAGAAATATCAGACCCTTTCTCCTTCACTCTCTCAGCCTACCTGCCTGTCTCTTGGCCTGAGCATGTCCCTCCTTCTCAGCCTGACCCCCCACAACAGGTGATCCAAGCCAGACTCTACACCCATCCTTCAAAGCCTTCCTTCAACTCTGCTGCCCCACAACCTTCTGCTTGCTACCTACTTTCTCTCATGACCCTTTGGTTCCAGGTAAGCCAGGAGCTTATGATTCACAAAATAAAAATACATTTTGTTTGGCCTGCCATTTACTCGCTGTGTGACTTTGGGCCCGGTAGGCTCATCTGCGCAACGAGGAGTTTGCACTAGGTGCTCTCCGGAGCCCTTTTAGCTCCGAAGGCTATGGCTCTACAGTTTGACTCCAGAGCCTGCCTGCAGCTCTCGCGCCCCACGTGGAGATGACGAAGCTGCCACCTGCATCTCTGTTATGTCTAAGAAGTGGGAGAGGGGAAGGATAAGTTTGTGTCCCACCGGGAGATTGTTGAGAAATGCCCAGGACTCAAGGCTACTTGACTCCACAGGGAGGTCTCCGACTGTGGAAGGCCTGGAAGGCCCTGTGGAACCCCAGATGGAAGAAGTCATAACTCTGCCAGGGTGGCTGGGAGAATAATTGAGCTCTGCATCACCCCAAATTCTGCACAAGGGGGAGCCATTGCTTCTGTGTGAATTGAGTCCCTGGCCTCAGAGGGATGGTGGAAGTGTGTGCCACTCCCTTTTCTCTTGCTCTCTTTCAGCAATTTCAGAGACTGCGCTGGTGCTTTACTCTTTAAAATGATTGAACAGCCATCCACTTGGTCATCTTCTCTGTGCTGGGCTCCTCCCACCCTAAGTCTCCTCAGGGCCTCTAACATAGAAAACCTCCTCCAGCACTAAGGGAGGATCTCCCAGGGAGGAAGAGGCAGGGCATGGAGCTGGGTAACACATCTTAGGGATCATGGGATGGGGGGATCTTGCCCACACTCCCCAGCCCTCAGAAACTTCTGGCTTTAACTGAAGTGTCCACGATAGATGATTGGATAAAGAAGCTGTGGTACATATATACAATGGAATATTGCTCAGCCATAAGAAGAGATGAAATACCGCCATTTGCAACCACATAGATGGATGGACCTCGAGATAATCATGCTAAGCGAAATAAGCCAGACAGAGAAAGTTGAAAATAACATAATATCACTTCTATGTGGGATATAAACCTAAAAGCAGCAAATGAACAGGACAAACAGAGACTCAAGGACATGGACAATAGACTAGTGGTTACCAAAGGACTATAGACTAGTGGTTAACTAGTGGAGTGGGAGTGGAGGGGGGAGGTAGTCGGGGTAAAGGGGGTCAAATATAGGATTTAGGGGGAGGGCGAAGTGGATAAAGGGGGTCAAATATATGGTAGCTGAAGGAAACTGGACTTTGGGTGGTAAACACACAATAGAATGTCAAGTGATAATGAACACCTGAAAATTAGATAATTGTATGTTACCCCAATAAACTTAATTTTAAAAAATTAGTTAATTAATTTTTTAAAATGACTTGAACAAAGAGAAAAAAGTAAATGAATTATTTTAATGGTTCATAAAGACACCCAGCTCAGTAGCAAGGGGAAAAATTTTAAAAATATTTTCCCCTGGAAAAAAAAACTTCCAGCTTTGCCACCTTTCAAAATGGCTGCCAAACAGGAGCAGACAAAAACTCTGTCAGAAGCAGTGGCTTCTTATTTCAAGTCCTGTTTTACCAATGCCTCTAGCAGCACGGTCCCCTCTCTTGGAAAGAGAGGGCTGCCCACAAAGAAGCTGGCTGAGGGGAGTGAAGAGGCAAGGGCCTCTGGACAACTGATGGAAACTCAACACCAGCCCAGCTGGGAGGGGCTGGGAGGGGCTGGAGAACTGGGCCTAGGAATGGGCCATGTGACACAGAGAAGAAACCAGAAGGGGCTGGTGGAGATAAGAAATAGAGAGGAAGCCAGGTGTGAAATGAGATCTCCAAGTGAAAAAATTCAAAAAGAGGATGGGCAGATGGGGAGGAATGAGACCAGCCTGCGAGTAAGAACTGTTTGTGACATATTTGCTGCCCCTGAGAAATATTATTAGCCACCCCCCGCCCCGGCTTTCCTGGCAGCTATAAACCAAGGAAGGGGACCACAAACAGCTGCTAACAGATGTCTGCAACACCCCCCACCACCACCACCATGGAATCCTTAGGGCTGAGCCAGGAGCAGGGATGTCCCACCAGTGCACAGAGAAAGTCAACAGTTCAAGTGCCTCCAGGGCCACATGATAGCACTTGTCTGTGGCTTCTTACCTGGGGATCCCACAGACGAGTGAGGTTTGGGTACAGATAAAACTGAATTCCTTGGGCTGCCCCAGGCAGAGTCACCCCTCGAATTAACAGGACCACCAGCATGAGGTAAGGGAATGTGGCTGTGAAGTATACCACCTGGCCAAGGGGCAGATGAGAGACAAGAAACTCATCAGTTAGGAGGAACTGGGGCAGGGGGCTGGAGACCCTGCAGGGATGCTGGAGGCAGGAGCTCCCCACCTACAGAATAGGTCAAAGTGGTTCCTCTTCTGCTCTTACATCCTCACTCCCGCAGCTGCTCAGTTCCACCTCTCCTCTGCCATGAGCCACTACCTCTCCTCTCCTTTCCCCTTCTCGCTGAAAGCACTCATCATCCCCCTAACACATACCCAATAAATATTTGTTGAGTGACTGCATGAACTTAGGCATGCTCCCAACGAGTATGTTTAGATTTATGGCAAGGGTTGTCAGGTGTGAAAAGATCTGTAACACATGATCCCTGTCCTCACAGAGCTTACAAGCCTAGTGCAACCAGACGACCAGATTAGGAAGGAAGCCTTGTCTGAGACCTCCATGGCAAGAGTCCAGAAGAACTCAGAATGCCCCTCTAACACCTCATAAACTCTACAGCAAAGAGGTCCCTCAAGTTCTCAGGTTGGCTGAGAATTATTTTGAGACTAATAGTCTTAATGGAACTCTTTTTCCAAAGAAATGTATGAACGAGGAAGCCACGAACTGTGTTCAATTTTCAATGTGCCCACACATATGGTATATTCCCAGAATAACTTCCTCTGGAACTGTCTTTCTTGCCTTTCTCTCCTTCTCTCTCAATCTTCCATTCAATCTCCCAAATACCAGAGGGACATGGAATTAGATCCAGGAAAGGCATAGAATCAAAGAAGGGCACCACATAAAATTTTCATTGGGTCATTTTCCCCTTCCCATTCTTGACTAGGCTACCACCTAGGAAACTCTTGGGTGACTGAACCCCCAGTGATGGCAGAGAGTCCTGGAATAGGCTGACCAGGAGCTCTTCGACACGGACCTTGCCCGTGGACTTGACCCCCTTCCAGATGCAGAAGTAGCAGATGACCCAGGCAAGCAGGAGGCATAAAGCCAGTTCCCAGCGCAGGGCCCCCAGGTGCTGGATGCCATCAGAGATCTTCAGGACCCGCCTCCTGGGGAAAGAAGGTTGAGCCGGGCTCCACTTTTGCTGCTGGCCTTCTTTTTGCAGCCCACATGTCTTGGGCAGCGAGCCATGCCTCCAGGCTCTTGTCCAAAGGTTTGTGAGCTCTTGTTGCCCGAAACATGAGGCTCTTCTTTGCCCAGAGATGGGGGTACATATAGAGGAAGGCAAACATAAACTATTCCCAGATAAGTTTGTTCTGGGAGGCTGAGTACCAATGTAACCTGGAGAAGGAGGCACAAACACATTTTCTCAACCAGAGTTTTAGGACATGTTGATATTAGGAATCGTGCCTGAGATGAACACTAGTACTGGCGGGGAGAGGAAGATAAGAGGCAGTGTGCATGCAACTGAAGAGGAGAGTGTGGTTAGGAGCACGGGCACACATGCATGTGCACTATCTGACATGAGCATGGACACGTGGGGGACAGAAAGCGGGCACACCAGAGGAAAGTTGTGAAATTCTCCTCTCTGAACCCAGTTCTGCATTAACCACAAATATAGGCACAATAGAAAAAAAGCCACTTAGGTGACAAGGCCCCCAAAGAAGGAAATGGAGATTCTTCCCTTGCACTGAGAGCCACAACTGCATAAACCATCCCTGTGCCCTTCTTTCAAGCAAACAACCCACATTAGGATGGGGAACAAGGCTCACTTACTCCCAGAACTCGATGACAGGAGAGGTGGCGTTCTCAGAGGTCACATTCAGGGAGCCATTGGTCCTATGGAACTCCACACAGTGTTCTACTCATGGGTCCCAGGGAAGGAAGCAAGAGTAAATCATTATTAGCCAGTATTTGGGTTGACATTTTAAGAGAATGGAAGTAAGGTATCTGGAAGGAACTGGGCTGAAGTTGTATATACAAAACATTCTCAGGCACATAACGACCTCAACAAACCCACCCCACCATCTCTCACACACTTTTATTTGTCGGTTTTTAAATGTTTGGTACATATTCTTTAAAAGCATGATCAGATGGCATCAGGAAAGATGCTCTGCATGCCGTCTGCTCCAAAGTGTATAAATATTTCTATGTAATTGTTGTGTATAAACTCATGAGCTTTGAGGAATAAGAATGCCTTCTAGGGAAGTGATGCTGCTGAGTAGCTAAAGAGCACAGGTATAGGGAAAGGTACAGATACGAGAAACTCTGGCTGGAATCCTGACCTTCTGGTTATTCACTGTTGACTCTCTAAGCCTCACTTGCCCCATCTCTAAAATGCCCCATCTCTAAGAATATCTATTTGTAAGACCGATAGAGGATTAAATGAAAACATGTCTATAAAGTGCTCTATAAGTAGTGGCTCCTAATTACCTGTATGTGACTTTGGAGTTTCATGAAGTTTTCACACTGTTTTTTACATTTTATTAGTACAGTAATCTTAGGAAATATTAAGACAGATGTTTTCCTCATTGTACACATAAAGAAGTGAGTCTGCTTAGAAATGGCTTGTCTTAGTTTATATGTGACTGAGGGAGGGCTAGAATTCAGTCCAGCAAATTGTGTCTATTCCACCTTCAAAATATCTAGAATCTGACCTTTCTTGTCACCATCACCATTACACCACCCTGGTGCAGGTCACCATCATCTCATGCCTCCAGAAACTGGCTTCCAGTTTCTACTCTAGCCTCCCTAGTCAAATCTCCATACAGCAGTCAGAGAGGCATTATTTAAGTTTAAGTCACATTTTATGTCACACCCCAGTTTAAAACCTTCCGATGGGTTTTCTATCCCACTCAGAGAAAAAAGCCAAAATCCTATAGTCACATCCAGGGCCCTAATTACCTACCCCATCCCTCCAGCCTCATTTCCCACTGCTGCCCACTCACCACTCCAGCCACATGGATTCCTTGCTATTCCCTGGGTGCCACAGGCACAGATGCTAAAAGCACTGGCGCCCCAGGATCTTTGATTGGGTGTTTCTTCTACCTAGTGTCTGCCCACTGCCACCTCCATGGCTCACTCTTCCTCCTCCCTCAGAGCATTACTTACTCAGATGTCATCTTCTCAGAGAGTCCTTCGTGGATAGCCCATTTAAAATTACAGCCTTCACCCCTAAAACTCCTCATCCTTCCTCCCTGTTTTATTTTTGTCTGCAGCATTTCTTCTAACAGGATAGCTCTTTCTCACTTATTTGATGGTCTGTTTCCTGTCACTAGAATGACAACTCCATGCAAGCAGGGACCTGCGTTTTTGTACTTTACCACATCCCCAGTGCTTAGAACAGAGCCTGGCATAGTTGGAGCTCAATAATATCTGTTGAATGATTGAATCGAGCACTCTTTTCACTAGACATGTCACTTTCCTTGAAGCGTCAGCACACCCAGAAAAACCTTGTTTCATCCTGACAGGGAAGGACTTCCTATGCTAGTAAAGATGCTAGGCTCAGAGTAAAACCAGACTCATGAGGAGAAATGTTCAAAATATCAATAAGCAGATGACTTGGGTATGGAGTTTGTCTCAGAATAGACAACTCTGAGACCAGAGACACCCACCGCCCCCAATCAACCTAAAGGCAGATGGACCTAACAATGCCCTGAAGCAAAAGCCCAGGGCCACTAAAACTTCATGAAATTTTACAAGAGGAACTCCACTGAGGTCTGGATAAATCAACCGTCTGACAAAGCTGGTTGTCAAGGGTGATTTCAGTGCACATAGATGAAAGGAAGGAAGCAAGCCAAGGAGAGAGGTAGGGGGCAAGAGAAAAAAGAAGGAAGGAAGGAGGGAGGGAGAGAGGGAAGGAAGAAAAACATATATCCTATAAAGAAAATATTAGAATAAAACAGATTTTTGAAACTCGATTCATTCAACAGATATTTTTGAGTGATTATGATGTAGGCAGCACTGTGCTAGGCACAAAGGCTGTAAAGATAAAGACATCTTTTCTGCCTTCAAGACCTTGCTGACCTATGGGAGAACCAGACCAACAAACAGTCAAATACTGGGATAGGAGCCACAGCAGGGCCAGGGGTCAGTGCAGGTCCTGACAGACACATTTGAGAAGAACCTAATACATCTTGAGGTGTCAGGGCAAGTACCTCCAAGATCTGACTTTTCACTTGAAAAATGGTGGAATGGAGCTGGTGGCAGAGATCCTCCAGGGAATGCCTGGAAAGGGAGCATAAAGTTTGAGGGCAAGAGGGGCCTTGAACACCATACTAAACATTGCAGAAATGTGCCTCCCTGCTAAGTAAAAGATTCACACTACATATCAGATCTGAGTAATTTATCTGAACAGAAATGATTAATCGTGGCACAGGTAAGCCCTGACAAGCCCTGAGTGATATCTGCGCAGTGAGAGCAAGACAATAGCGTTGAGTTCCCAAACAGGACAGGTCCAATATGCTTTATATCTGCACCACCAGAAGGGTGGCCACTAGCCACATATGGCTCTTTATGTTTAAATTAATTAAAATTAAAGAAAAATTTTTAAATTCAGTTCTTCTCACACACTAGCCACATTTTAAGTTCTCAAAAACCACATGTTGGCTACCATTCTCATCAGTATATACCATCACAAAGTTCTTTTGGACAGAACTCTACCCTAGGTATTTTTAATTTTTTGTTACTCTTAATCATTAGACTCAGCAGTTCTATCACCGTAGATGGCTCTTGCAGTCTTACAAGGATGAGAGAAAATTAATTGCTATTATAAATTATATTAATTATATACAAAACCGCTTATTCCTTGGTTAAATCCAGATAAATTATAAGTTGGAAAGACCTAAAATAGTATCAGAGGGAAGACATGAGAAACAAAAAAATGAACAATGTATACATGCATCAACTAATCGTATTTCAAATCGGAATAAATAAATAGTAAACCACATAGTCAGTTGTATTAATAATATGTGAATTCATAATACATTAATTGAATAGACTTTAAAATTCTCTGACATTTTGCCTGTGATGCTGGTGAAATCTTGCTCTTATCTTTGATTTAAGATCTCCATGACCCACTTGGCAGATTTCTAGTAAATTATGGCTAGGAATTCGGTTGCCTGGGATATAGGGACAATCCCACTCCTGGTTTACGTGGCAGAACAGCAGGAGGAAATGAACTCCGGGGATGACCTTACCTGTATTCCACTCATGGTGGCAGCTTCCCCAGGGCAGGTCGACAGTGAAGCTGCTAAAGAGGTAGAAGAGGGCCCAGGCCAGAACGATGATGTAGTAGATGTTGAGGAGGATGACAATCATCTGAGAGGCATAGCCGATGCCTGGATGGGGAAAGGGGCGGAATTGGGCTAGGGACAGAGGACGGATTTCTCACACATTACCCACCCCTGCTTAGGAGAAGGTTCATGCTCCACCGTCAGTGTCCTAAAACAGAAACTGCTGGGGCCTAGGCTCCCGGCTCTCTTCTCTCCCTTCCCAGTAAGCAGGAGTGTTCTGCCTGCTCCAACAGCCTTTCTTGAGTCAGAAGAAGAGTGTGCTGCCCTATTTCTGGCTTCATGGGTGCAGCCATCTTTATTAAGTTCTGAAAGTTCACTAACTCAAAGTTATTTTTCAAATGTGTAAGACTAAGTCCAAAGCAAAGAACTATTAAATAAATTATGATATATCTACTTGGTAGAAATTTATGTGATCATTAAATGATTGTTGTAGAAAATGAAAAACAACACTAACTGAAAAAGAGATATAAACTGTGCATATTCTATATTTATAGATATATAAATTTTATATACAGAGAAGAATGAAATAAAAGCCCCAGACTTGAAACAATCCAAATGTTCTTCAGTGTGTAAATGGTTAAATAAATTGTGATATATCCATACCATGGAATACTACTCAGCAACAAAAAAGAATGAAATATTGATACAAGAACAAGCTGGATGGATCACAAGGGCATCATGCTAAGTGAAAAAGCCAATCTCAAAAGGTTCTGTACTGTACGTTGCCATCTATATAACATTCTCAAAATGACAAAATTATAAAGGTAGAGAACAAATTAGTGCTTGCCAGAGTTTGGGGGTGGAGCAACGTGGCTACGGAGGAGTAGTAAGACAAAGTTCTTTGTGGTGTATGTTGATTGTGGCAGTGGTTACATAAATCTACACACACACAGTGATATAATTACACAGAATTATACTTACACAGACACAAATGAGACATCAATAAGGTCTGTATAGCACCAACGTGAGTTTCCAGGTTGTGATATTGTTCTATAGTGATGTAAGATGTTACATTGGCAAAACTGGGTAAAAGATACATGTGACCTCTCTGTACTATTTTTGCAACTTTCGTGAATATATAATTATTTCAAAATAGAAACCTAAGAAAATCCTGCATTGAGAGAAATATTGAAATAAACACTAATTTTAAATAGCTATTGTGTCAAGATGGTAGAATTATTAATGATATTTTTCTGACTTCAAATTCTCTTTTAGAATGCTTTATAAGTGATTAAATGTTTTCAAAACTACAGAATTATTGTTATATATTTTTAAAATATATAGCTAAAATAGCTTCGCACTCTACTTATTTAACCTAAAGCTTTTGTCCCATCCTCATCTCCATTTTCTTCATTCTCTGATGAACTAGGTGATTAGCTCAGTGTTGGGCCCATAAATGAAGGGTTTAGTGTAATGACACAGAGTCTTATCTCAGTCAGTACTGCTATTAAACCACTCAATCATTCCAAATAAGGTTTTTAACACCCAGTGCAGACACCTTGGAATCAGGTACATAGCTACTCACCCTCAAAGATGGGGCAGATCTTCCTCCAGGCTGTGATACCTCCCTGGCTAGTGTACTGGCCCAGTGCTGTCTCCAGAAGGAAGACAGGAATACCACAGGTAAAGAGGAAGATGAGGTAGGGGATGAAAAAGGCACCTGTGGGTGGGAAACAGGCTGTTCATTACCTGGCACTAGCCTCCTCATGGTCCACATTCATCTTTACCCATTACCACCCCATACTGCCCATCAGAATTCCAGGAGTGGGGGACATGAAGAAGTGTGGGGGACATCTCTAGATGTCCAGATATCTGGAATCACAGCAGATATCAAGAGTCAACAAGTTACCTAGATCTAACCAGTACCTTTTTTCACTCTGAAGTCTCAATCTATACCTACCAAGATTTGCTCCCTGTCGAACATCAGTTATTGCCTAAATAACACCTAACTTGTGGCAATAACAAGGAGTTCATTGAATAATGGATATACAGAAGCATTAATACAGCTCACAGACTATAATTCTTTTCAAGAAAATAATTGTTCTTAGTGTTAGAAACTTTTAGCAGGCTGAAATCAGATTTCCCTTTAATGATTCTTTCTGCTTCTGTTTTCACAATCAATGGATGAGACAAGTTTACCGATGCTAGAAATATGGGCATTTTCTCCACCATGGACCTGGCAAAGTGGACAGGGGAGTTCACAGAGTACCAACAAGGACAGACCTTCACAGAGAGGGAAATCCAAATACCTGCAGAGAGTCCCTTTCTAGCTGTTAACTGAATACTGGTCAGCACTGTGTGTAAAGAAACTACCCAATGTAAGAAGGATTAAAAAAAAAAGCATTCAAAAGATTGAGATTATGGTACTCACATAAGCCTGGGAACAGTGCCTGTTCCCACCAGCTAGACTGGATAATCTCAGGATTCAAGGGCATTGAGAATAGAAAGTATCTCCTCAGTAGTGCAGAATAATTAGCCCTAGATTTAACACAGTTCTGATTCTGCCTAACAAATCATGAAAGCAAAACCCTAAAGGATCAAATAACTTCACTGGTCCCAGAAAAAAAGCTCAAGAATATAGAAATAGAAAAATACTCAGCAACCGATAAGGCAAAAATCACCAAATCTGGCATCCAATCAAAGATTACCAGAAAAGCAAAGAAGCAGGAAAATGTTACTCATAATGAGTAAATAAATCAACCAATCAAAGCCATCTGCAGATGTGAGAATAAGCAGATGAGGACATTAAAATAGTTATTATAATTGTATTCCATATGTTCAAAAGGTTAGACAGAAACATGAAAGATATTAAAAAGTTTCAAATCAAACTTCTATAAATAAAAACCACAGTGTATGAGATGAAGAATACATTGGATGGTATTAATGGCAGATTAGACACAGCAGAAGAAAAGATTAGTGAACTTGACCCACAGAAGTAGAAATTATCAAAATAAAACAAAGAAAAAAGAGAATTAAAAAAAATGTTGTCAGTGAGCTGTGAGACAACTTTAAGAAGCCTAATTTAATATACTTGTAATTGAAGTCTCTGAAGGAAAAAAAGAAAGAAAGAAAGAGGGGTCAAAATTTTTTAAAGAAAAATTTCCAAATTTGATGAAACTATAAATCCACAGATCCAAGAAGCTCACTGAGCCCCCACATAGAAAACCTGAAAGAAACTAGAACAAGAGATGTCATAATCAAATTTTTTAAGTCAATGATTAAGAGTTTTTAAGAAATCTTAAGAGGAACTAAAAGGGGAAAAAAAGCCATATGTACAGAGAAACAAAAACAGAAATGACATCAAATTTCTCATTGGAAACAATACAAGTGAGAAGAGAGTGATGAGGAAGCACATTTGCTAAAACACTGAAGGAAAAAAGCTATCAGGCTAGAATTCTATATCTAATAAGTATTCTGTTCAAAAATGAAAGTGAAACAAATGTTTCTTAAGACACATAAAACCTGAAAGAATCCATCACCAGCAGATCTGCAATACAAGAGATGTTAAAGGAAGTCCTTCAGGCTGAATAAAATGATGATGCCAGAAGAAATATAAATCTACACAAAAGAATGACAAACACTAGAATTGGTAACTACACACAGAGGTAAACATATAAGAACTTTTGCTTATGATTCATATCTCTGAAAGATAATTAACTGGTTAAAGAAATAATAACACTGTAATGTGGAGTTTATAATGTATGAAAAATAGTGTAACAAGAGCACAGAGGTCAGGAAGAGAGAAATGGAAGTGTATTATTGTGAGGTTTTTATATGTAAAGTGGTATACTATCACTTGAAGGTAAACTGTGATAAGTTAAAGAGGCATACTATGAAATTTAAAACAGTCACAAAACTAACACAGCAAAATTATGCTAATAAGCCAACAAGGAGAATTAATCCAAAAGAAGGCAGGAGAGGAAAAGGGAAGCCAAGGACGGATAGGACAGATAGAAAACAAATTGTGAAATGATTAATTTAAACTTAATCATATGGATAACAACATTAAATGTAAGCAGTCTAAATATCTCTAATAAAAGGTAGAGCTTATCGGATTTGATTAAAAACAACTAGCAAGACTCAGTTATATGTTGCTTAAGAAAAATGTACCTTAAATATGAAGACATGAATAGGTTAAAAGTAAAAGAGAAGAGAGGTCATGCTAATACTCATCAAAAAAAAAAAAAGCTGGGGTTTTTATCTTAAAATCACACAAAACCACAAAGTAGATTTGGGAGCAAAGAATATTACCAGAGGTGAAGAAAGGCATTTTATAACAATAAAGAGGTCGATTCATCATGAGGACATAACAATCCTAAATATATACCTGCTGAGTAACAGGATTTCAAATTATGTAAAGCAAAAACAATAGAACTGTAGAAAAAAATAGTTTAATTCCTAATTAAAGTCAAAGATTTCAATATCTCCCTCTCAATAATTGATAAAACAAGTAGACTGAAAATCAGTAAGGATATAAAATATTTGAAAACCATATTAACCAACCTGACCTACGTGACATTTATAAAACACTCTATTCAACAACAGCAGAATATACCTGATTTTCAAATGCACCTGGAATATTTACCAAGATAGACCATATTCTGGGCCACAAAACAAATCTCAATAAATTTCAAAGGATTCAAGTCATATAAAGTATGTTTTCTGACCAAATTATGAAGCAATAAGACAAAGACACTTAGAAAAATTTCCCAATATTTAGAAATTAGGTAATATACTTCTGAATAACCCATGTAACAAAGAGGTCATCAAAAGAGAAATAAGAAAACATTTTAAATCAAATAAAATGAAAACGCAAAATATTAAAATTTGTGGGATGCTGCTAAAGAAGTGCTTAGAAGGAGAATTTATAGCACCAAATATTATTATAAAATAAAATTCTCAAATCAATTATTTCAGCTTCACTTTAAGAAAGAAACATAAAAGCAAATGAAACCCAGAGTAAGTAAAAGGAAATTATAAAAATCAGAGTGGAAATCAATGAAATAGAATATAGAAATACTATAGAGAAAATCAATGAAACTAAAAACTGATTCATTGAGATAATCAATTAAATTGATAAATTTCTAGAAGACACAAAACACCTGTATGACAAATGAGCTACTTGACGTATCATCAGTACAGATTCCATAGCTATTAAAAGGATAATAAGAAAATACATGAACAACTTTATGTCAATAAATGCAGCAATTTAGGTTAAATGGACACATTTCTTGAAAAATGCAAACTACTGAATCTTATGCAAAAAGAAATCATCTCAATAGCCCTATTTCTACTAAAGAAAAAATTTTTCGTTGTCGTTAAAAACCTTCCCACAAAGAAAACTCCAGGCCCAAATGAATTCACTGGTGAATTCTCTAAACATTTAAGGAAGAAATAACACCAATTCTACATAAACTCTTTCAGAAAATCTAAAAGAAAGGAATGCTTCCCAACTCATTCTATAAAGCCAGCAACATCCTGAAAACAAAAACAGACAAAGATATTACAAGAAAAGAAGACTACTGACTAAATCTTATATGAACATAGATACAAAAATTCTAAACAAAATTTTACCAAATCACATCCAACAATATATAAAAAGACATTACATAGCGGGGTTTATTCCAGGAATGCAAAGTCGATTTAACATTTTTTAAAAATCAATTAATGTAATTTATTATATTAATAAATCTAACAGCCATTTCTGATGAAAACTCTCAGCAAATGATGAATAGAAGGGAACTTCCTCAACCTTATATCTACAAAAAGACCTACAGATAACATCATGCTTAATGGTGAGAGACTGCTTAACCCCTAACATGAAGAGCAGGACAAAAGTGTTTATTCTTACCACTTCTATTCAATATTGTTTCTATCAATATTGATTCTACCCAAGGCAAAAGGCAAGAAAGCAATGAAATGTTATTCATATTGGAAAAGAAGAAATAAAACTGCTTTATTCTCAAATGACATCATAGTCTAGGTAGAAAATCCTTTGTAATCTAAAATAGCCAAACTCGTGGAAGCAGAGAGTGAAATGGTAGTTACCAGGGTCTGAGAATAAAGGAAGTAGGGAAGTGTTGATCGAAGGGGAGGTGTTACGCAAAATGAGTAAGTCTTAAAGATCTACTGTAAACCAGAGTGCCTATAGTTAATAATATTGTATCGTTTTCTTAAAAACTTACTAAGAAGGTAAAGCCTATGTTAAGAATTCTTATCAAAAAAAATTTAAGAAGGCAGAAGAAAATTTTTGGAGGTGATAGATATTACCTCTAAACTCATCAAGTCATGTACATTAAATATATATACCTTTTTGTATGTCAATCATATCTCAATAAAGTGTTTTTAAAAGGAAAAGCAAAGAAAAAAACTTTGAAATGTACCAAAGATCTACTAGAACCAATAAATCAGTTTAGCAAGGTTGCAGGATACAAGAGAAGCATACAAAAATCCGTATTTCTATATACTAGCAACAAACAATTATAAATTACAATTTAAGAAATCATTTCATTTATAATAGCATCAAAAATATAAAATAGTTAGAAATAAATATGACGAAAGATGTGAAAGGCACATACACTCACAACTGCAAAACTGCTGAGAGAAGATAAAGAAGACCTAAATAAATAGTAAAGCATAATTTATTTCTATTCATAAGTCAGAATACTCAGTATTACTAAGATGTCATCTTTTTCTAAGTTGATTTATAGATTCATTGCAATCCCAATCAAAATCCCAGAAGAAACTGACAAACTGATTCTAAAATTTATATGAAAATGCAAAAAAAAAAATAGAATACCCAAACAACTTTGAAGAAGAAGAATTAATTTTAGGCTTCACTCTTTTTTATTTTTATATTATTATAAAGCTACAGTAATCAAGACAGTGTGATTTAGGTGTCAAAATAAATAAATCAATAAAACAGAGTAAAGAACAGCAATACACCTATACGTATATGGATAACTGATTTTCAACAAAGGCGTAAAGGCAATTCATTGAAGAAAAGATAGCCTTTCAATGAATGATACTGGAAGAACTGGATACTCATACACACACACAAAAAAACTTTCATCCATATCTTCATTATATATAAAACTTAACCCAAAATGAATCATAGACCTAAACGTAAAACCTAAAACTATAAAACTTCTACAAGAAAATATGAGACTTGAAGAAGCAGATTTTCTTTCATGTTATACCAAAAGCATGATTCATAAAAGAATAAATTGTTTAAACTGGACTTTGTCAAAGTTTAAATCTTTTGCTCTTCCAAAAATACTGTTTAGAAAACAAAAAATATAAGACAAAATGAGAAAAAATATTTTCAAAATGCATATTCAATAAAGGACTTGTATCCACGATATATAAAGAAGTCTCAAAATTGAATAGTAAGAAAACAACCAACCATTTTTTCAAATGGTCAAAAGATTTGAACAGGTTTTCACCAAAGAAGATAAATGGGTTGTAAAGAAGCACATGAAAAGATACTCAACATCATAAGTCATTAGGGAAATATAAATTAAAATGACACTGAGATATTATTACATGCCAATTAGAAAATTTACAATTAAAAAGATTGCCCAAGTATTGACAAGAAAGTGAAAAACCAGTCTCATACACTGCTGGCAGGAATATAAAATTGTATGACCATTTTGGAAAAGTGTTTTGCGGTTTCTTAAAAAGTTAAAAGTGCACCTACCAGATAACCCAGTCATTCCACTCCTAGGTATTTACTCAAGGGAAATGAAAGCTTTGTTTACACAAAGACTTGTACACAAATGTCTTTAGCAGTTTTATCTGTAATAGCTAAAACCTGGAAACAACCCAAATGCCTATCAATAAGAGAATAGATGAATAGATTGTAATAGACCCATGTAATAAAATACTGTTCAGCAGTAACAAGGAATACACTACTGACACATGAAAAACATAAATGTCGAAATAATGATGTTGAGTGAAAGAAGCCAGATAAAGCGTATATTGCATGATTCCATTTAAATAAAATTTTAAGAAATGCAAACTAATGTATAGTGACAGAAGAGAGGCATGGAAACAACTTAAATGTCCATCAATAGATGCATGGAAAAAGAAAATGTGGCTTATATATAAAGGAACTGTGATATATATAATGGAATATCATTCAACCATAAAAAAAACTAAAGAAATTCTGCCTTTTACAACAACATGGATGGGCCTTGAGGGCATTATCCTAAGTGAAATAAGTCAGGTAAAGACAAAATACTGTATGATCTCACTTATAGGCAGAATCTGAAAAAGGCAAACTTACAGAACTACAGAGTGGAATAGTGGTTGTCAGAAGATGGGGGTGGGAGAAATGGAGACATGTTGGTCAAGGGTACAAACTTCCAACTATAAGATGAATAAGTTTTGGAGATCTAACATACAGCATGGTGACTACAGGGTACTGTGCTGTATTATACAGTATTAAACTTGTTAAGAGAATAGACTTTAAATGTTATCACCACAAAAAAATGGTAATTATGTGAGAGAATGGAGGTGTTAACTACCTGTATTGTTGTAATCATTTCACAATATAGATGTGAATTAAATCATCATGTTGTACATGTTAAATTTATATACATGATATATCAAAATAAGCTGGGGGGAAAAACAGGTCTGTGGATGCACTGGGATGGGGCAGTTGAGATTATAGGTGGGAGAAAGGGACAGGAGGGAATTTGGGGGGTGGTGGATATATTCATTATCTTGACTGTGGCAATGATTTCGAGGGTGTGTACATATGGCAAAACTTATCAAATTGTGCACTTTAAAGATGCACAATTTGTTGTAAGTCAATTCTACCTTATTGAAACTGTTTAAAATAAACGTTCATGGGGAATAGAGTTCTTCAGTTCTCCACCTTCCAAGTCTCTGCATCTATAATTCAGGTGCTGAGGGAAACAATTACCACAAGGGCAAAGAAATCAAGGTCATAAGCAATTCAGTGTAATAAGTTTATAAATCAACCCACGACTTGTTGGGCATGAGGAAAAAACTAGGGATGAGATAACCCAGTAGCTGATATAAACAGTCACTGCCCAGAGGTGGAAACATTGCAGAAAGAGAGAGGAGAAAGAGTAAGAGAGGAGAGAGTTCGCAGCCCAGCACAAACCCCTCCTCTCCATCTTTATGTCACCTGCCGTTTCCCAATAAGCCAATTCAGTATTTAACTGCAGTGAGTCCTGTGATCAGTTCTGCTCCCCTTCTCCTCTGCCTCCTTGAGCACCTGGGCAGCCTGCCACAAGAGACAAGGTCCATACCTGCCAGGCAGAGCAACTGGCCCTAAAAGTGGGAAAGGGACGAGGGGCAGGATGAAGCCCAAGAGGGGTCCAAGTGCAGATGGGGTGTCCTGTAGGGCGCTCTGCCTCTTTCCCCACCCATGCCCCAGTCACCACCATCAGAATGCCGAGTTAGTCCTGGAGAAGAATGGGGTTCACAGTTGCCTGCTCCCCCAGGTCCACCATGTTCCTCTCCTTCCCCAGATTCTAAAACGTCCTGGTATTCTTCCCCGTGGATGAGAGAGAGCACACGTCCATTCTAGAAAGTAATCATTCTGCTGGTCACCCTTCTCAAAAGAAACGCATTCTGTGGTATCACTTGTAATGTCCCAGGTAACATTTTCAAGATATAAACTGATGACAGTCCACATGAACAACACAGCAGTGAGCATCAATATGTACTGTATCAATATGTACTGGACCAATACTGGGCACTAGCTAATTACCTAAAAAATGATACCAAATTATCACATACTACTAAAATAACTATTATTCTTATATGAATAAAAGTGTTCCTTGTTTCTCTTTGTTCTTTAGTATCTATAAACAACATCAAGGAGAACAGTTTTCCCCGTGCCAGTTGTCATTTAATCCCCTTTACACAGGTGTCCCTATGCTCTCTCCCGACAGTCTAGAGCTGAGGTTTACTTTGTTTCTCTCCTTCCCCCACAGTCTTTGCCCTCTCAGACCCCTAGTTCTGGGGCATCCAGCTGTAGTACGTTCTCACATGGAGTCTCCAGTCCCAGGTTTTCTGGGTGTTGAGGAATTCAGTCTGCTGGCAACCAGGGTCCAGGGAGCTGAAGAGCTTCCAGCTGAAAGGCCCGTGTTCTGAAGCACCCAGGGTCTGAGTGTTCAGGGACTGAAGATGACAAGGGATGAGGACTAGAAGGGGGAAAGACAGAAGGGAGCACCAGTGTTCACACGAGGTGGTCTCTAGCTGGTTGTCTAAGACAGGCAAATACAAAGGTTCTCAGCACAGGTGATCTCTGCCCTTGGTTTTCACAACCTGGACTTAGAGATTAGGTATAAAATTGTTGGCAGATGATCTGTTTTTGTCTGAGTTGAGAATGGCAAGCAAGTAATTCAAATTCCCTCCTGGCAGAGTCACATTGTATTACCCAAACCCTCTCCTACCATCTCCCCCACATCATGCCTCTTCAGTTAGACAGAGTCTCCTCATTCCCATGGCTAGAGCTTTAGTGCGACAGGCCCTGGCAGAAGGTCGTGTTTGCTTTTCTCTCCAGGAATTTGAGGCTGGAGAGCTCGGGAAATCATTCAGATGTACAGCTTCTTAGCAACTTCACTGGCCATGACCCATTCCAACCACTGCTGAAGGGACACACTATTATTACTACGCAGCACTCATGCTAGCTATTCTCTCACTCCCACAGGAGGGAGAATACAGAAAGAAGAGATGAACTTCGTCTACCCCTGAGTTTTGCCCAAATAACCTATATTTCCTATTTCTGATTCTTCTCTCCCCTATGATCTTGAACCCACTGCAACCAGTCTTTGTCCCACACTCCACTGTAATTGCTCTTACAAGGGCACCAGTGACGTCCATACTGCTAAAACCAACAATCAGCTCCTCATCTTTCCTAACCTATCTGCATTTCATGTAGTTATCCTCCCCTCCTTCCTGACACTTGCCTCTAAAACACTTCATTCTCTTGGTTTTCATCCTCTTTTACTGGTCTCACTTCCTCTCTTTTGTGGATTCCTCTTCTCCCAGATCTTTAAAGGTCCTCACTGTCCTATACAATCAAAATCTAATAACTCTCAAATTTACATAACCAGTCCAGGGCTCTCTCACAGATGCGAGACTCACATGTGCTATTGCCTAGTTGACATCTCCACTTGGATACATAATAGGTATCTCAACTCAACATTCCCAAAATCCAGCTCCTTATTTTTCCTCTTTAAATCTGTTCCTCTTATGGCCTTGCACATTACAGTAACTGCAACTCCTTCCTTTAAATTGCTCAGGCTAAAAGTGTTGGGTTGCTTAGAGCTGGTGGTAGCAGTGCAGGTGATGAGACATGTCAGCTTCTGCACATCTCATGAGGGGCCACCAGTCCCAGGTGTTCTGGGTGTTGAGGAACTCGGTCTGGCAGCCAGGGTCCAGGGAGCTGGCGAGCTTCCAGCTGAAAGGCCCATGTTTTGAAGCAGCCAGGATCTGGTCATTTGGATAGAGCCAAGAGTTATGAAGGAAAGAAGGGAATTAAGCATGACTCTAGGATTTTTAGTCTTTGGGTCTGCTTCTGCCTTTACTCCCCTATAATCAGTTCTCAACACAGCAGTCAGAGAGATGATTTTAAAATGTAAGATCATGCCACTCCTGCTCAAAATCCCGACATGACTCCCCATGACATCAGAGTAAAAGCCAAATCTTACAATATCTGACAAGAACTTACATAATCTGCCACCTGCCCCCATTCTCTTTACTTCTCTGACCTCATCTTCTACTTAATCCTCTCATTGCAGCTCCTCAAACAAGCCAGTCAGCCTCTTGCTGTAAGACTATTAAATCTTCTGTTTCCTCTGCTTGGAGCACTTTTGCCCCCCAGTACCCACGTGGCCAACTCTCCCACTCCTGGTAAGCCATTGCTCAATGTGACCATCCCTTCTCACACTCCTGACCCCCTGTAGCCAGCCCTACTTGGTCTCTTCCCATAGCACTCATTAACTTCTGATGTACTGTATAATTTTCTTCTTTACTACGTTTATTGTCTGTCTCGCTCTAGAATGTAAGCCCCGCAAAGAAAGAGAGTTGGTCTTTTTCTGTTAATAAATGCATCCCAATAACTTAGAATAACTCCTGGCATATGGTAGATACTCAGTAATTATTGAATGGCACATGGTAGTTTGCTATGTGCTGGGGCAACTGACTGAGATGGAAGACTCTAGAAAGCCATTAGGATGAGGCAGGTGCTTGGGATGGATTGGCAGGGAGGATATTTACCTAGAAGATGACTGAGGCAGCCATCCCTCCCATCTATCTCTCTAAAAAGCCTACTAGCTGCTTCTGATTTTAAGTGGGCTTCTTTATACCACTTTCTCAGGAACTCTGGTTTTAAAAGTGTTCCTGTTTCAAACTGTTTACTGGTTCTTTGATTATAATCTTGCTCCCACCCTTTTCTCCCTCTGGAGCTCACGTCAGATCTACCAAATGTTAAAGCTGGAAGGAACCAAAGAAGACATCACTGGTATTTTTAGTTTGAAACTAAAATTATGCTTTGAAAAAATTTTCATCCCTGAATTCCCCATTGAACAAATATTAATAATAATAAAGTCCTTAGTTTATCCTCCCCCCAAGCACAAAAACAGCTATTTAAAGCTATGAAGTAAGAGAAAGGGCACAGAAGTAGACTGATAGCATACATTACCTGAGCATGGTACACTCCGAAGCACCCCAACATTCTTTTCCAGAACTTACTCAGAACATTCCTCTCATCCCCCAAGAGCCCAGTTCCAGTCTGAAGGTCACAGGTTTAAATAAAAACATTAAACCAGGAGGAAAGGGATCAAACCAATTTAAATGACCTCCATTCTCTTCACCCTCCTTCCCCACAGTGACAGCAAAATGTCCTGTCATAAAGAGGTATCAGTCTCTTTTCAACAAAGAGACGAGGAGACGACAAGATAAAGTGTCAGGGCCCATTCTCTGTAGGAGCTTGTTTTCCTTGGGAGGTGAGGGGAGTTAAATGATGACAGAAGGGTTAAACCACTGGAGACACACACACACACACACACACACACACACACACACACACACACACACAGAAAAACAGAAAAACAGGTATGTCTGGGTGCCTAACGACCATACATATTCTTGGTTAGTCCCCCTTACCTTGGCAAAAGAACCTTTCCATAAATCACCTGGCAGCCCTGGATGTCTCATGCCCTTGGAGAAAATCCAGGCATCAGCCTCTAGCTTCAAAGCCCCTCAGAACTTTTCCCTCCAGCTTTTGTCATTCATCAAGGAAAGAGAAGAGGGGTCCTAAGGCCCTGTGCTTGACCAACAGAAGAGATTGTGGGGCGGTGGTGTAGGGACTAAATGAAGAGAACGTCACTGAATCCAGGACCTCTAAAATGCATCCACTGTCAACCATGACCCACGTGCTGGAGACAGGCTCTGTCCAGGAGCCACAGCAGCCACCCTCCTGCTTCCACCTTCCCCCATAAGCACATATGTGAAAAACCAAGAGCCATGGATATGCTTTTCTTCCCGGGCCTGCATTTCCACCCAAGACTCAGTCACACACTCCTAGGCCTGCACAAACTTACCACAGAGCCCTGAAACAGAGCTCAGAACCAAACACTGCTAGACCACCTCACCTCCACAGAGTGAGCCCCATACCCTCCACTGCTCCTGTCACTGCTGCCTTTCACTTCCCCCTCTCCAGCCTACTGGTTTTGCACTGGACCTGGAAACCACTCTCTCCCACCTCTTCGTGACATTGCCGCTAATTCCAAGGCTAACCTTTACCCAATTCCAGAGAGGCTTGGGGAAAGCTGCTCACCACCTAAGCTTCCTGCCACGTGAAGAGCTAAGCTGGTTACTAGGTTCCTGATACAGAGTCTTAGTGCCCAGCTTAGCCCCCAGACTCCTTTTCCCTCGACCAGCCCCAGCCCTCCACTCAGTTCTTTGAAGGGAGAGGGCTCAGGCCTAAATTCCTAAACAAGCATGCAGAGTGTCCAACACTAGGTCAGAAGTGGGAAGACCTCCCTTCTTCCTTCATGATGCAGACTGAGCAAAGTCCTGTGATTTCAGGCTCCTGGCAAGAAATGCATGGGGAGAAAAGACATATCAGCCTATCTCACCCCTCTGGGAAAATACAAGTCAATTTCCAATCCCAGGGCTAATCCTCAATTGCCTGAGAATAATCCTCAACACTCCTGAGAAAAAGATTATGGGCTCCGAGCATCTATCTGTGTTCTCTCCCAGTCCTCCAATCCACAGTGCATTGTAGGTTTTCTCCCTCCAAAATCATTGTTAGGCTCGTGCCCTTCATGTTAGACTTAATGCACTTGGAGGCTCCTACTCCCCTGCAAAAGGGTGGGTGCTGCATTAGGGTACCCTCCAATCCTTGTGGCACATGCGGTTACCGCTTCCCTTAGCGTTTCCTCCTATGACTCCCTCCTCATTTCTCCTTCCTCCAACCCAGACTTCAGCCTCACTTCAAATCCATACCTGGGAGCCCAGCCCTTATAAGCTTTACCAAGGAGATCTCCCCGATCCACTGCACAGTCAGAACCTTCCCTACCTGAGGAACCCCTCTGGGACTTCCCTTAGTGATCTGGGATTCCCCGAAAGGGGATCCGTGTAGAAAGATCACTACCACTACCCCCAGGGGGTAGGAACAGAGGAGAGCAAGAAGCCAGTAAAGAACAAGAGTTAATGTAAAGAGAGTTAATGCTCCCCTGATACATATTTTCAGTGGGAAATGTTTAAAGGGAGAGCTGCTAGTATCAAAGGTTATAACACAGATGGAGGTTGGGGAATGAGTGGCTTAGGGAAGGTCATGGTGCCAGCAGAATAAGAGGAAGACACAAAGCCACAGCTAAGGAATCTCAAGGCCACAGGACAGTGGGCATCAACATCACCTTCAACATAGCTATCGTTTATTAAGCACTTTACATACATTATCTCTAATCCTTACAGCAACCTTGAAAGGTAGGTCTTACTATTTTGATTTACAGGAGCAGTTGAGGCTCTGAGGACTCAAACAACTCGTCCAAGATTATACAGAGAATAAGTAGCGGAGCCAGAATCCAAACCACAGATCCCTCTGGTTCCAGGCCTGCACTCGTATTTCTATGATGCCATGCTACACTAGAAAGACCCCTGGGAAAGTCATGTGATCTGCTTCAGTCTCAGACTCCCGGAGTGCTCTTAATGACTTCTAAGGAAGGTTCCTTCCAACTCCAGCATTCTATGTGTCTATGGGACTCCCCGGAGGGGCAATGAGTGCAGGAGATAGAGAAATTCTCCTCCCAGGGGTCGGTGGGGGTAGCGCAGTGGCTCTCACCTCCCCCATTTTTGTAGCAGAGATAGGGAAACCTCCAGACATTGCCTAGACCGATGATCTCCCCGGCCACGGACAGCACAAACTCCATCTTGTTGTTCCAGTGCTCTCGTTCCAGGGTGCCATCTTCCTCCGCCTTTTCCATGACTGGGTACACTGGCTTTGTCTCTCCATTGCTGGTTGTGCCCAAGACCCTGCTATCCATCCCACCTGGAAAACAAGCAGGGCACGCTGTTACTGTGGGGAATTCCTAAAGGAAAGCCCTCCCCTCTCCTTCACCAGCAACTCCCAAGGGAATAAATGTACTGGCAGAGACTGAATGTCTACTTCTTTGTCTGTAGAACCATGTCCTCCTGAGTGTCTCTTATTTGGTAAAGGCTGGGTGACAGCTGCTGGAAATATATATTGCTTTCTTGATTAATAAAGAAAGATTGATACTGAAGTACAGATGTTCCTTCCACCATGCAGGTTCTCTTGGGTTGGGGTTTGTGAACATGGAAGCGGTCACACAAGCCTTAGGTTGTCTAAGTTCTGCCTGCCACCCGATCACTAGCCCTGTCTGTATTAGCACGCGCTTCAGTTTCTCTATTCTGTAATATGGGGCCATTGAAGAGATGAGATTTTGATATTATCCTCAAAACCACCAATTTCCATTGCAAGAATTTATTCTAAGGAAATAACTGTGACTGTGAGTAAAGATTTGGTCTTGAGGATGTTCATCGTTTATAACAACAAAAAATTAGAAAGTACATAAGTGTTCAAAAATGGCAAATAGATGAATAAATTATGGCACACATATACAATGGATACTATATAATCATTAAAATTGTGTTGCAGAAGAAAATGTAATGAAACGAAAAGGCGTTCATAATGTGTAAAGTGAGGACAGTTATAAAATAGGACATACAATATGATTATGCTTGAAAACATATATTTATACACATTGAAAGATTAGGATGCTCAACAAAACGTTTTTCTCTCGGTGGTGGATTCTAGACATTTTTCTCATTTATATTTTCTACATTTTAATCAAAGAACATGTTTTATTTTGTAATATGAAAATAAAGACGTTTTTTAAAAATCTTTTCAAAACAATGAGAGAGGTTGAGTGGGACCAAGAGCTCTGAATATGACGAGCTGATCTTTCCAGCTACTCCCTCTCTCTCTCTCTCTCTCTGAAATCAACGTAAGAGAAAGAACTATGGGCTCTTTTCCTTTTTGGTGATGACAAATGCAGGAAACTATTATCGTAGAGAAGACATAAAATGAATAAAGAGCAATAGTTCTAAACCCTTCACTGTCCCATTCTAGATGCTCATTAGGGTTGAGGATAAAATTGGATCTGGCTCACATTTAGTGAGCAAGTACTATACAGTCTAAGCACTTTACATACATTTATTTCATTTAATCCGCCTAACGACCCTGAGATGGAAGCAGCATGACCTGTGTTCTGTAAATGAGGAGGCTGCAACTCAGAGAGGTTAAACAACACATCTGCTACCATATGGCTAGTATACACAGCCAGGACTTGAAACCACTCTACTCCTGCTCTTTCCATTACAACCCTTAATTACATGGCTGCCTAGCTTTATTGGCATGTCTAATATAAGCATCTTCCGATGACTCGCCATTGATTTTATACAGTGGCCTCTTTTCTGGAGAAGTAGGCAGATGGACTTTTTTCTACACCTCAAGTGAAGTTAATGTTAACAGAACTTTCTCAGCAGGAGCTCCATTGGGGCACAGACTCTCCTGCGGCTCTGTCTCCCTCCCTTGTCTTTATCAAGCAAGTCTTCACTTATTTGATAAATTGGGAATGGGCTCCAAAGACTGTGGATTTAGAAGGAGAAACCCAAACAGCTGCTTCCAAGCTTTCCCCTTTAGAGAAGGTAATCTAATGTCTTGTGCTGATTCTGGGCCTCTCTTTACCATCTGATGGATGTCTTCCAATGATGGAACACCATCTCCTTTCACTTTTTTTATCCTCCCAGACCCTAGAAGAGACAGTAGCCCTATTCTGGGTCCCTCGGCCTCATTAGGATACCGCTTCTCAGAGGTAGCCTTGTGCAGGTGAAAGGACACGAGATATAGAATCAGACAAGCCTGGATCGGAATTTTTACTTTATGCCATACCACTCACTGCCTGACCTCAGGGCAGTGACTTAATTGCTCTGAGCCTTAGCTTGCTCATCTGTAAAAGTGAGAATGATAGAACACACTTAGCTATAAGGATCAGACAAGGTTTTACATATGTGAAAGCGTTCAGAAGAGTAACAGGCACTCAAATTTCTTTTTCAATCCTGTCAAAATTTTTATGTCCTTTTAATCTTTCAACCTTGTCTCATTTCACAGAGAAGAAAGCCTTTGTTTACTTCAAACTGAACCCAAATGTCTTTCCTCTCTATCTAGGGTTCTCTTTCTCCAAATCATATTGTCACTTAAGTCAACAGCCACTGAAGTTTCAGAAAGTAAATAGCATGTAAGTTTTGTATATGCATACAAAAATGTCAGAAACATATTTTCTAGGAGAGGATCAAAAAGTCCTTTGGTTGTAAGTCCTATGGATCCCACCACCTGCAGTCTAAGACCCAGAAACAGAAAAAGAGAAGAAAACGTTACCAACCTTAGTGCAGTTACTGCCAAAAGTCCAGTCAGGGGGAGAAGAATTGTCCAAGGGGGAAGGGGAAGGTGCTGGCTATTTAAAGTATGGTTCCAACTCCTCTGTGACACTTGTAACTCTAAACTTGGCCCAGCCCACATTCCCCCCTCCTGCCTCCGCCTCCCCTGCTCTCCTCTCCCTCCCTACCAGACGACTCACACATGAGTGATTTCACAGCCCCAGGAGCAAGTGCACACCCTGGCAGGTCGGGCCAGTTGCTTGTGAGCTTATCGGCGGCATGCTTTCCATCCTGTAGCTCACAAGCTCTTCTCTCTTGGTGATCTCCGGGTCTTTCCAGAGGGATCCAACCTTCCGCCCCTTTCTCCAACTCACGTGCTCCCATAAATCCATCAAGAGTAGGTTCCTTTGGTCGGATGCTGTGTAGATTAATTTAAAAGTATATTTATCTTACCTTTTTACAGTTTATCATTTGGTATGAAATAAAGATTTGTAGATTTTAGAAATTTCCTGAGCATGTACCCGTGCGTGCGTGCGTGCACGCGCGCGCGCGCGCGCGCGCACACACACACACACACACACACACACACACACACACACTGAAAAAAATATTTTTTAAATGGCTCATAGTAGTTACATTTGGAGAGTAGGGTTGAGCTTAGATGAAGTAAAGAGATATTGTTCACTTCTGCTTTTTAAGCTTCAGTACTGTTTAGATTTTAAGTAATGTGCTGGAACTGAATTTTAAATACATTTTAAAACCAATAAAGAAAAGAAAGTGTCAGTGTTTAAAACAAAGCATAGCCCTAAGCCTGTCATAAGTGAGGAGCTGGCTTCAAAGAGGAGGCGGAGATAGTCGCGGGGGTTTTGTTTTTGCGCGGGAAGAGCCCAAGGAGGCAGCTGTGGTGAGCAGAGAATCATTCATTCACCTGGAGTCAGGCTGGAGGACCAAGAGAAGGGTTCCGGCCACTGGCCACAGCACAGTACTGTGGAAAGCTGCTCAGGCTTTGAAGTCAGATGGGCCAGAGGCTGAGTCTTGCTTTTGTCACTTTCCAGTTTGTGGCCTTGAGCAAGGTGTTCAACTTCTGAAAGTCTTGTTTTCTCATCTATAAAAAGAGGAGAATATTTCTTGCAAGGTTGTGTGAGGTTTCAGGAGATGATACATACTATATGTAAAGGGCCTAATACATAGCAAACCCTCAAAAGGGAGCTAGTATTTATCTTAAAGGAATTATTCACAGTGAGCAGGGAAGTTTTCTTTAAGGAGATGGGATTGAGAGACCCCAAAGCAAGACTGGGATTTGACCAGACAGTAAGAATGTCAAGAAGTGGGAGTGAGAGCGAGGGTAGATGACTGAATGGGACAATAAAAATGAGTGTGAAAGGACCAGGAGGAGTGGAAAGGAAGGTAAAGCAGAGTCTGAGGTAGCTTCTATTTCTCTCATCCCTCATCCACCTCTAGAGCAAGGAAGCAGGGCACGAGGGAAGCTCTTCATGACAATATCTCGGGAGCCTGGTGGAAATTATTATTCTTTTATTTCAGCTGTCCCTTTTCCTCTCCCCTCTAACCATCCAGCCATCTGATTTAACTATGTAAGGCAATAGAACAAAAGAGTCATCTGAGAGAGGCTGCGAATTCATTCAAAGAAGTCCATCTTTATAGGCAATACTATTAGACTTTCATTTTCACTTATTGTTGAGTGGTACTTACTGATGACCTATTAATTGAGCTACTGAGCATTGGAAACTCTGGCACTTGTAATCTAAAATTACCAGAAAACTGGAGTTTACTGAGGACTCCCAATTCAGTATTCTAAGAAGTTGAGATACCAGACAGCCTTTGGCAATGTTGTGTGGTCCCTCTTATGTCCTCATACATGCTAACAGTTGGAATCCCCAGTTTCCAGGAAAGACTCAGTGATCATTAGGCATGATTAGGGTCAGCCTGAGTTTGATTTTGAGTTGCTGCTCTTGTATGAAGGAATGTTTAGATTTATCTGTTGATCTTATTGTTTTTATATAACTGCTGCCAAATTACCATTTTGACTGTTATTTTGTTTCTCTCCAATTCCTTTTTTACCTGCAGTTTCTTTTTCTCTATAATATGGGAATGGATGTGGTAGGTCTAGATTGACCAAACTTTTAAGAAGTTTGGGAACCGCTGGTAGATGAGTGTTAGTGACAGTTCACCCCAACTTCCTGTCTGAGGTTTAGCACAGTCAGGCAGGATAGCCTTATATCTACCTCATGTCACCATCATCCTTTGGTCTCCTGGGTGCAGGGTCAGAAAACCTGGAAGAAGGTCACACTAGAATCAGTATTCAAGAGTTTTGATTCACAAGGCCATGTAAGTTTTAAGACTCAAGTGACGTTGTTGTTAGTGAAGATAACTATGCTCCCCAAACGTATGCATGAAACAAAGTGAACCGTAGAAAAAGCAGGCGATGAGGTCTTGGTTCCTATCAGATTAACTGTGGGAATATTTAAATATGAATATACCAAGAAGTAGTCTCTCAGCAAGTTTTTGTCTCCACTAGAAATGGAATAAAATCAAATAAATTTTAGAAGCAGCATGATTCATTTCGAAAAACATCTCTGAGCAACATCAGTTTCAACACTGGAATGAGTTGGCGAAGGAAGTGGTGGGTTCCTCTCCTTTGGAGTTCTCTACATTAATAGGCATAATTCTGTTTAACCACAGGGGTGAGAAGCCTGATGACCTTTTTGATCTCTCAAATATCGCACTGAAAGGAAAGATAGGAGCAAGTGGAATAATAAACTAAACAATAAATTATGGTTTCTAAAACTGGAACCATTTGAGTAATAAAATAAATAATGATAGTACTGGATTGTTACCCAAAGAAAATATACTTTCATGAGGTTATGCTGATATAAATAAATGATCAATTAAATAAGTGAGGGAGAAAGAACAGCTCATCTGTAGAGTAGAATTCTAATTAATAAATATAGAAGGGAAGAGAGAAATAGATCATCACTGTTAGACAAACACCACTGTAATAATTGTTGTAGACAAGATTCAATTAATACTAAAATTAGTGGGTGAAAGTTTGAGGAGGAACAGAATTTACATTGTCTAAAAGTATCTCCCCCAAGATACTACACAGAGGAAGGTTTCTCTCTTCACACTAGAGAAACCAGGCAGAAACCACCTTACCAAGTCACCAAGGTAAGCATCATCAATAATAAGAAATCTCAATATCTTTTTCACGAACTTCATGAGATGATGTACTAAGGAGGACGCAAACATTTCTGAGTTTTTCTTGCAAAAAAAAAAAATACAGTATGGTCATGAGAAGACAAAAGATAAACCCAAAATGAGGGACAAGGAGGCTAAGGAATATTTCTAGGCTACAAAAAACTAAGGGAAAATAAAAACAAAATGAACATGGGATCCTGGATAGGATCTCAGATAGGATGCTAGAACGGAAAAAAATGGATATTAATGTAAAAACTGGTAAAACCTGAATAAGATCTTTAGTTTAATACTTCTCTGCCTATGTTAATTTCTTGGTTCTGACAATTGCACTATAGTTATGTAAGATGTTAACATTAGGGGAAGCTGGGTGAAGAATATGTGGAAACTACTATTTTTGCAATGTTGCTGTAAGTCTAAAATTAATTTTAAATAAAAAGGGTTTAAAAAAACAGATTATGGTTTTCTCCTGCAACTGTGCAAATCTTCATTTCTTTAAAATGACATTTTCTTTTCTCTTGCTCCTTGATTCAAACTGGCCTTGGGCTCAATTGCTTCTTTTCTTTTCTTATCCTTCTGCATACTGTTTGATCACTCCCTTAATCATTAAGCCCTTAGGTCAGCATCAAACAATCTTAGGAACAAAGCTTAAGGTCTTTTAACCACAGAAATAGAATTTAGGATAAAGTAAAGACGACACCTTGCAGCTCCACACCTGTGAAGGGAGAACGACCCTACAAGCATCCCCTTGAAACCAGACAGAACAACGCCATGACTGACATCAAGACCTGATGCAATGATCCACTGACTCCTTCCCCAGCCCCTGCCAACCAGGTATGGTTGACTTGGTGCTAGCCAACTCCCTTAGCTACTAACAAGTTTTCTCTTATATAACATATCCCCTAGAGGCCATGAGGGAGCCAGGTCTTTGAACACTGGGTCACCTGTGTCTCCAGGCTTGGCACCATTTTCTTAAATAAACTTCTACTCTCTTTGCTGCAAAATCCTGTCCATGTCTTTTTTTGGCTTTGATGCGTGCAGGTAAAATGAACCCCTTGAGTTCGGTAACAGTTTTTGGTGTCTACGAAGGAACGATTTTGCCTGTGGATTTGCTGACTCCCCAGCCCAGGGCTTTCCACCAGGCCCCCACCTAGCAGCTGCCCAGACAAGGTTGTCTCAAAGGCGGAAGCTGGATGGCAGTCTGGGATCCAGTGCTACCGACCTATGGTGCTTTTGTTTGCTGCCTAAGAAACGAGGAATCGAAAATTCTGGATCTGGAATTTGTCTGGTTTTGGAAATTGAAGACGTCCTCTAGTAAAGTTTCACAGGTGATGACCCCAGGAAAACAATCCTCTCTTGGACTCGGGGAACAAAAGAGGGAGGTTATTCCTGAGAAATCTTAACAAGTTTGATCTCAAAAGAGAGAGACAGTTTTATGTTTCTTTTGCTAGTTTGTTTAAAACTATTTGTTATTCGCTGAGTCTGTGTGTTGTCTCACAGGAAGAGTGGGAGGTCAACTCAACTGACCTTGGAGGAGTGGGCATTGGAAGATCGACCTGGCCTAACTCAAGGTAGCTGTTCTTCTTATCTCAACCATACTGAGTAGACCTCACCTTCGCCCCTTTTGAGGGTCCAAGGCATAGCAGAAAGTCTGGGCCACCCAACCCCTCCTGTTGTTTGTTGTGTATGACTTGGTGCTGGCCAAACTTTAAAAGGATACAAGGTTTACTAATAGATCTTGTAACTATTTGTTCTCTTTATAAAAACCATCTAATCCTAGGACTTATTTAAAATTGCTCAAGCTAGAAGTGAAGACTTACTTTGTTACAGGCCTTAATAATATGGAGAATTCCACCTGCATACACCAATGTAGCCCTCTGAGCTGAATCTTGCAGAACCAGAGATACAGGGGAACACTTGCCAGAGAATGGATCTCTAAATTACACTATTATCTTACAGCTAAAACTATTTTGTAAAAGAGAAGAAAAATAGGATGAGATCCCCTATGTCCAGGCATTCGTGTTACTATATGAGTAGACCTCTTCAGAGGAATGTGTAACTGTGAGTGAGATACGTTATTTGTCAATGTTACTTGTTTTAAATTGACCTTTAGAAACTGAATTTCTCAGTGAACATAGCAAACTCTTTTGCGAGAGCCTTCTGACCCTATAGAAAAGAGGCACTGCTCTCTCTCTGGCCCCTTGAGCCAGACTAAGGACTTAATACACTCCTCCTGGGCTTCCTTTGACATGGTAAAACCAGCCAGCTGCATCTGGGGCTTTGTCAAATAAAGAAATAACAATTACTTTTTTTTATGCATATATTATTACTAAAATGAATTTTCAGGAGATTATAATATTCAGGAGTCTGCAATGTCCTGACATAATATTTACTTGTAATTCTAGTTGGTTTCTTAAAATGTTATGTTGCAGAGAAAAACAAATTTCTTTGTCAATTGTATTGTAATTAGATCTTTTCTCTTTATAACAGAACATAATTGGAAACTGGTTTTGTTTTGTTTTGTACTTGTAAATTAGACTGGATTCTAAATTCTTCTAGTTTCCTTCAGTATCTGCCTATGACTAAGAATCATTGAAAACTGAAACTGCCTTTTTCCAAAGCCATGCAAGCTAAAGTACAACTTGATATAAAATTTAGAAAACTGCCACAATAGCTCATGTTTGAAAAAATTTCAGTGACGGATGCTATGTAAGCCATGCCGAAAGTTTACCTTAGCACCTGATAACATCATCAAGGACATTTCAAACTACAAAAGATGTTTCCAGCCTTAGATCTAGAAATCTTGACTGACAGCTTTACAAATTTAGAAGCTGGTTTATAATTTGCTATAATTATTAACCTTCACTTTTCATTTTTTCTCATAGAAATATCTCTTATTAAATACCTGATATTCTGGCATTTAACCTATACTGTCAACCATTTGGCCCATTATACTGCTCAGGTTCTAAGATTCCAACAGACCGCTTTGGAGTCATCAGCACATGGGTTCTAGAAAATAGGATTGCTTTAAATTACTTGATGGCAAAACAAGTCCATGCAGTAGCTAACACAACATGCTATACCTTCATTGACACCGCTAAGTAAGTTGAGACTCAAGATAAATAGAATCATGCAGAAGGCTGCTTAGCTACGAATTGTGAGAAAGACCCATTAGACAACCTTTTCCTAGCTATCCATAAAAATGGGAGGTCTCTTTCATGGGTTATTATAGGGATACATTATGCTGACAATTTTTTTTAAATTATGTTTTCTGTTAGAGACTGTATGTTTTTGACTAAATATCTCATCTTCAGGACTGAAGGCAGGGCTCCCAGAAAAAAAAAAATTATGGTAATACAGAATATTCATGTAAACCAGGAACTAAATAACATTTTCAGATGAATGCAAGATAGTTTCTTTCTTTTAATCCTCAAACTCTACCTTTTCAGAAGAAAGCAGCCAAAGTAGTCATCGCCCCTTCTCCCTCAAGACTGAGGAATGACCAAAAGAAAGGGGGGAATTGTAACCATGCAAATTTTCACTTCTTTAAAGTGACTTTTTCTCTTCCCTTTCTCCTTGATTCAAATTGGCCTTGGGCTCCTTTGCTTCTTTTCTTTCCTTTCCTTATCCTTCTGCATACTGCACAACGACTCTCTTAATCATTAAGCCCTTAGGTCAGCATCAAACAGTCTTAGGAATAAAGCCTCAGGAACAAGGTCTGTTGACCGCAGAAAGAGAGTTTCGGTAGAACTAGATAACATCTTGCAGCTCCACAACTATGAAAGTGGAAGGACCCTACCAGCATCCCCATGAAACCAGACAGAACGACTCCATGACTGACATCAGGACCTGATGCAATGATCCACTGCCCAGCCCCGACCAATCAGGAAAGCCTAGGATACCAACTCCCTTAACTACTTAATGAGTTTTCTCTTACATAACTTATCCCCGAGAGGCCATGAGGGAGCCAGGTCTTTGAGCACTAGCTCACCTGTATGTATATCCAGGCTTGGCGCAATTTCCTTAAATAAACTTCTACTTTATTTGTTGCAAACTCCTATCTGTTTTTTTTTTTCTAGCTTTGACATGTGCAGGCGAAATAAACTCTTTGAGTTCAGTCACACTCCATGACTATTGCAGCCCAAGCACTTGGCCTTACTGTGAAAAGTGCTGAGATATTACACTCAGGAACCATAGATGTTACTGAAAACTAAAGATTTCTCTTATATTGTGTCTTATCCCAGATAGGGTAATTAGCTTAAATTCTATAAGCCCAAGGTGTTAAAGAAATAAAACTTATGACAAAGAATATTAATAACATTGATCATCACTCTTACTAATTTTTATTAAGCTCTTCAATGTGCCAGGCACTGTGCTAAATGCTATACATGCACCATCTCATTTCAACCTCAGAACAAGTTTATAAAACAGATAGTGACCTCTTAACGATGAGAAAACACAGCTTCAGGAGAATTAAATGACTTGCCTAAGATCACATAACCAGAAAACAGTAGGGTCAGAATTTGAACTCAGGCTTATAGAATTCTAAAGCCCACTATTCATAACTACACTTCAACTCCAGGGGCATGGCAGGGGGTTGTGGGGGCACAAGAAAAATGTTAACAAGACCAGTTCTAGCACTGTCTTTATTTGGGCTATTAATGGCCCATGAGATTAAACATAACCTTCTTAGAAAAGAAGTGAATAATGAAATGACAAGAAAAATATTGCTTTCACTGAAAGTCTCTTTAGACCTGAAGAATATTTTAAAAATCTAATGAGGAGGCTCTTTTCTCTCAGGATATGTTACACAATTCCCTTCCCCCCGCCATCCCAATCTGTCCCCCACTACTCTGTCCTCCCTGTGAATGGAGGAAAATTATGCCTTTTCTCTTTAACTCCAGAAAGTCTACTATAGCTCTTTTCCAATTGTATCTAGTTTCTTCTGATTTCTGGTTCTCTGATTTCTTGTCTGATTCTCAGAGTACAGACAGGAGAGTTTGAAATATTTAATGTAACTAGTGTCAGCAGGAAGCTCTTGGCTGATTCACAGTTAATGATCAGGGGCCCTGAGTGAATGGAGAAAATTCTCCACACAGCTGGAGCACCCTGACCCTATAGCCCAGAGCTATGGTGAGGGATTAAGGCAGGTGCCATCATCTAAATAGAGCAATTTCAATCTTTGGACAAAAACAAAAAAGAACTTTCTGAAGGACTAATGGGCAGCTAAAGTTGAAAACCTCTGTAGCCTAAATGCTCTTACTGCTGTTATCTTATTTCTCTTTCTATCCTCAGGGAAGAACTACTACAGCTGGTCTTGTATTTGAAATTCTTTTGAAAGCCACCTTCAGCCTTTCTCTCTCCAAGATAAATAATCACAAATCCTTTCATCTTTCTAAAGAGTTCTTATTTATTCCCCCACCCACAGTGTTTATTACTCCTCTTTGGATGCTCTCCAGGTTCTTAACATCCCGTGTCAAGCAGAGAGTCCAGAACCTCAGGATTCCTCTTTCAACAAGCTAGTGTTGTGTTTGCTTCAATAATAGCTCTGCATTGCTGACAATTCGTGGTTTCCACCAATCAAGAAATTCAGCAATTGGGGGACTATATACTCACTAGTCGACTAAGAGGTAGAAGTCTAAAGAATGACTATTGGAATAGAGTGGTCTACTTGATGACCAATGGGGCAGGAGGCAAGTACCAATCTCAATATGATGGGGAAAAAATGGATATAGCCTGGGCGGCAGAACGCTAAAATCTAGTCCTGGATATGGCCCTAATCAGACACATAAACCTTGGTCAATCTCTTGCACCTTTCCAGGCCTCAGCGTTTCACGGGTAAAATAAAAGACTAACACTGGATCATTTCTAGGTTTCACTTCAGCTCTGAATCTTCTACAGCAGACTTCAGGCTGTAATAGGGAAAAAAGAAGTCAGTCTGATCATTCTCCTATTTAATCTGCCCATAATTCTTTCTCCCAGCAGCTGTAGTCATTCCAAAAATTATTGCTTTTCCAGTTTTTATAGTCAATGATTATAATCCAGACCTAGCACTACACAAATGGAAACTTCTTTAAGACAATACAACGTCATCTCCTGAATAGTGTAAAAACACCTCGGAGTATTCAGTCCACATAGCGAATACTTGAAACATTTCAATTAATTAAAGATATTTTTCTCAATCTCCAAGAATTGGAACTTGTTAAAAAATACAACTGAATAAGTTTGAAACTCTAATTGGCTTTATTGAACAATTCATGAATCAGACTGCATCCCATCCAGCAAGTAGAAAGGAGTTTCTGAGAGCTGTACAAAATGGAAGGCTTTTAAAGGCAAAAAGGGGTAGAGGACAAAAAAAGTTTCCAACAAAGAGTAGATTGTTTCAGGCAGGGTCACCTTCCTTTAGGACAAGGGCAGGGGTCTTTGTGAAGATTACCTCACTAGTGCTGATTAAGTAATTTCAGATTGACTGGTTAAAAGTCAGTCACATTCCTGGGAAAGGCCACTGCAATTAGGTTAGGTGTTAAGTCTCGGTTTGCTGACGGGGCTTAGCACAAGTGACTCCATTTTGGAGCTGTCATCTCTTTTTTAACAAGCTCTAAATAATAATGACCAGAATATCTTTATCTTTTCATCAACAACCATGCCTACCAAAATTTAACACAATGTAAAGACATCAATATTAGCAGTTATGGCAGTGGGCTAGGCACTTTAACATATATTCCTTTATTTAGTCTTCAATGACAATCTGGAAAGAGTGATATTATCCCTATGTTATAGTTAAGAAACTAAGGCTTCAGAGAGAAGTGAATCATCCAAAATTCCAAAGGTACTAAGTAACACAATATGGATTTGAATTCAGTCTCCTCTAGATCCTTCTTCACCCAGCAGAGATGGGAGAAGATATAGGGCATAAAGTTAATAAAGGTTAAGCTTCAGGGTCCCTCATTTGCACGGGTGCCTTCCAATCCCCTGTGCCTAGTTTATTCAATTCTTAATTTTGCACTATTTTTCATAGAGAAGGCCCTCACTAGTGTCTAAACTTCAGGTCCTACAAAACCTAGATCCATTCCACTTCTGAACACAGCTTCCCAAATTAACAAAGACTGTCTTATTTAGTAATTTCAGTCTGAGGGCATTTTTAAAACCTGAATGCAAGAGGAATACTTGCTGGCTTTCTACTCTGGACACCTATG
The DNA here is from genome assembly GCA_004027375.1 of Macroglossus sobrinus. NCBI lineage: Eukaryota > Metazoa > Chordata > Mammalia > Chiroptera > Pteropodidae > Macroglossus > Macroglossus sobrinus. Next base: position 472,302 of record PVKZ01000554.1, read on the forward strand.
CTGCTGCTTTAAAGAAATAATAGAGTATGGTTTTATTTTGTGCCATGTGAACATAACTCACTATTCATTCTTTTCTCACTTTTACTTTGTACCCCTGGTATTCTTCTCCCATGACCCACAGTGGATTTCCTCTCTCGCTGGTGGCAGGCCTGCTAGAGTGAGTTTCACCCCATAGCATGCCCCTCCATTCTGGTTTTCATTAGGTGTTCTGCACCTAATCTATGTGGTAACAAATCTATTCTACCCCTCTTGCTGCCTCTTTCATGATCTGCTCTTTGGACCACAATCTACAACCCTTTGATATTGGGACTCAGCTTTTTGTTTGTTTGTTTCTATTTTAAAATAATTTTTTAAATTTTCAATTACAGTTGATTTATACAACATTTATATAACTTAGAAAATGATCACTCTGATAAATCTAGTATTAATCTTACATCGTACATAGTTATTACAATATTACTGATTATATTCCTTATGCTATACTTTACATCCCCATGACTATTTTGTAATTGCCAACTTTTACTTATTAATCCCTTCCCCTTTTGCACCATCCCCCCAATCCCCTCCCATCTAATAACTATCAAAATGTTCTCTGTATCTATGAGTTTGTTTCTGTTTTGTATGTTTATTTTGTTCTTTAGATTCCACATGTAAGTGAAATCATATGGCATTTGTCTTTCTCTGTCTTACTTTACTCAGCATGATATCCTCTAGGTTGTTGCAGGTGGTGAGATTTCATTCTTTTTTATGATTAATATTCCATTGAATATAGTACGACCTCTTCTTTATCCATTCATCTATTGATGGCCACCCAGGTTGCATCCATATTTTGGCTATTGTAAATAATACTCTAGTAAATATATGGATTCATATATCCTTTCAAAGCAGTGTTTTGGGTGTTGTTGTTTTTTTTTTTTTTGATAAATACCCAAAAGTAGAATTACTCAGTTCTTCTTTGTCTATTGTTATAGCCTTTGTTTTAAAGTCTATTTGGTCTGGTATAAATATTGCTACCCCAGCTTTTTGTTTATTTGTTTCCTTTTATATGAACTATCTTCTTTCATCCCTTTACTTTCAGTCTGTGTGTGTGTGTGTGTGTGTGTGTGTGTGTGTGTTTCAATCTGAAGTGAGTTTCTTATAGATAGCATATGTAAGGATCTTGTTTTCTTATCAATTCAGCCAACCCATCTTGATTGAAGCACTTAATCCATTTACATTTAAAGTAATTGTTGATAGATGTATAGTTATTACTACTTTATTATTCATATATTTTTTTCTTCTTAAAGAAGTCCTTTTAACATTTCTTGTAATACTGGTGATGAAGTCCTTTGGCTTTTTCTTGTCTGGGAAGCTTGTTATCTCTCCTTCAATTCTAAATGATAGCTTTACTGACTACAGTAGTCTAGATTGTAGGTCCTTGCTTTTCATCACTTTGAATATTTTATGCCAATCCCTTCTGGCCTGCAAAGTTTCTGTTGAGAAATTGGCTGACAGTCTTATGGGAGCTCCCTGTTGGTAACTAATTGCTTTTCTCTTGATGCTTTTAAGATTCTCTCTTTGTCTTTCGCCTTTGGCATTTTAATTATAATGTGTCTTGGTGTGGGCCTCTTTGGATTCATTTTGTTTGGGACTCTCCGCATTTCCTGGGTTGGTATATCTATTTTCTTCACCAAGTTAGGACAATTTTTTGTCATTATTTGTTAAGATAGATTTTCAATTCCTCTCTCTCTCTCTCATCTTCTGGTGCCCCTATGATGTGAATGTTGTTATGTTTGATTTTGTCCCAGAGACCCTTTAAACTATAATCATTTATTTTTATTCTGTGTTCTTATTGCTGTTCTGATTGGGTGTTTTCTGCTACCTTATCTTCTAAATCACTTATTTGACCCTCTGCTTCATCTAATCTACTGTCAATTCTCTCTAATGTGTTCTTCATTTCAGTTATTGTATTCTTCATTTCTGACTGGCTTTTTGTATGCATTTTTATGTTTTATATCTCTTTGTTAAAGTTCTCACTGAGTTTATCTACTCTTTCCCTAAGTTTATTGAACATCCTTATAACCAGTGTTTTGAACTCTGCATCTGATAGATTACTTGTCTCTATTTTGTTTAGTTATTTTTCTGGAGCTTTGTTCTGTTCTTTCATGTGAGATATGTTTCTTTGTCTTCTCATTTTGGCTGCCTTTCTGTGTTTGTTTCTATGTATTAGGTAGAGCTCCTAAGTCTCCTGGTCTTAGTAGAGTAGCTTTAGTAGTAGGTGTCCTGTGGAGCTCAGTGGCGCAGTCTTCCCTGGTCACCTCAGCCAGGCGCTCAAGGTGTGTCCTTTATGTGGGTTGTATTTGCCCTCGTGTTGTAGTTGAGCCTTGGTTGCTGTATGCACATCAGTGAGAGGGATTGATCCTCAGGGATTGGTTGTGAGGGGCCCACTCTATGGAGCAGGATTCACTTTAGCAGGGATCTTGTGCTTGACTAGTCTGTGCTTTGGTGTTTCATCCTCAGATACAACCCCAGGTGGTGCTCTAGCTCCATCTAATGCCGCCACCAGGTGTGCTGGCTCTGGGCCCTTCTGGCAAGAGTCACCAAGCAATTTTCAGATGACTGCCACCCACATTGGACTTATAGGTGCCTCGAGAGGCCAATCTGCAAACCAAGTTCAGCTGCTGCTAGTGTCGGGCTTAGTGCTACTCAGCAAAAGGTATGGGGCATGCCAAGGCAAGATGCTACTTGTTTGGGTTTTGTAAACCTTGAGAGATTTTAGGAAAGTCCACAGCATGAGCCAAGACAAGCCATTTGTATGAAAAAGCCACTGGAAACAGCTTAGATGGGCTGCAAGTTAGGTGAGGTGGAGTCTCAGGAGGGAATCACCAGGGTATGGCAAACAGTGTTAGCCAGATTGATGGAGACTCAGATATGGTACCTGATGGCATGCAGGCTGGGATGGGGGAGGGCTCAACAAAGGAACAATGCTCTCTACCAGTACTTTCTGGCTGGGCAAAAGCTGCCCCTGGCCCTGAAGCCAAACAATTCGGTTCCTCCCTGTATGTCCCTGTCACCTTTCAAGCTGCTGCCCCAGTGCTGGAGCTCAGAGCAAGAGTCCATCAGTGAGTAAGTTCACATGCAGGCTCCTTAAGAGAAATGTCTGTTCCAGCTGCCTTTCTTGTCTCACTCAGCCACAATTCTGCTGGTTTTCATAGCTAGAATTTGTAGGGACTTCTTTTCCTAGCACTGGAACCCTGGGCTGGGACCCCTTACTTCTCTGGGGGCATCTCTGCACCCAAGATATCTCTCCCAATATTTAACCACCACACACAGGTGTGGGACCAGCTCATTTTTTGTCTTTGCTCCTCCTACCAATCTCGAGGTGGCCTCTTGTGATGTCCCAAGTTGTAGAACTTCTGTTCAGCTAGACTTCAGGCAACTCCTCATGATGGCTGTTCTAAAGTTTAGTTGTAATTTTGATGTGGTTTTGAGAGGAGGCAAGCACAGCATTTACCTACCCTGTCATCTTGACCAGATCTCTCTCAGCTGCTTTTTGTATTGTGGGGGTCCAGAACAAGCCACCTCAAGTTGTTCCTTAGTGGTATGTGAATTACTTTGAGCTAAAGGTAATTTTAGCTTCAGGCTCAAGAGAAACTTCTTCTCCTCCCCTACCCTTAACTACCTAGAAGAATTTGAATTAAATGCCTTGCCCAGAAGAGATAACTTCATTTGATCTACAGAGCAGGAGTAACTTTTATTCACTAAAGGTCCACTGTTATAATCCTGCAATGACCTTCTGAAGCCCCTAAGGTGCCTACCTTATCGCAGCTCAGATGTATTATATACCTCAACTCCCTTTTCTACCTTTGAAACTCTCATGTTTATGGGGTCTCTGACTCTCTTGTGTATATGGCGTTTCCAGGTGCACAATATTAAATTCTATTTTCTCTTGTCAATCTGCCTCCTGTTGATATGATTATTCAGATAGCCAAAAAGAACTAGAGGATTCAGGAAGGGGGTTCCTCACACTTTTGGCGCTGTGAGCAGGATCTTCACTGACTGGTAAAATTCTTCACTAGTTAACCGAGAAACTGCTTTTGTTGGCTGGGAAAACTGTTTCCTCCTGACAACTGCTGCAGACAAAGGGATCCTGGAACATTTAAGGCAGCATAAAAAAGGTAGGACTTTTTATCATTGACAGTCTCTCTAGGATCTCTGTCTGCAGAGGTTCAGTGGAGTATGAGTGATGAGACTCTTTGTTTTCCCTTTCTAAATTTAGATTGGCAGGAGAAAATATTTGTGGAACTAGTTCTTTGGATTTTAGTGACTCTTGTAAATTTGATAGCATACTCTTGGTTGTATTGATCCACTTCCTCCTAGAAAGAATCTCTGTTCTTTGTGTCTCTTTGTCTGAGACTATTTTGAGGAGTGAAACTCTTTGGGATCAAAGGACCTTCACCATCTGTGCCCTCTTGCTAAGCTTGGAAATTTACCCCTGGGTCTTTCCATAAAATGGCTTATTGGGTTGAGTCGCTATTGGAATAAATATACTAAGGAAGACACTACTCACCAGTGACCAGACCATAAATCTTTTGAATTGAAAAAACTTCATTTGAAAAATTTTAAAGAAAATTCTCATTTCAAGTAACTGCCTTATTGGTATATATGGGAGGATCAAATGGAATGGAAAACACACACACACACACACACACACACACACACACACACACACACACACACACACACGTATAGTGGCTAGCCTTAAGAGATCTCTTGATAAAATGAAAAAAAAGAAGTCAGACTTAAAACAAAAACTAAAACCAAAATCTAATGTGACTCACCCTTCTCCTCCTTCCTATTCCCATTTATTCCCAAATCCCTGTCCCTGACCCTCTAGATCTTTTTGATCTCTGAGTGCCTGGTCTTAAAACCCAGCTCAATCAGCTCAGCCAGATCTTAAGATTTCAACTTCACCAGAGAATATCTAGTTGTCTATTTTAATGTCCCTTTCTCTAGAAGACCTACAGAGGGCCCTTATACTTGACCTCCAAGCTAAAGGCATAGGTCACTTGTATAAATGCTGAAAGTCAGGAAATAAACTTAGTAGGAGCTGCCAAAAAGAACAGGAAGGCTCACGTTTCTGTACCTTATGATTTCTCTTACTTCCCAGGTCTTTGCAAACAGGCCTTGTCTGCCTTGGACATTCATATGCAATGTTCCTTGCAAATATATCCTGGACCTCCACCACAAAGGATTTATATTCCCTTGACAGTGGCTGATCTTTTAAATTATAAAACCCTCTTACCGCCACTCTCAGTGGCTCCAACAAAATTTAGAGAGGAGTTAGAAAGATTAGTGGCCATTCATAATCCCACTCAGAGAGATCTTGACTGGCTAGTAATGGAGTATTCTTCAAGCTCATGATTATACTGTAGTTATGAGAACAGTAGCCCCCCTGAAGGAAACCCCAGTCACAGGAGAAATAGATGGCCAGACTCTCTCCCAGGCCCTACTATAAATGACCAAGAAATGGTTCTGCTGAGGGGCTGATATTCAAGGTTTATAATAACAATTCTAGAGGCCTTTCATCCTTAAGTTAATTGACAAAAGTTGAATTATGTACTCAGAAAGAGAACTTCCTAAAGTATTCATTGGATGTTTTATACAAATTTTCCAAAAACATGCAGCATTAAATCTGGAAGTACCAGAGTATAGAAACCTCTTAATATCTGCTCTACTGGGAAATTTTCTCCCTGACGTAAAAAAAAACAAATTCAAAATAGCGTGGTTGGCTGGTTGGGGCAACTGCTAACTGTGATAATGGAGCTTCCGCCCGATTCTTTCAAAATTGTTTACAGGAAAGCAGAAGGAAAATAAGGACTAAAGTCAACAATTATTGCTCTGCAACTTGGATCTTTACAGAAGCAAAAATATGACTCTGAAAATAAACCAAAGCCCACTCAGAGCTCTTTCTGTTTGTCTCCAGACAACTTCGAAAATGGCCTCAAAGCCACAAGAGGATCTCTCAGACATCCCTTCAGGCTTACTTTTATTTTGCGATGGCTCCTATAAACAAAATTTCCATGGAAACATAACTGGCTATGCCAGTTTCCTCACATGAAACACTTAGGCATATTCTTTGCCACTATAAAAATCAGTCCAAGCTGCTGAACTCAGCTCTTACTGGAGCTTGCACACTGGTTGAAGGGAAAACTGCCACTATTTTATTTACACAGACTCAAGATATGGCTTTGGAGTCTGTCATGCTGTTGGCACACTTTGGAAAGCCCATGGATTCTTAACTTCTGCAGGTACTCCTATTGCTAATGGGCATATAACTGCCACCCTATTACAAATCATTCACCTCCCCATTCACTGTTCAACCCATACTAAGGAAACTGATACTGTATCTTTAGGAAACAATGAGGCTGGCAGAGCTGCTAAAACAGACCCCCTTATTCTTCTCCCAATTTGTAAACCTGCTTTTATCCCTTACTGATGTTATTAACTGCAAAGCAAATGCCCCACAGTCTGAAAAAGACAAATGGATACAATAGGGCGCCAATTACCTGATGGATTATATGTTAGGCCAAATGAACTTCCTATAGCTCCTTTTAACTTTTTTGGCTTGCACTTATCTCCCACCAAATGAGACATATGTGCAGACTGGGAATAATTAAGGAACTAAAAGACAATTTGTTCTACCCTGGCATCCATGAAATTTCTGACCAAATTATTTCCCAGTGCACCGCTTGTAAATCCCACCAAATTCCTGGGAGAAATCAATGTACCTCAGGCAGTCCTCCTAGGCCCACACTGCCCTCTACAGCACTCCAGACAGATTTTGTAGACTTGTCTCCAGCTTTAGGCTATTCTCATTGTTTGGTAATTGTCTGCATGTTTAGTGGATGGACCCAATGCTATCCAACTATATTTGCTGATGCCACTACAGTGGTGAAGAAATTAATAATTGAGATATTTCTCAGTTTGATCTGCCTTTGTGGATTGAATCAGACCAAGGAACTAATTTTACAGCAGAGATAAACCACTTGCTTGCAGAAACTCTGGAGTACTCATTAAAATTTCATACCCCATACCATCCTCAATCATCAGGGCATGTGGAACGTAAAAATGTACATAAAGAACTCTAGGAAAAATCTGTCAAGAAACTGGACTTAAATAGCCAGAAGCTTTGCCCTTGGCCCATATAAAGATCTGAAATACTCCAAATAGGAGTCATGGATTAACCCCTTTTGAAATAGTTTTTGGACACCCAGTGCCTGTTGGCATCTCTAAATTCTTCCGCTCATGGATGCTTCAGGAAGTTAAGTGAACAGTTTGATACTATGACTAACTGAATACATGAACTAAATAGTATACTTGAATCATGTCATCAACCAGTAAAAGAGGTGTGGCCCCCACTGACTGACAAGCCTTGCCATACCTTTAGACTAGGAGACTGGGTATACATCAAGGTCTTCAGGAAAAAACACAGCTCTGTCACCTCAATGTGAAGGACCTATGAAGTACTGCTGACTACTTACACTGCCATCAAAATAAAACTCCTCCTGGATACATGCAAACCATGCCAAAATAGACCCAGATTATCATCCTCTCAAGACAACTGGGAGGCAGGTCACAAAGGGTGACTTTAAAGATTTTAAGGGCAAATTCACAGGCCCCAGGGGTAGAACGCGCCATGAAGTAGATAGCTTTTCCCAAGATCCTGGATCAAGAAACTACATCCACTTTATCTTACACCCTATTGACACATATCTTATGTATATGCACTAAAAAAACAACACATTTTTATTAATAATTATCTACATTTATTAACCAGAAAGCTTACTGGAGAGTAACTGCTTCTATCTACTCTGCTTCCTCACTCTCTAACGCTTCTACTATGAGCTCCCTTTCAACCTGTGTCTTGCTTTTACTAACTCTCTCTTTTTCAACAGGTCAGGCACAGACAAAACACCCCCTATGCCAGTTTACCAAACCTTGGTCATATTAACTAATCAATCTGATTATTGGTTATGTCAACGTCTAGATAGTGCAAAAGAGCTTGAAATAGTCTTCATTCCTGCAGAAGTGAACACCTGGTGCTGAGTACAGAAGATGGATGAGGATCAGGGCATGGTATCCACAGCAAGACTGTCATTCAGTCTCTTCTAGTGAGTCAGTTGGGCTCCAGAAAACCTCTATAGAAGCTCAAAGGCTGTCCATTGCTCACAGAAAATAAGCAGAAAATTTCCTCTTTGCCTTGAAAACAAACATGACACTAGGACTTTTTTGGGTAACATACCAGAACAATGCTGCAATCAAACTCTAATTCAGTGCCACAGGATGTCTAGGGCAAGGCTCAAGAATTTTCATTTCTAACCAATTCCTAGGTGCCTGATGATGCTGCTAATCCAGAGACCATGCTTTGAGAACTATTGTATAATCTGATATCAGAGATCCATAAAAGAGCATCTAAATCAGATTAGGAGGAGTATCCTGAAAGAATTCTCAGAAGAGCTTTGGGGATGAGCTGAATTTTCAAGAATGAGGAGGTAGTAAGGAAAAAGAATAAGTGATGGCATGACAGTCCAAACATAAACAATAAATTGAGAGGGACAATAAAAGATAGGGAGGAACAAAGGCATGAAACAGTATTCAAGTTATTTATTGAATGTTTACTAATACAGGGTATTGTTCCAGTTGCTAGGTAAAGAGACAAAGTAATTAAAGCACTGGCCCTCACAGTACTTCTAAATATATTACAGATTGTAAAGTCCCGTAAGGAGTGGAACAGACTGTTGTAAGAGAACAAGGGGTCCTCTGAAGTAATTGCATTTAAGCTGACATCTTAAGAATGAAAGAGCTAGAGTGTGGCCAGACAGCTCAGACTGAGCAGGGCTTCCCTTGCCAGTAGACTGAGTAGAATACACTTCTAGTCCCTTGCCTCTGTTCACCATGGCTTCTTCTGATATCCATGTGAAAGAACTGGAGAAGCATTCCTCAGGCCAGGCTTTTGAGCTAATTCTCAGCCCTTGATCAAAAGAATCTGTCCCAGAATTTGCTCTTTCCCTCCAAAGAAGAAGAATCTTTCCCTGGAGGATATTCAGAAGAAATTAGAAGCTGCAGAAGAAAGACACAAGTCCTGTGAAGTGGAGGTCTTGAAACAGCTTGCTGAAAAGCGAGAATATGAGAAAGAAGTGCTTTAGAAAGCAACAGAAGGAAACAGCAACTTTAATATAATGGCAGAAAAGAAACTGACCCACAGAACGGAAGCCAACAAAGAGATTGAGAGACACGAATGGCTGCCAAACTGAAGCGTTTGCGAGAGGACATGATATTGAAGTGAGGAAGAACAAAGAATCTAAAGATCTGGCTGATGAGCCCGAAGCTCACTCATTTGTTCTGAAAACTGATTTTCTCCCCCTCGCCTTCCTAAATATCTAAACTGCACTGGCCAGTGTCATTTTATTTTTGTCCTACTGACAAATACTCTAGAAGCCAATATTGGGCTGTAGGTAGATCCAGACTGTATGATGCTGTTTTAGGGGCAAAAGGGAAGAAGCTAAAAGTGTTTTGCTCTCTTTCTAAAGTGCTGAAGTCTTTCTAATGTAGCTATTTTTTCTTGTTGCATCTTTTCTACTTCAGTACATTTGGTTGTACTGGGTCAGTGGCTAGTACTGTACTGGCTGTGTGAAAACGTGTGTGTGAAAAGAGTACGTAGTAGCTTCTTTAAAAGTGTTAGATACTGAATATCTGTTCACTACCCACCCCCAGCTTTATTGAAATACAGTAGAAAATTAGTTGCTCACATTTACATTGTACAATTCAATGAGGTGTATATTCAATTATAGTTGGCATACAATAATATATTAGTTTCAGTTGTACAGCATAGCGATTAGAGATCTATATAACGCACAAAATGATCACCCCACTAAATCTAGTCTTTCTCTTCCTCCTTACATATTTATTGCAGCATTATTAACTATTTTCCTTATGCTACGCTTTATATCTCTATTTTTTAACTATCCATTTGTATTTCTTAACCCCTTTGCCCTTTTCCACAGTCCCCCCAACCCCCTCCCATTTTGTAGCCCTCAAGAAATTCTCTGTATCTATGAGTTTATTTTCGTTTTTGTTGTTGTTGTTCATTTTCTTTAGACTCCACATGTACGTGAAATCCTGTGATATGTGTCGTTCTTCATCTGACTTATTTCATTCAGCGCAATACTCTCAGGGTCCATCAAGGCAGTATCTTTGTCCATCCCTTTCCTTTTAGTCTGTGTGCGTCTTTAAACATGAAGTGAGTCTCTCATAGGCAGCATATGTAGGAGTCTTGTTTTCTTACCCATTCAGCCATTCTATCTTTTGGTTGGAGCACTTAATTCTTTTTCACTTGAGGTACTTGTTGATAGAAATGTAGTTATTACCATTCTTTATTCGTGTTTTTGATACATGTTTTTTCTTCTTAAAGAAGTCTCTCCAACATTTCCTGTGATATTAGCTTGCTGTTGATAAATTCTTTTAGCTTATTTTTGTCTGGGAAGCTCTTTATCTGTCCTTCAACTCTAAATGGTAGCTTTGCTGGATAAGTTATTCTTGGTTGTAGATTCTGGGTTTTTATCACATCAAATATTTTGTGCCAAGCCCTTCTGTCCTGCATAGTTTCTTTTGAGAAATCAGTTGCTATTCTTATAGGTGCTCCCTTGTAGGTAACAAAGTGCTTTTCTCTTGCTACTTTTAAGATTCTCTCTTTGGATTAAACTTTGGCATTTTAATTATGATGTGTCTTGCTGTGGGGCTCTGGTTTCCTGGGTTTTGGGACTCTCTGAGCTTCCTAGGGTTATATATCTATTTCCTTTACCGGGTGAGGGAAGTTTTCATCATTATTTCTTTAAATAGTTCTTCAACTTCTTTTGTTTTCCTTCCGGCACCCCTATGATATGTATCTCTTTACATTTAATTGTGTCCCATAGGCTCCTTAAATTATTGTTATATTCTTGGCTTTTTCTTGCTATTCTGAGAGAATGTTCTTGGCTTTCCCATCTTCTATATCAGTGGTTTGATCCTCTTCTTTATCCACTCTGTTTATTCCTGCTAATATACTCTTCATTCCAGATGATGTGTTTTTCATTTCTGACTGGTTCCGTTTTATACATTTCATTTCCATTTTTACATATTTTCTCTTTGTTAAAGTTTTTACTGAATTCATCTACACTTCCCCTAAGTTTACTGAGCATCTTTATAAGCAGGGTTTTGAACTTTGCATCTGTTAGATTGCTTGACTTCATTCTTCTTAGATCTCCATTCTGTTCTCTCATACGGTTTTTGCTTTTGTCTTTCCATTTTGGCTACCTTTCTGTGTCTGTTTCTGTGTACTAAGCAAAGCTCCTAAGTCTCCCAGTCTTATTAGAGTGGCTTTGTGTAGTAGGTGTCCAGTGGCACAGTCCTGAGGTTCAGTTGCAGACCAATTTTAGCCCCAGCCTGTGCCCCTCCAGGGCCACCTGTTAAGATTCAGCAAGCACTCCACAGATGTTGTCCTTATAGTTGTATCCAGAAGCCACACCAGAAACCAAGGCCAACCACCACCAGTGTGAGTCTAGGCGCTGCTCAGCAAGGGACACCTAAGAGAGGACACTCCTGGATGTGTTATCCAGTTTGATGACCTCTCAGCTATGGCGGTGCTGGGTACAAACACTGGGAGATAGGAAGGTTCGATAGAGAAACAATGGATACCACCAGCACTTTTGCCCAGGAGAGAGCCTTGCCTCCAGCCCTCACTCCGACAACTCAGTGTCCACCTGTGCAGCTGACCTGGCACTGGTGCTCAGAGCGAGCAGGTCCATTACCACAATGATCTGTTTGTGGACATGGCCCCCTTAAGAGGCATCTGCAGCTACCCACTGCCACTGCTATGACCTCTGTCCCACTCAGCCACTGGGGACTGGGCAGCCTTGCATCTATCACCCCCTCCTACCTTCTACCATTGCAGGTTGACTAATTATTTCTCTCCCTAGTTGTAGTGCTTCTGTTCATCTAGATCCAGGTGACTTTACTTGCTGTTTGCTCTGTGTTTCTGTCATAACATTGATTTGGTTGCAAAAGGGATGAACAAAGCTTTTATCATCTACACCATTTCCTCCCTACCCCTGTTTACTTTATCCCAATTCTGCCCAATCTTACCAAATTTTACTGTACTTGAATAGTTAATATAACTGCACAGTGCTGGAGGGTGGCGGTGGTGGTGAGGAATGAAAGAGCTAGGAGAATATCCTAGAGAACCTAGCATGTGTAAGGAAATGAAAAGTCTGAAGCACAGTTTGACTGAGGGTACGTGTGGAAGCAGATGAGTCTAGAAGACAAACAGAAGGCAGATTCCATAGGAAAATATAATAAACAGATTGGCTCTTTAAATAGTTCATTCTGGTAATAATTTGAAAGATAAACTAGAAATGGACCAGACTAAAGACTAGTAGAAATCCAGGTGAAATGTGAGGAGGGCTTCTTCAACTAACATAAAAATGGGGACAAAGAAGATAGATAAAAGATAAAAGAGATGAATCTAAAGAATTTTGTGACCATCTAATTGTATATGGGAAGTATGTGGTTGGAAAGAATATAGGATGATTCACAGAATTTTGGCTTGGGCAATAGCTATTCTTTTGGATAGGGAATAAAAACAGAGAAACTGGTTTGGGGGGTGGGTTTAGTTTCTGACACAATGAATTTGAAGTAATTAAAACAAATAAAAATGGAAATGCTTACCAGACAGTTAATTAAAGAGCAAAGAAAGCATGGGCAGGTGATAAAGATTTGGGAAACATCTGAAAAGTGGCAACTGGAAATGGACTAGAGCAAGGGTTTCCAATCACCAGGCCATGGACCAATAGCGGTCCGTGGCCTGTTAGGAACTGGGTCTCACAGCAGGAGGTGAGTAGCAGGTGAGCAAGCGAGTTTCATCTGTATTTGTAGCTGCTCTGCAGCGCTAGCTTCACCCCCTCAGATCATCAGGCATTAAACTCATAGGAGCGCATATCATATAGTGAACTGCACATGCGAGGGGTCGAGGTTGCATCTTCCTTAGGAGAATCTAATGCCTGGTGATCTGAGGTGGAGCTGAGGTGGTGATAGCACTGAGGAAGTGGCTGCAAATACAGATTAACATTAACACAGAGTTTTGACTGCACAGAGACCATAATAAATCAATTGTTTGCAGACTCATTTCAGAACCCTATCAGTAAGTGACAAAAGACAATTATGCTGTGTCTGGAGGCAGGCTTTATAGTGGCAAGTGAGTTGATGTACTTCAATTATACAGCTGCATCTAGTGGCATCTGATTCTGCATTATGGTGAGTTGTATAATTATTTCATTATATATTACAATATAACAAAGTGCACGATAAATGTTACACACTTGAATCACCCTGAAACCATCCTCTCACCTCCAGTCAACGGAAAAATTGTCTTCCATGAAACCAGTCCTTGGTGCCAGAAAGGTTGGTGGCTGCTGGACTAGGGCATCCAAGAAGAGTTTATAGAGAAGAGCCTCTGATGACACTATTTTAAGGGGATAAATATGAAAGGAGACTGATGAAAGAACAGCTAGAAGAAAGTAAAATTAGGAAATAATAGTGACCAAGGATCCAATGAAATTTTTAAAAGAGGACGATAGTGTCAAATGCTGGAGGTCAAGTAAGAACTGAAGTGTCCACTAGATTTAGCAATATGTAGTTGATGACTTTAGTAAGAGTAATTTCAGTGGAATGTTGAGCGTACAATCAATATTACAATAGAATGGAAAGACTGACGACCATGTGAAGACACAGGGAAAACACCAAGTGACAACAGCAGAGACTGGAGTGATATAGCTGCAAGCCAAGGAACAAGGATTGGTGGCCATCACCAGAAGCTAGGAAAAGAAGGAAGGATTCTACCCAGAGTCTCAGAGGAAGCATGGTCCTGCCAATAATTTGATTTTCGAATTTTAGCCTCCAGAACCAAGACAATTTGTTGTTTTAAACCACACACACACACACACACACACACACACACACACACACACACACACAGATTATAGTAGACTGAGGACTGATTGGAAAGTAGAACAATGGTGCTTTGCTACCACGGAAATTTAAAAAATAGGAGAAGAAACATAGGTTCAAGGGAGACTATTAATATAGGAGGCACTAGCACATTTATATGCTAAGTAAGGGAGGAGAAAGAGGTGCCCACTGATGCAAAAAAGGTCTCTAAGGAGTTGGGATGAGATTTACATTTGTTCATGCATCTGTGCATTCATAGTGTTGGTCAGAGGACACCTCTTCTGAGATAGATGAGGATGCTGATGGTATAGGTGACTAAGGATGTTTAGAGCTCTCCTGTCAGCTTCACCTTCTGTGTTAGAAAGGCAGCGCCTCTGCTGAGGGAACAGAGGTGGGAGGAAGGAGATATGAGAAGAGATAGAAGTCTGAAATAGCCTTTAAGAATGGAAGAGGTTGTTGAACCATTGGGGCTGCTAAACTGCTTTGACAGCTTGCCTAACTTGAGTCAATTTGTAGTGCTACCAACCAATGGTGTGAACTCAGCAATATTCAGCAGTCCATAATAGCAAAGAATGCAGATGGCTAAAATGATCCAGGGACAAAGTTCTGCAGGGCCAGAATAATGGGGAAACAGACGAGTAATAGGCTATAAGGTCTATGCTAAATGGCAAAGAAAGCAGGTAAAGCCAGAGTGAACTGTTAGAAAAAAAAAAATGATTAAGGAATTGGAGGTTTCTTGAGGCCAAAGAGTAAATACACTGAAAGGATGAGATCAAAGGACAAGACATTAAAGACTAGAGTATAAAAATGATCTTAGAATCTAATATTTCAGAATAAGTTTTTGACAGTCTCCAAGTTATGGCCTTAGAATTAGTTTGGTAACTAAAATGTTACTGCAGGTGGAGGTCCAGAAATAATAAGGCCCAAAATGATGGAAGGACTGAGGGTAGAGATGCCCATAAACCACTAAGTCCTCAATGAATGTAGGCGTAACCATAGAGGACAGTTGATAGTACAGCTGAACAGCAGAGGTCTCAAATTATGACAATGGAAATCAGGAATAGAGGGGCAATAGCTCTATATTCCACCAATTCACACTTTGTAGTAGTAAAGTGAGAAAATGAGCACCTTCCACTTGAAATAAACCTAAGTGTGGCTGATAGCCAAATTCGTTAATGAAAAAGTGGGAACGTTTACTTATAAAGGAATAGTCAAGTGAGTCTTCATAATGCAAAGAATTAACAGCAATGGGAAAGTGAATGATAGGTAACATATTGGATTATGAGGACTGATGACGGGGCTGGCTTCTATTTTAGATGGCAACAATGAATTACAGGAATGAGAAGCAAAATGAATTAAACCATCCTCAGTGTTCCAACAAACTCTGGAGTGATATTTCTATGACAAAATAAACAGAAGCACTGGGCATTGCCCAAGATTATATGTGCTTGAATTATTGTTCAGATTTCCAAAAACAGTATTAGTGATTTGTTTGGGTCTCAACAAAACTTAGCACCAAGTAGAGGATGGCAGGGTTACAGGAAAAGGACACCAGAAAGATTAACGTGTCCAGATGGTCTATTGGTTTCAACAGAGTGCAGCCTTGTATGAAGAGGGAAGGAGCCTTTGAGTGGGGGAAAAATTACAAAGGTCAGGTCAATTCGGGAGAAGGGAGTGGCAGAGAAAGGTCTGTCAAAATGTGTAATACTCCCTGTATCTGAGTTTGACACTAAATAGAATGTCAAGATATCAGTCTTGGGGCATATATAAAGTGCTTGATGAACTGCAGAATTCAAATGCAAGTGAAGGCAAGACTAATGGTTTAATGACCAATATTTACATTTTCTAAAAACAGACTATTCAGTATAGGCTGTATGTACCCTTCTCAGGAGTACACTGAATAGATTTTTCCGTTATTAAACAAGAGACTTGGACTACATATCCAAGATCTCTATCTTACTCTAAATTGTTTTAGTTAAGAAACATAAAAACATGTATAACCTACGGTTATACATAGAACTAAAACTTGGATTGATCCTTAAATGCAGTGTTCTTCACTTTTTGTAACCCTCGAGTCCTCATCTGGGCTTCTGAAGTTTTGTTTGGTTTTAACTACAGGAGATTCTGATTTCATCTCTATGTCCCTATTTACCAGGGTTGCTTAACGTAAGCTGCACCAGCCAGAACCACCAAGCCATTCTCAAAGCTTCATGTGGTGCCTTTTTTTTTTTTCCATTAACAAGATACATTACATAGCACCAAAGACAAGGTTAGGTGAAATCTTTGCCTAGTAATTTACTATATGGAAATACTAAATTCCGAAATCACTCTATAATATACATAATATAGTATGTGACTATATTCTTTGTATTGTTGTTCTCTACTTGTATCATGTGTACTTCCCAATTACTAGCTAAGCTTTCCATGAAGAAATTCTGGATCTTCAATTTATCGGTATCATCTACAATGCCAAGGCCACAATACTTGATCTAAACTGGTAGGATTCCACACAAATTTTAAAAACAATGTGTCACCTTCTGAAATTTCAGTTGTCTTTGTTAGCAAGAAAATTCTTTTCCAAATTAAAAGACAACCTGATTTATTTACTATTTCATAATCTTTCTACCCCAAACATAAATAGCCACATACTTCATGTCTGAGGCCAATTTCACTGCAAGCTAATCTTAACATTTTCAGTAATGGCGGTATGACCTGGTAATCCTGATGAGGAGGAAAAAGTGCTATTTATTTCTCTGGAATAAGTTTGAACTAGTTTTAAGCATTAGGAGGCCAAAGGAAAGTACAGGTCACCCTTGAATGTGGTTAGGAGCACTAACCTCCTGCAGCTGAAAATCCACATACAACTTTTGATTCTCCAAGTACTAATGGCCTACTGTTGGCTGGAAGCCTTAATACAAAGTTGATTGCTACATATTTTCTGTTATATGTATTATATATCATATTCTTACAATGAAGCTAGAGAAAATAAAATATTTTTAAAATCTTAAGGAAAATACACTTAGAGTACTTATTGGAAAAAATCTGAGTGGACCTGTGCAGTTCAAACCAGTGTTGTCCAAGGGCAACTTTATTTCATCTTCTCTATTACTGGTTTGCTGCAAAGGAACAAATTTCTCAAGAATCAAAGGTGGAGAAAGGTGCGTTGGTCGTCACTGGATTCTAGCTGAAAATAGGTGAAATCTCAGAAATCACTTTTTCCACTTCACTTTCGAAAACACTATTCTCAGCAATCACACTACTGATCAAATTATTTGAGACCAGTTCTTTATTTTATAGAGAGCAAATGCACTATTAGAAACTGCTTTGGTACAAGTTAGAAGTGGCTCTCATATACTTGCAAGTTTTCCTCAGGATTATTACCACCAAAATTTACCTCTACTTGGTTACCACTCGGAGTTGCCACCAATGTAAATGATGGAGTAGGGGGAAACCTGAGCACACACAAAAACGTTTTTTTATTTTTTAGAAGTAATGCAAATAACCGTATCTAATATTCTTTCAGAAAACAAAAAGAATGCGAAACATGCTCAAATAACAAGAAATCAGGTTATACTTCTCATAAGGCACCATCAAAACCCCTGGTAAATTAGAATCCATATTATAGTGTCTCACTAACAGGTAAATAAATATGTAAGGAAATAATCAAAAGAGGGTCTTGAGATTTATGACATTCCTGTTTAGACATCTTGGAATATTGCAAAATAAAGAATAAGCAGGATATATCTTTAAAAAACCCATCCTAACCTTTCACAGTATACATACATCATCCATTGCATAGTGGGGACTGGATATGATCCAAGGCGAGAAAAGACTGCAATTCCAAAGTAAGTTAACATCCATTCCTTCCCTTTCGTGCTGTAAATACCAGCTAATAACCACAGAAGTTATGATATGCTTCAATTCAAAATGGTGGTGGTGGGAGGAGAGGTGGCAAATCAATTGCCTACTTTTTAAACCTATTATACTTAAGGACCTACTGCCAAAGCAACTTTCTACACACCTGTTCATATGTAAATCTTCATTGAACCTGGTTATCCTGGGACTTTAACAGCTTAATTTCTCCACAATTTATGGTTTTCAAATCTCATCCAAACTGCCACTTTCTCCTTTAAAAAATGGATAATCCCACTCTTTAAAAGAAGAGCTTTCTCAATTTTTCCTTTTATCCTCCTATTTTAATTACTGGCTGATGTTCATACAAATGACTACAGAATTAAAATATTGACAAGCAAGGAGCTTATTTTACGTGCAATGAATTTCACCTGGAATCTAAAAATTAAGAAAAATAATTTCTTGGATACTTGCAAAAGACAAAAACACAGAAGTGAGCAAAGGTAAAATTGTTCTAATCTTACAAGTCTGTTAGCCTTTGCAAGTGTTTTAAAGTACACTGCGTGCAATCATAGATTTAATGTTTGCTTTTTCAATTATTCAAAGTATGGTTTACAGTAATCTATAATTTTATTGAGGCACAAATTTGAATCATGCAGTGCAAAGCTGGTTTGCAGCAACTCAGCAAGGGAATCTAACATGTACGTCTCAACATGGCTTTGCTGAAGTAAATGAGAAAGTGAAATGAACATTTTTGAGAGGAAAATACCCCTTCTTCCCCCAAGAAAGCTACTATCAGTGCTTTTAGTTGTACTTGTAAACTTGTGGGTTTGCATAGTTCCAGTGACCTACCCTTTGAGACTATCAAAGACCTACCTTTTTTCCCCCATTTTTCTTTCTATAAACTTTGCCAAGATAGTTCAAAATGAAAGTGGCATGAAATATGTTTGAAACAACATATAAGTTAAAAGACCAAGGTGAAGAATTGCAACCTTGAGGAGGAAGGGTAAAGAAACATTTAAAATGAGCTTTCAACATAAAATGTTACAATACTGAAGAACAGAGAAGTTGTAAATAATAATTTTCTCTAACTGAAAACAATGTTTTATATTAGAGCATCAGCATTTCTTTCGATAGATGAATCTTAGTCCATTAAAATTCCAAAATTATAGATTTGTATGTTAATTTTTCTTTTCTAATTTCTCACACCTGTTCTTCTCAGCCTTGGTCTAAGTCTACAGTCAAGAGTCAGACCAAATCTTTTTTCTGTGACTGTTCAATAAATACAGAAATATCACAATATCAATTAAATTCCATATATAAGTTTCAAAATGTCAGAAGAAAAACAGGAAACTATTATTTAGTTACCCTGCATTTTTCTCTCAGGTCTCTAGAAGGCAAATGCCGTATTAAGAACAAAGTATTCTCTATACAACCACTTACATCCATCTACCATATTCTAAAAGCAAAGCACCTTAGCCATCTTTCTCAGCATTCTGATGCCCCTACACCAATTGTTGAGTAGCTACTGGGTGACTAGAAAGGAAAAATAGAATATTTTTTAATGTATTCCAGACAGCCATCACTTAAAACTACATTCAATTTTTAACCCACATGTATTTGAAGATTTTTACAGAGAAACCAAAAGGTAAAAATTACTGTGCTTTCTTTTATAATATCAACCAAATGAAATTCTTAACTAATACCTTTAGTTTTGCAAAATGAAAATTTATGAAATTTAAATCATACACACACTTGACATGAGATTCTCAAGACACATGCACAGCAACACTTATGAACCTCTAAACAAGTCAACACTCAAAATTTTATATAATATTAAGGGAAGAGTGACAAAAAATAGTAGAAACCATAGAGAAAGCACTTACAAAACTGGATTTTATAGAAAAAAAATTTTTAAGAGGCCTTTTGAGTTAAATCTCATACCCACTCAAACTGTAACTGGACAGTACATTTCACTTCTAGTTACTAGAAGACATTTTTTTAAAACAAACTAGGGCGAAATGGGAAGAGGAAACAAACTATTCTTTAGGTCCACTCTACTCCCGTCCTTTAAAAAACTGATCAATTTAAGTCAAACCACAGGTTTTTAAACAAAATTAAAGGAACACAGGATAGTGAAGACAATACATTACTTTTAGTTTAAGGTTTTTTCTTTTTTCCTTAAAAAAAATTAGTCCCCCTCTAAATAAGAGTTTCCATACAGGTTACCTAACATCTTACCAAGAATAGAGAACACAACAGGAAGGAAGAGGACACAGCACCATAGTTTCAAACATTCGCATACAAAAACAAAACAAAAAAACCCAGCCATCACAGACATAGTAAGACCAAATTTCCCAACAGACAGGGACAAGTTCCAACACACAAAGAAAACATTATTATTTATTTGAACAAAAACAAAATGGAAGATCTGGTCAGGTTAGGATGGAGAAGTGCTAATTCCTTGTACTACAAGGAAGGAATGGGATTTTTTAATTAAAAATCAAAAAAGAGTAAGCAAGCCCCCAAGTGGATTTCTGATGCTGAAACTCTGTCATATGCTGCTGGTAACAGTAAATATATATATTTGTATATTCATATATGTATATTAAAAAAGGAAAAATAATCTATTTATAGAACAGTCAGTAGTCAGAGACATTTAGAAAAAAGTAAAAACAAGTCCTTTTCTCTTTTTTTAAAAACGCATTTACTAAAACAACTTCATCACCCAAAATTCCTATGACCCCACATCCTCTGATGAAGCCATGGTGTTATTCAATCGCATCTGCTGTGGGCCACAATCAGAAACTTCCAATATTGAAAACAGCAGACATGGCGTCAGGGCTGCAAGGCAAAAAGCTGTTATTTGCTGGTCTTGCTCGTGGCCATGCCTGAAGCCTGGTGGTATCTGATACTTGCAAATGAAGGTTTCCCTGGAAAGCATGCATCTTTGTGGCTCAGTAAAATGTTGACTTGTCTTCTTGTCTTTTGCAGAAGTCTGGATCCATGTATCTGCTCTTCTCTAAAATGCAGACCCAAGACAGCAAGATTTCTCTAAGCCAAATAAGGCTCCCTGCCTTGAAATAAGAAAAGCTCTTCTTCCCAGAATCCAATCTAGTCAGATTTCTGAACTAGACAGACAACATCCTCCTCCTCAAGAAGATAAGGTGATCTGCCTCTCATTTGGGGTTTTCTTCTTGGTACAAATAAGCACAAATAGCTGAGATCTATAAACCGTGCTACTATCCCATGACTTCCTACAGGAGTTAACTTCAGCCCTCTTCCTCTCCTAGTTGTATCTGCAGGGCATTAAATGCCAGCTAACAGTGGGAGGAAAGTGGTACTCTGACTCCTCTGTAACTATCCTAACTAACGATATACAAGTAATCAGCACCTCCAGATGGTACTGCCCCTAGCTTGTAAACCTCTAGCTAATATCAACTGGCCATAAGCCACATCCTACAGTGCCTTGCTGGCACACCGATGTATTAATGCCAACCAGCCACCCTGGAACTCAATCAAATGTCTGGCCTTAATGTAGCAAACCATACTCAGAGGAAACATGAATTGAAATATTGGCTGCTGACCAAAGAAGACACCCTCTGCACAGATGTGTTGATAGAGAATGTAGATCACACAGTCCACACAAAGAGGACTTTCTCTGAAGGCCCATTCATCTTTGGAAGCAACATTGTGAGAGGATCAAAACCACTCGATCTGATAACTAAGGTCTCAATGTGGTCCATTTTCCCCCATTTCCCAAACTAACCCAGCATCTGCTAACTGGTTTCCTTAAGATCCTCCATTGGTAGTTTGTAGCTCATTATGAAGGAAGGAGCTGGTGCTTGACCTGGGCTATCTGGCCCCTGCTTCTTTGCACAGTTTATACAGATGTAATCTTCATTTTCAGCCATTTCTGGAGATACACCCACACAAACTTGATGAAACCACTCATCACAGCCACCATCACATTGCACCCAGTCTACCTGCAGGAGACAAGATTGGGAAATGTTTAAATTACATAATCATTAAGCCTAAAATAAAAGCAAACCAAAGAGCTTTCTTGGCTTAAACTATAACAAACAATCGAGATGGCCAGAGATAGACAATGACTTCTTATGGGGTTCTTTTTTAAAGAAAGAAACTGGGAAGTTAATACCCCAAAATTATATTTTACCATAATATGTCCACAAAATTAGGCCTCTTAGGTACTCCATTACCTCATAAATACCTGGGGCTCCTTGTGAGGCAGAAACATGTTTGAGAAAAACTTGACAAAAAAGAACTAAAATATAGCAGCCAAGTAGTTTCAGCTAATATTAACAATTTCTAGGCTCTAAGACAATGCAATTATCAATCAAGAAAGGAAGAGTACAACAATGTGAAGGCAATCCTGTGTATTAGCTTTATTTCAAAGAGATAAGCCAAAGTACTAAGAGCATTAAATACCTTTTTAGAAAAGCAGTCACATAGGCCACTTTTAAAACTAATATTTTTTATTCTTCTCTTCTTCCGTTACAAATACAACTCCCTATAAAAAGTTAGCAAATATCAGAGGTCAAATCTTACAAATTAACCAATTAAAACAGTCAAAGACACAGGTCAACAGATCACTATGAGGTTTAAAATTAAAGTGTGGATAACTGATAGGCCAGTGGCAGATGCCAGGCAAACTCTGACCCTTCAGAGAATACTATGATTATAGGAGAGGCTAGAAACAGACTATCATTTGGAGACTTTAAGCCTTGGGCCTGGAGTTAAAAAATAAGGTGATTTTTGGCTTTTATATTTGGCGGCTGATTGTGGTAGTTATTAAAGCTGGTATCATGGCAAATGAGAACCTTTAAAAAGGCTACTCTTCCTCTCTCTAAAACAAAAGTTGATCATTTCACTGGCAACATAGGAAGCCACTTAAAACAATGAGCTTTGCTAGATATTAGAGCAAAATAAAGAGTATGAAGGGATAAAGTAAGTACCTCAGTACAGCTTATGAGAAAGAACAGACAGAGGAGGTTTTGGCTAGATAAATGAATTTCAAGGGAAGTGAGTAGTTTTCAAAATTAGTTCCCATGTACTTGTTTACATAATTATTTAGGGGATCAAATGAAATAATGTATGGCAAAACACCAATTACGGCCTGGGATAGTAGAGGCACTTTTTAAATCAGAGTTTCATGGCTCTACTTATTATCCTTTTCACAAAACATTCTGCACTTTGAAAGAACTGCTAAAACTGTAGCGGAGACCCATCCCAAGCCCCCAGACTCAGAATATCTTGGTGATACAAACCACAAGCCTATATTTTTAATCAGTCCCCATATAATTTTTACATAATCTAAATTTTCTTTAATTCTTAAATTTTTGTTTTTTTTTAATATATTCTAAATTTAAACACCACTGGCACTTTGTGATATTGCTTTCTGTATATTCATAGCAACTTAACAATTTCTTTCTAAAATAAATTTTTTTTCTGTAATTGTTTATATAATATTTAGTTTCAGAAGTCTGCAGTAAAGAAAATAATTGATCAAATGTTCCTATTGTGGCAAACTATATGAAGAAGAAAAGGAACATAACTACTTCTGTGCACAGAAATGCACATACTATAAGCAAGTGAAGCTTTATATAAAGTGCTTATTTCATAGTAGGTAAACACAGGATAAGAGTTTTGGCTATTTGGAGCTGGTAAAGGGAACTGGGAAGATAAATTGTGTTTCTTCGGGTTGCCCAGATTTGAGATATTACCCTGTTTATGATACCATTCCTGAACCAAGATAACTCTACTCCTACCTCTAATCCTCTTAATCTCTTAATCCCATTCAGCCTCCATTCATGCTAATCCATAGGATAAGAAAATTATCAATCAATCAGTATTTGCTGCCAAGAAAAGTGGTCTCATATTCTTTAAAACCCAATTCTGCACTATATTTACTGCCTTCTGGTTTCCTCAAATTAAATCTACCAGTCTCAAATAAGAAAGATAACTTTTTCCCTTTTTGATTTTGGCTAGAGGTCCATTCCTAGGCCTAACTCTCCAACCATTCCAAAAGAGTACATAACTTTTCTTGAGATATTCATTGGCACACAAGGTTCTATCTCGGTCTACAGATTATATAATCATTTACCCTGATAATCTAGCAGAGGAAAAATAGCCCTTTTCTTATTAATACCTTCTTATCATGTTCACCTACTAATAATCAACTCCAGATGTTTGAAAAGGCCTACAGGTTCATAAAGCAAACTAAAGTTTGGAATATCAACTGAATCCTCAGAAGATTTTGACACATGGGCAACAGACTACATAGCAGCCTGAAAAGTAAAGAACACTGAATTGGCTAAATGTATATTAAGTTCTAATAGTTACTTCCCCTTTCATTATTTATGTGAGAAGTACTTATCACCACAAAAATAATTTTAAAAATTTATAGTTATGAGCTGTTCAAATATATTAACTGGTAAAAGACTTAACATTATAGTACAAATAAATTACTGGGTGTGGATTTGGGGAAATGTGTGTTTAAAAGAGAAAAACATATTAAATAGAGAAAATAATGTTAAGTTTGACATTCCTTGTTTTGCTATATGGTTTCACATTTACACTTAAGAAAAAATATTTGGCAAAATATATTTTGTTCATTTCTTAGAGCATATTACTGCACTGGGAAAATGAAAGCCTGGTGATTTATTGATATTCTTAGTTTAGTTACCCAAATGAGCTTTTGATATTTTGGCATTCAATCTCTTTTGTACCAAGGTTCCTTGGAAAAGTCAGATCTGAAAAATTAAAACAATTTGCTTAATGAAGTACAACATAACATATGTTCAGAATCCTTGTGTATATATTTTTGGTGCTCTCAGCATCAAGTGGCCAACATTCCCAGTCTGCCCAAGATTGATAGGTTTCCCAAGACACAGAATTGCAGTGCTAAAACTAGAAAAATTATAGGCAAGTTAGCATAGTTGGTTACCATATCTCAACATCACCACAGTTTGTGTGAGTACCTGTGTGTTACACTCATTTAATCAATCAAACTTTTGATTATCTGTGCTAAAAGGAGATATGAACTGACAAAGCCAATGATAATGCAAATAGTTTGGCTGAGACAGCACCTCATGAAAATCTTTTTAAATCAGAGTGGCTGATAAATAGTGAGAGACAGAAGTTTATCAACTTAATCTCCATTTATAGTGTCAGACTCCTTATGGAAGTAGTAATGGGTAAGGAAAAGCCCACAGGAAAAGGGTAAAAAAGGTAAAGGAAAAAGCCTATTTTCATAAGTGAGATGATTAAATATTAATATACCAAAAAAAGTTACTTAAATATTAGCTTGAAAGAATATGCTCCTTGGCCACCCGCAGGGCTCCTCTCCAGCCCTTCTCCCAGTTCATAGCATGAGTTGGAGGAGGAACAACTCTTTGCCCTAGTGCCTTTTTCACCTGCCCTAGGGAACTCCCCACACTCCCCTACCTTTGATTAGAATCTATATTGTGAATAGTGCCCGTGGGGATGAGGGAGGTCAGCCAGTGCTTTGAACACCAGCACTACCCTTTCCCTCCACTCTGAGCCAAAAGGAGGTTTATGTCCATCATGAAAGACAGGTATTAGCATTTCCTCCTTGACACCCTCCCGACCCTGACCAGACCAGCTACACGGGTAGAGGCAGAGCTGGGAAGATCCATCCTAACCTATGCCAGGCCTGCCCAAGGGAGACCCTGACATATAGGCTACCCCCATCAGAGCACTGAAACAGGCCCTTCCTGGGGCCCAAACACGCCTCTCCAGAAAGCCCTGCATCAGTAAAGTTCTGTCTAATGTAGGAAAAAAGAAAGAAAGAAAGAATATGGTCCTTCAAGTTAAACTGTTTTACTTTTAGTATCAATAAGATTAAATGAAAGGGGAATAGTTCAAGGAGAAAAAGATTCTGAACCTTAAAACTAATTTTAAAAAAATAGTTCACTATTTTTAAAATTAATTTCACCTTGGAGTTAATTTGACAATGATGGGAGAGATCATTTTTTAAAAAATCTTTTACATTATTCTGATATTTTTCCTTTCTCTTTTTAAAACATCTTGAAATTGAGAGGCTAGGTAATCCTTCAAAATTTTCTCAATCTGTACATTTTTGGGAAAAAGTAATAGTAATTATTGGTTAAAAAAATGGTAAAAGTACATTTACCTAAATATGAACGAACACTAAACATTATTTTTTGTGGCATGATATTTTAAAGAACACAGACTTCCCTAAAAAACATTCTTTTCTTGTCATTATTTTGTTTTGAAGATGTATGCCATGCACTGATTTTGTTTGCTTAGGGAAACATACCTCAAATTGAGGAGGTTGTAAAATTCTTTTTTTTTTTTTTTTTTTTGCCTACAGAACCTGGTCTTCCTAGGTGGTCTCCCATCCTGCTTAGCTTCCGAGATCAGGCACATTCAGGGTGGCATGGCCATAAATGCAAAATTCTCGACAAAGCATTTAACCCATTTCCCTTTTGCTCCAAGAATACTGAGAATATTGACTGGTGGCACCTGAGGGTACAGCGTTCACCTGGAGATGATTCGCAGATTAGTCCTAGCCTTATGCTCAGTTTGCCACAAAATATCTTGCTTATTATTTTTGCATCACTCTAGTATAGTATAGCGATTGTCTTTGGAAACAAATGACATCATTCTATTTATAGCATTCCATTTTTAGTAGTGGTATTTCCATTTACAAAATACAGTAATTCTTGATCAATAAAAATGTCAAATCATAGATGTTCCACTTCGTGCTGCTCCATGCTTTGAAATTTACATGAAAAAAATTATTAAATACTGATCATCTATATATTTCTGTTACATTAAGATTAGAGACAAGTTGTTTAGAAATAACTCCAAGAGCAGTTTTTATATTTTCACATTGAAAACCAGTCAGATTTGTTTCAGCTTCAAAGAATGTGTTTATGTAAAATTAATAACACTAGCAAGCACTTTTTCTTTCTAAGCAGGAAATGAGTTAAATGTTTAAAATATGAAATAACTTGTTTCAAATTAAACACATTAAAAAAATACAACGCTTACTTTCTTTTATATAAGCTAATGACAGGTTAAGGCACACATTGCTCACCTCTGTATGTGTCTTAACAGTTTAAAATAATAGACATTTTCTCTGAATACTCAGTTAAATCTTTTGCTCCATCAAAATGTAGTTAATTTTCTAAATTTTTAAAAAAATAACCTATAATGTTAGGACCAAATCTCAAGGCTCATCTAAAAGTAATGATTACATCTTAACACTTACATTTTTGGTTAACAAGTGCTTTCATATAGATTATCTCACCTATTCTTACAATGCTGAGAGTAAGCAAGACATAGGTTAACAATTTTACAGCAGATGAGAAAAAAACTGCCTATAGTGTTTATGCTACAGAAAGATAACAGGGATAACAGATGAACTAAACCGTATTTAAAATGCTAGTAAAGAAAGAGATTATTAAGTGAAAGGAAGAAAAAAAGAGAAAGTAAAGGTCCATGATGGTTTATATAAACAATGTAAGAAAGATAATAAGAAACCTTGAAAAAGAAACATTTTGCTGACAGTCCTGAAACAGCCATAAAATTAAAGAAGAGACAGCTCTGCCAATGAATGCTGAGCAGCTAATACTTCAGTACTCATAAATTATTAATCTTTCATCCGCCTCCTTAACAAATTTAGATGAGAATATAAAATGAAAGATACAAATTTAATACAGACATATATAGTGTACTAAAATGCTTTTAAATGTTTATTATATAAATGCTTAAGAAATTAATAAAGAAATAAAAGTAAATGGATAGGATAACATAAAATAACTATAGAAAAAAGATTGGAAGAAAACAAAAATATTGTAGCTATTGTCCTCAAAAGGTTAGACTATGGGATATATGTTTTACTACATATTCATTTTTCCAAGAATGAATGAAAAATCTTTAATAAGAATAATTTAAATGTGTTATTAAGCTTTGGAATGTGTTTTTGTACTTACATCTTAATTACTGGTGGGGTAGGGATATTCATGGAGAGAACCTAGTCTGTGAGCCAGGTAACCAGGGTTATACTTTTGGTTTTGCCACTAATTAGCTATGACTTTAGTCACATCATTTAACTTCACTGAGTTCTGGCTTGATCATTTGTAAAATGAAGAGCCCTCACAAGGTGACCTCTTCAAGCTCTAACAAGTATTTGACTGAGGAAGGAAGTAAAGGAATAATGATACGATTATATTTATTCTGTTTACATATTCAAACTGAGGAGCTATTAAAATTCTAAATAAAAAGCAGTATAATGAGCCTAATAAAATTAAATCTATGCATTTACTAACAATCATGATGGGAACCATAACAGATACCTCCAGTCATTTAATAAACTGACATTTTTCATAAAGTCCATCCCTCTTTCTCAGAATGTCAATATTACCTATAGAATGGCCATTATATGTATTTACTATACTTAAAATTTAGGGCTAAAAAATTTAATATAATACCTTTAAAGGTCTTCCTTATTTTTTATAAAGGATTTGAAAAAATCATATTCCAGTTAGGAGAGTGGACGTAAGGCCTGAGTGTGGATAAGACACAGACCAAAAGGGAAGATATAACCTCTTAGTTTTAGGTTGTTAGAACAAATATTAATCCAATTTGCCAAAGCTTTTAGAATACTGGCCCAGGAATTTTTTCAGGCCACTGTGGCTAACTAACAAGGTATTTAGTTCTCTGAGTCACCCTACAGGGAAGGCACAGACTATTTTGAAACCAGTTATGCCAATTGCATATACAATGCACGGCTGCCCAAGGTTATCACATAGCTTCTCTCTGCTCTTGCCTCATTATGTTCACTAAGTATATGATTTTCAAAACACATTTCCTCTACTAAGCACACTAACCCAAGAGTCTCATAATTTGAAACAGTTTATAGCAACTGTTGAAGACACATTATGTTGGAACCCTAAACCCTGAGGTCAAAAACAGACTCATTTATTGCTTCTTATCCTCTCACACTTGACTACACCTAGTTAGAACTCACCTTGTCCTTGCAGGGCCTTTGGCAGTTTTGTGCAGCACACACTGCATTCTCATCATCAGAGTCCTCTGCCCCTGACCAGTCATATTTTGAGGGGATGTCCAACACTTTTTTTTCCCTCTTCTTCTCAGTATTCTCTCTGACAAGTTCAACTTTGGCTGCAGCAGCCTTTTCCTTCTTTTTCTTTCTTTCTTCTTCTTTTGCTAGTTTCTTGGCCAGTTTGTTGAGCTCCTTTGATTTTTCTGCACTTAATTTTAATTTCTTCTTTTTAGGTTTATCCATTTTCTTCAACTCCTTGGACTTTTGTTTTCCTTCTCCAAAAAGTTGTTCTGCTTTTTCTAGCTTCCGTTTCCGTTTCTTCTCTGAAGAGTCCTTTCCTTTTATTTTTAATGGTTTTTCTTCCATGCTGTCATCCTTCAAAAATATAATTAGAAACAATTTTAAAGCAAGATATTTAAAAAGGTTTGTTCTCTTATATATCTTGAATATAAATACAGACAAATATATAAAGAGAGAATAAGTATAGAAGAGGTTACTAGAACTGGGAGATAAAGGAAATGGGATTTATTGTTCAATGGGTAGAGTTTATGTGTGGGATGTTTAAAAGTTCTGAAAATGAATAGTTGTAATCAATGCATAACACTGTGTATGTAATTAACAAAACTTAACTGCATACTTAAAAAGAGTTAAAATGCTAAATTTTGTATTGTATACACTATACCACAATAAATATTCTAAAGATATTTAAAGACATTTTAAGAAGCAAATATAATATTCAATGAATATAAGGCAACAGTAGAAAATAAGTGCAAGCTCTAAATAAAATATCTCACTTACTTTAGTTTGCAAAGGGAAAAGGGGCAAAAAATTCATTGTTAGCATGCTAACATAGTCTGTAAGCACTTCTAATTGAGATGAAAGCATACACAGAAAGCTAAATGTACACTAAATTACGTAATAACTTTTTTGGACTTCATTTACCACTACTGAAGTTCTTTATTAACTCAATTAATAAATTATTGGTGGTTATAAACTTAGAAAAAAAATGTTACTAAAACATAAAAACTTGTATTCATTCTCATTAGAGGGTATATAGTGACTTTGGCAAGGGCTAGAAAATAACTGATGAAACAATGCAAAAATTTATCATTTTTCTTTTCAATTAATATTGTTGCTATTATGTGCCAATATAATAAATGTCAAAAATTTTAATAGTAAATGTGTATCTAGTAACAGAAAAAACAAGGGGGAGATAAAGACATACTGAAAAACATAAGCATGGTAATAACTTAGAAAGTAACACCTGAGAATTCATTTTTCCACAGATTTGAGACTAGAGAATCTTTGACAGGAACCTAAGAATCTGCAGAATCCAAAAAACATTGCATTATAAATGTCTAAGTCTATCATATCTTGAACAAGATATTTAACCTCTCAATACTCTGTGTTTCTGCATTTACTAGATGTGTGACCTTAGGCAAGTTTCTACCTCTCTGAAATTTAATTTCTTCATATGAAAACGAGCTAAATACTTGTCCCGTCTATTCTTTCACCTATCCTCTTGAGGATTATGGTGAGGACCAAATGAGATATTAGATAAAAAAACATTGCATAAATTATAAACTGTTATGCAAGTGTAATATAAGAATGTGGACTCTCTTTCTCCACTTCTATTTAACCATTTCCTTGGGAAGCTTCTTTCTCAAGCACTGTATTTTCCTTTCCCCAGCCTATCTTTTAGTTCTTTCCATAGTGGGAATGTGAACTAAGAAGTTGTTCAAAACTGGTGGTTTTCATTATTCCCCTTTCTATTTAGCAGAAATGGCCTTTTTTCCTCCAAATTAAATATCATATAAAAACTCAATGAAGAAAACCATTAAGCAAAACTACTTTGACTTAATGGGAAAGTAGGATAGCCAGAATAATACTCACTCAGCCATCCCCACTTGCCAACATCTGGGAACTTGGGCATTCTAAATAGTTTTACAACTAATGTTTAAGTAAGCTTTAAATCCATACCTCCATGATATGTAGAAATTTGTCTTCAGAGGGTGGGTGTGTGGCCTGCAAAATCCGCCATATGTGTTGAGTCTCATCCAGAGATACTTCTAAGAGATCTCCAACCATCATAAGTTCTTCCAATTGAGCTTTAGCTCCAGGTGACAACTCCAACACTGGAGGTTCCAAACTTCGGGGCACCAAAGGGCTCTTCCGAGGTTGTTTCCTTGGGGTACTAGAACCTTTCCAAAAACATATATGACAAAACAAAAAATGAAAACTATGGAGGAAAATGTAATGTTTTCAAAGTAAAAATTTAGGGGTGTGGTTCCTCCTCCCCCAATACTTACTTAGGTATCTAGATTCACTGCATCAGTATGAAAGTGAAAATTAAATTATTTATTTTTTATTTTTTTGGCAAGGCAAACCTTGGTTGACCTCACAGATCTCAAGAACCTTGTTTGTCAGTTTACAATCCCTCATGTTTTAATTTTTTACGCCTACGGCACCCGGTCTTCCTAAGTGGTCTCCCATCCAAGTACTAACCAGGCCCAACCCTGCTTAGCTTCTGAGATCAGACGGGTTTGGGCTTGTTCAGAAAAATAAAATTAGAAACAAATACAGAACAAAAAGATCTAGATTTCTAATGCCCACTCTAAAGAACTGGTTTAGATAAAAATCTGGTCCCTTATTGATACTTTATCCTTAAATATCCTTAATTCTTTATGTCTGGAGGGGACAGGGATAGGAAAAAATATCTTAACCCATGTTCTCTCCTTTTCAGAAGATGCCAAAAGTTTACACATATATAGCTGACCTAAATAAGCAGTTATTTTTCTAATGAACAGACACTTCAGTTGACCTCTAAACAAGATAGGTCTGGGTCCACTTACACGTGGATAAGTGGGTCCACTTAAAGGCAGATTTTTAAAATCTATGTATAAGGAGACCTATGCAATTCAAACCTTCCTTAAGGGTCAGCTGTATTTTTGATCCAAGTTTGGGAATCTGTGTATGCAGAGAGACGACTTAAGTTATATGTGAATTTTCGGCCGCATGGTGAGTAGGCACCCCTAAGCCCTGCCTTCTTTTAAGGGTCAACTGTAATATGCTATCCCATAAAAATCTGAAATTTACTATAAATATATAAAGGCCCTCCATTTTCTAGAGGTGTGACCTAAAGCAGTCCTTGTTTTCACTGAGGAATAAAAAGTGAACATACAGAGGAATTATCTACCAAGGAAAGGAAGAACTTTCTAACAAAGCTTTCCAAAACCAAAATGAATATTCTTTAAAAAACAGCAAGTTCCTCCACAACTGATAATAAACAAATAGAGGCTAAATGACTACTTATCAGAGACTTCATAAAAATGAGAGATAGCACTAGATATCTCTGAAGTTCTACTAATTAGGACTCAATAATTCTATGTCAGTTTTCAGATTATCACCTAATGACACACAATGCAAACAGGGACTGGCTTTTCCTAACCAAAATTGCATTTTTCAGTTTCCAGTAGCGTTTCATGGCAAAGATTTCTATTTAAGAGGGATTCATAGTCTTGATTAATACAACATTTTTTTCCTCACTGGTTTCATGCTTATCTTCTCCACACAGTTTTAAAGAGTAGTATACCTTGAGAACAAGTCTTAGAGGCAGAAGAATAAGCATGTTCTGCACAGAATGAAGGTGCTGTCCACATATGAGTAACCACCTCCTCAGACTTGATGGGAATCTCTTCATCACAAAAAAGATTGGGTTCCAGACTACTGGAGGACTTCACACTAGCTGTGTCCTGAAGAAGAAACGAAGAAGGGTACTCAGAATTAGAACCATTTAACTTATCCTATGGCAAGAATCTAAATGCAGGCTTTCAGGTCAAAACTTCTAATATAACACACTAAAAATATGACCTTAAACTTATATGATAAATGTCTTATTAAATATCTTCTTTAAATTAGATAGAAAATATCTCTTAGGAGAAAAAGTACAGTAACGATTAGTTTCAAGCCAAAAGGGAGACAGTAAAGCTCAAAAATAATCCAGAGATAATACAGTTGCAAGAAAATCACCGTTAAGTAATTTACCTTCTATAGTCTGCAAGTCATAAAAACTCCTATACCCCCAAGTTAAAGAACTCTGACCCTTTGAAAAGAAAAAATCTTAGGAGGTGAAGAAAGGTTCAGAGTGACATATTAAGGACACAAATCATTTAATTCTCTCTGAAAGCTTTAACCTAGAAGCTTACTGTTTACTCTTATTTACCAATTGCTCTTAATGAAGACCCTGACTGACAATATTCAAATTACACCATTTTGACAGCTATGATTAGGTCTCAGATGATTCTCCCCTGTGGTTCGTTTCCATAAATTCACATATACAGCTTTATTGGTCAGAGTGCAATCAGAAAGACAGAAATCACATGTATTTCAACAAGGAGAATTTAATAAAATAAACTGGAAAATGTATATTAAAGGCTTGAAAAGGCAAAAGGGAAACACTGAAGTAACACCAAGATAATTGCAAAAAGAGCTGTCATCCCTAGGGCTTGAGGTAACAAAGAGAAGAAATGGGATCATTACAACCAAAAAACTCAGAAGAGGGTCCCTGCAGAGTTGAGATCCAGATTTCTGAGGAGGAAGCACTGGCCAGTTAGTTCTGCTGCCTCTATTGGAACATAATGTGGTTGGTTTGGGAGGTATGAAAAAAACAACTAGAAACTGGAAACAACTGCTGCTGCTACCTAGAGTTTAAAAAGAAAAGCATGCAGTTCAGATGAACTCAAAGCCTAAAATATTTACTATACATTGTTACATATATTAATGATATTATTATGTAGATTGTAACATGTTTATTAATATATGCATATATATTACTTCGCAGAACAAATTTACCATCCCCTGGTGTAGAGTCACGGCCCAACAACACAAAGCAAATTATAAAAGAGTGCATTAGAAGAGAGACAATGGCTTAATGACTAATCCAATACCTGTTTACCTTTGTAGGATGCATGAAAGGAAAATCTATTGTTATCACAAGACTATCCTTAATTAAACAGCATACTTAAAAGGAAGGATACT
Organism: Macroglossus sobrinus; assembly: GCA_004027375.1. NCBI lineage: Eukaryota > Metazoa > Chordata > Mammalia > Chiroptera > Pteropodidae > Macroglossus > Macroglossus sobrinus. The sequence goes on from PVKZ01000554.1 coordinate 506,290, forward strand.
GGAAGATAATGCCAGTCACTGAAAATTTAGGAATAGCAATAGGAACAGTCTTCCTTCCCTATTCAAGAATTTGTCCTAAAAAGCAACAGATAGTAGAGTATTGCAGTACTGTATTTTTCTACTTTAGTTTTCAGATGCTTCTTACTGATTGGAACTGTCTTTTCTGACCTTGACTCTACTCATTTCATAGTAATTCATATAGGAAACTTTCTGTTTAGCTTTCAAAATGGAAAGGACAGTGATAAAAAAAAATGATGAAAAGTAATAATATGTAAAAAGAAAATTAAAAAAAAATTACTTCTCCAAGGCAAAGTATGAAATGTGCAGAAGTACAATATTGACTTTGATTAAGTTAAAAGATGTATTGCTAGGCCTAGAGCAATCATTGAAAATAAATAAAAGCAGATGTAATAAGAAGCAAATAAAATAAAATGAACATTTTTAAAAATTTCAATTAACCCAAAAGACAAGAGAAACAAAAAAACAAAAGAGCTTAATAAAAAATAAATAGCAAGATGGTCAACTTAAACCCAGCCAAGTCAACAATGATTAAGTGTAAATGGACTAAACATATCCAACTAAAAGATTGAGATTGAAATATTACTTTAAAAAACACACATTATGCTGAGCGAAATAAGTCAGAGAAAAATACATACCATATGATTTCACTTATATGCGGAATCTAAGGAAAAAAAGAAAAACTAATCTAAAACACTCACAAATATAGAGGATAATTTGGTGACCGGCCAGAGGGTAGGGGGTGTGGGGGACTGGGAGAAAGAGATGAAGGGTTAAAGAAATATAACTAAGTAGTTGATAGATGGTAACAGGGATGGGGAGCACAGCATAGGGAATGCAGTCAGCAGTAATGTAATGACTATGTGTAAAACCAGAGAGAAGATAGAGTAATTGGGGGTATCATAAACTATATAAATGTCTAATCAATGTACTATATACTTGAAACTAATAATAAAATGCTAAAAAAAATAAGACTCGATTATATATTTTACAAATATATGCATTTGTAGAATACAGACAAGAAAGTATCCTACTACATATGCTATCTTACTATATACCACCTATAAGATATATATATATATATTTTTTAACATTATTTTTCGTTTACAGTTGGCATACTATATACACTGGTTTCAGGTGTACAACATGGAGATTAGACATTTATATAACTTATGATGTGATCGCCCAATAAATCTAGTACCTACCTGACACCATACATAGTTATTACAATATTACTGACTATATTCCTTATGCTATACTTTATTTTTCCTCATGCTATATTTTAAATCCTCATAACTTGTTAACTACCAGTTGGTACTAAATCCCTTCCCCTTATGCACTCAACACCCCACCCCCTTCCCATTTGGCAACCATCAAAATGTTCCCTGTATCTATGACTTTGTTTCTGTTTTGTTTGTTGGTTTTGTTTTGCTCTTTAAATTCCACATGTAAGTTGAAATCATATAGCATTTGTCCTTCTCTGTCTGACTTAACCCACTCAGCACAGTATCCTCTAGGTCCATCCATGTTGTTGTAGATAGTAAGATTTCATTCTTTTTTAAGGCCACTGTATATATATATATCACCTCTTCTTTATCCATTCACCTACTGATGGACACCTAGGTTGCCTCCATATCTTAGCTATTGCAAATAATGCTGCAATGAACAAATGGATGCACATGTCCCTTCAAAGCAGTGTTCTGGGTTTGAACACTCAGAAGTGGGATTACTGGGTCCTTCTTTGTCTCTTGTTACAGCTACAAGAGACACATTTTAAACATAAAGACATAGATAGGTTAAAAGTAAAAAGTTGATAAAAAGCAAGCTTATTCTTCCTAAGGAGGAAAATTATAGTTCAGTCCCACTAATGGCAAACATGCAGGAAAGGTAGAATGGCCTCTTAGTGAGAAAAGTGTTTTATATGTAGATCTCTCTCTCCCATCTTCTCTGGTATTAGGTCAGACTAAAGTCTAAGATAAAATCTACTCTATTTCCACTAAAGCTCAAGCCACCCAAGGGTGGAGAAGAAGAAATAAGAGAAATCAAAGTCCTTAACTTGCCTTTTTCTAAAACAAGCAATTGCTGAGATACAAAAAGAAAGTTCTTGGGAGATAACAGCTACTACTGTTTTATACCTTCCTTTTTGACATGTAATTCTATACATAAATGCATTTGCAAAATATAAACTATAATATAAACAGTTCCAGCAAAGGTAAACAATATACCTTAAAAGGAAATAATCATATGAATATCTGAAAAGTATCCCAGACACAATCACAAAAGACCTGTGACAGACTTTGCTTCACTAAAATATATATTTTCTTAAGTGATTTTCTTAAATTGTTGCTCTTAGTATTTGAGGTGATCAAAGGATATTTCATGTAAAATGAAGTAATCAAACAATGCAAAGCACAAACCATCTGTTTGAAACATTAAATGCTATGATAACTAAGATCAAATGACAACCAGTAGGGGGTTCTTTCTCAAGCAACGATATTGAATTCAAACTATTTTAAGGATGAATTTATGGTTGCAATCAGGAAACATCATAAAAAGGGAAACATCCCCAAGCCAATTGCAAATAAGTGGGTGAATAAAATTTTCATTATAATAAGTGCTTGCTATATGAGAAAACCCTTAAGAGCCCAATTTTTTTAATGCAAAGATACCTGTATCAAGATAACTTTGAATTACTGTAAGTCTTGCCACAATTCCTATACCCTTCTAAGCTGTCAAATACATTGCTTTCACTATAAAAGCCATGACTATTTTTCTGCCCTGCTAAGACCAAAGAAGAGACTGTAGGCCAAGACTCTCATATAAACTTTTTAAAAAAGGACTACTCCCTACAACCATATCAAACCACAGTTTGATACCTAACCCTGAAATCAAGGAATACTTGTGTTTTGTTTTCATAGATTACCAATCTGCTTCCAAGCAAAGTCCATCCTGTTCAGCAATTCTAGAGTAGTTGTTGATTATTACTGTACTAGAAAGATAACCCAATTATTGGAAACCTCTAAACTATGGCAAATAGGCAATTCTAGTACTAGTTAACTAACTTATATGAGGCATGGGCTACATTCCCTTTCAGCTGCTCCTAGTCATGCTATACAACTTCATAAACAAAGACGGTCCCTTTTTCAGAGGAGCAAGGTGCTTAGAACCATATTTTAACAGGGTAAGTCAAGTCTCATCTTTTTTGACTACCTCATATAACTAAAAATTATCTGATTAAAACAACTGGATGCATTTTTATCCTGAGAAAAATACTTTCCAACATATAATTTATAAACATCTATGATGGATGGCTTTAATTTTCTATCCTGGGAATTTTAATGCTGATTGTATAAGCTTACCTACCTGATCTGAATGCTGAAAAGACAGAAAAGATAGTTAAGGGCTATGGAAAAGATTGTACCCTAGTTTTTTCATACATAAGAATATGAACTCCCTGAGTCCAAGCATAGATTCTAAACAGATCAACAAATAATATTATTAGGTAAAAGACAAAGGACTTGGGCCTGACACAAAATAAACAAACAAACTTGCTAAAACTTTTTCTTCATCACCAGTGTGGTGTCATCAAAATGAACATATTGAGGGCAAATAATATATTTTAACTGTAACTGCAAATTCAAACTGCAGGCCCAAGTACAACCCCTCTTTGAATATGACATTCTATCCAGCACCATCCAGATGAGAGACCAGAGCAAAGGACTCAAAGCACAGCCAGAATGGGATTCTTAAGATATTAACTACACAGATGTTAACACACCTCCCCAAAAAAAATACTGAAATCAGCCATGAAAGCTTTTAGAACTTCAATGCCTAATTTTGCTAATCTCTCTAAGCTTTAAGGAGTTATAAGATGAGGGAAATAAATAGATTTTTAAAATTCTATCCTTTAAAAAAATTATTTCATCAATCTATATATTTTTGAGCTTTGAAAAATGCTATGACCATAAACTGAAAATAAATAAATGACTAGCTTTCTCTTCCACTCTCAGGCCTCAAACATCAGTGTTTAGTAATTTTTTAAACACACCCAGTGATCAGGTGTGTACCCACACAACCTGGCCATGTAATTACCTTCAGGTCGTAGCCATATGTCTCCCGAATGTCTTCATCAGAATCTGTTTCTTCATCATCATAATCCATTGTTTGTCGAGGGGAAGAAGATACACTGCTCACCACTCGGTTAAAAGCAGATTGCTGGAAACTAGGTAAGTGTCCCTAAATAAATAATTCCAAGATGAACAGAAAGGAATACTAAATAAACATGGGTAATATGTGATTACAACCACCAAAATGTAATGAACTTGTAAAGTAGCTAACAGAGTTCACCATTCAGTACAGGTCAAATCATGTGATTATGATGCCAAGGACCACCTGAACAGTATTTCCAGGTAATATTTCATTAAAATGATCTAGGTATATATCCAAAGAAAATCCTATAGGTTTAGGTAGAAAGAAGACATTATGAATAATATAACTGCTGGCAATTCACTGTTGTTTTCCTAATCAACTGGTAAGATAGATTTGATTTACTATTTATACACTATTATCCCATGAAACAAAAAATGAATAAAAATCCTAAACTTGCCTGTAAGTCGGGATTGGCAGCTGCTTTTTGGAGTTCTGCACTGATGATCTTTTCAGTTTTTTCTCGAGCAGCCTGCTCCACCATACGCTGGCTCAACACAGACAGTTTGGCCAAGGCAGAGGACAGTTCATCTGTGGCTAGGGCCTGCCGTGCTCTATCTTGCCAACTCATAGCACGTTCTGTCAAACACTGCAAGGCCTCTCCTTCAGGCAACCGTACAGGCAACTTCTGAAGGGATACCAGCAGTGACAGAATAGTTTCTAGCCTTGGCCTTCGAGACCGCATACAAAGAGGGCACAGGAATTTTACTTCCTTAGCCTGCCAGCTAGATCCCTTTTTCTGGGAACCTGATTTAGGCAGGGGAACGCAGCTGTTATGGAACCAATCTTTGCAGAGTTCACACTGCAGCATAAACCCGCTGGCTGTCTTGCGGCAAATGCAAAATTTTACTTCTTCTATGCGGTCCACCATTGTCATCTTGGCTAGATTAGCTGCTCTGAGAGAATGCATGGCTTCAATCTCTTTTTGTTCCCGTTCCTTGAAAACTGCCACCTGTATATAAGAAACATTTCATTGAAAGGGGTCACTGCAAAATACTCCAAAACACCAAATCCTTAAGACTAGGGGATTATCTTCAAGTTGTAGCCTCATGATGACAAAGCACTGTCTTTAAAAAAAAAATCAGTTGTCAATCATTTCCTATAAGTTGGGGCAGCCTGGCAGTTTCCTTGCAAATATTCCTTGTCTGTGAAATGGGCAAAGTGCTACCATATTTGACAATTTACATCAATAGAGTACTCTGAATCCTTCTGGAAGGTACTGTAGAAAGTATGCCTTAAAGTCAAGTAATCTGGGTACAAAGCCTGGCTCTTGCACCTATTGATTGCTGCTGATCTAGGGCTTGAACTTTCTGAATCTGTTTTCTGAAAAATGAAGATACCACCAGCCTCACTTTGTTGTTTTAAATAAGATAACATATTAAAATGCCTAACTTGGTGCCTAGCACAAGGTCAATACTCAGTAAATACTAGCTCTCCATCCCCTTGTATTTCATTTCCTGGGAGCAAGTTCTATATAAATTAATTTTTATTTCTTTTTAAAAGGCCTAACCTGTGTAGAAGTAGAATAACCAATCACACCAAGATTGAAACCAATTGTAACTCATTTCAACAAAGTACGTAAAAGCAAACAAAATGTAATTATCATAAATGCTATCAGTGCATTTTTTTTAAAACTCTCATAGCTTTGAAACAATTTTGAAATAATTCTGTGTCCTACTTGTCTGGCAAGATGGACCTGTTAGGCAGGCTCTCTAATGAGAAATCATTTCAGAACAGGATCATCTGTAGGCAGAAACAGCCATATCTAGTTACATAATGTATGCAATTCCCTACTATTACATATTGCCCAAACTTATTTTTATTTTCTCAGGTTCCTAATAATCTTAACACATTTCTCCTACGCTCTTAAAAAAAAAAAAAAAAAGGTAATTCTAATTAGCTATAAATATTTTCTTGAGCACTCACTATACTGTTGAATGACAGTAAGGGAGATAATTTAAATAGCAGCTATTACCAGTAAGCTGATACAATTCCTTTGAAAAGCACAATATTATTATTAAGTATCACAAAATGCTATTAAATTCTAACCCAGTAATCTCATTCCTAAATGTCAAGTACAGGAAAATAATTTGAAAAAAGGAAATGCTGTACAGAAATGTTCACTTTATTAGTATCTGTAATGGTGAACACTTAATAACCAAATGTTCAGTATCAGCAAACTGTTCAGCAAATTATAGACAATTTGATGAAATATTAGATAACTATTAAAATAATAAAGAGATATGGAAAAGACAATTTTAAAGAAAGAGAGCAGATTAGTAAACTTTTCATATACTTTGAACATAAATATTAAAAAATGTGAACTATATGTAATCATAAAGCCAAAGATAAGGAAAGCATACAACAATAAAAACAGTTAAGAACATGGAAACAGTGAATCTGCTAATACCTTCACAGAATGTTGTATTCACCACACAAACTCAAGATGCATTATGAATTTCTTACCACCATGGCTGTATCTCTGGTTTCTTCCACTCCATCCTCTAGATCACTCAGAGGTTCAAAGTCCAGATCCTTTTCTTTTTCTTTTTCTATTAGTTCTTTTACTTTTTTCCTTCTGTTTTTGCCACTTCCATATATACCAATGTCAGTCCGGGGACTTAGCACCTACAAAAATAAAACCAAATATCGAGCTCTGGTTTAAAAAAAAAAAAAGTCTTAAAACTAAAAATAATAAAAAGAACCATTTATTGTCTACTCACAAGGTCTTAGGCACTTTCTTAAGGACTTTATACACATTATCTAATTCAATCCTCACAACAACCCTCTAAAGTAGGTAGTATTATCTATATTTTACAAACAAGTGAAACTGAGGCTTAAAAAGAAAACAATTTGCCCAAGGACACAGGGTTAGTAATTAGGGAGGCAGTTATCAAACATGAAACTATCTTATTACAAAGCCTATGCTCTTAACTATGTTTAAATGCTCAAGATGAAAAAGGTAATGAGTATTTAAATTTATGCTTCTGAGAAATAAGATCTGTCAGTGACAGAGTCCATTAACAATAAAGACAAGATCCAGGCTGGTTGCTTTTTTTGGACATAGCACAAGATGAACTGGAAATAAGTTGGCTTAAAGCTCCAGATTTCTGTTCAACATTTGTTATTACCTAATAGGAATCACTTGTATAACCATAACCAGCTAAAATAAAAACAAATCTCACCAATAATATTACTACCCATAGGTGTTATCAACTTCTGATGTAAACTACTATTTACCTGTAACAAAGTATGGCTAGAATTCTTCTTAAGAAATGTCCGTCCAGTCCGTTCTCTCCATGCCCGCGCTGCTGCTACCTGTGATTCTACTTGGGGCAATGCATCAAGACGCACAGGGATGGGGCGCCCCTTCGCAGATAAGCTCTCCAACTGCTCCAAGTAAGCATAGTTGCTACCACTCTGAAAAACAAAAGTACATTCTCACACTATTTGCATTCTCTTATGGAATCTGGCAATTATTGTCAGAAGACCTTACAAAGAGCTGAGAATGATTTTTTAAATTAAATATTATTCTTTAAACCTAATTGCATCTCTTGAATAGAGCTACCAATGTCCTTTTTAAAGTTGTATAAATGCAATATACAGATAATGTATTATAGAAATGTTCACTTGAAACATGTTATTAACCAATGTCACCCCAAAACATTTAATTTTAAAAAGTTTGTGTAAATTCATGTTGTCAAAGATTTTAACTTAATTAATGAAGGGACCAGTAAGATATAAAAAATAGTTCAAAGGACAATCTATAAACACACTCACACACACACACACATGCAATTAGGAACAAGGAAAGGAATTTGCTAATAGATGGAAACAGATGTTTAATATCATATAACAATGCAATTATCTTTTCTATAGTGTGGAAATCAACAGTTCTGAATCCAAAGACAAATTTAATTGCCCTTCTACATATATAATTCATTTATATTAATACCATTTTTTAATAATTGACAGTTATAAAATAGCTTTGTCAAAAGAAATCTAAGGTAGACACTCCCAGAATCAGATAATCGTGAAGAATCCACTAGATGACATCCAATATATTCCAATGAAAGGACATCCAGTAATCTCTTTTGCCTGTTTAAAAATCTTTTTACAATTTTTTCAACAACTACAAAGCAATATTTTAGTTCCAATAACCACTTTCAAACACAAAGAATGAATATTTTCCTTTTAAGTCACAACATTTCAATATTTCCATGTAATGAAGTCATTAGTGTTTTTAGAACTTATATACTGCTTTAAATTTACTAAATAATTGAATCATTACAGGAGGTGAAAGGGTTAACAAAGAATTCATTCCAGGGTCTTGGCAAGAAAACCTGAAGTGGGCTGGCAGCCTGTAGATAATAACTGAGAGATATCTTAGATTGGATGAATATCCTAGCAGACAAAACACATAAGCATGCCTATAAAAAAGTAAATATATCTCTGTATACATTCACTGTTATTCAGAGGCTATGAAGGAAAGGTACACTATTATACACTAAATACTGACATTCCATTAAAAGGTTATCTTCCATGTATTAACTGAGTCATCTGCCTACAAATTCATTTTTAAAGTTATACTGAAACATGTGGAAAAATAAACAGGCAAGAAACTTTTAAGAAGAGTAAAAAAGGTTTTAGCCCTAAAACACTATAATGGTATAATTAAATCACTATGGTGTTAGAATAAGAACAGACAGCTAATTAAAAGAGAAAAGAAAGCTCAGATACAAATGCAATCATGAAATAATCATATTTACTACTACTCCCTCTTATACCCAACTATAGCCATTTAACCATATAGTGGTCTAGACAGAGACTACTCCCAAGCTATGTATCCTACAGAGTTTGCCTATGAACAGAAGCTATCCACTTACTTAGAGCCTACAAATTAGTCCTTCCATAAAAAGGTAGAGGAAGTCCTTCAAATCATATGACAGCTACCTATACTTGCAGATTTAGTCCTTTAATCATAAAAAGGCAACTAAGAATTATCAGACATTTTGAGGACAACTAACTGCCTGAAATAGGTCAAAGATAAAACAAACAGAAGAGTTGTCCAGATAAAAACTGAGATAATTTTTAAAAAATAGCTTAGAGTGTTAGCTAAGCAGGTTCCAGGAAAAGTCAACTGAAAAGAAAGTAAAAAAGAAGTCATCAGAACTTGACATCTAGAATATGTTCTTTCTTAGTACAGCAGTTCAGTAGAAGAGAATCTATTTCTTTTTTGAGTATATTCTATAATAAAGAGAATTTATACATTGAATACTGTAAATGTTGCTTAATGGTTTTTATGACTGAGAAAAAATTTATGTATTCAACTATATTTTCATCTCTATCTAGCACTTATTTTATTGTTTTGAATTACAAATATATATGTCTCTCCAACTAGAGAATATGCTATTTTGAGGGCCAAGGTCCTTTCTTGACACCCTTTCCTTATATCTCTACTCCTAACTAGAATAATACCATGAATATTGTGATATTTAGTAAATGTTAATTTCATTTTCTTTTTCTGCCTCTGGTTTAAAAAGTAACTTGTGCACATAACAAAAGATTCAAATATAAGAAAGTATATACTCTCTACTGCTAAGTTAAATAAACAGCTAATTCTGTCACAGAAATAATGCTTAAATAGGTAATACTTATTTTGAATTATAAAATCAGATAGAAGAACAAGTCAATTTTAAGTACTGCAATTATTTTATTATGGTTATTATATTCTTAAAAATTAAAAGCTTAAAGGATTTATCTGTGAAACAGCATTATCTGAATAGGATAATTCAAAAGGCTCTTTACCTGAATAGCTTCCACTTTGGTTGTCCATTCCCGAGCCTTTTGTAAGGCCTCTTTCAAGGACAACACATTGGGCAGAAAGGCTGGAATGTTCTTAGCTTCATTCACAATGCTTTCTAAACTTGCCACGCTGTGCCGTGGTCTAAAAAAAACACAAAAATAGGGCAGATGCATGAGGAAAAGCCAAACTGCTATGAACATTTAGATAACATTTTAGAATGTGTAGAGAACTTTCACACTCATGATCACATTTAATTCTTACTCAATCCTTATAAGGGAGGCAAAATAGCTATTATCTTTATTTCCATTTTACAGATAACTTTAAGATCAATTATTTTCCCGTTGCTTAATGTAGTAAATGGCACACCTGAAATACTGATGTCTCAGATCCCATGCTCATTTCACTACACTAAATGGCCTCTACTTTAGTCTCCACAATATATGAAATTATCAAGAAATGCACATTAGACAGCAATGTAGAAAGCAACAGTCTAGAAATCCACTAATATTGATCATGTACATTTAATTCAACTACGTTCATTAACACCTAGTTATACAAATGTGGATAAACATGGACTTTTATCCTCAACCGACCAGAATACAAAATAAAAACTGTATTGGGAATTGAGAACAAATTACTATAGGCTCACTACTATTAAAGGCAGTAATTAATTCTGCCTGAGAAGGGCTCTGAGCTAGGCCTTAAAGAAGTGTGATTTTGTCGAGTAAAAGGTTAAAGGGGAAAAAAACAAGAATATAATGAACAAAATCAAAAATTTCAAAATGAGTACATAGTCCAGCTTAAGATGAGGGATGGTGTGAAGATTGGAGGGGAGAAAGAGCAAGCAAGAAGTAGGGGGATTTAGCAAGAAAGAAAGATGCAAACAGATTAAGAGGCCTTGAAATTTTCTATGTAACCAACAGGAAGTTACCAAGGATGGAGAAAGTTTTGTCATCATCCATGAATCCTACTATGTGCTAGGTACTACGCTAGGTCCTGGAGTCTATTGATGCGCAAGAGTAACAGAGTTCTTCATGAAATGTTTTAATCTTGTGGGAAAAGGGATTATTAATACGGAGTTATAAAGCACTGTTAAATACAAAGATATAGAAAAGTAAAGACACTATCAGGATGTATACTAGGAGGACTTAACTGACTTGGCAGGTGAAGGAAGGATTCCCAGAAGTGCCCTCTAAGCTTTCTTATCCTTTTGGAATAGGAGTTAGACAGCAACACTGGGGCCAGAGGAAGGGAAAGGGAAAGGGTGGTAGAGCTGCACAAGAAATGGGCAGAGAGGAAGACTGTTCCACAGGAAAACAAAAAGTCCAGGGACAAGAAAGAACATGGCATGTTTGAGGAACCGGTGGCAGTGGAGGGAGGGGATCACTATATTTGGAACATAAAATCCAAGAGAAAGAATGACAAGGGATAAGGCTAGATATTTAAGCAAGGGGCTAGACTATAGCTGGCCTTATAATCAGGTTAAGGTTATCTGAACTTCACCACACAGGGAATGAGAAACAGTAAAGGGCTTTAAGCAAGGCAGTCAAATAGTCACATCTATATTTTTTAAAAAAAAAAAAAAAAAAAACTAGTTCAGTGTGGACAGTGGATTAGAAAGGGGTGAGATCATAGACTGAAGCTGTTGCTGTGATATAGGCCAAATATAATAGCAGTCCAGAGGAAAAGAATGAAAGTGAGAAACATTAAGGAAATATAATCAGTATGACTTGGTAGTTAACTGAGCTTGAGAGTATCAAAATGGAAGGCAGGGATCAAAGTTAATTTCCAAATACTGGCTTGTTCAAATGAGTGAAAGAAGGCATAATTCAAAAAAAAGAGGAACAAAGGAAGCAATTATGGAAAGAAGTTAATAGGTCCAATATGGATATGGCAATTTGAGGTACTGATAGGACATCCAATGGAATTATCTAAGAGGCAGATGGTTATCTACAAAAAAACTCTGTTAAAGATGAAAATTTAGAGTTAATCATTATGAAGATGGTAAATGGAGCCAAGAAGTTAGATGAAATTCAGACACTAATTCATTCATTCCTTCACTTGTCTCTCTCCACTAGAATGTTGGCTCTATTTTAGAGCGGGAACTTTGTGTGTCTTTTCCCATACTGTCTCCAGAGAACTCAGAATTAGTGCCTGGCATGTAGTAGGTACTCTGTAAACACTTATTAATGTGAAGATCAAGGGAAAATATAAGACTACTATAATTAGGTCAGTGTCAGTAAAATTGAAGTAGATAGATATAAAAGACATTTTGGAGACAAAATTCAATAATATTTGGTGGCTAATTAAATATAAGAAAATAGGGGGAAGAAGTTTTCAAATATTACTACCAACAAAATTTCATTAAGCAAACTATAATCAACTGTATCAAATACACCAAATCACAGTTTTGCATTCCAAAGTGAGTTTTTCCCATTTAATATGCTCCCACCTCCTGGAATGGTCATGAACCTTAAGACACAGAATAATCTGAATGTTCTGGAGATGAAAAGCTATGAATAAATATAGTATGTATTCTCCACAGCATCTGGAAAGCAAAATATCCAATATCTATGGAGTGTTTTCTTAGGGGAGCAACACTATGTTAATTAAATCATCGAAGACATTTCCTACCAAACCCATTCAAAATAAGTGGCTGGCAACGTACTTAAGTACATAGAGACTTTGGAATAAAGTGGAAAAGGCTTTAAATTTGAGCTGTTATTTAATAATTATGTGATTTCTAAGCATTCCAGTTTCATCATCCTCGCAATAGAAAAGTACATAAATATTAATCTCAGCGGCTGAAAAAAAGACTAATAAAGAACATTACAGTCAAATTAGTTGACATACAGTCAAGTACAATGAATGATTTACTAAAATCTCATAAATCCAATGGGTGGCAATGCTAATGCAACAGCTTAACATTCTCATGCCTGATTCTTCTATTTCACTTCTTTCCTGCAGAAATCTTCCACTCCAATAAAGCATATTTATCTTTAGTCATTCCTAAAATTAAGCTTATGACATTTCTCTTACCTTCTACTCTACTCTACTCATTCCTCAAGGCTCTATATAAGTTTGTACTTTTCTCTCAAGCTTCTCTTTTGATCATCCAAGCTAACAATGATCTCTCCTCTTCTGAATTCCTACTGCACTTTTCTGTACTCTCAGTTAATAACATATTGTATTGAGCCTTACATTTCTTACTTCTTAACTATAATACTAGTAATGCAAGGCTCTAAACAAAATGCTATTCTGTATTAGTTAAAGTATCTAATGAAGTACTCTGCATATACTATGCACGCATCATTTAAAACTGTCTAAAAGCAGACTCATTTGATAACTTAGTGATTGGTCAGGGAAGGCAGAAAACATTTAACTAAATATTTAATGAAAGAGACCCTTATGTTCCTCCTTGGGTTCTATTCTCTGACTTAGTTATTTAAGAGGCAACAGTCACCAATTAATGTGTTCACCTTGCCTGTAGGCAGACCTTAGCCTTTTCTTCCCATCGCTCAGAGACTGTAAGGAGCTCTTGTAGTTCAGCCATTGCTTTCTCCACAGCATGGTGGGGTGCCAACCCTACCCCGGAGTCTATCAATTTCTTCATAACATCCAAAGTGACTTGTTGTGGATCTGACAGAGTCAGTCTTACTTCATCCAACCATCGAGCCTGCTGTAGCTCTTGTTTTAGTCGGGCTAATTCAGGTAACTCCACATAGAGACTAGAGCCCAGATCTATTAACATCTGGAGTTTAGAAGAATCTGGGGTTTCATCTGTCATGGCCTCTTGAGCACGTTCATGAAACTCTTCCACGTCATCCAGCAGATTCTAAAAAGATTAAAAAAAAATAAATAAATAGTAAATTTAAGAGATATGAGTATGTAACAGACATATTTGCCAGGCAACAGAACAAACAGTTTTGATAGGCAAAACTATCAAATTCTAGACCATCTAATAATCTCACCATTGTAGCACCAAACAGACAGGATACTAAGGGCATAAATATGCTACTCTATAATTTCTTACATAGTCCTACTTTAAAAAAATGATTATTTAAAAAATATTTAATGACTGCTGACTTAAATGCAGGCACCATTCTAGGCACACAACCCTAAACAAAACATGCAAAACTCGTCTTCAAGGAAAATATATTTCAATACAAGTGGCAAAACACTGAATACATGTTAGTTTAAGTGCTATGAAAATAAGACAGGGCAACATAATGAAAATGGTCCGGCGGGGGGGCATATTATTTTGCAACAGTTGTTCGGAAGACAGATGAACTGAAACAAAAATGAGAAGGTAAATGTGGGAACCTTATGAAGAGCTAGGAAAAGAGTAGTTTAAAGTTTAGAGCAAATAATACTGCAAAAGCTTTTAAACAGAAATAGGCTTAGTGTCTTAGTCCAAAGTGGATGAAGGAAAAATGAGTTTGGATTTCATTCTAATGGCTTTGGGAAACCACTGAAGGATTTCTAACCATATGGACATGATATGCTTTGATTTACATTTTCCATGCTCACTCTGGCTACTAAATGAAAATATACTGTCAGGAACAATAGTAGAAGGGAGACCAATTAAGAGGCTGTTGCAGTAATCTAAAGGACAGGTTCTACGGGTTTAGAGCATAGCTTAAGCAATAGAGCTGATGACAAATGGTTTACTTTGGGATACATTTTGGAGATAATGCTAACACTTGTGTAGAGGCTGGATGTAGGGTATAAGGGAAATAAAGAAATAAAAAATTTTGATTAATTACAAGGCTTTAAGATGCCTTTTAGTCTGTCAAAGGGAAAAGTAAAGTAAGCAACTGGATATTCAAGTCTGTAGAAAAGAAGAAAGGCAGTCAGAGCTGGAGATTTGAGACTCAACGGATATAGATGATATTTAATATGACTGGACAAATAAGAAGATATCAGGACCAAAAGTAAAAAAAGGGTCTGAGACATAATATACTCCAACACTTACAAGTCAAGCCAAAGAGAAAATCAGCAAAGACAACTAAAGAGAAGGAATTGTGAATAAGAAAACCAGAGTGTGGTGCCATAGATGTTTAGAGAAGAAAATCTCTCAGTAAGGAAAATACGGCCAACTATTAAAATGCTCTTATGACACAGAATACTACAAAAACAGGTTGATAACCTGATAAAAACCATTTCAGAAACCCACAGCCAAATCACAAAAAACACAGCACAATCAAAAAATTATTAACTGCGCAGATTAATATACTTGACACATACCTGAAATTTTTCATATTCATTAAACCATCAGGGCCCTGGCAATTTCAGAACTCTGCATTTTTAAAATCTAATGAACTAATAACTCACTAATACATTCAGGTTTTTAAAACTAATTTCTTGCATTTCTATTACATTTAAGTTAAATGGAGCTTCTGATCTAAAATTAATATAGAAAAAAAGAATTCTAAACCTTAATTCCAGAATTTTAAAGGGAGAATTACAGACTAAGAATAAAACCAAGAGAGTCTTACTGTCTATTAAAAAAACTTTACATAATAGCACTTATGTGAGAAAACAAACAAACAGAACAAAAAACTAGTCTAGACACACCATTCTGTTTGCCCAAAAGCACAGCCCATATTACAAAAACATGTTACCCAAGAAAAGAATGTAATACTCCACCTTTACTTGTCGAGCTTGGCTGATGACACAAGGAAGACTAAAAAGTTGTTGCACAAATGCCTTCAATTCTTCCACTGTCAGTTTGGTCCGAGTCCTCCCACTATCTGGGCTCTGCCTGATGTAAAATAATGAGACATAAGTAAGAAAAATTCACGATCATTCTGATATCAAACAGGCTTCTAAATTTCTATAATTCTCAGTAAGAAATCTCAGAATACTAGTGTTTGAGGGATTCTATGTGCAGTGGTTGATAACTTCCAAATTAGGTTTTTAGCTCTTTAGTTAAGGACTAAATATTCAATTCTCCAAGTTATAGTTCTTCTAATCTTACAAGTATTAAATATTTTAAACACTCAATAAATTCCTCACAATAAAATATTTAAGGTCACTGATAAAACAGAATCCTCTATCTTAACAAGCTTAAGACGAGAAACAAGGGCACTTAATCTGGCTAAGGAGATGATAAACCCTCTGAAACTGATTCAAAATTTTGTTGTATGTATATTTTTATAAACAAACAAACAAACAACTTTTTTTATATGTGCATTTTTCTAGTCCCTAAGCTTTCACCAGATTTTCTAAGGGAGTCCAAGGACAGGTGATGATTTGCTGATCAATGTCTCTAAGAAAGGCTTTCTAATTAAATGGTAGATAAAGAAAGAAAAAAGTAATTTAAAACCCAACCTGAATTGCTATAGAAAAAGTCATTCAGCTACAGAAATGTGTTGAAATGAATATGAAAAACCACAGAAAATGTAACACAGATAAATTACATTAAATCGAGAGTGCATTCATCTATGCTCCTTAATAGCAGCTTCCCTGCATCCATCAAGGTTACTCTTTGCTGCCACCTGCCTTCAGCCTATATTATATCTTTATTTACAAACATTTACTGAATACCTGCAATGTTCCAGGCACTGTTCTAAGAACAAGAAATACAGCAATGAAAAAAAGGATAAAAATGCCTGACATTCTAGTTTAGCATAAATTCTAGAGCAGTTGGGAATGGAAAAAGTAGACAATAAATAAAATAAATTAATATATCAAAAGGGCTAGGAGAAAAACAAAGCAGAAAAAAAATAAGGAAGTTGCAATTTTATAAAAGGTTGCCAGAGAAGACCCCTACAAGAATGTGACATCTGAAAAAAACTTGAAAGAAGTAAGGAAACAAGCCATCGGGATATCAGAGGAAGAGAACTCCAAGCAGAGCAAGAACAGGTATGAAGGCCCAAAGCAGGAATGTCCCTGGTGTGTATGAACAGTAAGAAGAGGAGGGTTGCAGAGTACAGCAAGAAAGAAGGGAAGTAGTAGGAGATAAGATTAGGGCATTTGAAGGTGGGGAGGCCACAAGAGGTCAAAGATAATGTAAAGCCTCACGATCCAGTTAAAATTTTGGCTTTTACTCTGGGGAAAGAAAAAAACAAAACAAAACAGGAAAACGCTGAAGAAGTCAACTCTTCTTAATCTTACCTGTGTTTTTGCTTTTTGCTCAGAAGCAGCTGAGCCACAGAAGCACAGGTTTCAGCTTCTTTTACAGCATCCCTGAGTTTTCTAAAGAGATCATTCTCTGGGTATTTCCTATCCTCTGCATCTTCCAGCATTACCCGTAATTCAATCAAATCTGTAAAAATGAATAAAAAGCCCTATATTATGACCATAGACATAAAAAGTCACTTAAAAATCTTCAGCAACCTCTCTCAAGTGAGTCACCAACATATTAGCAAAAAATGTCACAGCTGTGAAAATCTCACCAATGCAACAAAAATTTATAACCAGGTGCTTATTCCTAATCTTTATAGACAATGTCTCTCACGCAAGGCAATTCCTCTTTTTCAATAAATCTTTAAATGTTAGTCCATTGATAACAATAGCTCCCCAAATATATATCTACTGTAAGTTAGTTATCTGTCCCATTTTATACCAACTTTTTCACTTAAAAAAAGATTCTCAAATAGCAAATTAAGACTATTATCAAATAAAGCATTAGCCTCAAATCTCATATGAAGCCTAATAATTTTGTTTAATAGAGGAAAACACATTAAAACAAGGCCTTTTTCAAAGTGACAATTTCAGTTTATGCGAACAAAAGGAGGAAACTTAACCTTTCTTGTGGTTGAGGTTGGCAGATAATGCTTCTGTAACACGACTGACCCAGGTGTCATAGGACTGTGCCCTGACTTTCACACCAAACAGCAGAGAAGGGAGGTCCTCTAATGGGTAGCGATATCTAAAAAAAAAAAGAACAACAAAAAAAAAAGAGGAAAAACTTCATAAACTAACAACTTTAACATAAATTAAATTTTAAGTATGATCCACTTAAGAAAAGTACAATGGCCAGAATAATGGGATCTTGGAACATATAAAGAGAAAATTGAAGAAGTACACAGAGTTTCAATAGAGAGACAGACAAGGAATGTACGAAATCAACTGATAAACAAATTTTAGTTGCCAAGTTTAAGGCCAACTTTTAAGAACTGGTTCTCAAGTAGGGAGCCAGAGAGATAAGAAGTTACCAGCCCAGACACAGAAAAAAGAATTACAAAGAGCAACATTAACACTTGGTTTTAAAAGAATGTAATAAAAGATTTTTTTACAAGAAACTTCTGGATACCTAAGACATTTCTTCTGCATGGGGCAGGGGCAGAGATCAGTTGGATGGTAGAGACACACAAGCCGCTCAGGATTACAGGAGCATGTAAGAGCAGAGAGAAAACATGTGGTTCTGCATGCTGAACATTGTCGCTCATCATCAGGAACAAGTTCAAAAACTTCTTCTTCTGACATAAGGACACCCTGAAATACAATTTATGTCATTAGATCAAGTCTTTCTAGTCTTTCAAGCAACAAAGAACATATTACATATTTTTTTTTCCTACAGGTAAACCTCTGACTTCAGACATAAACATAAGAGGAACACTGGCACATCATCAAAATATTTTCTAAAAATAATCAATACTAATTTTTTTCAAATGGGCAAAACTAAGTCTTTGTTTAGTCTTAAAATGTAAAGAAGTTATCACTACAAAGGTCTAAATAGTCAGGGAAGTTGTAACTGGGAGATATTTTTGGGGTGGCTGACAAAGTTCTATTTCTTGGCCAGTTTACCATAAAATAATTCATGAAGCCATGTATTTGTTTTATTTGGTGTTATCTATCTTTAAAAGAAAAAAAATTCTTGTCCACGAGGTTGATATACCCTTGAACCAGATACATTAGTAATAACACTGAAAATAACACTAATATGCACAAACATATGCAAGATTAAAGAAGTACAAAATTACTTAAACTATGCAAATCAAAATATACTTCAGCAAGGCATCAAAAAGAAAGTATATCAAATGCAGTTGCCAGTTTAAGAAAATAGATCATTTGAAGTGGCATTTTACAGAGACTCCAATTAATACACAAGTACTCCCTTTACAGTTTCTACTTACTTGAGCAAGGTACTTATAAACCTAATTCCGTTAAGAACAAATTTTTTTCATTTAAGGTGTGAACCTGATCATTTACTCACTGGCAGGCACAATCCAGTTCTTTCAACATATATTTTGTTTTTGATATTGGTTTAATCTAGATGTTTGCTCTCTTATCTTTCCATTTTCTCATTAGCATTTAATATTTTCCTGAAAAATTATTTTTATGCAGAAATGATTCCAAAATGCATTGCAGGTATTTCTTAGATTCTAAGAATTTACACAGCTTCAGAAGAGCTAGAAAACAGAAGATACTAATACATCAACTAAGAAAGTCCTTACTTCAAGAAATTTTATACCATTTCCAAAGTGTACTCCAAGGACCACTAGTCCTTGAAGAGTCTGCAAAAAAAAATAAATATATTCTTTTTGAGAAAATGCTATGTATTAAATCATTCCTAATTTAGAGATTAGCAATGAACACCAGCATATCAAAGGATCAGAGAAGTTTCATAGTAAAGAATCCCATTTGTTTTTTCTTAACCCACTATTTTCCAAACTTTATCACAGAATGATTCTTCCTTACAATGTTTTCTAACATATTATATAGCTTGTGTTACTGAGAATGAACTTTGAAAAATCAGAAATTACCAGAAAGGAATGGAGCGAGGAGAAGTCAGAGATGCAAATTAAAGGCTATTTGAAATAATCCAGGTGAGAAAATTAAGAAATGGAACAGAATGGTAGCAATAAAGAAAAAGGGGGGAATGGGGGAGAAAGAGATGAGAGACACTGACAAAGTAACAAAAACTTAAAACCAAATAACAGATGACTATGAAGGAGATGGATGAGTCAAAGATCACGTTAGGTTTTTATGTAATGATCTTGGCAATTAGAAAAGGAAAGTGGCTTATAAAAAGGTTGAGACAGAGGAATGATATTCTATTTTAGATGCTGAAACATTTCTAAATAGAAATGTTCAGTAATCAAATGGAGACACAGAGTACAAATGGGTGAAAGGACATACAATCACTCTCAAAAAGGCAATAATTCCTGTGTTTGCATGAAAGAGCAGGAAACATCGAGGTTAAAAAATGAAACCACAATACCAGTAAGTAAATTAAAATCCTAAGAAAGGCTTAGAATTCTTCGAAAAGTAGCACAAAAGAAAAACAACAAAAGGTGAAAGGCTGCACCCTACAAACACTGGCAGTTCAGGAAAGTGAAAAAACTGATAACTAGGAGTGACTGGTGTTACCAATGATTGAAAAGGGTAGGATTTGGAGAAGGGGCAGCAGGCGCCTAAAAAAAAAGTGGCAAGAAGCAGCCCCAAAAGCAGGCCAAGGAGATGGACTAAGAAGATAAGGCATTCGAGGAGAAGCAAAAAGAAAAGCAAAAGAAACTCAAGGAGTTAAAAAGTAAATGCTGCCGGGAAGGCAACAGGTGGAATTAAGAAATCTGGCAAAAAGTGAGCTGTTCCTTGTGCCTGGGGTAATGGTGATACTTAATTCCGTTCTTGTTTTAACATCTGGATTTCGTGCCATAACATCTGCTGCAACCTATAGCTAGATTAAAGTGCTTGAGACTGTTGGACAGTTAAGAATTAACTTTTGTAAAATAATAAAAAATAAAAAGACTGGAGAAACAGTAGAGCAAGAGTAAAAGAAAGAAATCAAGGAAGCAATACATAGCGCAATATAGAGGTAATGGAGATAGAAGACAAATAACAACTGGACTTGGCAATAAATATGTCACTGGCAAACTTCAAGTTTCAGGATGACAGTGATGATGAGGGGATAAAGAGGAAATGAGGGTACTGTTTACAAAACACCCAGGAAAAGATAAAATGAAAACTTTTCTCAAGGTGAGAAAGACTAGTGCATAATGCAAAGAAAAGGCAGAGCTAACTGTCTGGAAACAAGGGCAAAAGAAGAAGGTAAGTTTAAAGAAAAAGAGTCCAGAGAAATTTGATCACAGAATCATAAATAAGACTAAGAGGATATGTAATATTCAAATCTTTATAGAAAAGGAAAAATAATGCTCCATTAATGACCAATGTAATCTGAAATATGAGACTAGACTACAGAAAGTTACTTAAATTTCTAACTTCAAAAGAAAGATTACAGGAAATGGGAAAAAATCCATTTTAAATAAACATATATAAAATAAATAAACTAAGTTTCAACTTTAAGGAACTTAGAAAAAGAAGAGCAAATTAAATCCAAAATAAGCGGAAGTAAAGAAATAAGAAAAAATAATATTAAAAAAAGAGAAATTATAATTAGAGTAACAAAAATTAATGAAACTGAAAATATGAACTCAAAAGAGAAAAATCAATAAAACCAAAAGCTAGTTCTTTGAAAAATTCAGTAAGATCAATAATACCCTAGCCAGGCTAATTAAGCAAAGAGGAGGACAAAAATTGCTAAGAAGAGAAATGAAAGGAGGGGACATCACTACAGATCCCATGGACATCAAAAAGATAATAAAGAAATACTATAAATGCTATGTACACAAATGGCATACCAAAGAGATGAAATGGCCCAATCCTTCAAAAGATCCTGTCAAAATTCAAACGAGAATAAATAGATAATTTGAATAGCTCAATGTCTATTAAAAAAAACTGAATCAATAATTAATAGCCTTCAAAACAGAAAGCACCAGACATAGAGAAGTTCCTACTGAATTCCATGAAAGAAATATCTATGAAAGAAATTACACTAATTCTCTACAATCTTTTTCAGAGGATAGAATCAAAAGAAATAACTCATTCTGAGGCCAGCATTATTCTACAACCATACAAAGGCATTTATAAGAAAAGGAAACTACAGACCAATATCTCTCATGGAACATTAGATGCAAAAATCCTCAACAAAATATTAGCAAACTGAACCCAAAAATCTCAGTCCAAATGGGATCCATCCCAGGTATGGGATCCATCCCAGACTGGTCCAACATTTGGAAATCAACATAATCTATCACATCAATAGTCTAAAGAGAAAAAAAATCACATGATTGTATCAAAAGATGTAAAGAAAAAAAAACAATCCAACACCTATCCCTGAAAAAAACTCTCAACTAACTAGAAATATAGAAGAAATTCTTTAACTTAATAAAGAATATCTACAAATACCTATAGTAAAGATCATACTAAGTCAGGTAGAAGGAAGGAATGTTCCCTCCTACCACTCTTTTTCATCACTACATTAGAAATCCTAGCTAATGCATCAAAACAAGAAAAGGAAATAAAAGGTATACAAACTGAGAAGGAAGAAACAAAACCATCTTTGCTCACAGATGACAAGTCCTTCTATGTAGAAAATCTGTAAGAATCAACAAAACTCTCTACATGCAATTATAGCAAGGTTGCAGGATACAAAGTTAACATACAAAAGTCAATCTCTTTCCTATATACCGTAATAAACAAGGGAAATTTGAAATAAAAAACACATTACCATTTACATTAGCACCCCCAAAAATGAAACATTTAGGTATCTTAATAAGGAGAAAAAGTGTACAAGGAGAAAAACTACAAAACTACAAATCTCTGATAAACAAAACCAAACACTTAAAGAAGGGATATTATGTTTATGGATAGAAAGACTCAATACTGTCAAGATGTCAATTTGCTCCAACTTAACCCATATATTCAATGCAACCCCAATCAAAATACCAGCAAGTTATTTTAAAGATATCGACAAACTGATCCTGAAACCACATAAAGAGGAAAAAGACTAATAACCAACTGAGTACTGAAGAAGAAAAAAGTCAGAGGACTGACACTACCTGACTTCAAGACTTACAATAAAGCTACAGTAGTAATCAAAGCAGTACAGTATTGCCTCCCACTAAAAAAAAAGTCAAGCAAATCAATGGAATGCAACAGAGACCCACATAAATATAATAAACTGATCTTTCATAAAGGAGCAAAGGCAAAACAGTGAAGGAAAGAAGTCTTTTTTCAACAAATGGTGCTGAACAACTTGACATCCACATACAAAAAAATGAATCTAGACACAGACCTTACAACCTTCACAAAAATCAACTTAAAATGCATGACAGACCTAAATATAAAAGGCAAAACGATAAAATTCCTAGAAGATAACATACAAGAAAACCTAGATGACCTTAGGTATGGCCATAAGGCACAACCCAAAAAAGAAACAACTGATAAGCTGGACTTCATTCATTACAACTAAAAACTTCTGCTTTGCAAAAATCAATGTCAAGAGAATGAGAAGAAAAAAGCCACAGAAGGGAGAAAATATCTGCAAAAGAAACATCGGAAATAGGACTGCTATTTGAAACATACAAAGAACTCCGAAAACTCAACAATAAAACAACCTGATTAAACACCGGGCCAAAGACCTAACAGACACCTCACTAAAGAAGACATACTGACGGCAAATAAGCAAATTAAAAGATGCTCAACATCATATGTCATCAGATAAAGGCAAATTAAAACATAAATGTGATACCACTATACACCTATTAGAATGGCCAAAATCCAAAACACTAAGAACACCAAATGCTAGTAAAGATGTGGGGCAAAAGAAATGTCCATCATTGCTAGTAGAAATGCAAAATGTTACCGACATTTTGGAAGACAGTTTGGCGGTTTCTTACAAAACTAAACATACTCTTACCATACGATCCAGCAATCAATTGTGATCCTTGATATTTATCCAAAAGAGCTGAAAAATTTTGTCTACACACACACACACACACACACACACACACACACACACACACACACAAACCCTGCACACAGATATTTATGACAGCTTTATTTATCATCACCAAAAAGACATGGAAGACTCTTAAATGAATATTACTAAGTGAGAGAAGGCAATCTAAAAAGGGTGCATACTGCACTTTTTCAACGATATGTCATTTTGGAAAAGGCAAAACTGTAAACAGTAAAAAGATTAGTGTTTGTTAGGGTTTTGGAGGTGAGGAATATTTGGTGGTAGTGGGGGTGGGGAGGGACAAATAGGTGGAACCCAGGAGGATTTGGGGGAAGTGAAAACACTCTGTATGCTACCATAATGATGGATACATGTCATTACATTTTCATCCAAACCCAAAGAAAGTACACCACCAAAAGTAAACCATAATATGAACTTTGGGTGATTATGATATGTCAAATGAAAGTACATCAATTGTTAACAAATCTATTGCTCTGGTAGGGATGTTGATAATGTAGAAGATTATGCATGTGTAGGGGCAAGAGATATGTGGAAAATCTCTGTACCTTCACATCATTTTGCTCTGAACCTTAAACAAATCTAAAAAAATTAAGTCTTATTAAAAATAAAATACAAAAAGTTAACAAATAAATAAATATGTAATAAAAGCAAGACTTGAGAATATGGATACAAAGTGAAAATAACAACTCCCCAGTCATATATTCATATATCCTAAAAAGTAGAATTTTTAAAAAGATTCACTTATATCTTGTTCTTTCTTATTGCTATCACAAGTCAGCCAAACAATTAGAAAAAGAAATCTTACCATTTAGTAAAAATTCTTATTTCTAAGTCAACTTAAATTCTTAAAAATGACCAGCTTTAAATATTTTGTAATAATAATACTTATATCATTTCTAATATGTCTAGTTTATATTTTGGTTATAGATTTTTTCCCCCAATTATGCCTATAAGAAGAGTAGTGAAACTAGATGGTTTTACTTTCCATATGCAAATCACTAGTCTACTATATTTCTCCTAAGCTTAAATCTATATTCATTCTCTTAAGACACTTTAAATCTAACTAAATGCACACAGAGCCCATTATTCAAAACAAATTGTTTAAAAATACACAGAAACTAATTCTATGATAATACAAATTTTCCTACTTGAAAATGTTTTCAAGAAAATCTGATTTTAGAGGAAAACAGGCTCCTATTATAGTCTACAATTTGGGATATGTTAAAAATAAAGTATCTTCTCAACCTAATCAATTATTCTTGGTTATTAAATCCTTGGTTAGTATTCTCCTAAGTGGCCTTGAAATTATAAGTAACATATGATACAAGACAATAAACTTTTGATTCATACCTCACGCCATATACAAAAATTACCTTGAAAAAGGTTATATACCTAAACATGAGAGCTAAAACTATAAAACTTCTGAAAAATGTAAGAGAAAATCTTTGTGATCTTGGATTAAGCAACGATTTCTTAAATGTAACCAAAAACAGGAGTCATAAAAGAAAAAACTGATAAACTGAATTTCATAAAAATTAAGAACTTCTGCTCTTCAAAAAGATATTGTTAAGAAATGGAAAAGACAAGCCACAAACTGAAAATATTTTCGAATTACATATCTGATAAAATATTTATATTCTGAATATATAAAGAACTCTCAAAATTTAGTAATAAGAAAACCACCCAATTTTTAAGAGCTGTGTAAAATGTTTGAACAGAATCTTCTATTCTACCAGATGCACAGATAGCAAATAAGCACACTAGAAGGCACTGAACATCATGAGCCATTAAAATTAAAACTTCAATGAAATACCACTACAAACCTATTGGACTATCTAAAGTTAAAAAGATGAACCATACAAATGTCAGTGAGAATGTAGGACAAGTAGACAAAATGGTACAACCACTCTAAAATACAGTTTCACAGTTTTTACAAAAAAAAAATAAACATACACATACCATATAACCCAGCCATTCCATGATTAACATTTACTCAAGAAAAATGAAAGTATATATTAATATAAAATATTATACAGAAATGTTCAGAACACTTAAACTCATAACAAAGTTTGGAAACAATTAAAATGTCCATTCACAAGTAAATGAATAAACTGTGATATGTCCATTCAAAAATGGATAAACTGTGTTATGTCCATTCAATGTAACACTACTTGGCAATAAAAAGGAATGAACTAGAATATATGCAACATCATGAATGAATCTCCAAGTAATTATGCTAAATGAAAGAAACCAGACAAAAAAAGTATCAATAATATAATCTGATTCAGATAAAACACTTTTTAAAATGCAAACTAAAGAATATGTATTAGTGTTTTCCTGGAAGGGATGAGAGGTGGGTGGGATGGCAGAAGAGGGAAGGATCACAAAGGGGCATAAGAAAACTTCTGAAGTTGATATGTTCATTATCTTGATTGTAACAAAGGTTTCATGGATATATACATAGTCAAATATTAAATTATATACAATAAGTGTACTGTTTATTGTATGTCAATTATATCTCAAGACAACTGTTTAAAAAATAGGAACAGAATGTCTAAATAGAGAAAGCAAGCTGTATAAGAGCATAAGGGAGCATGGTACAAATTCAGCAAGGTTAGCTATGTCGGAGGGTTAGAGAGAATGGGCCAAGATGAGGCTGAAGACAAAGATTTTCCACATATTTCCCTTTACAGTGTGATAAATATTGAGTGTATTCGCAGAATCCAAAATCTTAACTCTTGGTTATTCAGTCCTTCCTATTCATTAAATTACTTTGAAGGAGGAAAAAAGATTAATTCACTGTGAAAGTCTGCAATCACCAGAAATATAACTTTCAGTCAATTACGAAGTTCAGAAGAATCTGAACTTTCTCATTTAAAGAAATAATATGTAGAGGATTTTTAAAAAATAAATATATACCTAAGAAATTCTATCAGATAGGATTCCATTTTATAAAATCTTAGCAATGACAATACTGATATTCTTAAAACTTTTTCAACTTGAATAAACCAAAATGGCAAGTATAAATATAAAAAACCTTTTCCAAACTAGTAATTTTGGTGGTCAACTTCCAAAGGGATCAAAGATGAAAATTAATTCTTTCATAAGTTCCATTTTTTATATTCTGTAAGCAATATCAAACATAAAAAATGTGCTCAGCAAACTCACCATTTGTACAACAGACTCCCTTAATCGTGTCTCTTCTTCAGTCATGAGAGTCAATTCTTTGCATACCATGGCAGCCAGCCCCACATCTAAGCATTCTGGATCTGCTGCCATTTTGAAAATGAGTTCCTCATGTGAAAAGACACAATGGCGCCTTAACCGTCGGTAATGGTTGACACACTGACGTCCAATGGGCAACTGAAAATGACAAGATTCTCAAATTAAATTACTTGCTTTATAGCATATTCCATAAAAGAACCACTCTTTAACCTCCAGATCCTCACTTTTATTATAAAGACAGAATAACAAACTCCATTTGAACATAAGAGGTAACTGTACATATTAAACTTTTATGGCCCAGCAGAAATTTCAAAAGCCTTTCCAAAGAAGATTCACATAATTTTTACACACTAAGCTTCTGGCATAAGATGCTGTTTTCTGCTCATTATGTACATCAAGAAGTACAAGTTCCTTGGTATACATAAATGAGGTAGCAAACTCTTTTAGTTTAGCATAATATAAGGCTACCCTTATAGATAAAAGAAAAAAAAATTCATTCTATAAATGGTTAGGTGGACATATTCGGCATTTAAGTTTCCACAAAACAAAAAGAACAATGTTATCAGAAGTGAAAAAAGAAAAGGAAGAAAGGGAGAGAGAGAGAGAGAGAAGGAATCAAGCAATTCACAATAGCTGAAATTTTATTTTTTATGAGGACCAAAGCAAATGATTTAGATTTCTGCAATTAGAAATTCCTTTAAAAGCAACCAGTCTGGCCTACAGGGAATTCCAAGTAAAATCATGAGATTATATACTTTATTTTCACTAAGTGAAATAAATCACTAAATAATCGCTTTTCATAAATCAACAAATATGCTCTATGATAAATTCTGCAAATTTCTTTTAACTATCAAACTTTAAACCAAATGATAATATTAGCTATACTAAACACACGCACACATACACTCTCCAACTTCTTTCCTATACTCTAGTTGAAAAATTTGGGTGGGTAAAAGGTGGTTTTGTTTGTATTTAAAAACTGTAATACATCATAGAAAACATAAGAAAATGGACCTTTAAGAACCTTCCAGAATTCACCTCCATTTTCAGAAAGGAATCACAGTTCAAGAGTATGAGACTATCTCTGAATCAAGCAGTATTTCCATACTCTTCCACAGAAACAATCTTTCCCAAGAAAATATATACATTGAACTTATGGTCAGCAAATATTTCTTATTAACAACATATAGCTTTTTTATTTCTTAATTCTTATATATTATATATATTCTTAAATACTCTTCAAACATTTCTTATATAGCCTTAACACATGGGCAAGAAAGAGAAAAACAAAACTGTGGGATCTGCAGTCCCTAATTATTACAATATGTAAGGAAGCCACATAAAATAGAGCTGATTACCCATTGTGGCTTATAAAAGTTAGTACCATCATTTTAGTCCAGATGTAAAGCTGCTATAATTTTTCATTTATTATCACACTATTCTTCTAAAGAACATCAAAGGATTTCATATATATCATTTCACATGTTTGAGATTAAGTGAATCTTAGAATCTTTACATACCAAGTAAAAATCTTAGAACCAGTGAAATTTAAAAAGCTGTGCAAGGATGTATTGGTGCCAGGTGGGTACTAGAGTTAATGGAAAGATTACTTAGTAAATTATATAAAGGTCTAGCCACTATGCTGCACACCTGAAACTAATATAAAATACTACTGAATGCCAACTGTAATTGAAAAATAAAAATTAAATATAAATGAAAAAAAAGTGCCCAAGGTCAAACATCAATAATATTGAACACAATAAAGGTAGAAACCATCTCTAACTCATCTCTTGATCATCTCCATTTCCCACTATACACCTAGCCAAAGAGCAAGTAA
Organism: Macroglossus sobrinus; assembly: GCA_004027375.1. NCBI lineage: Eukaryota > Metazoa > Chordata > Mammalia > Chiroptera > Pteropodidae > Macroglossus > Macroglossus sobrinus. Next base: position 535,153 of record PVKZ01000554.1, read on the forward strand.
GTCATAAACACTTAATAAATGTTAGCTGAATTTTTAAAAACAGAGCATAAGCCCAGACAACATCCTAAGTTTAGTCTTTTTCTTACTGTGTCCTAAGCCTAATAAGAAAGAAGTTTAAAATTACTAGATTGAATAAGATTGTTCATTTTATTATTTCATTTATTAGGCAAGGAAATAAAAATGGTTAATCATAAAATTTAATAAATTAATGTGCCTACAGAAAACAGAAGATCCAATATTACTTAAAAATATCCCCCAAAATGTTGAGGTGACAAAAAAAAATCACTAAGAGAAAATCTAAGGCTTAAAGAAAAAGGATTATATATTTGCAGACTTTTTGCAACTAACACAATTTTAACCATTTTTTGATAACTACCTCATACAAAAGCAAAACAGCAATCACTGGCATTTTCATTTACACAAATGGATAGCCACGAAGATCTCCATATTAGTTGCTCTTTAAAATAAATTTGTTAAAAAAGGACTACAGAAAACATAAAATGACAGAAAGAATAAAATCACCTAATTGTCCAACAGAAGGGAATAAAAAAGGGATATTTTAAAATAAAAATCACAGACCTAGATATTTGGAAATATGGCAGAAATAATTCTTGAAAAGATTTGGTTTATCTTCATGAAATCCAAAGTGCTCAGAGAAAGCAAAGATAAGAGAAACCATATTCTCTCAGGAAAAAAATATTCAAAAAATATCAACTAACCATTTAAAATTCAATCAGAATGGGGAAAATCGTGAATGAATAAGAACAACTATGAAATTTTCCAAATAAAAACTGTAATAGAAACTCTAACTGAACTTTCTAAATTACCACAGCCACTCCAGTGTCTACAGAAATATTCATGAACCCTACCCGCCCCAGCTAAGGAAATATGGCAACTAAGAATTATTGTCTAGGGATGTTAGTAGACGTACAACAGCTACTTGCTATAGAACAGACCCAGTCAGCAGTACAGAAGTTCACAGCTTCAGCGAAGTTGTAGCCCTGATTAAATCCAGAATGATAGGCACGAGGAAATGTCACAACAAACTCGCCAGCACACTGATTGGTCCTGTACACCTAAATGCAAATCGGGAACAGTGATACAAAACAAATAAACAAAAAATAACAAAAAAGGAAGACAGATTTTATCAGTCAGTTTCAGAAACATTTTCTAAAACTGAAAACAAAAAGCATTAACCTACATACACCAGAATATTAGGTTTAAGTAACAGCAAGAACTCCACCTTCTCAAAATAGTCACTGATAACAAGGTATAATAATTCATGACTAGAATCAGCAGACAAAAAAAAATTCTCAGAGAAAATGTTACTCTCATTGAGCTACTAGGCTGCCAACTTGATAAAACTTTTATAATTAAGAAAATTTTAATTTCTTTTGTTATTGTGTTATAAATAGAGGTAAAGACTGGAAGAACTTCCACCTCTTCTTGGATAGTTTTTTGGAAACTAATTAATTGCTTAATTTATATATAATAGGGAGATATCACAAAAATCAGTTTTCCTATACCTCACTTTGTTTTATGATAATTTGTCCTTTGAAAAGTCCCAGATTCTAGTATAAATTCATTCTTTAAAGACAAAATAATGCTATTAGCAATGTACTACATGTAACAAACTTACTAAATTTACACTTTATCAGGTGTTAGTAGCTTAAATTTAATAATCATTTGCAAAACTAAGCTGAAAAGTAGAAAACGTATTCATATGTTTACTTCATTTCACATTTAAAAAGCTGTGAAATCTTTATTTGAAATATATGAAATATGATTCTAAAAAGATAAGTTTTAGTTATTAGAACTACCTCCTAGTGCTCGCTTTGGTAGTACATATACTAGAACTACCACCTAAAATACTTAAACTCTGGTTAAACAGAAATAATAAAGAAGACTTTTGTTAAAACCAGGATATAATGGTTTACTGAAAACCAAAAGCTATTTTAATATAGAGCTATACATAAAGTATGATTCATACTTTAGAACACCTTTTTTAAACCTACTCAAAAGCGAAAATAATTTTAAATTAAAAATACTGGAGAGACAGACACAAAAAGACTCACAGGCACACCATGCTCCATTAGCACATTGGGGTTCATGATGGTGACTAACTGATGTAGGAGATCAGGCTGGGATTCAAATAACTCAGGGGCCAGCTCCCTCATCACCTCCTCCAGCTGTTCTGCAGCATGAGATGGCACACCATACCATGTCTTTGGCTCCCCCCTGGCAAAAAAAATAAATAAATAACTGCTTAGCTAAGTAGAGCACAGTTCTAATGAGGCCACAGTATCTGATTCAAATCCATATAATTTAGTCAACTTTGTCTTGTTCTATGGCCACAGATTATATGTCCTGAATGCTGGACACAATATCGTAAATCTGTGCTATTCATAACAAAAGGTAAGTTAACAGTATATAGATAAATCCATACCCATCACTATTAGAAAAGCAATTCAAAACATGTGGATTGGTAAACAGTATTTTCAAATGGAAAAGACACTGTAAATATGTACTGTTCAAAAGGATACTGACATACTTCCTTGATTCACACAGGTCCACTGGACAAGCCAATTACCCTCACATGATCAAAGTAAACGCCAATGTTCTCCAGAATACCTTTACGTAACTTCAGTGCATACAATTTCCAATTATCCAAGGAAATAAGCCACAGATATTGTTGAAATCTTGAACAGAGTTCTATCTATACATCTTAGGGACCAAAAACTTGGCATCACTGATATACTAGACTTTAGTGTACTATATTAATTTATAAGTTGTACTCCTAAGAAATGGATTTAATTTGTCAAGCTATTTACAGAATAGCTAAATTTCTTAATCCTAATACAATTCACAGTACTGTCTCTAATAGAACTGACTGCCTATTAGAAACGTACAGAACATAATAAAAATGTTCTGTATCTGCACTGGACAATACAGGTACTCTCGTCACACATGCTAAAGCACCTGAAATGTGGTTAATGCATCTGAAGAAGTAAATTTTTAATTTTATTTTATCTTGACTAATTTAAATAGCCACATGTGGCTAGAGACTATCATATTACACAGAACAGCAATAAAGCAGAAAAAGATAATCACTAGAGTTTCCCACTGCACAGTGTCATCTGAATCGTATTTTCCAAATGGAGAAAAAAAATATCATTTAGTTAAGATCATAATACTAACCAAAGAACTGGTTTAGTAAATAAATGCTGTGGGTAATGTACAAAAAGAATTCAATAAAAGAAATTTAATGAATACACATGTAACTTAGGAGTTTTTAGGGAAAATGTTATTAAAAAGAAAAAAAATCATTTGAAAAGTTCAACTACTGAAGGTTTAATCAGATTTTAACTATATAAACTTTGAATGCCCTACCTTCCATATCATAAGATATACCAAAGTAATTTTCATGTATACCTAACAAGTAGCATTAGGTCTAAAACTATAGGTTTTGGGCATGCACATACTTTAAAAGGAAAGATGTCTCTCAATATATTATCCTACTTTTGGATAGGAAATACTTAAATTCAGCTCTCCCTAATATATCACCTAATATTATTACATCTTTTAAAAGGTTACTAAATATGTATGCTGTTAACAAAACTTGTACATACCAGTGCAAGTAATTGATGGAATAACTCCAGTGATCTTCAATATGCCAACAAAAAGAAGAGAAACACATTCCCACATATAGCCATGGCACTTTCATACCAGAGATGTCTACATTAATATGTGCAAGAACAGATTGCTCTAAGACAGGCATGTTATTCAAGTTCCAACCAGAAAGCGCATATTCCTATAAAGAAATAAAAAAATGTAAATCAGAGATCAGAAATGACAACTGCCTAATCAAAATCTCGAGTCTTCAAAAAAGAAAAAATTTTACATTTACACATAGAATTTGTGCTCTTTACTCACCATTACACGTAGATATACCTAAATATTTAATCCTATCTCCTGTCTAGGTGATATATAGATTTCCCTTTAATTATTTAAGATACTTCTGGTTTATGCTGAAGCATACAACACAAAGCTTTTTTTAAAGTTATTTATCTTCTCTTGTTTCAATTAGTGCTGACATTCAACATTATTTTATATTAATTTCAAGTGAAGTGATGCCCCCAATTAGTCTACTATCTCCCTGGCTACACATTTATAAAATTTGTGAAGTGATTCCCCCAATGAGTCTAGTATCTCCCTGACACTATACAGTTATTACAATATTAAACAGCTAACTAGTAAAATAGTGAGACTAATTTTAATAGGTTGCTATTATATTTCTACCTATTAACTTCCAAAAATGTCTATTACTGTATTTTATGAATGGTGCCAGATAGAGGTCATGAGATACACAATCCTCAAACTGCAGCAACACTGAAAACTGAAATGATGCAGTCACTGCCACCGCTTTCACTACAAACTCATCCAGAAATATTGAATTATAACAATAACAAAAACATTTGTTTCATAAATAAACTAAAAAGAAAAAAATTCCCAGTTTCCAGAAACAAAGAAAGCAGTTGCCTGAATTTTCATAGAAGTTCCTAACTGAATATAAGCAATGGACAGAGTTTCAAACACTCACTCCTAAAACTGTATAAGGTAGAGACTTAAAGTTCTTATCATCCTTGTGGAAAGCAACTCCCAAAAGCAGGATCTAGGAAGCCCAAGACTATTTTAAGGGATTTACAGAGTCAAACTATTTTCATAATAATTCTAAGATGCCATTTGCCTTTTTCACTATCATTCTTGCAGGAATGTAATGTAAGTTTTCCAAATGATATACAACATATGACATCACAATGACTGAAATGTAAAACAGCAAAATCCAACTGCCTTCCATGAGAAGGTTGACAACTGTTGAACCTGGATGCCAAGTACTGAGAGAGAGGAAGGGGAGTATATTACTATATTTACTTTTATGACTTTTTATAAAAGTTTAAAAATAAAATTCTCAATGTAAGAGATTAAATAGCCAGTGACAAAACTGAAGAGTCTGTGAACTAGACAGATTTGAGGATATCATCCACAATACAACACAGAGAAAGAAAAACTATAAAAGTGTAATTAAGAGTCACAAAGGATAAAATAAGAAAGTTCAACATTGGTTTAACTATGAATTCCAATAAAAAATAACAAAGACATGATTCTTACTCTCAAAAGTCTTAAAAATTAAATTAAAGAGGCTTTCAAAAAAGCCTTTTTTTGAAAAAAGGTACTCGAAACCTTTTTTTAGCTGTTTGGTCAGCTCGTTGGCTGAGAAAAATAATGAATCTAGATAAAAAGTTCCAAGACAAGACAATACATATTAAACTCAAATACAGACAAAAGAGTAAATTCCATAGTTCTTTGGACAACAAAATAGTAATCATCACAGGTTTGAACCATTAAGAAAAGTTTATAGAAAAGCAAGAACCTGAGAAGAGCTTGAAAGGAAAGATAAGCTTTGAAGGTAAATGACAGACAAAATAGATTGATCTGGCTCATAAAAGGGCACAGTGGAATAGTCATGTTCAGTCATAAAAGCAGTCCTCCAAGCTGAAAAGAAAAAAAACCCAAATGATAACTTTGATCTATAAGAATGAAGAGCACCAAAAACGGCAAATATGTGAGTAAATATACAAAAAAGTACATTTTTTTCTTTTCTCTTAATTAAAATAAGGTGGTTGAAAGCAATAATTACATTGCTATGTTGTGTTTATACACTATGTAGACACAATGCATGACAATGCACAAAAGAAAAGAGGAAACAAACTGTTTGATGTTGCTATATTTACCAGAATTAAATCAATATTAATCTAAAGTAGACTACAGTAAGTTAAAAGATGTACATTGTCAAAAAGCTGCTTAAAATGAAAAGATGCATATTATAATTACTGAAACCACTAAATAACTCAAAAATATATAGCCAAAAAAAAGAGAGAAATTGTAATGGTATTATAAAAAATATCTGCTTAACACCAAAAAAAGTCATAAAGACGGAAAAAAAAACAAAAAGACATGAGACAGAAAACAGCAAAATGGTCGACATAAATCGACCATATCAATTATTATATTAACTGTAAACAGACTAAACACTCCAATCAAAAGACATCAGACTAGATTAAAAACAAACAAACAAAATAAAGATCTGGTCATATGCCACCTACAAGAGAAACACTTAGGATTCTAAAATACAAACTGGTTCAAAGTAAAAGAATGAGAAAAGATATACCATGCAAACAGTAACTTTAAGAGAACTAGAGAACCTATATTTTTAATTATAATTCTTCTGCACTATATAGCTTTTTTTAAAACCATGTATAACTTTTAATAGGAGATAAAACTTTAATCACTGCCAATTATAGAGAAAATAAAAAGTGACAAGGACCAACTTAAAGAGACAAAGAAATGATCATCTTAATTCAGCTTTATACATGGAGGTCTTCTCCTATGTGATGAGACTTCATATTTTACAGATTAAATACATATTTGAAAACCTACCTCCTCATGTGTTAAAAAGAAAACTAACTTGTGGGATTTATCAATGAAATGTAATTTTTTCTTAAATTTTAAATCTCCTTCTAGATTTTCAAACAGAAAGAGGTAGGCAAAAATTTTTAATGGGTTAAAGTTTTAAACTAATTGTTTTTAAAATGCAAAGTTAAATAATTTTTAATGGTACTTTGAATTTTTTTAAATTGAAGATTATTTATAATGTCCAAATCCTACATGTTTAATATTTTAAATGAACTTGTTTCCTTATAATTGATGAAAGGTAGATTTTCTATTATGCAATGATTAAATCAGCTTGAGAGTAAGCAGAAGTTTAGATACTACTATCTGTTCTCACCTCTTCTTCAGGCAGCATCTTTCTCCGACCATCCTTTACAGGAAATCCACTTCCGAAGTCTTTTGAGGAGATATCAGCTCCATACTCTACAATAACATCTTCTTCAATGCTGCTCACCAGCCTCCAGAATTCCTTTTCTACTAGTTCTGTGGGAACCATCTACACAAGGAAAACAAAAATTACATATTACTAACTCACTATATAACCATAACTCACTATAACACAATATGCAGGTCAAGCGAATACAAACCAGTGATAAAATAGAAAACCTCCTTTTCCAGAGCTGAAAAGACTGGGGTCTTAGCTATTTCCACTAAGGATAGGAAAAAGCTAAAGACAACTTAGATGTTTAGAAAAACATAATGAACTTATACTGCCTTTTTCTGAAAGCTGCTTCCTAACTAAAATGGGTAAAGATGACCTAGGACAGCAAGGTGGAAAAAGGAAACAAAAATCAAGGCTTAATTTTAATAGCTTTGGCATATTTTTTCGATGCAGATTTTTAAAAGCTCAAGATCCCCTAAGGAAAGAAGCAAACTTCAAATTACAAATAACTAAACAAAACCAGCAAATGCCACGTACTTCACGCTCTTCTGTAAAAGATTACTCATATGAGGACTGATAAACAATTCAAGTAGATTTCTCAACAGAAGAGTGCACAGTGCCATATTAGAGTATAAAAGAAACAGAAACAGATGCTAGGCTCCTAGTCTTTAGATCTGGTGGCCTATCTTCTTTTTCATGCCGTTTTCTGCAAAATAATTTAAGTTAAAAGCAAATCAAAAGTTTTGGACTTCATACTTCCCCAAACTGACCTAAAGACGGTACTCACATGTACTGGCATATTGAAATAATCAGACTTAAAATTATCTGCCATCTCTCCAAAGCTCTGAAGTGTATACTCTCGTACAGCTTGTTCAAATCCAAAGGCTTCTCGAGGTTTGTTACATTCCTGGGAAGAAAAAAATATCTATGATTAACTCACTGAAACTAAACTAAACAAAGAATTAAGGCTCTCATATACAAGCTTCTTTGATCATTTTCCTAGGTGAAGCTAATCCAATCAACCCTAGACAGCAAAACAAGTGTTACTTACTTGCAATATAGAATCAGAAAATAATGTTCTAGAACCTCAACTGCATTATTCACTGTTTTCCAATAGGAAGGTGGTAATAAGATGCCTTTAAACTCTGAAGCTGGCATTAAGCTCTGCCACCATGACAAACACCTACAGGATTACTCACTTGGAATCAAGCCCACGGATGCCTATCATTCTCAGTATATCAGTAGATGTAGCTGTGCAGAATATAAATGTTCATGGAGGAAGTAGAGGTAATGGATAAAGGTGTATCCACCGGATTGCTAGGACAACAAGCTAAAAGAATGGTTTTTACACATTATCAACCACATGACCAATACCCTTACATGAATACTCATTTAGCATAGAATTGCTTCTAACCTTGATAATAGTAAATACTAATTCAAAGACCTCTAACTACATCTATATACACCCAGCCAACTCCCTCCCCTTCAATGTCCTATTACATTTTGTTAAAATAAGTAAACAGATGAGGCATTTCATGACAATGACATCATTACAACCTTTCAGTAAGAATAACTTATACAATCAAATCAAAATTTAAGCAATAGATACCATCAGTTTATCTGGTAGCATGAAAACTGAATGCATAATTCCTAAATTTTTAGAGTTTCATGTCTGATTTTTACTTTTTTTTAATTAAAAATTTTTTTTAAATAATAAAACAGCTTTTCTTCATTTTTGCTTTCCAGGAATATGAACATTCTGAGCAAAAATCTCATTCATCTGCAGCAACAAAAAGAACTGTCAGACTAGAATCAGGAAAAGAACCTTTGAAAGGCAAGCTGCCACAATGTAGTATCACTCTTAAGAAACCCCGGAGATTCTAAACATTGAAGAACAAAGAAAGTGAAAGAAGCTTTTGGAAACGTGTTTACTAAACATGTATATGCACATGTTAATTGTTCTTAGTTTTTAAAGAATCCGTAAACTGTACCTCAGCAACACATTTAGGACATCTCCAATCTCCTTTGGGCACATCGGGTAGTGGGGGAATTAAGCAAAATGTATGATAGCTGTCATCGCATCCATCGCACAAAAGCAATTTATCTTCATTATTTCCCCGACCACAAAACATACAAACATAAAGATCAACCTGTTAAAAAACAAAGTAAAATAAAAGTCTATTTTCTATAATAAGTAATTTTAATTTTTACCAGGAACTCCTTAATTGAAATAAGGTATACTAAAAAGTAAATATAACTTAAGTCCTGAATATTTGTTTTAAATAACTGTAAACTGCTTTTCATAAAACTTCCTAAATTTCCTCAGAGCTTCTATAGGCAAGTTAATAAGAGCATAACAAGTTATTAGAATAAAGAAAGACTACTAATCTAGGGTACCTGAAAGTCAATTTATAGAGATAAAATATACCATGTCATCCTTCCTATGTACAAACATCCTTTGGTAGAGAATAAATACTTAGAACTGTCTAAAATACAGCTCAAGGATTTACAGATTCATATTCATTCTCACTCATATGTTCTATGACTTAGGGGAATAGTTTATATATATGGGACAAAGCAAGGTTAACATTACATAAACTAAAGCTGCAACTTTAGATTTACCATCAAGTCTTCTAACCAAATGAATTAACTAAATGACATACCAAGATATGAGAGCAAGATAAAAAGTACAAAACTAAATAAAAATAAATCCTTTCCCTCCTAACGTATCTCAAAACACTTACAAAGTTAACAGAGAGAGTTCCTTTCCGTTGTCTCATTTGCATGTTAAATGCGTCTGACCTGTTGGTAACTTTTCGTCTTCGGGAGACCTCATCTTAAAATAAAAATAGTTATATAATAATAGTAAAAACTAACGTTGAGAGCTTAACCTGGACCAGACACTATTTAAAATTATTTAAATTAGTACCTCACAACACTATGAGGTAGATATACTATTATCCCCAATGAAGATAAAGAATCTGAAGTATAAAGAAGTTAGATAACTTGCCCAAAAATCACACAGCCAGTGGCAGATTTGGGATTCTAATCTAGGCAGTCAAGCTCCAGAGAGCTTAACTACTATTTCTATGCTGACTGTATGCAGTACTTATCAGCGACTACTTTGACTAGTTTTAAGATCATTGCCAGCCAACACAATAGTTTTAAGAATGAATAAGATAAAGTCCTTAATTCTTAAAAAGTAATTATAAACTCTGTAATGTATTTAGTTAAGTCCTATCACACATTTCTGAGTGATGGAACAATATTATCTGATCCTCCAGAATTCAGTCCAAAATCTAAATTATGACTTAATTACTTATATCATAAAATGTATAGTTAAAATGACTTTCAATTACAGCACTTCATGAAATTCTTATACAGTGAAAACATGTCCAATACAATCCTTGTTAAATTGAGTTTTAAAACTGACATGTACAGAGAGAAAAGTAGAACTTGATCTTTGCATTAGTAATTTTAATCACAGAAAATTTCAAGTATGCTAAGCTGAGAGTACTAGACTTTCCTTAAACACAGTTTATTTAAATGAAGTATAATATAAAAAGGCAATCATTAAAAAAAAATCAAAATTATAATTAGTATTTAAGTCATAAACTCTCCCTATCTTTTAATACTAAAAGTCAGAGAACCCTTGATTTCACTTTGAATTCAAAGTTAAAGCTTTAAATCACCAGGTAAGAACCATTAATTTCACCATTCTCTCATAAACTAGCCTTTAGAAATTACAATGTCTGTGTTGCATATTAAACATGCAGGAGGAAAATTTCTCCCTGCCAAAATATTATAAAAATTCAACATAATATGGCTCCTCATGCCTTATATTTAAGACTATCTGCCATAAAAAACAGGTGACTTGTCTAGGAACCATGTTATAAGTTTACAATTCCAGGGCAGACTGCAATTCAAATATCATGTGAATCTTGCTATAACCATATTGTTGTACCTTATTTCTTTTCATGACCAAATAACAGATTTTACCTTCTTTATCTTTTGCTCCCATTGCCAGGCCCACGACCTTAGGCCCAGCACCAAAAATTCGAAGTTTCTTCAGTTCTGTGTTTCTATTCACTTCCCCAGACTCTGACTAAAAAAAAATAAAACTCAGATTAGTCTAATTATTCTGCTTCATATATTTCTTACAAAAAAAGTGTTTAAGATCCTCTTCAAAATGAAGAAAAAAATTGATTTCTTCTAATTCCACTCCCTGCCTCTTTATAGCAAACACACATCATCAAAGCACTATGCAATACCCAGATTCCTTTCCACAAAAGAAAATCTACCTTTCAAAAAGCAGAGTTCTCAATTACATTTGGTACAGAAATAAGACACTACTGATAATAACTGGTATAATACAGGTAATAACTCAACAGAAATCTCCATTTCTAAATAGTTAACAAACACTATTTAATAGACACCCACTTCTAACTAGTTAATGGCAATATGCCCGTCCCAAGAGATGACTATGATTGTTCTAAGCCAATCATGTCAATATGATTTTTCTTTGCTGGAGATGATCTAGCTAGGAATGGGACTGTCATCCCTGTCACCTTCTAATAAAAGAGAAAGCTTCTCAAAGAATAAGTCCTTTTGCCCCAAATTCCTTCCCTACTGCTAGGAGATTAAGTCTGGTGAAAGCATGATACTGACCGCTGCATCGGTCACACTGCAATTAAGAGCTGTATCATCCACACACTGAAGGAAGCAAAGCAGAAAGATAGAAAGAGCCTGGGCCCTGATGACAATGTGCAGTAGCAGTATCAATCTTAGAACTACCTATAGCTCTGAAAATCTTATGTGAAAAATGTGTCCTTCTGTGAAAACTTGTTAATGTTTAAGGTACTGTCATTTGTTATTCTAGCACTTGAAGATGAGAGCATTCTGACATACACCACTGTTATACCCTGAATTTAGATGAACTTATTTTTTAATGCAGACTAATAACCAAAATCTTTAAAATACACTTAGTCGATATAAATAAAAATAAACTAGGATAAAATATAGACTACTTTATGGCTACCTAACAGCTGATATATACAGACTAGACTGATAAAAGATTTTATAAGAATCAAACCAACCAAAATGGCATTTCAGAATTTAGTTTTAAGCATTAGTAAACTGATTTGGCTATCCTTATCAACCTCTACAGTTAAGTGATAAACACAACACTACACATTCTTTACCACTACTAGAGCAAAGTACATAATAATAAAAGCTAACATAGTGAATATACAATGTGTGCCTTGTCAAAGTATTTTACTCAATCCGTAGCAATAAAGTTCCAAAAAGCAGAAACAATAAAACAAAATTCTTGATCTTATTGGAATAAAACTACAAATAACAAAATAAGAATCAAAAGGCCCTTCCTGGAATTTTTTAGTTATTTAAAAAAAGATAATAAAAAGACTATATATCAGAATCTCTGGAACTAATAAAAGCCATGAGCATAGAAAATTTTATAGTCTTAAACATATCAATTAAAACAAAAAAATAGAAATAAATGAATTAAGTTCCCAACTCAAAATGCTCGAAAAAGAACTAAAACATAAACCAAAAGAATTTTGTGATACTGGAATAGAACTGGAATTATTAGAATAAACTCAAAATATTAAGTCATAATGTTTTTAAAATTTATTTCCCAGCCCTGACCACTAAAGGCCTTAATAAACAATGATATCCCAGTAAGAAGAAGCACACCATAAGCTCAGATCTTGGTTTCTAAATACCAATGCCCAATAAAATGAACCAGGATTCCTTGAAGTGGCTTATTCCAGGTCTAACGCAGGGCAAGAACCAACAAGTTTTTTGTGCTCAAAACCTGATAGACACATGCCAAAAAAACATCATGAACCAGCTTGTAGGAGTTCCTATTAGGCAAATTTGAAAATTTTAATTATCAAAAAGAAATAAAAGGTGATAAAAGATTGTAAGACATATATTAAAAAAACAAACAAACAAACAAACAAAAAACCATGATCTACAGTGATACCAAAAAGAGAGAGGGGGTCAATCATGGTTCCAGTCATATACATTCATCAAATATACATTTAAGATGTACACATTCTACTGTATGAAAAACATAGCTCAAGAAAAAGTATGGGTTGTTCTTTAAAGAAACAGGCTAATAAATGCAAAAGGAATGAATGACAGACCTAGAAAACCACCAGTTTGCAACCACCAACAAAATTAATTCCGGCAAGGATCACCAACCAATGTTTAAAACACATAACTGGAAAAGAGGTTATTCATACATCTCACAGTTTACTCTGATTACTTTTATTATAAAGAGAATAAGTACTTTATAAGGAAGAAGTCTGGTTCAAACTTAATGTCACCAATAATGAGACATATTGGTATTACGGGCTTCATTCTAATGTATAAATGTGTTAAAAGATTTATTAATTCTTGATATAGATAAACTGTGATGCCAGTTTCAAGGAACTCACTCTAGTAAGGTCACAGATGAAAAAAAAAAACAATTAGAGTATGGCAAGTGATGTGACAAAGATAAGAAATAGAGGTAAGATAACTTTCATAACTTGGTTCTTGACTGAGAGATTATTGGATGGCTGTGCTTGTCACTGTCACCAGGCTAGAAAATACTAAAAAAAAAGAGACTTAGAAAAGGCGATAATGATCTTTGAGACATACTAAATTTAACAAACCTGAGCTGTGGTCACCAAGGAGTATATACATGCACACACACACACACTCACCCTTGTGAACAGAAAAGCATGGATGTCAAGACATATTTAGGAGTCCTCAGTGTATAGGTAGTAAGTGAAATCACTTGGTAGATGAGATCACTAGGGAAAGAGAAGATAGGAAAGGACTGAAAATACCATGTAAAGATCAGAGACAAGATAACAAAGATGACTGAGGCGTGGTCAGAGAGTGAAGAGGAAAACCAGAAGACGGGTCAGAGAAGCCACATCAAGAGAAATCAAGTTAATCAAATTTCAAGGAAATCAGACACCATATTAAATGTATATATAACCAGAGATGAAATAGGATAAGAAAAGAGGTCCCCAGCATTTGACAACTACTAGTTCAGTGGCAACTTGGACAGTACAGTTTCAACAAATTTATTTGGCTCAAAGTCAGAATGCAGGGTAAAAACTAAACAGATATTGATAAAACTAAAATAATATAGACTACTTTTCAAAAAACTTGTCCAAGAAAAGAGACAAGGAATAAGACATTTCTAGAAAGAGGTCTATTTGTTTTTAATGTGATAGAAACTTGAACACATTTATATGGGGGCAGGAGGACAAGGGGATTTAGCAAACAAAGGAGATAGAAGAAAAAGATTTTATAACTGATATATTAAAATCACTGAAGAAACCAGAAAGGATAGAAGTAGATGATCCCTGGAGAAGGTACACTTTGCCCACAGAGATAACACAGAGGTCAAGAATGAATACCAACAGTTTTGTGTATGGGGCAAAATGTTCTATCAGAAAGCCTTTTTCTTTCTTTCTGAAATAGAAAACCAGGAATGAGGCAGACTAGCAATACAGTAATTAAGAACAAATTGTGAATTTAAGAAATTCTTAATTGCAAATCCTGAAATGGTTCTCGTTTCTACCTGACTCCAGTGACAATTATTACAATGGGTAAAAGCATTCTATGTAGTCCTCATTATTTTATCAAGAAATCCAATTAGAAATAAATAGGATATTTTCATGGTTTTAGAAGATCATCAAAAGGAGTTTCATCGCAAGCTGGCAACTGATTAGAAGAACAGGGTCACCCCGGGCAACTCTTCAGAGTTGAGTCATCATGTCAAAGAGACCAGTCTTCAAGTGTTTTAAGTCTTGAAATAGAATCATCCTTATATACCTAAAGATGGTCAGAACTTCTGAGATCAACTACAGTAATAAAAATCACTTAATGACTAAACCGGAGTTTACCAATTTATAGTGGGGCTATCACTTTCCAATGAATTTCCATTAAATTCATATTTCCCATCTAAAACACCTACCTTTCTGCTATGAAAGTACCTAAGAAGCTAAATTATTAATCAGTAGGTTATTAAGTAAGCATAAACTCAGAACAGGAAAGGAGATATGGCATGAAAGAGATTTTGCCTGAGCTCTAGAAAAGCAAGATAAAGTATATGAGCCTGCCTCTCCGGTGACAGGACTCCTTACCATATACAGTATTTCTTACAGTGGACTATGTTCCTTCTCTGATTCCCACTATCAATGTAAACCATTTCCATTCTTTTAACACACTGTTTCTTTAAATATGTTAAAGTCAATGATTAGGATTCATGTAAGTTGCTTTTTCAGTCCACTCGTATGCTTAATTAATTTAAATGGACCATATCTGAGTTCTAAGGGCACCTCATTGTCCCAGCTTACAGACTTAGTCTTTACCAAAACCTTAAAAAATATAATTTTGAGGACCTCTAAGAAATGAGAATAGGAAGGGGTGGGGCAAACAGAAATGAGGGCCCTTTTCTTCTGATGCATTCATTAGGCTTTAAAATCATTTTAGGTTGCAAGAACACTATAGAAATTACACTGAAATGGTCCAGACGCTAAGAAACTTAATACTATAGTTTTTAAAAGAATAACAAGTGAAATATAAAACCACTCTTTCCTACTCCTCTCAACTCCTGTTATGAAAATAAAATATACTAGAATTAATCAGCCTATCTGTGAAACTGGCCCTACAGTATCCAGGGTCACTCTCTGATTTGTCATTTCTGCTAAAAACTTCAAAATTAACAAAAAGCTTTCTAAATCAAATCAGATTGAATTTTATAATTTCTTCCCCATTCACCTTGAAAGTAAACAAAAATCTCAAAAGTAAATGAAACTCAGAACAGTATGTGAACGACCACCCATAACCAAATAACTGTTCTACATAGTTGATGCACTTAAAATTCCTATTAAAAATGGCCCATAGAAATTGATACCTGAGATTTGACACGTCTTGTTCTCTTCGGCACAATATTCATTCTTGTGCCTGGCTCTGGGGAAGTTTGGACATCAGTGCCAAGAACCTCAGGCTCCACTTTTTCCTTAAGATCTAAATTAGGCATTTGTACACCCTAAAGAATCAGAGCACAGAAAGAGAGCAGATTCACTGGTAAGAGATCAAATTTGAGACTCGAAAAAAAATAATAAATTTCCAATAAATTCCAATAAATACTATAGGAAACCAGATGACAATTCTCTCACCAAACTGATCTACAGATTCAAGACAATCCCTATCAAAATCTTAGCAGGCTTTTGTAGAAATTGAGAAGCTGGTTCTAAAATTTATGTGGAAATGCAAATTGTTTAGAAATTCTGAAAAAAAGACAAAGTTGGAAGACTTACACTACTGCCTATCAAAATTTACTACAAAGCTGTAGTACTCAAGACTGCACAGTATTAGAGTTAGGGTAAATATACAGATAGATCAAAGAACAAAACAGAGACCAGAAATAAACCTACATATTTAAATTCAACTGATTTTCAAAAAAGGTGCCAAAGTAAATCAATAAGAAAAGGGTAGTCTTTTTAACAAATGGTGCTGGTACAACTGGATACTCATTTACCCTGTTCTCCCCGCTAAAAAATTATATACCCTGACTTCATACTACACACACACACACACACACACACACACACACACACACACTAACAATGGATCAAAGACTTAATCATAAAAGCTAAATCTATAAAACTACTAGATGAAAACAAAGAAGAAAAACATTTGTGGTCTTCAGTTAGGAAAAGATTTCTTAGCTACAACAGAAACATGATCCATAAATACAAAGGAGGAAAAAACAATAAATTACTCTTGAAATAGATACCATTATAAAAATGAAAAAGTAAACCACACTCTAGGTGAAAATACTTGTAAAACCATTTTCTGATAAAGAAGTTGTATACAGAATATACAATGAACTCTCAGAACAAGTATAAAATAAGAAACAACCTAATAAAAACAATTTGAAGAAACACTTCATGAAGTAAAATATATGAATGGCTAATATGCACATGAAAAGATGCACAACACCATCAGTCATTAAGGAAATTAAAATCACAATGAGATACCACTACACACCCACTAGAATGACTAAAAGCAAAATAACTGACAATATCAAGTGCTGGCAAAGATGTGGAGAAACTCGAAGCCTCTACATTACTGGTGGGAATGTAAAATGGTTCAGCCACTTTGGAAAACAGTTTGGCAGTTTCTTAAAAAGTTAAACATAAACTTACCATATAACCCAGCAATTCCACTCCTAGGTATCTACCCAAGAGAAATGAAAACATATGTCCACACAAAGACTTGTACATGAATTTCATAGCATTATTCATATAGCCTTAAACTGGAAACAATCCAAAAGTCCATCAACTAGTAAATGGATAAACAAAATTGATATATCCATTCAATGGAATATTATTCAGCCATTAAAAGGAATGAAGTACTAATACATACTAAAACACGGATGAGCCTTAAAAAACATTACGCTAAGAGAAAGAAGCCAGACACAAAATCATGTGGTATGATTCCATCTATGTGAAATTTCTAGAAAAGACAAAACTATGGAACTAGAAAGCAGATGAGGCATTGTCTAGGTTTGGGGGTAGAAGCAGGATTCAACTATAATGAACACAAAAGAACTTTTTGGGCTGATGGAAGTGTTCTAAAACTAAATTGTGGTGTGTGATTTTTATTAAAGTTTGTTAACTGTGTACCTACAAAAGGTTAATTCTATAGTATGTAAATTATACCTCACTCAAGCTGTTTAAAAACACATGTGAAATCAAGAGAAGAAATTTTTCAAAAAGCGTAAGCAAAATAACTTATTTTAAATAAGAAAACATCCTTTATACCCATTAGCCTTTATCTTGTAAACCACCAAAAACAGCTGATTTTTAAACTATACTTTGCTTCCCTAAATTCTGGTAGGTGGAGAAATCTTTTTCAACTTATTATGCATAGGCAACTGCTAACCTGTTATGGTGAACACAGACTAAAGTTTATACTTGGAAAACTGGATTTATCCATTCCTAAAAAAAATGATGCATCTCACCATAAGGCTGACACCAGATTGGAAAAGCTCATATGGGTAGAGAATTCTTTCATAGTGTGACTTCAAAAGAGACCCAGTTCCTTTTCCTGGTAGATATCCTAAGCGGCTACCCACTTTCGACCATTTCTTCTCTTTGGTGACCATTTCAAAACCCCCTTTGCTGGCAACAATCTGAAAAGAAAGTAAAAATTATTTAGGGAAAGAAGGCAGATTCATGTATTCTGACTGTACATCTTACCTGCTAATACAAAAATTATTCTGGGCCTAGATCTCAATTTCCTTTCAACAATTATCTGATTAATCTGAAACATTTTAAAGTATTGAATGAGATGGTGATTTTGGGGAATTTTAAACTCTTATTATTTAATTAATGTTATTGTGCCTACCTTAAATGAACCTGACATTTAAAAACATTTAATGAATTTACACTTTGTATATTATACACCTTGAGAAAACTAAACACATATATGCACTCTGTATCTTCAAGGAACTCAAAATATAAGAATACAGATCAAAATAGACATGAGGAATAAATATAAGTTATATAGTTAGTACAAAAGAAACAATTCCTGAAATTAGAAAATGTATCAAATAACATAAAATTTAACAAAAATGTCAAGTAAACAATGGAGTCAGAGGATATTTTGAAAAAGAGGCTATAATTTTTCAAAAAGGTAAAAGTTTTACATAAGATTATAAAGGAATAATACAGAAAGATCACATGATAGTCATAGATTTATTGGAATGTATTAAGGTAGGAAGTGATGAGATAAGCTGGCCAATTTAGCTGAATGCTCACATCAAACCTGGCATTGTATAAAATATCAAAGCTCCACATCTTCCAGAAGCTGATATTATACATCTCTCACACTCTAATAAGAATTTTTCAAAAAATAAAATAAAATAAATAAAATATATAGGCAGTTTTCAGTTTCACTCTGATAACAGAATAAAAAGGACTATATAGTTATTTGAACTCAAAAATTTTCCTTTTTGAATATGCATTATTCTATTTTACTCCATCAAAAGAGGAGAAAAATTAAACACAGAATTACCATATAATCTAGCAATTCCACCTCTAGATATAGTATACCCAAAAGAACTGAAAGCTGAGATTTAGACAGATACTTGCATATCAATATTCAGAGCAGCATTATTCACAATAGCCAAAAGGTAAGAACAACCCAAATGTCCATCAAGAGATTAACAGATAAACAAAATACAAACTACACATACAATGGAATATTACTCAGCCCTAAAAAAGAATGAAATGATACATGTGACAACATGGATGCATTTGAAAACATTCTGCTAAGTGATATAAATCAAACACAAATGAATATTACACAATTCCACTTATATGACATACCTAGGGTAAACAAATCATCAAGAAAGCCAAATAGACATTTTACCAGGGTCTATAGGGAGGGAGGAAGTCCTAAAAATTGATAGTAGTGATAGTTGCACATTTTGAATGTACTTAATGCCATCAAACTATACACTTAAAAAGAGTAAATTTGTTATGTATATTTTATCACATTTTTTTAAAAAGGCTAGTAAGAGCATGTACTATAGAGCCAGACTGCACGAGTTCAAATCCTAGCTTCACTATTTAATAGTTGTATGACCTCGGGTAAGTTATACAATTTGCATCTTAGAGTCCTCACTATTATTAAACAAAGTAATAATAATAGTACTTACACCTAATTATGAGGCTGTTGTGAAGACAAATGAAATAAAACATGAAAAGCACCAAGACAGCAATGTTAGCTATATTATAAATGTCTATGTATGGACAAATTAGAGTGGGGTGTGTGTGAACATGCTGTAAGTAAGTGAAGAAAATATTTTCAACTCTTGTGCTCATGTGGAAACACATGAGTTCATATGCATAAGATTTGTGTACATCTCTAACTCTTCAGCTTCTCCTTTCATACTCTCAGAGAAAATCCTGTTAAGAGCTAACCAGGAGAAAATTATAAAGAGAAAAAAAAATGTAGTTTTCAAATTCTGTAGTGTAGAAGATGACACAATGAGAGTGGTTTAGAGAGATGGCTATCTGGAAGCAAATGGATAAATTAGAACAACTTTCTTTCATATCTTTCCAGTGCTTCTATGCTGTCAGCTACTGTTCTAGGTGCCTGAGATGCATCTGTGAATAAAACAAAGATATTTTCCCTCATGGAACTTACATTCTAGTGGGATAAGAAAGGCAATAAATATAACATGTAAATTCTGAAGTGATAAATCCTGTGAAAGAAATTGTAAAAAGCAGTTAAAAGGCCTAAGTAACAGAATGAGGGTAAACTGAACTTTTAAACTATCACAAAAAGCCTCATTACAACGGTGAAATTTGAGCAGAAACATGAAGGAGATAAAGCACTTACTTACCCAAGCAGATATAAAGAGAATAGCCAGAGCAAGGGCCCTAAGAAGCATGCCTAGAGTATTTGAGGGACAATAAGGAAGCCAATGTGGCTAAAACAAATGGGGAGGAGTAGTAAAGCAAGTCAGAAGGAAAAAAGAAGCCCTCTCAGTATTCTTTATTATCCAATACAATTATCACCATTACATAATAACTTGTTTTGTATTCAAAGCACCTCAAGCTAAAATTCCATTAGTAGTGATGTATCTGCATGGATCTAGTCACGCTTTTCCCAACCAGTTATGATGATTACTGGTATGCAGCTGTGAAAATGACAGCCAGCATCGTCAGGGTACAAAAGCTATTTCACAAAAAATTAAAAACCGTGACTTTGGCTTCATGAATACAATATTCTAATAATTCTAACTGGGCCTAATACTATAAAAACATAAACTTTACACTAGTTATACTCCAGCTGACAGACTCGAGGATTAGCATGCATAATTTCAAAATATAAACCATTTATTCCAAACATTTGCAATATATTACACCACTGTCTCTAGAAATATATCACTTAAGAACCATGCCCTTTAAAAAGATACACAGCATGCACCTACATTGAACATGATGAAGAACGGCCCTTAATCAAATCTGACCAGAGAGCAATATCAATCAAGGCCAAAATTTCAGTCCAACAACAAACTAAGTCTGGCTAGCAAGGGACGATTTTAACAAAGTAGTAGGAATATTATACTTAAAAGCTCCCTCTCAAAACTCCACTAAAAAAACCAATGTAGGAACACAAAGGCATAATCCCAAGATGATAGATCAACAGAAAACAGGTAAATGAGTGATAATTTAGCAGGCAAAAATACAAACAAACAACCCAAGCACTTGCAATAGAAGAAAGCCAAGGAGAAGTTTCTGCAACATAGAACTTGAAAAGGCTTAAGAAATGTAAGCACAGTACCTTTAAAATTAGGGATGACAATAAACAGAAAACAGAATTGGCTGAAAACATATATAAAAGCAATTAGACCACCACCAGTCGGCACAGCCAAGCAACTATTCCTTTCCAGTTCCAGCAGAAGACCAGAGGTTTATTCACAGGAGAGTTTGAAAAGAAGGGACTCTGCCCTGAGAAAGAAATAGGTAGTAAAACATAGAATCAGTCTAATTGTCCATCAATCTAATGGTCTAACATCAGGCTATTAGTCTAAGATCCAACTAATAAGAGTTCAAAAAGAGAAAAATGTAGAAGAAACTGTCCAAGGACAAATACAAGAAAAATTATAAAAACTCAAAGACATGAGTTCATATTAGAGAGATTATCAACTGCAATAAAAATACTGAATAAAAATAAACACATATCCCCAATGCATATCACTGTGAAGTCTGAAACCACTGGGAATAGTCTGGGAACCACTGGCTCCTGACTTCAAGAAAAAGAAAGTCACATACAAAAGAACAATAATACAGAATCCTTTATTTCAACAGCAACACTGGAAACCAGAACATGGAGTAAAGGTTTCAAAGTACTTAAGAAAAATGATTTACAATTTAGACTTCTAAACCCCATCAAACTAACAATAAAGTCTTAGAATATTTTTAAAGAAAGAATTTACATCCCATTTAACTTCTTGCTCCTGAAAATAGTAGAAAAAAATGTTTCACTAAAATAGGCATAAACCAAGTAATAGGAAGACTTGAAACAAGGAGAGGCAGAGCAAATTCCCAGAATGATAATAGTGGAAGGAAGTTTCAGGCTGACAGCTGACCTTAAAAAACAACCAGTCTGGATTGGATCAGGAAAGAGAACTCCAAAGGAATGGCTTCAAAAAAATGAAACTGATAGATTATCTGATGAGTAAAAGCATACTGAGAGATTTATAATTCTGCTACAAAATCTGAAAATAAAATTTTGATAGTTATAAAGAAAACATACAAAGTAAAAAGGGGGGATTATTAATTCCAAGGAAAAGAAAAATTGGTATAAGGAAACAATCATAGCACACTATAAAGCTCAGATACAAATAATATTTGTACTTACACAGTCACATTAATCATGTTAATTAATAAAAAATTGATCTAACTACACTATAATGGAGTATGGGACCTGAAATATGTGAGGATTTAGATTTCTTACACCCGCCTCTCATATTGGTAGTAGAAAATCAGTATATAATACTTAAATCTGAAAATGAAGAAATAGCATAATGAACATAAATTTGGAAATATAAAGATCAGAAACAGAAACAGCTAAAAGAACGGAAAATTATTAGCTCTGAGAAGTGAGAATGAGAATGGAGAGGTGGAGAAGAGAGAATGCTTGTTTTCATATTAAACCATTTTAAAATATACTACTTGACCAAAAAGAAAAAAAAAATTTAAGGGCTAGAATGAATGTTCTTTCCTGCACTGATTATTAACAGTAATTGTTAATGTAAAACACCATTAAATTATAGACATTCCAAGTAACACTTATTATCAAAAATAACAAGACAGTGATTTAATCAAAATGGGAACCCTTCATATTGATGATTTAACGACTCAAAGACTGAAAATTTACTTCCCATTAAATAGACAGTATCAAGGTGCTTCAAAACCATGTCTATAATAACAAACTGTGCTCGCTTTGGCAGCACATATATAATAAAAAACTCAAAAGATGTTCATCAGTTGTCAGCCAAAAATAATTTTTTAAAAAGCATACCTAATGACCTAAAAATATCAGAATTCTCAATATTTTCTGCAGTTTTCAGCCTGAGCCTCAAGCTAGAAAGTAAAATGTCATGTTAATGAACTATTCACCCAATGACATCAGAATAGTGGTTACTTTTGGGGAGAAATACTGACTGGGAGAGAGAAAAAGCCTGCAAACAAAGTAACTACAAATCAAAATTTTCTGACTTTTATCTTTAAATCTCGGTTTTCTCAAAGATTAAGGGAAAGGGATGTCCTGGGGACTTAAAGACAAGACTGCAATAAAACCCAGGACAATGAAACTTATTTGCAATACATTCTCTAAATACTTAAACAAGATATACTTTATTAGTATTTTCCCTTTGCACACACACAAAAAAATTGGATTTTTCAAGATAAACAGCCCAGACGACAAACACTGCATGGAACTATGAACAACTAGATATTCAGATTAGGATACCTCTAAAGCTCCTTCCTAATTTTGAAATCCTACAATGTCAAACCAAGAATGCAACCTAATTTCCCATCAGAATAAACCTAATGTTTACTTTTTAATTGTCAAAAAAAAATAAATCTTAAACTTTTTATCCAAATGGTTCACTACAAGTTACAAATCCAACCCTCAAATGCATTATAATTTGCCCTTTGGTATCATCATAGGTTTTCATACAACTGAACTATTAGTCTCAGCACAGTACTTAATTATTCACATCACTACCTGACTGATAAACTGAGAGCTGTATTTTAGTATAAGATTATACTTCCTACAGAATGTTTAGTATAAAACAAAAATTTTAGAGAATTCTGATGACATTAATTTTTAAATCATAAAAAATAATGTAATTATTCTAATATTTTTCATTGAAAGTAATATCATCTAAAACTAACTGCAATTTAAATAAGAAATTTTTATTTCAAAATACTATATCAATCATAGGATAGGCTACAGAAATAAGTTGTTTTGCAAAATTCCTCAAATAATCAAGCTGTCTTCACACACGACTTAGAACCATCATATGTTTATTATTGTGTAACAAAACATATCTTCAAGTTATTATAAACTCTAGCGAGGTCAGTTTTTTCACAGTAGTAAATGTAATGTTACAAAGTTAAGCTAACTATAGTCAAAAAACACTTAGGTTTTCAAGCTATTATTCATTCTACTGGATAATGCTGACTTTGGTTAACCATTAATATGACTTATAGGTATTCATGCAACTGATATACA
The DNA here is from genome assembly GCA_004027375.1 of Macroglossus sobrinus. Taxonomy (NCBI): domain Eukaryota; kingdom Metazoa; phylum Chordata; class Mammalia; order Chiroptera; family Pteropodidae; genus Macroglossus; species Macroglossus sobrinus. The sequence continues at coordinate 559,400 of PVKZ01000554.1, forward strand.
CCATATGAAAGAATGCTGAGTAACATGAATCTCTGTAGTATACCAAATTTACAACTAAGAAATAGGAAAAAAAGATGACAAGCTCAACATCATATACTCAACACTAGGATATTAGTTATATATACAACTACTAGAACATTAGTAGGTTGGTGTCATTTCTTTTGCATTATTCTCTATCACAGAACCTATGAATCTGAGTGAGTCATTAAATATTAATCTCCAAATAATAAAATAGTTAATTTAAAAAATAATTTTGAGATCTCTCATTTCCATTTATTCATGCTTGCATTTCATTGTCAAACAAATCCTACATAGGAAGTGATGTTTTCCATCAAGTTTATTTGAAATTCCTAATTTTATAAATTTACTAGCCTCTGCTCCAATTTCTAAACCAAATAGTCTCACCTTGCTCAAAGCATACAGATCCAAGATTTTTCTCTCCACCACAGGGATCTTCAAAGTAGATCCTTGAAGTTCCCAAAATTTTGCTAGTTGATCCAAGAAGTCCAGTCTCACTCTGGTCATTGCCTAAAATTATTAAGACAGAAAAATCAGAAATAAGAACTATGTTACAGTGTAAATAAATGTGTTTTTACTTAACTCGTCTCTAAAGAAATTCAAACTTTTCATTATTGCTTAGTCCAGCCCTATAAAGCTAATAATAAAAAAGCAAAAATATTTCTAATCAACTTTATTCATGAAGGTAAAAAAGTTACTCTAATATACATAAATGGTTCTCATATTATCAACCAAAGAAATTTGGGGGAAGAAGTTGGCTTAACTTTAAGCTAATCAGAAAATTTAGAAAATCAGATTATTCTGTTTCTAAGCATTCTAAGTCTGCCATTTCATCTGTAGATAATATGCACACTTAAGGTACAGCAACTCTCTACCTTACTGATATAAGGTTCCTTCAAGTATCTAATTACAAGAAACTAAAAAAAAATTTGTATTAAAATCTCAGAAAATGTTTCAGGAGCATCAGAGAAAACAAACAAACAAACAAAAAACCCAAAAACCTGAGCATGACATGTTAAACGAGCCTCAGCTAAAATTTCTCTTCTGTATTCTGACAGTTGTCTACCACACTGAAGAATCTTCTGAAAACCTGGTATGGGGAACTGAGTAAAAAAGGTGAAGGTATTAAGTACAAATTGGTAGTTACAAAACTGTCACAGGGATGTAAAGAGCATAGGGATATAGTCAATGATATTGTAATAACTATGTATGATGCCAAGTGGGTTCCAGATTTATCACAGGAACCACTTCATAAATTATATAAATGTTTAACCACTATACTATACACCTGAAACCAATATAAAATATTAAATGTCAACTGTAATGGATAAATTAAAAAGACAGTTCATGTAAGTAGAACCATTAAAAAAGGGAGAGAAAATCTGGTAGATGAGAAAAGAGAATTAACAATATTTAAAGAGAGATCTTAATAAATCAGATTAACAGTCTTGGAAAAGTTCTGTTAAAGCCAAAAAAAAAAAAAAAAACAAACCACCTCTGAAAACTAGGTTTTTTGATAGTATTTTAAAAACTATTTTTCAAAGACCACAGGAAACTAAACATTAACAAAAAATTTTAGTAGAATAATAACTGCTGAAAAAAGTACAACTTTAGAATTCCAAGTCTCTAAGTTGGATATTTCTACTATATCCAAAATATGGATATAGTAGATATCCTATATTGGCTAGAGATAGTTTCTCATAATCCCAATTAGGCAAAAAAACTAAAATAACTACTTGGAAAAAAAGGTTTTTTTAATCAGAAACTTCTCTGCATACAATTTTAACTAACATGAACTCTGAGCCTTGGTACATGAGCTTCTCAAAGTTCTCTACCTGGAGCCTTGACATAAAGAATAAATCAGGAGGCATAACACTCACCTCAAGTTCATTCAGGCGCTGGACTCTGGGAGTGAAACGAAAGCTTTTTACTTCACATGCAAATGGAGGTTGCCAATCCTAAATAGAAAGATTTATTTTAAGCATAGTGATATATAAGCAAGGGATGCATTACTCTTTCCTTTAATTTAAGGGGGAGGGGAGTAAGTTGTCACAAATCATAATAACACAGCTAATAAGTTCTTTATTGTAGAGATAAAAAGATTATCATTTCTAATAATAAAATATTACTTATCTCCAATATTCCTAGTACTAAAATTATTTTATCTATAAATCCTTAAACCTCACCAGTCCCATTATTTACACCCCACAATTATCCTTTCCCCAATTATTCAAGTGGAACACAGTGAGCTCATGTATCTCAAAATAGTGTCTACTAAACATCCAAGTTTAACAGAATTTGAAAGCAGCAAAAAAGAGAACAATTAAAAATTAAAAAGTAATTTTAAGCTACTTATATAATCGAATGTTTTTTTTCATTCATGTATAATGTGACACAGCACTTTACAGTTTATATTACATAAATATGTTGTTCAAAGCCCAGCTTCTGGGCACCTAAATATTAAAACAAAAAAAAAAAAAGTAAGCAAACCCATAGATAAGGACAGTTTCCAGATTGGAGATTCTAATTCATAAAGGCAACAGAATGGATAAAAATATGGTTTGGAAAAAACTGCAGTGTTTATGGTTTTGTCAATATTAGGTTATTTTGATAGAAAAAAATTGAGTAAAGCTTTTGGAAGATGGCAATATACACACACACACACACACACACACACACACACACATATCATCACTCATCATAGCAATGATCTGTTTATGCACTGCCTCCAAATGATAGCCTATAATCTCAATCAGATTCATCTAACATAATCATAGTAGTATGTCTGGGTTTCAGAAGTAAACAGATTGATCTAGGTTCAAAATTTACTTTGCCACTTGCCCCAGATAAAGCATTAGATAAGGTATTTAACTGATCCAGACGTCTTCTATAAAATAAAACTTTATATTTTATATAAAGGACTTCAAAGAATATTAAATAATAAATAGGTCCTAAATTAGCTCCTCCTTCCCATCTAAACTTTTTATTCACTGTGGTACACAGCACAGTAAAGTAGTCTTGTGGAAGCAGATGCTTTTTAAAGGGTGAAATGCTTAACAGTACTTAACATTCTATTTTTATTGCTAGTAGACAAAACATAAAGCAAGGTGTCCCTTTAGGAAGCGCTAAGGCAGTAGTTCGCAAACTTTAATGTGCATTAAAAATCTGCGATCTCTTGCTAGAAAAGCAGATTCTGGATATCCACATTCAGAAATTGATTCTGGTCTAGGAATAAGGCCTAGGGATCTACATTTTAACAAGTATCGGGTTGACCGTGGTGCAGATGCACCAGGAACATCCTTTGGAAAGCACTGGTCTAATGGGTAATCTTTTGACCTTGAGCAAATCACTCAACCTCTTGGGGCACTATTTCCCCCAAACAAGGAGTAATATCTGCTTCCTTACCTTAAAGACTGAGAATTATAATTAACTTATAGGCAAACCCAGTTATTTGCAATAAACGTGATTCATAAAATTTGATCCATGGTTCCTTACATCAAAATATTTCAACGTTTTCTTTCTCTCCATCATTGACAAATTCTTCCTAAACCTCTAATTTAAAAATAAAAGTTGCTCCTTCTCTTCCCCCGAGACATTTTTTTCACTGCTGCAGTAATTCAGTCTGAGGTTCTTGCTTCGTGATACCATCCTAGGGGACAACTAGAGTTCAGATTACCGTCTAAGAAATCTTAGGCCCGAGATGAAGCCTGCAAATATTTAATAAATTAAGCATTACTAAGAAAAATAAATCCTAGCTGGGATAAACAAATATCCGACAAAGGACAGTTTCTACAATCGTACAACAAATGAAGATTATACATGAGTGTAGGATATGTCATGCCATAACACTTCGAACATCTTATCGGCCAACGAAAAGCCTAAAGCCTTTTGTTACCCTTTGCCCACAATCCAAAAAAAGTATCAGCTCCCAAGTTCTAGGCGGAAAGGCCCCAGAGACACTACTCTTGCGTTCAGACAAGACTACAGAATACCGCAAAAGATACTAAGGCAAAAACATTCAGAAACTTAGCTTCTGGCCGTTGAGAAATGAAGGAGAATGAACATGAAAGGCGAGAAGAACTGGAAAAGTAAAGCTAAACCAAGTGTATCGACTCCCCCACTCTCCTCCCCTATCTCCTCAGACGCCGGTACCTTGGGCGGTCGGATTTTGCAGATGCCGGTTTTCTCTGCCAGAGGCCGGATGCGGCCAATAAAGCTGAGCGGGTCTGTGAACTCCTCCCAGCTGGGCTCAAAGACTGGGCACTCCGGGGGTGGCACGAACTCTGCAGCGTAGCCCCCTGACCCCACGCCCGCCATGGCCATACCGGGGGCGAGGGGGGGAACGGGGGGTTCCGTGGGGGAAGCAGGTAGAGAACGGCTGGCTGAAGTCCACCAAAACCTTTCACGTTCCCTGACAAGGGCCGAAGCTCATCTTTTCAGACAAGAACTGCTCAACACAGGAACCCCAGAATCGCTTCCTTCTCTCGTTTGTTATTGTTTCCTTCGGGGCTTTTCCTCACAGGGCCAGGACTTTCCGGAAGTTAACGTGCTGCCAAATCCCTCCGCCACACCAAGAAACAGAACCCGCCGCAGCTCCGCGACGCCTTTGTCGTACCACCTTCTTTCTTCCTCTCCTTCCCAACAAGCCAGTGTTGCTCCTTGTATCCTTGTCCGTGAAAGCTCTGCGCTATCCAACGACTTTAAGCGGCACACCTCGGCGGCCCCATGCTCTCTCCTATGGGGGAAAGTACTCGGTACCGAGACAGAACGACCTCTTCCGGCGCGGAGGAATGTGTAATGCTCCCAGAGGGCAGAGGTTCTGCTTCCGGTGAGGAGGGGCCAGTTCCCCTTTGTGTATAAATGGACAGAAAAACAAGCCCGACCTAATCTCGGGCACACCCCCTCGCTGTTGGCAATACGCAGCACGTTTTAACCTACTTGTCTGTTTTTTCCCTAGAAACTAACCTGTTCAGATTATCTCTCTTTTTTTAGTCTTTTGACTGCTAGTGTCTCAAATATTCTCACTGGACCCCTTTGTATGCGCCCTATCTCCATGACAACAAATTCGGGTGGAACGCGTGCCCCCAAATCCTGCAGGCCGGCAGAATTGCTTTTTCTCCCCATAGAAACAACGGTTCTTGACCTTGCTTTTCCAAGAGTTGCCAACCCCCAAGTCATTTTACTTTCCTCTGGCACCACATAGTCTGTAATCCTTTCTCAATTTGCTGTAAAAGCTATGGCGACTGTTTTGACCCTGCCCGTCAAAAATCTATATGCTTCTGTCCACCTCCACGTCCTACAAATTGTGGAGAATAATGTAGAAAAGCATAAAGAAATCTTGAGAGTGTAGTTCTTAGTATTAAATATTTGTTGAAACGAAGACCTACTTCTCAAGGCTTGTTCTCATATTCTCTTGTGCACTCTCAGCTACCCCCAGGACCTAAATTTGCTGATGTCTCCCAAATCTGTATTTCCAGCCTAGGCTTCTCACCAATTTACAAGCCAGTGCAGCTAGCTAGCTACTGGGTGATTACACTCAACTTTAAGTACCTTGAACTCATAGTTAATCTCTGTTTTTCAGTGTTTCCAGTTTCTATGAATAATTTCATCCATCTACTCAGATGGCCTGAGACAGAAATCTAAAAACAATCCTTAACGAGAGAGAGAGAGACAGAGAGAGAGAGAGAGAGAGAGAGAGAGGGGAGGGGGGGAAAGTCGGGAGATTCTATCACTTAATAATCTTAAATCCACCCTAATTTATCCATGTGCATTAGAGAGGAATGTATAAGCGGCTATTTTGGAATGAAAAGCTCTGTAACAACAATAAGCTGAACATCTAAAACTCAATAAAAAAACACCCAACCTGTATACAAGCATGCCTGAGCCAGGATTCTGCAAATAAGAGCTACCACAAGTCAGAACCCTAGGAGTCAGGCTGTAGACTGAGAGAAACAAAGAAGCTCCCTCTCGCAGCTGGAGCTCCCTGCAGGAGAACAGGGAGGCGAGAAGGTGCAGCAGGTTCCCTGAACAGCCCTGCCTGAGAGAGCTGTGAGCTCCACACAGCAGCAGAGCCCAGGGATCAAGGCAGAAAGCAGAGAAGTGGGGACAGCAGAGAAAAATTGATTATTATCAGCCATGTATGCAAAAGGCGAAGCTGACCTGTAGTTCCCCATCCTCCAACCCACAGGGCACCTCACCCCATATCCTCCAAGACCAAACACTGCAGAGCCCCAAAGGAATCTGAACAAATGCTACCAAAACTGTTGCTAACACTGACAGAGACTGAGACTGAGAGTAGCAAGCATGATTGAATATTTATAAGAAAAAAAAAAGACATTACTGGCTTTATATAAAGCAGGGATCCAAAAGGCTTAGATGCAACATACTGGAAACCAAAAGAAAAACAACTTCTTAGCAAAAGGCTAAAGAGAGACCTTTATATAATAAATCATCTTTCTGGAAAAAAAAAAGAAAGCAGAATACACTTCTATTAATGCCCAGGCAGAAAAACAGTCCATTAAACACCATGAACAACCAAAGTGACAAGGCAGCTTAGAAAGAAAGAGAAAAATCTCCAGAAAATAAGCTTACAGACATAAAGATATGCATTTAAATAACTGGAAAAAACTCAGTAAGTTTCAAAATAATTCGTATCAACAATTCCAAAAATTAAAAAAAAAAACTAGCTCAGCAAAATGAGTTTTTTAGCAAGGAAACTGAAATCCTCAAAAAGAGCCAAATAGAACTTCTGGAGGATGTGGCTCCATAATGTAGTGGTTAACAGGTCTGCTTTACATGCAGAAGGTCCTGGGTTTGTGCCCCAGGCAGAGCCACAGACCATACCTCAGGTGTGCAGGACCCCCGCCGAGTGCACCTGGAACACTAGAGTGCCAGGGGTGCACACTTCGAGCCAGTGGGAGGAGATGCCCCACTGCTCTACCTTCAGAGATCCAGTTCTTAAGGGGAAATGGCAACATCCATAGGTCAGGCGTGGAAGTGGGGGGTGGTCAGCGATGGAAGTGAGGAGGAATTAAAGAGGGAGGGAAAAAATAAGTTCTGGAGATGAAGAACACACTAAAAGAGATGAAAAATTAAATACCAAATTTGGGAAATAGATCAAACAAATGGAGGAAAAGATCAGTAATATTGAGGACAATTATCTAGAAATAAATCAGAAGGAAGACGAGAGAGACTGAAGAATGACAAATAATGAAAGAAAAATACAAGAACTAGCTGACACCATCAGGAGAGGAAACATAAGAGTAATAGGCATTCTCAAAGGGGAGAAAAGGAACAGAAATTAGAAAGCATCTTCAGACAAATTGTTGAGGAGAAACTCTCAAATCTAAATAATGAGCTGGAGCTAGGAATTCAAGAATTCAACAGAACACCCAATTATCTGTGCCTTCTCCAAGACACATATATTAAAATTATCAAAAATCAATGACAAAGAAAATTCTCAAAGCGGCCAGAAAAAAGAAGTCAGTAACCTATAAGGAAAACCCATTAGATTATCATTGGACTTTTCAGCACAAACCTTACAAGCAAGAAAGGAGTGGAATCAAATATTCAAACTATTAAATGAAAGGAACTACCAGCCAAGAATAATGTAACTCTCCTTTAGATTTGAAGGAGGAATAAAGTCCTTTCCAGACATACAAAAATTGAGGGAATTCTCTACTAGGAGGCCTGCATTACAGGAAATACTGAAAGGGTTCAACTCCCCTAAAACAGAATGACAAAAAATATGTAACTAGGAGTAAGGTGACTATCAGGCAGATAGAAGCAGAGGAGTATAACCCTTATTAAAAACAGGGCATTAAAAGCTTAAACAATAAGAAGAGATTAGGTATTGCAAGACAGTAATGAATGTTCAGAATACATAGGGACAAATTGAGACAATAATAGCAGAAAAGGGCAGGGGTCAAGTAACCAAATTCTCAAAGAAAAATGGAGATAAGTCATGTGCAGAAAAAAATGGACTAATATGTATATATATACATATATAAATATATATGTGTTTGTGTGTGTGTGTGTGTGTGTGTGTGTGTGTGTGTGTGTGTGTATATATATATATATATATATATATAACTATCCTCTACATATTTGTAATGGTAACCACACACCAAAGAGTCAGAACTGAAATACGTAACATAAAACAAAAAAGATCAGAGGAAAAAACCACAAAACAAACCAAATTTAAAAAATAAGAAACAGAGACACATAAGGACAAGGAAGCAATGGAATCACTGAGCTACCAGAAAAAAAAACCATAAAATGGTTATAGGAAAACCTCATATTTCAATAATCACCCTAAATGTAAATGGACTGAACTCACGAATAAAAAGGCACAGAGTTGCAGATTGGATCAAAAAACAAAGCCCAACTGTATGCTGCCCCTAGGAGACACATCTCAGTTCCAAAGACAAATATCGATTCAGGGTGAAAGGATGGAATATGATATTTCAGGCAAATGGCATTCAGAGAAAAATGAGAATAGCAGTACTAATATCAGAAGAACTAGACTTCAAAATGAAAAAGGTAAAGAAAGATACTGAGGGATACTTTATAATGATAAAGGGAAGCATATACCAAGAAGACATACCACTTATTAATATCTATGCTCCCAATCAGGGAGCCCTGAAATATACAAAGCAATGACTAACAGAACTAAAGAAAAAAAAGACCAAAACACTATTGTAATAAGGGACCTAAATACTCCACTGTTGGATATGGAAAGATCATTCAAACAGAAAATCAATAAGGAAATAACATCCTTAAATGACACATTAGACCAACTGGACATAATTGACATTTTCAAGGCTTTCATTCCCAAATAGCTGCTTATACATTCTTCTCTAGTGCACAGGAACATTCTCAAGAATTGACCACATACTGGGACACAGAGATAGCCTCAACAAATATACAAGGGTTGAAATCATACCAACCATATTCTCTGATCATAATGCTTTGAAGCTGGAGATCAAAAATCAAAGTTAGAAATCAAGTGGGAAGAACCACAAATACATGGAGATAAAACAACTTGCTACTGAAGAATAATTGGGTCAGAGAAGAGATAAAAAGAAAGATCAGGAGATACATAGAAATGAATGATAATGATAATACAACATAGCAAAACTTTCGTGACACAACAAAAGCTGTAATAAGAGGAAAGTTCATATCATTAAAGGCCTACCTCCAAAAACAGGAACATGCCCAAATAACAACCTAACATTTCATATTTAAAAATTAGAAAAGGAAGAACAAATGAAGACTAAAATCAGCAGAAGGAAAAAAATTATAAAAATTAGAGAGAATTAAATGAAATTGAAAACAAACAAAAATAGAAAAAATAAATGCAACCAAGAACTGTTTCTTTGACAAGTTTAATAAAATCAACAAACCCCTGGCCAGAATCTGTAAAGAAAAAAGAGAAAGGACACAAATAAACAAAATCAGGAATGAAAGAGGAGAAATTACAACAGACACCACAGAAATACAAAGAATTATACAAGAATACTATGAAAAAGTATATAACACCAAATTTAATAACCTAGATGAAATGGATATGTACTTAGAAAGATACTACCTTCCTAGACTGAATCAAGAAGATCTGGAAAATCTTAATAAATTGATCAGCAGTATGGAAATTGAAACAATCATCAAAAACCTACCAAAAAGTAAAAGTCCAGGACTGAATGGCTTCACAAGTGAATTCTACCAAACATTCAAAGAAGATTTAATACGTGTTCTCCTCAAACTCTTCCAAAAAATTGAAGAGGAAGCAATACTTCCCAACTCATTTGATGAGGCCATTATTACCCTGATTACCAAAACCTGGTAAAAATAACACACAAAAAGAAAACTACAGACCAATATCTCTTATAAATATGAATGCAAAATTCCTAAATAAGATACTAGCAAACTGAATACAGCAACATATTAAAAAGATTATACACCACGATCAAGTGGCTTCATCCCAGAGGCACAGGGATGGTTCCACATATGCACATTGATTAATGGGATACACCACATAAACAAATGAAAAAATGAGAATCATATGATCATATCAACAGATGAGGAAAAAGCCTTCGACAAAATACCTCATCCATTTATGATCAAAACACTTAACAAAATTGGTATAGAAGGCAAGTACCTTAATGTTACAAAGGCCATATATGATAAATGCTCAGCCAACATTATTCTTAATGGTGAAAAACTAAAAACCTTCCCCCTAACATCAGGAACAAGGCAAGGCTGTCCACTATCACCACTGTTATTCAATATAAGGTTGGAGGTCCTAGAGAGTGCAATCAGACAAGAGAGAGATAGAAAAGGCATCCAAATAGGAAACATACAAGTCAAACTGTCACTATTTGTGGATGACATAATTCTTTATATAGGAAATCCTAAAGACTCCACAAGAACACTACTAGAAACAATAAGCAAATAAAGTTTCTGGATACAAAATCAACATTCAAAAATCCATAGCATTCCTATATTCTAATAATGAATTGTCAGAAAAAGGAGTGGAAAAATAATTTCTTTTGCAATCTCAACAAAAAGAATAAAATACCAAGGAATAAATTTAACAAAACATGTTAAGTACCTATATGATGAAAATTATAAACCCTATTAAAGGAAATTGAAGGAGATGCAAAGAAATAGATATTCTGTGTTCTTGGATTGGAAGAATCGACATAGTTAAAATGACCTTATTACCTAAAGCATTATACAGATTTAATACAATCCCATCAAAATCTCATCAGCATTTTTAAAAGAAAATAGAACAAAAAATCATTAAATTTATATGGAAGCACAAAAGACCCCAAATTGCCAAAGCCATCTTGAGAAAAAAGAATGAGGCTGGAGGCATCACTCTGCCCTACTTCAAATTATACTACAAAGGACATACAAATGACTAACAAATATATGAAAAGATGCTCAACATCACTAGCTATTAGGGAAATGCAAATCAAAACCACAATGAGATACCATCTTGTACCTGTTAGAAAAGCTATAATCAACAGGACAATTAATAACAAATATTGGAGAGGATGTAAAGAAATAGGAACCCTCATACACTGCTGGTGGGACTGCAAATTGGTACGGCCACTATGGAAAACAGTATGGAGGTTGCTCAAAAAACTAATTGAACTACCATATGATCCAGCAATCCCTCTACTGGATATTTACCCTAAAGACTTGAAAACCCATATCCAAAAAGATATTTGCACACCAATGTTCATAGCAGCATTATTCATGGTGGCCAGGACGTGGAAGCAACCAAAGTTTCCTACGATAGATGATCGGATAAAGAAGGTGTGGTACATTTATACAATGGAATATTACTCAGCCATAAGAAGAGGTAAAATACTGCCCTTTGCAACAACATGGATGGACCTTGAGATAATCATGCTAAGTGAAATAAGCCAGACAGAAAAGGTTGAGAACCACATGATATCATTTATATGTGGGATATAAACCTAAAAGCAAAAAGTGAACATGACAGAGACCCATGGGCATGGACAATAGACGAGTGGTTACCAGAGAGTAGGAGGGGAGGGGGAAGGGGGAAGGTTGATGAGGTAAAAAGGGTCAAATATGTGGTAACAGAAGAAATCTAACTAAGGGCAGTGAACACACAATGCAATATATATGTATATATACATATGTATGTATATATATATATGCCTTAGTGTTGAATTGTACAGCTGAAACTTACTGGAATTTGTTAACCACTGTCACTATAATTCAATAAATACAGAATTCAATAAATAAAAACAAAGTCATGGTTGATTCAAAAACAGATTTAGTATTTAGAAAACAGATAAAAATTGTTATTTGTATTACAAACTAGAGAAAGGAAAAATCAACAATCTCAATAGGAATACATATACAATATAATTAAGATTAATTTTTAAGTGGAGTTTGGAGAAAAAGACTTCATCTAGTTCATAGAGGACAAATTGGGATAAGAGATTCAATTTTTATGAACTATAAAGATTGAAAAGCTTTGATTTAAAATATCCCTTCTTCCTTCATCATGACATTATAAGGAAACAATCATGTATGAAATATTGCATTTAAAAATCTTTAGATCACTTTACCTACCACTGAACATAGAGAACAGATCATAGACCTTATTCTCTACTACATACTAACCTAGACATGGGAGTAAAAATATAAATAAATAAGTAATGGAGAGGAGATTATAAATAGCAGTCTTCCATCTTCTCCCTGCTCTGTGGTTTTTCAAAATTAAAATATGATTACTAATTATTTCTTTGTGTTTTTGGTGTAGGTGTCCTGGACAGGTGTGTACTTTTTGTGTACTCATATTTCCTTTAATGTGTTTGTATGTGTATTGTCTGTTTTTCTGTAATCTCTCAGAGGACAAGAGCTGTTATTTCTTAAATATGTCAGTAAGTGAAAATGGTAGCATACCAAATACAAGCTTCTTCAGTTATATTGATACTTACTCTGATATATTATTGCTGTGAAGCCTATGATCTCACCTGCACAACTGAGAGAAGCCAGAAATTTACTCTTCAGTTATTTGTACTGAGCTAATTAAAAGTTAATTTTCTAGGAAGGTAATGTTTTTTTCACTGGAAAAGAAAAACCAGCCCATGGTGCTAAGAATGAATAGGAGAGATCTGAAAATATTTTTGTGATGACGTACTACTGAAAGGGTCACAAAGATGTAGTAATGGGTTAAGGTTAAGAGCCTACGTGCTAATCGCCATGTCTCGCTTCTGGACACCTGCTTGCTTGAAAAGTTATTGTTTGACTATTACCCCTGGGAACCTAACAGTTACCCATGGGAACCTAACATTTTAACAGTACGCTTTCTGCTTCTGTACCCCCGCTTGCACAACCCACCTTTAGGTTGACAGGTAGAGAATAGAAGAAATATTAGACCTTTGTGATTTAGACAGAATGAAGAATGAGATTTTGGGCTTAAAACCCTTGTATCTTTATGTTTCAGGCTGCTCCTTTGGAAGGACAGCCGCCGGCTAATAAACTGCCTCTAATATCAGAGCACTCAGGTTGAGTCTGGTTATTCTGGTCCCAACATTTTCATAGTCATCAAGTGAGTAAAACTTGGAGAAAAGGTAAAAATTGTCAACATTGTAAAATACCGGAAATAGATCATGTGAGATATGATAAGAAGTGATTATTAAATCTAGCAATTAAGTAAAGGGATGGAGTAAAAATCCAGTTTCTAGTGAGTTGTTAAGTGAATAAGAGGTGAAGCAAAGGAGCCAAACATAGGCTCAAGAAAGTGGGATATGGGAAGATGGAAGTTACTAAAGGAGAACCAAGAAAGTTTTTACAAGCTAAGAGAGATGAGCTTGTCTAAGTGCTGAGAAGAAAGAACTAAATGAAAAATGGAGGTTGGCTATATAAGAGAAAAATCAAAGTCCCTAAAGAGATTAAAGAAAGAGCATGATGAGAAGAGGAACACAACTGACTGTAAAGCAAGGGGAAAGAAGGAAGGAAGTATAAGTACAGAGATGGTAAATAAGTGTGTGAGACAGCAAGAAGTTGAGGCAGTCAGTGCCTTTGAGTATTAAAGAGAAGGTTACTGGGAGGACCGCATTAAGGGCTTAAAGCAAATGATAATTATCTACTCAAAATGGCTACTGTGGAAATTAGGAGAAACAAACATTTCCTGTGAAGTGTTTTTCTTCACTACTGTAGGCTTAACTAAGGTTGGAGACCATAAGTTTATGTGATACCATTTCCCATAAAGGTGAGTCATTCTCTAGTAGAAGGAAAATGGCAAGAATAATCTAAAGTGCAGGGATTATCAGCATAGTTACAACAGGACAACACAGAAAAAAGTTATGATTATTGGCAAGGACAATGAAATGTTATGCACTCCAGGACTAAGCTCAGTAGGAAAGTAAAACCCTGGGGTGGAAGAATGTATGAAGTTAGTGTTTCCCAGGCTGCTCTTCTCACAGCCTCCAAATATATTCTTCCTTTGTATTTTCCATTCTGATTAATGTCAGCTATTCTAGCTAGCATCCCTGTCCTTGGTCCAGTCTATTGGAACTTTTAAATATCTCCCATTTCTTTTATCATATTTCCATCACTGTCACCCTGTTTAGGCCTTTGCCTTCATATGAATTGTCACTGTAGCCTTCAAGCATTGTTGTTAATTCATCCTCTGCCACTGGAATGGTTTTTTAAAATTATCATTCTGATGCTAGATGGTTGCAAGAGACAGGCTGAGAATGACCTCTTAGCATTTGAATAAATGATGATGCATTAACCTAGATACAGAATGAAAGAAGAGCAATCTAACAGGAGGGACAACACGCACGTAGGGGGATATGTTATAGAGGTATTTAAAAACAATTATTGACTGTCTGCTATGTGCCGAGCACTCTTTTAGATGCTGGATATATGATGACCAGAAGGCAAATTATCTCCACTCATAGAGCTTACATCTGGTAATGAGGGGATATAAAATAATAAGCACCAGCAAATATATATATACTATTTTAGGTGATGAATAGGTCTTTTAAAAAGTAGAGAAAGGAAGGAGTGGGAAGGTGGTATGGTAGGATAGGGTAGTCAGAGAAGGGCTCAAGATTGATAAGATCTGAATAGAAGCTATGCTATAAACACACAATGATAAATTGGTACATGAATATCAAAGCAGAAGGGATTACTTATGATCAAGAAAATGGTATTTGCATTGAACTTGCTAGAATTTTTATGGGTGATGATTCATGAAAGGGTCAATTCAGATGAAAGGAAGAGTGTGAGACAAAGCTGAACAGTGCTTGCTACATTCAGAAAATAACCAATTATGATAATAGAGATAAGTGGGTCAGATTGTGGCAGTGTTTAAATGTCTAGACTTCATTCTCTACTCTGTGGCCAAAAGTAATGAACAGGAATGTTCATTAGTTACCAAAAGTTAATGAACAGGAATGTGACATGCCCAGAAGTATGCTTTAAAAAAATAATCATCTTAAGAATGGATTGGAGAAGGAAAAAAGTTGAGGAAAACCACTAGATAGAAACCTAATGTAGTAGTTCAAATGAAGGGTAATGAGACCTGGAGTGGAAATAAATAGGAAGATGTATATTTGAGAACCAGTATGAAGATAAGATCACCATGATTTGATTTAAACAAAAAAACGTAGGGGCCGAAAGAGAGGCATAAATACTGAGCCAAGGTGTCCGGAAATATTTTTATGTCACTAACAGAAAATCACAAAAGGGAAAAAGGAAGGTTAAGGAGAACATGGCGAGTTTCTTTCTGACATCCTTAGGTCTTATATCAGTGAAGAGTCCCAGGTTTTCCACAACAGTAGCTGCAGCTCTTGACACTGAAGTTCCTTTCCTTCTACTCCTGGGACACCTTGCTTCTTGGGAAAAATGGGACTACAATTGGGTTTTCAACTAGCTTATATTATTAAAGCCAATTTCTCACACCTCTCAGGAAAAGAAAGTAGTGTCTGTTACCTGACGAAAGTAGTAGCACTTATATACGTAATCCCCTGACTGTACAGATTGAACCACAGTTCCTGTCTTGGCTTAGGACACCAGGTCATTGAAGAAGAAACGATCTTAGAACCACCACCTTCTTGAAATAAGCTTGTACAACAAAATAATTCTGGGCTCTTTTCCATTACTATGCATGGCGTTTCTGCACCACTTTTTCATGAAAACAAAGTAGTTGAACAAGCATAACCTGGGGGTGCCCAGAACTAGTTAGTTCTGACCTCAAATATCAGTACTGGGACGAGCTGAGTTGAAACTGAGTTACACCTACGCCCAGAGCGCTGTGTACAGAAGTAAAACTACATTTCCCGGCGATCTCTGCGCGGCAAAATGCGAGAGAGGAAGGGCGGGAAGTGGGGGGGGGCGTGTCTCTTGTGAATAGCCTTTCTATTGGTGTGCGTTCCAAAGGACCGAGTAAAGTTGGAGGTGATTGGACAAACTTGTGCACGCTCAGGCGGCGCCGTGACGCTCCCTAATTTAACTTTTGTTTTTCGGTTGGGTTATCCGACTCGGTTTCTTTAGTGTGGCGTGAGTATAAAGATTCGGGTTTCGGGTCAGGGGGCTGGGCAGGGGGCCTTGGAAAGGAAAAATGTAGTGACGGAGAAGTAACTCTGGATGCAGTGCAGAAGAGGGGGATGTGAGCCTGAAATATGAGGGTTGTTAGGAGGGCTCCAAAGAGAAAGATTTCGGGCGTGCAGTTGGAGTGGGGAGTTATAGCGATGAAGAAGTCAAAGAACGGGATGAAATGGAGAAAAGAGTACGAATTTGGTCGTCCTGGAAATGGGTTCCGGTATTCCTTCACCGCACTCTATTCTAATTAAGCCTTAGTTTCTTCCTTCGTAAAATTAAGGGATAATAAAAATACTTCAGAGTTCTTGTGGGCGTGGATAAAATAATAAATGTCAGTGTGCGTGCTAAACAAATGTTAATTGTAACATTGTTTACATTGTTACATTGTTTTGTAGACAAGCTACAAAAAAATACCTAAACAAGTTACATTGTTACATTGTTTTGTAGACAAGCTACAAAAAATACCTAAACAAGGATATTGCAGAGATGGAGGAAGAGTAACTATACGATACCCATTAATCTATCTATCAGCAAGGGCATTGTTCTTTTGAGTAAGGCAGTTTCCATCTACAAGGAACATACACTAGCATGGGAGAAATGATAGCAAAACTCGAATGTTAACTTACAGAGGTTTGAAAATGCAATTCAAAATGCATAGTTAGATCATTTTGATAGATCATTTTGGATGGAGAGACTAAGGAAAGAGATTGTATTTCAGTTTTTGTATACAGACTTAATGTCGTTAAGTGAAATTAATGAGAGTGGAGGGAGCTATGTTAGAGTTGGAGGAACAAAGGTGTGGAAGAAAGAAAGTTATCTGATGTCTAGGCCATGCCTCCCTGAACTCACCCAAACCCATCCCATCGTGGAAGCTAAGCAGGGTTGGGCCTGGTTAGTACTTGGATGGGATACCACCTAGGAAGACCTGGTGTTGTAGATGTAAAAAAGAAAAAAAGTTATCTGGAAACCAAGAGTATGGTTAGAGGAGTAGAGAGGAAATAAAGCAGAAGAAATAGGTTTGTCCTTTATCAGTGACTTCTAGGCTGTTTGATTTAATGTATTAGGTTATAAGGAGCTACTGATGAATTTTAGGATCTTTAAGAAGGTGGTCCAGGGATGGGAAGAACAATTAAGCTATCGCAGTAAAGTGGGTAAGAAGATAAGGAAATCTTGAATCAGCATGTTCAGTGTTGCGATAGAATATAGACGATTTTTATATGGTTGAATGAGAAGGTCAAGAGAAGGAAATAATTAATTTTCAAGTCCAGGTTGCTTGGAAGATGTTAATACTAAAATAGGAAAGTCAGAAAGAGCGTGTTTGGGAAATGTTAGCTTTGAAGTACTAAAAAATATGTGACTTAAGTGATTTTTTTTTTCTTTTTGTTAAACATTTCAAGTTCTTGTGGGGCAGTACATAATTGGATTTTCAGATCAGGAGATTGAAAGAGATTTCATTTGTTCATTCAACAGGTGGTTTTTACTCTATGCCAGGTAGTGTTTTAATGAAGAGATAGTCATAAAAGCAGTGGGAATGATGATGTTTCCAAAGAAATGGATAAAGAAAGTAGCAAAGAAGGTTGAAGACAGAACCTTTTGAACCAAGGGGGAACATTTTCAGTATAAATAATCTGCATGTATTAAGTGTTTATATATCAGACACTTTGCTCAACCCTTTTATTCATTATTTTATTTAATCCTTACACCAACCTATGATATATATGTTATTATTCTCCCCATTTTTTAATAAGTTACTGAAGTTTAGAAAGATTGAAGTCACACAGCTAATAAGGAACAGAGCTTTGACTGAAACCCAAGTCAGAGCCCATGCTCTCAGCTACAAAGCAATATTTTTTAAAGAGTGGTCAACACTGACAAATTAAGCATACAAATCAAGGAGTGACTTGTTGGATGGAAGATGGGAACCCCAAAGAACAATTAATTTATTAATTTGGATGTCTGCTGACTAAAAACAGCCACTTTAGATGTCGTAGTTGTCAGATTGTTAGAGATTATAAAACAAAAGTGAATGTAGACAACTTTTTGTAGATATACAATAGTCAGGAAGGAGAAGGAGTGAGGACAGTCTAACTCAGGGAGAAGAGAGGTTGCAGGTTGTTCGAAGGCTGTTTTAAAGTTCCAAGTTACTCTTAGTTCTTAGTACAATGATATTTATCTTTAAAATGTCACCTATATTCATAAAGTAGACTATTATTTGGTCATAAAAAGGAGTGAAGTACTAATACATGCTACAGCATGGGAGAACTTTGGAAACATGCTAAGTGCAAGAAGCCAGTCACAAAACTACATACTGTAAGATTGCAATCATATGAAAGTCCAGAAGAGGACAAGTTATAGAAATAGGAGGTAAATTAGTGGTTGTTTAGAGCCGGGGTGCAGTGGAGCACAGGGGAGATAACTAAAAGATACAGAATTTCTTCTTGAAATGATGAAAATGTACAATTGACTGGTGATTGTTGGACCTGTCTGTGAATATATTGAATACTGTGCATTGTACACGTTAAATGAGTGAATTGTATGGAATGTGAATTATATCTCAATAAAGCTTTTAATAAGTGTCACCTGTAATCTTACCATACCAACCCAACTACCATATTTATTTTCTAGGTTATTTTTCACAAGGGGCAAATTGGCCCAATTTGGAGAAGTTTTGTAGAAGGAAGTGGGTTCGAAGGAAGAAGGTAGTCATTTTAAAGGTGAGGATAAGAAGAGAAATGGCATATTTAAAGGATTGGCTGGTAGAAGAAAGAAAAATGGAATGACAGAGGCAGTAACAGATTTTCTGGCTAGATTTGATAGACTGACCAATAGAAGAAAAAGATACTGAACAGAGTTAAATTTATATTGAGGATTAAATTTTTTTTTAATCCCTGGAGTGAAGGGCAGAGGAAGGATTGAAGGTATAGACTTAAAAACTGGAGAACTAGTCTATGTTCTACACTGTTCTGTTCCTGACCTCTCATTCTGAATTTTTGTATATTTGACAGGTGTGAAAAAGACAGCATGAATGTTACACCGACACATACCCCTGTTGGCAGAAAGTAAGACATTTGCTTATTTTTTGAGTTGTTAAAGAATTGAGACTTTTATAGCCTTAGTGCAAGTTAGTTTAGGAACTAGAAGGATTCCCAAACCCTGGATTTGAACTATATTATATATTAGACTCATTCTTCTATTCTTGTTATATGGAATTTAGATTAAAAACTAGGACATATTAAATGTTAATACTGTGGCAGCCTGACCCTGCCTGGTCATTTCTGGCTTTAACAAATTTGTTCCTGACTGCCCCCTCTTTCTAGGGACTCTCTGGCTAACATCAGTTTTCTCATAGCTTGCCAACCAATCAGTGTTCTTCCTTATGTCTGTAGCTGTGTAAGAATGACAAGACTATATAAAACTGCACATTATGTTACAATCAGGGCTCAGCCTTTGTGGATAAGAATCCGCTGAGCCAGTGCTGGCATCAGTAAATGCTGCTTTTTCCTTATAGCCTCAGTATCCAGTCTCTGTGTTCAAGAATCTCACAACAATACCAGAATCCAGCCAGTCTGAGTGGGCATAAGTATAGTGTCAGTGCACCCTGGATTACAGAGGAAACAACCAACATATATAGGTGACTAATTCTGTTCTGCCATCCCCTTGCTGCGTGACACATCTTTCTTATTCTCATTGCCACTAGTCTCATCTGCAAAGTCTCAAATACCTCTTAGTTCACCTACTAACCTATTTCCCAAAGTTGTAAGGCAACTCCCTTTGAAAACATGAAACATCCAGTGAAGTAGTTGTTTCTGTCACAAGCTTTTAATGATTTGGAAAATATTAGACATTTTCTTCATGAAAGCTGAAAGTACATTTTAATATCTCTTCTACACATGCTCACTTATTCAAAGTGCTGACCATAACCTTTATTAACTACAACTCTTGGCTTCTGGTATAAAGTTTCTTCACTCTATTTTGTTATGTTTTTAATTGTAGGCACTCAGCCAAAATGGATTGATTTTCACATGAGGGTTTCTTCACTTCTGCAGAATTTATTTTCTAACTTTCATTGTTTTACCTTGAGTCTCTTACTTGCTAAAAGCAAACAAAGGAAAAACTTTTTGTCCGGCCTTTGATTAGCCTTAGATCTTGTCTAGTCTTGGTCTTTGTAATTCAGATGTCTCCAGTGCTAGAGATTAGGATCAGATGTGGTTGTGTGATCAGTAACTAGGTTATATTTTCTAATCCTGACTCTTATATTATCATTCCTTCTTTAATAATTTTGCCACTTGTATACCTATCCCGAAAAACAAGCTGTTTCATTTTTCAGGTTTCAATCTTAAATGGTAATATCGTCTGTATGTGCATCTCTGTACATTTTCGCATCTTCTATTATTTGAATGATACATTTGTATTTATACATGTATCTCTAATAGTTTCTGATAACTTTGAAAATATTCTGTTATATGGACGTGCCACAGTTTATCCATTATGCTATTGGATGGACGTTTGGAAGGTTTACTGTTTTTATTACAAATGTTACTATGAATGTTATGTGTCATTTTGTATATAGGTACATGAGTTTCTCTAGGATGAGGAATTGCAATTTTACTAGATTCTGCCAATTTACTCTAGTTTCACCAATTTACACTTCACCAGCAGTGTATAAGTATTCCTGCTACTGTATGTGTTAATGGTATTATATTTTCTGTTACTATCTTGTTACTTTATATTTAAAATGACCTTTTTATTCTCTACATGTATTTTGAATTCAGCTTTAAATTTTTAATACTTGGGAAGCAGTTCATAAGATTATTCACTAACCTGTAACATTTGAACTTTCAAGACTTATGAGCACCTTAATTATAAGCACTTTGTAGGAATATAAACCCCTTATTATTTAAGAAATTATAATACCTTGTAAATGTTTGGCAGTTTAATGAATATGTCCTTTCTAATTTCACATAGGCTGACAACTGTCCCCAAATCTGGTGCTGCCTGTGGCTTCAGTGGTTCCAGCAGGTGGAAGGGAGTATCTTTCTCAGAGTCAGTGGAATCAACTCCCTTGCCCTCCATTGAAGATCGTCTAGCCATCCTCTTTCCTTCTCAGGAGCTTCTGGAATATTATCAGAAGAAGATGGCTGAGTGTGAGGCAGAAAATGAGGACTTATTGAAGAAACTGGAACTGTACAAAGAAACTTGTGAAGGACAGGTGCAAAAGAAATGATGCATGCGCTTTTAGGATTCTGATTGTCTGTTCATTATTGAGAGTAGATCTAGAAGTTCCAGCTTGTATCACAAGCAGATATTTTATTAAAAACATTCTATTCAATTTATTTCTACACCAGCCCAGCTATCTTCCCTTTGAGTCCCTCATTGGATCATAATCTCCCCAAAACTGCTGTACCTCTAAAATCTTAAACCCTTACATCTCAGTCTCATACTTTTAGTTCTTTCACATCCTTACACCTGACTTCATTTAACTTCATTATTATCTCCATGGCTCTTTGACTTTTCGGTTTTCTAAGTGTTGCATGTCAACTTCTGACATAATGTCCTTCCCTTCTAATCTGAATCCCATCATGTTTCACTTCAGTCATAACTGTATGGCCTGCACCCCTTAGTCTTTTGCTCCAGTTGCATAGCAAAAACCCTAGCTATAATTGAATCCTATTCTCCTGGAGCAGGGTTTCTCAACCTTGGCACTACTAACAGTTTGGTCTTTGTAATTCTATGGTGTGGAGACTGTCCTGTGAATTGTAGGATGTTTAGCAGTGTCCTTGGACTCTACTTACTAGATATCAGTAGCATACCCTGCACCTCCCACCCCCAGTTGTGGCCATCAAAAGTATCTGTAGACATTGCCAAATTTCTCCTGGGGTGTAGGCAAAATGGCCACTATTTGAGAACCACTGTCCTAGAAAGGTAACAGATCATTACAGAATAAATTCATGATAAACAAATTCATCTGTATCCTCAGTCACTACACAGCTATTTCCTAGTAGGTTCCTTTTCCCTCTACATTCATGCCATACCTTCCCTACTCTCCTCCACCCTTCAACCCCTTCTTAGCCCTCTCTCATCAGGCAGTCTTGCTTCCTAGTTCACAGAGGAAATACCAGCTATCATGGATGAACTCTCTTCCTGCCCATCTACACCCAGTTGCCTACATATATATCCTTCTCCTTATTGCTTTAGGAATAAGATGTCTCTGCCTCTGAATTGCTCTAACACTCTCCCTGGCCCACATCCCTTTTTCCTTCTAAGAAACCCTTCATCATCTCTCTTCTTTTTGTGTTCTATTTTTAACCTCTTGCTTAACATTGGCTTTTTCTCCTCAGTACTGTATAAAAATATGTTTAAGTCTTTCCTGTCTTAAAACACACACACATAGTTCTTGAGCTGTACTTCCTCCTCTATCTACTCTCTTACATAAATGGCTCTTTCTTTTCCCAGCCCCATATCTGAAATAGTTTGGCTTTATCACCCACTCATGACTCTGACTGCCGTTTGGTCTCTTTCCTTATTGTTCCACTAAACTCTTCCTTCTGTGGTCTCTAATACTCATTTGCCAAAACGCTGTCTTCTTTTTGTGACCCTTGAAGTGTTTGTCACTGTTGTCCTCTGCTTTCTGAAAACTTTCTTCCTTGATTTCTGTCATTTCCCACCTCCCCCCGCAGTTTTTATCTCACCTCTCTGACCAGTTCTTCTCAGTCACTATTAACAGTTTCCCTTCCTTAGTCTTAAATGGCAAAGTTCTTCCAGATTCCACCATAAATGATCTTGTTTTTATCTATACTACTACATAGGGGATGATGAAATACAAAGTAACTAATGCTAACTCATTTTTCTCCTGAGTTTCATGTTGTTATTTGCATATCTGAACTAATCTCCCTTTTTCTACTCTACACACTTATACACATATACCACTACTATTTTCCCTCCCTCCATTTCTTCTCTCTTAACTTTCTCTTTATTTTCTATCTTAGTAAATGGTATCATTGTCTACAATTCTACCCAGCCCCTACATTTGATCATTTGGTAAGTCCTGTTGATTCTGCTTCCTAAATATCCCTTAATCCATTCCAGTATTTTCATCATATCGCCTCATCTGAATTATTATAATATATTCGTTAACAAGTATGCCAGCCTCCAGTCTCATACCGCTCCAGTCTGCCATTCACTTTTCACTCCAGTAATACTAAAATACTTGTGGTTGTCCAAACATTTAAGACTCTTTGATGGTTCTGTATTTACTGTTCTCTTTCCTGAGAGTACCCACCTTCTGCTTGTCTCTAGCAGTCTTTATCTTTCAAGTTTCAACTTTTTGGTGGTAGTTTCTGACTTCCCAGAAAGGCTTTAGAGATTTTATTCCTACCATACTTTCTCCCTATACCATTTTACTGTGCATGATCCTCCATTAAATAATTATTTTATTTTGAATGTTTGTATGTCTCCCCCACAAAATTCCTTTGCTCTAGGTATGACACATACCTTTTATCTTTGTTTTAAAAAATTCCATAATGCTTATTACATAGAAAACATTAAAACAAAGTGTGAATAGAACAGGCGAATCATAGCATTCTGGGTTCTTTAGTCTGTAAAAGGAAAATAAGAAAACTTTGACATTATATGCAAATACCAATCTCACCCTGTAGCTTTTAAACTCACATCTATAGACAACTTATTGTTGTTTAAATCCTGTATTAGTGAAACCATTCTTCGTAATGTTTCTACACAAACTGACTCTTTTATATCCAGTGAGATACTCCTGTGAAGCTCATTATCTTTTTGACTTCCTTTCCCCACCCCCAGCACAAACTGGAATGGGATTTGCAGCAGAGGGAAGAAGAGATCGCTGAATTACAGAAAGCTCTAAGTGACATGCAGGTCTGCCTCTTCCAGGAACGGGAACATGTTTTGCGACTTTACTCGGAAAATGACCGACTGAGAATCAGGTAACAAATAGGAGAAGAGAAATGTTGGAGTTATATTTCTAAATTATACCAAACAAAATAAATTTCTCTATGGTAATTCTCTTAGGTGTATTCCCCAGGAAACAGACTCTGAGTTGGAGATTTGTTTGCAGGATGGTTAGTAGGGAGGCTCTCTGGAATAACATCAATGCGCAGATTTAGGCAGAGGGAGAATTTGAACTGTGATCCAGTGGTTAACAGAGGCTTTAGCCAACCCCACAGGGAGCTCTGAGGCTAGGACAGCCTTTCAAAGGCAAAGGAGTCAGACATTTTACTTCCACAGTGATCAGTCATTAGATGTGGGCTGCCACCAGGGAGAGGATATAAGCTTGGAGGAGGTAGCCCCTTTCAGTCCAAGGCAGTTCCTGGAGAAGAACTCAATAACCAGGGGAAGGTGTCCACAACATCCACTATAGTATACTTTTTTTTTTTTCCAGTTGTGGTAAAATATACTTAACATAAAATTTACCATTTTAATCATTTTAAGTGTATTAGTTAGATGGCATTAAGTATATTCACATTTTTATGCTGCCATACCCGTATACAT
Source organism: Macroglossus sobrinus (assembly GCA_004027375.1). Taxonomy (NCBI): domain Eukaryota; kingdom Metazoa; phylum Chordata; class Mammalia; order Chiroptera; family Pteropodidae; genus Macroglossus; species Macroglossus sobrinus. The sequence continues at coordinate 584,036 of PVKZ01000554.1, forward strand.
TTTTAGAACTTTTTCATCATCCTGTACAGAAACTTTGTACCCATTAAACAGTAACCCCCTCTCCTCTTAGCCCTTGGTAACCACTATTCTTTGTTTCTATGTGTCTGACTATTCTAGGAACCTCAGATACCTGGAATTATACAGTATTTGTCTTTTTTGTGCCTTGCTTATTTCACTTAGCATTACGTTTTCAAGGTTCATTCATGTTGCAGCGTGTTTTGGAATTTCATTTTTTTTTTAAGGCGAAGTAATATTTCATTCTGTGAATATACTACATTTTATTTATCCATTCATCTGTTGATGGACATTCGAGTTGTTTCCACTTGCTAGCTATTGTGAATAACACTGCTATGAATGTTGGTTCACAAATACCTGTTTGAGTTCCTGCTTTCAACTCTTTTGTGTATTTACCCAGAAATGGAATTGCTGGATCAAATGCTAGTTCTATGTTTAATTTTGTTGGGGAACCACCATACTGTTCTCCACACTGGCCACTCCATTTTATATTTCCACCAGCAATGCACAAGAGTTTCAGTTTCTTCATATGTACATCAACACTTTTTTCTATTTTTTTAAATAATAGCCATCATAATGAGTGTGAAGTGGTATCATTGTTGTTTTGATTTGCATTGCCCTAGTGATGTTGAGCATTTTTCACATGCTTATTGGTCACTTGCATATCTTTAGATAAATATCTATTCAAGTCTTTTACTCATTTTCGAATTGGGTTGTTTTTTGTTTTTTAGTTTTAAGAGTTCTTTGTATATTTTGCATATTAATCCCTTATCAGGTAAGTGATTTGCAAATGTTTTCTCCCATTCTGAGGGTTTTCATTTTACTTTGATGCAGAAAAGTTTTTAATTTTCATAAGGTCCAGTTTTAATATTTTTTCTTTCGTTGCTTCTGCTCTTGGTGTCATATTTAAAAAATCATTGCCTCCAATATCACTGTTTTCTACGAGTTTTATATTTTTAGCTCTTACATTTAATTCTTTGATCCATTTTGAGTTAATCTCTGTATATGGTGTTAACTAAGGGCACAGCTTCATTCTTTTGTGTGTGGATATCCAGTTTTCCCAACCCTATTTGTCGAAAAGACTGTCTTTTCGCCATTGAAAGTTGAAAATCATTTGACCAAATATCCAGGACTTATTTATGGGCTCTCTATTCCTTTGGTCTACGTGTCTGTCATTATGCCAGTATCCCACTATTTTGATTACTATAAGGTGAATCCTCCAGCTTTGTTCTTTTCAAGATTGCTTTATTTGGAATCTCCTGAGATTACATATGAATTTTAGGATGGATTTTTTTTATTTCTGCAAAAAGTGATAGGAATTTCACTGAATCTGTAGATTGCTTTGGGTAATATCAATATCTTAATATTAAGTCTTCCAGTCCTTGGACATAGGATGTTTTTCATTTATTTATGTGTTCTTTAATTTCAGCAGTATTTTTAGTGTACAAATCTTTGAATTCTTTGGTTAATTCCTAAATGCTTTATTCTTTTTGATGCTATTGTAAAACGAATTATATTCTTAATTTCCTTTTGGATTGTTTATTGTTAGTATATAAAAATGCAGCTGATTTCTGCATGTTGAATTTGTGTTCTTCTACTTTGCTGAATCCACCTACCAGTTCAAAGAGTTGTGTTTTGTGGCATTTTTTTGTTTGTTTTGTGGAAACCTTATGGTTTTCTACGTATAAGATCGTGTCATTCATGAACAAAGATCATTTTACTTCTTTCCAATTTGCATGTCTTCTTTTTTCTTGCTACTTGCTCTGGCTAGTTCTTCCAAATAGAAATTGTGAAAGTGGGCATCCTTGTCTTGTTTTTGATCTCGGAGGAAAACTTTTTGTCTTTCACCGTTGAGTTTGCTGTGGGTTTTTTCATACATGGCTTTTATTTTGTGAAGATTGTTTCTTTCTGTTCCTAGTTTGTTGAGTGTTTATATTTAAAAGGGTGTTGAATGTTGTCAAATGAATTTTCTGTATCGATTTATGATTGTATTTTTTTATTCTGTTAATGTGGTGTATTACATTGATCAATTTTCATATGTTGAACTATGCTCGCATTCCAGCCTAATTGTAGTGTATAATCCTTTTCTTATGCCGTTGAATTTGGTTTGCTAGTATTAAGGATTTTTGCATCAGTGTTCATAAGGGATATTGGTCTATAGTAGTTTTCTTGTATTGTCTTTATCTGGCTTTGGTATCGGGGCAATACTGGCCTCAGAGAATGAATTGGAAAGTGCTGTCTCTTTAATTTTGGGGAATGATTACTGTTAGTCCTTCTTTAAATGTCTAGTGCAATTTACCAGTGAAGCCATCAAGTCCAGGGATTTTCTTCGTCAGGAGGTTTTTAATTACCAATTCAGTCTCCTTAATAGCGTCAGCTTTGACCTAATGCAGAACTTTTCAACTCTTGGCCACACTGAAAGTTCACTTTCCGTGTCACTTGATACATGGGTCAGAACAGCATTCTGAAGTATGGAGCATGTTGTCTCCAGAACCTGAAGAGTCCTTCTTAGCATTATATTTCCTTCTTGGTGATGGTAGGCATGAAATGACAATATAATCTGTTCTTTACTTTGAAGGGAATGTCTTTGATGTGCTTTGTAAGGTTTACCTCCAACCCTCTGGTGCACATGTATCTTACCAAGGGTCCTAATGCACTTGTCATTTTCTGTTTGTCCATTTTTATTTAATATGATATCAGTAGTGAACTAATGTGATCTGTGGAATGGCCAGATCCTGGTCCCTTCAGACTTATTTGGTAGAAGTTTGATAGCAGAAAAATTAACATGGTCCTAGAGAAAGACTATAAAATTATACTGTTATTCACCCTACATAAATTAGAACTACTTGTGGTTCTGTTATGAATGGACAGGAACAAATTAATTTAATGTACTCAAGACCAATTTAATCTGCTCTAACAAAAGTACTACATCTGACACAGTAACTGAAGTTGGGACCTATTTGCTAGTAGTCTACTGCTATCCATCTGGTCTGCATAGGTTGTACTTGTGAATGAAATGGAGATCTCATGGAGATCTCCACCTCTGCATCCTTTAGGTCTTTATTTACCATCTTGGCTGGGATAGGGAGGGGCAGTTTCAGAGGATTCCACTTGACTTAACCCAGAAGTCCAGAAGCCAGTTTAGAAGTTTTGCCAATTATCAAATATGTTCATTTCAATTATTCATTTGGAGGTAGAGGAAATGACCACTGGTTGAGTCTGGATCCAGTGTGCCCATTGTGAGCTGAACCTGGACCAAAATTTCATTTATTACATGGTTCCCATATACCCCAGTGCCATGATAATACTTTAGGCCATCAGGTACCAGTGTCAACTCAGACCATATATCTAGTAATCTTTGAAATGCCTGGGTATTACCTTTTCCTCGGTGTATTATTACTTGAATAACTGGCCATAGATCCTTTGGGGAAGAACTGGAGGAATCATTACCATGTACATTTGCTGTGGTGTCACCAGGTCCTACCTCCTGGGAGACCCAGTTCTTCCTTTAGATAATAGTCTCTGGGTCCTAAAACTGGCTGAGGTGTGGAAAATGGGTCAGAGATCACGATTTTGTATAGGACACAGCACTCACCCTCCCTTCATCTTTGATTTAATTGTTTAAGCTATACCCTATTGACCCCCTTCTCCAATCTGTATTGCTGCTAAAAATATTATTCTATAAATCATCTTAATATCACAAGCTCTGAAATCTCATTTTAGAGTTTGCTTCCTTGGTTCATTTCTGATATCAGTCGTCTTAGGTTGGGTTTCCTGGGAAACAGACACTGCAATGGAGATTTACTTGCAGGAGGTTTATAGGGGAGTGCTCTCAGGAATAACTATGTATGAGAGAATAAGGAAAGTCTGATTGGGCAAAAGTTGAACTGTGATTTAATTACAACCTGATTCAACCAAGGCCATAGGGCTTCCTAAAGTTGGGATGGCCTTTCAGAAATGTCCTGAATTGAGGCAAGAGGATTTGGCTTTGGTACCTCTCTTTAACCAGGCACTGGATGCAGGCTTATCTTAGGCATAAAATTATATAAGGCAGTCCCTCTCGAGTGATGGCAGTTCTGGAGAGAGATTCAGCTGTGAGCCATCAGCTTGCAACATTGCTGGCGTTGAGAGAATGAACCTATCAGCCCTGAAGACAAGAACCTGAGCAGTTTACCCTAACATCCACTACTTTTCTAGAACCAACCAAGAAATTAGTTTCTGGCCCCTTCTCTCTGAATTTCTAAATGCAAGTACTTAATGTTTTAGAAATTAGAGTTAAGGTCTAGATAAGTCCTATTCAATTTTAATTCAAGGTTACCATTGTTTTAAAACTAAGAAGGGCAAACTTTAAACAGAAAAATTTACTTATTCTGGACACAATGTGTGCTTACTCTGAGAATTGCAGGGAGCTAGAAGACAAGAAAAAGATTCAGAATCTCTTGGCTCTTGTGGGAACAGACACTGGAGAAGTGACCTATTTTTATAAGGAGCCTCCCAACAAAGTAAGTAATCTTCTGTATAGATAGCATGGTAAATGTGGCTTTTACAAAATACAGGCTAAGGTCCATAATCAGCAATTTTGGTGCTTGCTAAAGAAGTGAGAAGGAGCATTAGCTATCATACTCCCATGTCTGTCTACATAAGTTTTCAAAGCATTTTCTGTAATTTTGAAGAGCTTTATGATTTTATTCTTTTTCGTCAAAATCCTTGAGAAGCAGCATTGTTTACCCATTTTACCACTTGAAAACTTAAAGCACAGAGGAGTAGATGTTTTGGATGAGATTAGAGAGGAAAGTGGAACCAGACTTAATGTGGGAGCAAGTTTCAATACTCGTTTCCTTTTTAATCTTTGTGTATGCTGATTACAAAAGTAATGCATGGTTTTTATTAAAAAATAAACAGAAATCTATTATAGAAAAGTGGTAGTTTCTCATAATCTGTACCCCCAAAATAAAACGTTTTTTCTATTCATATAGAAATATTTATGTGTATATACTATTTCCATTTCTTCACTTCTGTAAACAGTGGCTCAGTAAGCATCTTTATATATATCTACATGTGTATACATCTGTTTCCATTACTTTCCTAAAGGCCCTTGTCAAAGACTACTTTTTTTTTTAGCAGATGTTGCTAAATTACCCTGAAGTTTTATTTTTTATTTTTATTTTTTTCCCCTCTCTTCTAATTCTTCCCTCATTCCCCACTTCCATCCCTGACTCAAGGAATGTTGCCATTTCCCCTGAAGAACTGGATCTCTGAAGGTGGGGTGTCTCCTTCCACATGCTTGCGGCGTGCAATTGGGGCCTGGTGCACCCAGGGTATGGTCCGTGGCTCCACCTGGGATGCTAATCCAGGACCTTCTGCATGTAAAGCAAATGTGCTAACCACTGCACTATGGAGTCACCCCCCTGAAGTTTGGATTTTTTAATTTATATCACTAACACTGGATTTATCCATTTTGTTACTTTGTCTACTTTGGTCTCATATGTATGACATTCCTATAATGATTACATCAATTTTGACCGATTTAATTTATGAATAGTGTTTGCTCTGTGATAGTAAAGCTAAAAAGTGAAACATTACATTTACAAGAAGGCTACTTCCATACCTACTTTTTGCTTTTTCAGGTCAGCATTTTTCAAAAGACTATCCAGGCTATGGGTGTATGTGAACAGAATGAAGCTTCAACTTTCAGAGCAGGTACCAACTATATTATAAATTCTCATTAATGCAGAATTCAAAAACAGTGTAAAGAATTAGAAAATTTTTCCTATTATACAGTGAAAGTGTTCATAATGATGCTTGTAGTCTAAGATCTTACTGAGTTTTTTTCTTTTTAACCTTTCCATGATGTTTTAATGAAATGGAAATAAAAAATATGTAATTAACATGCTTACAGTGATAACTCATAAAAGAAATTTGGACAACTTAGGAATCAGAGTATTACTTAGCATTTCTAAGCCTCAGTCCTCTTACCTCTGTTTGTTAATTTATTTTAGGCGAGGCAACCCTTGGTTGACCTCACTGGAAGGACCTTATCAGTTTACAATCCCTTATTTTTTTATGTTTTGTGTCTACAGCACCTGGTCTTCCTCGGTGATCTCCCATCCAAGTACTAACCAGGCCCAACCCTGCTTAGCTTCCGAGATCAGACTGGATCAGGCTTGTTCAGGGTAGCCTGGCCGTAGACTTTACCTCTCTTTTTTTAAATAGAAATCCCAATTTTCTCTCTCCTTTCCTTTCTTTCATTGATATATAATTGACATATAACATTATAGTAATTTCAAGTGTACAACATAATGACTTGATATTTGTATATGTTATGAAATAAGTCTAACATCCATTACCACATATAGTTACAAATTTTCTTTTTCTTGTGATGAGAACTTTTAATATCTACTCTTTTAGCATGAGCTTCTTGAATTATCAAAGGAATTAAATTTTGTTTTGTGCTTTTAGTATTGCTTATTTAAAAAATAATTTTGTCTTTTCAAAATTGTGTGATACATCATAACCAAAATGTTTAGGTTTAGTTTTTCTTATTTCTTTTTCTAATTAAATAAGACTTTACAAAGAAAATAAGCACAACTCTAAAGGAAAATTTAGTAGTTTATTCTTCAGAAAGATATCATCATCCAGGTGACATCCTGGCAGAGTTTTCTTACAGAGATTCCTATTTGAAAAATTAACACTATAATTATTGTGTTTTCCTTTTTCTTCCTTTTCTTCATGTATAGGTAAATGAAATTGAACTCTGCAAAGGTAATGCTGATATATGAATAGCAGAAAGAAAAGCTAAGTAAAGGTCTTCATTTATTTTTGCTTTCTCTTTTAGATTCTAAAATAAGCAAAAGAAAACCAGCACTGAGAGAAAAGGAAGAAAGTTCTGAGCAATACCAGAGAGATATACAAACACTTATCCTACAGGTAAAGAATTTATTTTGGCAGACCAAAACAAGTTTCTATCCATGAGTTTAGCTTTGTGTAACATACTTTCATTATCCCATAAGTATCTCCTTGCACACATGTTACATTGAGGCATCATGTGATTAAGAAAATTATTCCTAATTTATAGAAGTTTATTTTAAAGCTATTATTCTGTATTCAGCTGTTCTAGAGATGCTGTTCTGAACCTTCGTTCATTCAGTTTATATGCTAAACCTTAACCAATAAAATGATCATACAATAATAATTCCCTTTGTGGTTAGCCTAAGGGATACAGAATTGCAGTTGTCTGTGCTGATAGATTAACTTTTAAGGGTATATCAGTTTAGTGCACCTGATCTAAGTCTAGGAAAGTAAAGAGTCATCTTCTTACCACTTGGTAATTGTCTATCATTTGCAACTATGATTTTTCACTTCAGTTCCTATCTTTATCAAGGGGGCTCTATTGATTTGCATGACAGTTTCTACCTTTGGCCAGCATCTCTGTTTGGAGTCATGACAGCCAGACTCAAAGAGAAATTACATTATACTCATTTTGCTTCACTTTTTAAAGTAAAAAATGAAAAAGAGAGTTATTCAATTTCTATGCAGCTAGGGAGTCTTAAAAGGAAGACAGTCCTAAAAGTAAAATTGAGAGGTATTGAAGAGGAGAGACTCTTAGGACAGGGGAAACTGGATTTTCTGGCTTTCTTTGTGTGATGTAAATGCTTTGCTTAGTGTGAATAGAGTCTGCTCTTGTGGAGCCTACCCCCATTTACAAGACACTAAATAAGGAGGAGTGCAGTTGAGGTTTTTCTATTTGTTTTGCTGCTAAGCTTGCTTGTTTGTTTTATGGGTTTTTTGTTTTGTTTTTTAGATTCTTTCTGGAGAAAGGCTTACTTTTAGATGTAAGGAATAAGTGGAAGCAGGGTAGGAGTGGGTACCTCACCCCTTTTGGCCTATCTAGGTGGAAGCACTGCAGGCTCAGCTCGAAGAACAGACCAAACTTTCTAGAGAGCAAGTTGAAGGGCTTATGGAAGATAGACGGATTCGCATTGAGGAAATACAAGTTCATCACCAGAGAAATCAGGACAAAATCAAAGAGCTTACCAAAAAGTGAGTGTTCAAGAAAAGCCATACGTAACAGAGTTAAAATTTTTCTGAGAGGCTGAAAAGTTAACGGTCCTGTAATTTTAGCAACATAAGGTCAAGGAACTGAAACGGACCTTGGAAAAATTGTCTTCATTAGACACGCCTGCCTCTATGTAGGAGGGTGTCCAGGCTTTTCAGGAATGCTGTTGTTTATTTTCTTGAAGAGCTAGTTGGCATTTCACATGCTTCATTGAACCCACATTAGTGTTTTAGCTTGCCCTTAGTGGTTAAGAAATACTCTTTTATCCACTGGTATGTTATCTGACTCAATATAGTGAGACCTTTTCCTTCATTTGGCCCTTCATAAGTATGGAAGACTTTGACTTTACATACCTGTACAAAAAATACACACTCTCTGTACTCAACTGTTTTTGTTCCTTGCCTGCCTTTCCTCACCTTTCAGTGTGATTTCATTCCACCCTTTTATTAAACATTACCTTTCTAAGGTCATTACCAAGTTCTTAATTTCTCTGACCAGTTATCTCTTTACAGCCCTCATTGTAATTAGTATGTTTCTGCATATTTTGCGCCCCTGATCACTCTCCTTTTGAAATTCATCTCCCTTGATTATTGCAACACCTGTCTTTTTTGGTTCTTCTACCTATCTAATTCTCTTCAGCCTTTTTGTCCAGTGGCCAGACATGTTCTATAAAGATATCTTTAGTTGAATATGTTTGAATACCTCAAATTGACCATGATTGAAACCAAACTGTTTTTTCTTCCCAACAAGCACCCCTTTCCCTCATCTTAAACCTACTGTTTCATTGTTTTTCCCATTTAGTTTAACGTTGTCACCTCAATCCAGTTTCCCAGGCTTGAGACCTCAGGATTATCTTCAACTCCCCAATCTTATTCTTTAATTCTAAACCCTATCAAGTGCATGCCTGAGAAGCCTCTTAAATCTGTTCTCTCCCCTCTCATTCTTACTATATTTGTTCAAGCTATATTCTTGTTTAAATTGTTATAATAATATAAATGTTCTTTCTGTCACTGGTTCCTTTGTATTCTATAATCTTCCTTGTTATTATGACTTAGCTCCTCCATTAAGATTTATCAGCTGTTTAGAACCATTTAGAAACTGTTTAGAAAGCTCCCTATTTATCTTATGATAAAGTCATGTTAACTGAATTATTAGGAACTTCATCTGGCACCAGTCTTCTTTTTCTCTTGTGTAATTCACCTTGTCCTTCAGCCAGACTTAATAATATCTTTTATTTATGGGGCAGGTACCTTGCTATGCGATGTCACTTTTTCTCCACACAGTTCCCTAGGCAGAATTAAATTTTCCCTCTACATTTCCATAATGATTTGTATGCCTCTATGATGGCATTTATCACCACCTATTGTAATTATGTCTTCATTCCCCCAGGGTCTTGCCCTAGCCACTTTCCTGCCCTGTGTGCATAACAGCCGCACTATAAACATCTGTTGAATATTTGGTGATCTGTTTCTAGTTACATCTTAGAATCTCTTTTCTACGTTAAACATCTTACATTTAAAATATTTTTTCATGTTACATTCTTTATCCCCTTATTGTTTTTTTGTCATCCCAAACTTTTCTAGTGTCTTGTCTTCCACTTAAAAATGTGATTAAAATTGGATATGATACTCAAAATTTCTGACCAGTGCAGGCTAGAAAATCCACTGGTCCTTTTAGGCCCTCTTTCTTTTAATATAGTCCAATACATTTACATTTGGCCAGTACTTCTCTATCATCATTTTTATTTTAGTTATTTTGTACTCATGCATAGCACCTTCACTTTTCTTTGGATTTTAATTGTTTTTTTAAAGGAACAGTACTTTTTAATTGTCACAATAATTTGTAATTTTATATTTGTCCTCCAGGATATTAATAACTATCCCAGTTTAGCATCATCTCCATATCTGAGCACATGACCAGTTCCTTCTATTATATCATGAATGGCACGAAATCCAAGGCCACTGATGATTGACCTTTGGGTGTCACTTTCCTTTCAGACCTATTGTATATTAACAAGACCATACTTTCCCAGTTTGTAATTGAGAACATAATGTGAGATAGAGTAAAATAACCCATTGAAAGCAAGAGAGATTCTTCTGGTAACTGAATCGTTCTCTTCCTCCTTATACACACACACATATATCTGAATGAATAAATATATATATATATATATATATATATATATATATAATTTTTTTTTTTCCTCTTACACGTTTACCCTATTACTCATGAAAAGAACTGAGTGGAAGTGACATTTTTTCAGTGGAAAGCTACAATGATTGTCTCCTAGTATTTAATACTCTGCAAGTAGTTTGATTATTTGATACAGTATTTTTTTTAGGTGTTGATGTTAAACCGATGGGTCGTTTACTTCTAATGATATTCTCTGTTGAAGATAGAAACATCATTGGTCTATACTTAAATCTTAGTAGTCAGCAGGAATCTAGTACTTTGTATGTGTTCAGGAATTGCTACTGTCCTTGATAATCTGCTGGTAGAAGGACAAAAATAGATGATAAATAAGTATATGCTTTGACTCAGGTTGGAACACATATTGACAGTTAGTACATGACATAGTATATAAGGAATTTCAGAGAATGGAGAAATTAAATGAGCTAAAGTTATTGAGATGACTTTGAGAGGAAGTTGATCTTGAAAAGAAGACAAGATTTGATATTGGGCAGTTTTCATGTGGAGCACAGCATAAACAAAAGCAAAGCTGTTTTTGACAACTTAGAACTTCTGTTAACCTTTAATCAGAAAACAATAATTCAGTGCTTTACTGTAAAGTCCAGTGCCTGGGAATAGTCCATGTTTATGCAGGCTATGTGTAAATATTTCTGTATTTACATATAACCTGAAATTATTATTTGGGAAAATACCTGTAAAGACCAATCTGTGAACCAATGAACATGGGTCATTACACTTTGTCTAGTAAAACATGTCAGATTGCCAATGATCAGATTGAGCATTTTTTTTAACTGCTAATATTTTACAGAATTTATGTATTGTACTAAAGAACCTATATCTTCCCTTTGTTTGGAATAATTATGTATCATGTATGCTCTGTATGCGTCTTCATGTCCACATTTGTACTCTATTTTATAGTCTCCATCACACCCAGGAACTGCTCTATGAGAGCACAAAAGACTTTTTGCAACTCAGATTCGAAAACCAAAATAAGGAGAAATCGTGGATGCTTGAAAAGGATCAATTGATGTCAAAGATTAAGCAATACAGAGTACAGTATAAGAAGAAAGAAGATAAAATTGGAAAAGTTTGGCCAGTTGTTCATGAGAGTCGTCACAAGGAAAATGAATATATTAAGGTAGTTTCTGTATCTTACAGAAATTGTATATTTTCAACTATTGATTGATTGATTCATTTATTCATTAATTCAACAATTATTGATTGCACTCCTTCTGTGGCCTAGGCTCTGGGGCTACAGCAGTAAATAAGCTAGACCAGGTCTGCCTTCATGACATTTACATCTTAATGGCTAAGAAAGAACAGAAACATTAACAACCAAGAAAATAAAAGATTATAAAAATGTGGTATTAGGAATTAAAAGGATTATTTGAAGATTATATGTAGTTACTGGAAGTCTACTTTTGTAGAGAAGCACAAGGATACTCTCCTAAGTCTGGTGTTTTTACTGAGACCTGAAAAATGGGAGCTTGCCATACAGACCTAGGAAAGAGCAAGTTTAAAGGCCCTGGGACTGGGTTTTTATGCTCAAGGACGAAGTGGTACCCAAGGAGGTTGAAGGGGTGTTACTCCACGGTTGGCTGTTGCCTGCCCTTCTAATATCCTTGTATACCTCTTCCTCTTTGCTTATTTCTCTACAACCACAACATCTTTCCTTTTCCTTGAACATATTCCAGGGCCTTTAAAGTTGCTCTTCCCTCTGCCTGGAATGCTCTTCCGCCAGGTCTGTATGTAAGGAAGTAACGTGATCTGATTTAGGTTTTTAAAGATCATTCTGGCTGCCCAGTGGAACATGTATAATAAATGTTGTTCTTGATGTTTCTTTCTTTTTAAAGAAGAACTTTAGAAATGTGCTCCAAACATATACAGTATCTCCAGGGGATTGGTCCCTGCAAACACCAAAATCCATGGATGCCCAAGTTCCTTATATAAAATGGCATGGTATTTGTATATAACCTGTGCCTATTCTCCGGTATACTTTAAATCATCTCTATTTATAATATTTAATACAATGTAAATACTATGTAAATAGTTGTTATACTGTATCATTTATGGAATAATGACAAGATAAAAAAAGCCTGTGCTTGTTCAGTAGGCCTAAATACATGGCACATGTCAGCAACAACATAACATTTTTTTTTGGAATGTTTTTGTCCCTTGGTTGAATCCGTGGATGTGGAACCTGCGGATATAGAGCCGACTTTTTTTTTTTTAATGGAACACTTCACAGATTTGCCTGTCATCTTTGTATAGGGGCCATGCTAATCTTTTCTGTGTGGTTCCAGTTTTTAGTATATGGGCTGCTGAAGTAAGCACCGACTGTGTTTTTATATATTACTTGAGACAGTTCTGAGCTCTATTATTTACTCTTCCCAGAGCCAAAAATATTTATTTTAAAGAGTTTCTACTTTGTACACTTTAGAAAAAGATGAACAGAATCCTCTTGTTCTACAAAATTCTTCGTTCCTTAACTCATTTTGCACTTCTGGAAATCCTTTTTTTCCTTTTTTTACCTAAATATTATTTGAATTACCTAAAGTATAGAATTATTATTTTTTTTCTCTTTTAACCTACAGTCCTTAAAGGACAAGTTAGCACAAGAGAAAAAGCTGTCTAACATGTACCAAGAGCAGTGCATTTCCCTAGAAGAACAACTTGCCCGAATTCGTGAGGAAGAGGGAGTGAGGAGAGAGATCTTCAAGGTACAAAGTTCTCTGCTACTTATGATGGAGTGAGAAGTCAGATGGCTTGGGGAATACTTCTCTCATCTTCATAAACACCTTCCCATTTCCTTACATTTAGGATCGCTCTAACAAGATGGGGAAGCGTTTACAGGTAATGACAAAACGCTATCAGGCCTTGGAGAATCGGCGTATCTTGGAAGTGGAAGGCTTTAAGACAGATATTAAGGTTCTCCGGCAGAAACTGAAAGACTTGGAGCAAATGCTCTATAAGGTAATTGCTGATCCTAAATTACTAAAAGGGAGAAAAATGGTATAGGCGAGGGATCCTCAGAAGAAATATGTTCTGTTTCCCTGATGCTAGATACTAATGGATCACCATCTTTTAAGCCTAAAATCACTAAAATCAGTTTAACAAGTACAGCTGGAAGGAAGACAAAAATAGGCTGAAATAATGGAATGACTACATCATTATACTACCATTTAAGCTACCTTAGAAATTTTTATCTATTCCAATTTAAGAATAGATGCAAAGAACTGTGTCTGTTTTACAAATAGAGAAAGTGAATAATTGAGAAATAAATGTTTTCCCTATCAGAACAGCTTTATTTAGAATCAGAGTTGCCTCAAGAGCCTTCTTAAAGAGATTTAACCAGTTATCTATGTATCCTAAATGATCACTGTTTCCAAACAAAGTTGATTATTGAAAAGAATAGATGCTTTTTTATATACTTGGGTAAATTTACCAGTAATGTTTATATTGGTCTCTTCTTTTTATTCATTAATTGTTTATCTTTATCCCAAGGCTCCTTTACTATTGTGTTGGAAAGCAGAGTCTCATGCTATCTGCTGTAATTTTACTCTACATTTTCCTTTTAGTCACTAAACAAACTAAGGATTGGATTTATGTTGTATATCAAGTCTCATAAAAAGGAGCCAGGGTAGCCTGGTCTTTATGACTGATTTCTCTCTGCTGGAGTATGCTGTAATCATTTCTTCTTTTTTTTTCTAAAACTCTAGGCAACATTTAATGCCCAGGCAAACCAGGATCTTGCCATTCTGTGTGAGGTCCGTGACAGCAATAGACGGGCACATAAGATACAAGGAGAACTGAAGAACCTAAAATCCAAAGTTTTTGGTCTGGAGAATGAACTTAGACTTTGTTGATGTTTACCTTTCGAAGTGGCTCTCACCTGTAATGAGTCTGCTTTCCGAAACCTGAGACAAAGGTCATTGTCCAGAAACTGTAGGCAGAGTTGACTAGAGTGGTGTTATCTATTATTGAAAAGACAGAGTGAAGAATCAGGGACCATGAAAAAAAGCCTTTCTTTCACGCTAAGCTTTATAATTTTTGCTGACCTATTAACCTTTTTTGTTTTTTTTGGTTTGGATTATAATCTAAATTACCTAGAGATATTTGTACATTATCTCTCCCATTTATAATGACAGGGATTTTTGTTTGTTTGTTTGTTTGTTTGTTTGTTTTTAAAGAAGACACTGATGATCAGATGGGAGGTAGGCTGGGGGACTGAGTGACAAAGGTGAAGGGATTAAGAAGTACAAATTGGTAGTTATGAAATAGTCAAGGGGATATAAAATATAGTGCAGGAGTCAGTAATATTGTAGTAACCATATGGTGTCAGGTGGGTGCTAGACTAATTGGGGGTTGCTTAGTAAATTATATAAATGTTCAACCATTGTGCTGTGGCTATAAAATATAAAATGAATATAAATAATATCGAATGTCAACTGTAATTAATAAAATAAATAAATAAATAGAAAGACAGTGATGGTGAAAACCTAGGAAGAAAGGATTTTTGCTATGAGCTTTGCTGAGTGTCAGTGGGGGGAATACTTTTCCTGAGGAGATAAAGATATCAGATCACAATTGTCAAATATGAATAGGCAGTAGTTCTATTTAACTTCAGTTCTGAGCTGTGAGGCCTGAATTACTTTCTTGGACACCCAATCTCATGAAGTTTCACCAGAGGGCAGTAGAGACCCTACTCTTAAAGTATTTAGGAAAATAAAGGGGCCACTTTGGTAAGAGTGAGTAAAATGTAAATGATCCTTATATGAAAAGTTTAGTATTTTACTAATAACATGTTTTTTAAAAAAAATTATGTATCTTTTAGATTAATTGTTTTTCAATAAAATGTGTAATTGAAAATATTCTCTTTGAGTTTTCTGTAATTTCTTATTAAAACTACACTTATACTTTGTTAATGACTTAGTTTACTTATTTGTGCCATGCTTTCACAGTCCTGTGCAATTATTAAAGTTTTCCAAATGTGTCCCTTGAAATCATCTGGTGTTGGAAGTAACAGATCATACTAAAGGTGATGGCACTAAAATTATCCATTTTTTCCATCTGTGTTCTTTTTTTAGACAAGTTGCTATGCATTTTAATTGTGTGTGTACCTGGACAGCCTCTGAGAAATGATTTACCCAGGTCAAAGCAAAGGAAAGAACTCAGGTTTTCATATTTGTGTTAAAAGTGATGATTAAGTGGTCAGTAGGAGATGCTACTTTCTTTTAAAAGCCTATGAAAGCAGATCAGATTTTTTTCACTAATAAATTGGGATGGAAATTTCCAAAGGGACCAGTCCTGGGCTTTAGAGGGATGTACATAAGTGGATGGTTCTTCCTTTGTCCTAACACTTCAGGAATTGGCTTTTCGTGACTATTGCTGTTTTGATGCTGGGGAAAACAAGACATATTAAATCACAGAATTTCAAGGTGAGAAGGAATCTTAGAGATCATATAATCCAACTTTTAATATGAATATGACTGAGGCTGGCCACCATTAACTTCAGCAATCAGTTAATTGTCACTAATACCCTGGCCTCAATTCCAATGACATTCATCTTCATATTAACAGCCGACTAGTGTAGTTACTCTCTAAACATCATTAGTTAAAACTACTCCATCATTAATAAGCAGTATAGAATAGTAGAAAGAGCCTACTTGGGCCTTAGAGAATCTCAGATGTAAATTCAATCATGCCTCTTATTAAAACTCTCCAGGCTCTAGTCTTTTCATCTATGAAGTAGAAATAAACCTACTTTCTTCATTCAGCAGGGTGATTGTGAGGATTAAGAAAGAAAATCAGTATCCAGAATATGTAAAGAATACTTAACAGTAAAAAAGGACAAATGACCAAGGCATCTGAATATAGACATTTCTCCAAAGAAAAATATGAATGGCCAATAAGCACATTAAAAGATGCTCAACGCCATTAGGTATTAGGGAAATGGACGTCAACAACAAGAAATCACTTCACACTCACTAGGATGGCTATAATACAAAAGATAGTGCTAATGAGGGTGTGGAAAAATTGGGAGACTAAAATACTGCTATTGGGAATATTAAAATGGTGCTTGCTGCTGCTTAGGAAAATAATCTGACTGTTGCTCAAAAAGTTAAGCAGAGAGTTATCACATGATCCAGCAATTCCACTCTAGGTATGTATCCAAGATAAATGAAAATATACACCCTTACAAAAACTTGTATACAAATGTTCATAGCAGCATTATTCATAGTAGCCATGAAGTGGAAATTACCCAAATTGTCTTATCAGTTGGTGAATAGGTAAACAAAATCATTAGAAACAGTAGATCACTGGTTGCCAGGGGCTGAGAGCGGAAAATGAGGAATGACTGCTAATAGTTATAGGATTTTTTTCTGGGGTGATGAAAATGTTCTAGAATCGGTGATGGTTGCAAAACTATACTGAAAGCCACTGAATTGTATGCTTTAAAGGTGAATTTTATGTGGATCATATATCAATTTTTTTTAAAAGTCCATATTAATCTTGTGCCTAGCATATAGTGAAGCATTCAATTACAGTTAACTACTATATGTTTTGGCCTCAATTGATTTAAAATCAGTTGCCCATTATTAGGCAGATTCCAGGATGCATAATACCATTCATTCCTTCATTTAGTATTTTATTGAGGCGCTTGTATGAACTAGAAATTGTGCTGGATCTTGTATATAGAGAACAAGAAAACAGTCTTTGTCCTCCAGAATTTTGTGGAAAGGTAAGTTCAATGGATGCAGAGATGATTTAAATGAGGTCATATTTGAGCTAAATCTTAAAAGTGAGTTCATTGTCAGGAGTTTGGGCATTCTAAGGATATGGATAATGTGTGAAGGCATGGAAGTATGGATATTTGGGGAACTGCAAGGGCAGGAGACAAAATCATGTAATACAGGACATAAGGAATTGTGGAATTTTATTTAATGCAATGTAAATTTGTCAAATATTTTACGAACTTTTGCATCAATTGAAAGCATTTGGGTTTATGTAAAAGTGAGAAAAAACAATCGAATGTAGCGATATCAATTTATGCAAGAAAAAAATCATTTGAAATGCAAACTCACTTTCTTAAAAATTGGGTGGAGAGAGGAAGCACCACACATTAATAAATGAAATGTTTATTTCCTGGGAAATTCTATACTGAAGATAAGGTAAGGCACACTTAATATCAGAATTTAGTGCAGTATCTGCAGGAACAAAGAAAAGGATTGTGCGAAAGATCTTTAGAAAAGTGTCATTTGCTTTGCCTTTTGGAATTTCTAGCCTATGTATGAGTCACTCATAGTAATAAGTCACCTTTTTATCCATGAAATTTATGTGATTTTTCACAATATAAAATAGCCTCTGACTTTGTTATTTTTGGTCTTAAGATTCTCACTGCCTCTCTACCTATAATACACTAGTTGGGCTACCAAGATTTACTGTAATATTTACAACAGAGCAGATTGTACTGTCACTGCTCACTACATACAAGAAGAGAAGAAAGGAGATGACTACAGTCCTTATCCAGAGAAGAAATGCAGGGCCTGAGCTAAAGAGAAACATTAGTAATAGAGAGAAAAGGACAGATTTGAGAAACATATAGAAGTAGAGTGAACATCATTTCTTTGTGATGGATGAGATGTAAGTGTTAAGGAAGAGTTAAGGATGGTTGTCTAGAGCCAAAGTGTCTGGCTGGGGAACCATGTGTATAGTGGCACCATTAACTGAGAATTAGCATGTATAAGAAGCAGTAGGTTTTTAGTAAATTTGAGAATAGGAATAATGGAGGTCAGAAGAGAAGTTAAGATTAAAGGCTGAGATTTGAAATTATTAGCATATAAAAGATAATTAAAATGGATCCAAACCATGGATATAGATGAGATCAGAGATGAGAAGCTTATAGAATAAGAGAACAGAACCCAGAGGGGCAAACCTAATGTTCAGAAGAGATATCTAGTAGTAAAAGAATTGTCTGAATAACAAGAAAAAAGTTTTCTGGAAACCTAGAGGAATTAAATTTCAAGAAATAAGCTGACAGTATAGTCAACCACTGCAGAAAAATAAGGTAAATTAGAATTAAGATTTGGCAACTTAGTAGCAGGTGAATTTAGACCCATTTCAGTGAAGTGGAGATAGAAGTTGGCCTAAATTAATTTGAGAGATGAGACAAGGAGGAAGGTGGGAAGTAGCTTCAACGTTCACAAAACTAAGGAAAGGAGTTTTGATAATTATAGGTTGAGAAAGATGTAATCATATTTATAAACTTAAAGGAAAAAGGCAGAGGAAGGTATTGAAGATAGGGAAATGAGAGGGGATGTTCGAGGAGTAAGATTCTGGAGGAGAATGAGAACCAGTGCTGATGGAGGCAATAAGAGTAGATAAGGGGTGATGGCCTCATTTTTCATAGAGGAAATAAATTCAAAGCCATCCACTGAAAGGGAGATGGGGCACTGATGTGATGAGAAGCTTGGTGAGAAGAGTCAATGATATGATGGAAAGAACTCAATCAGGGGCAAGTGATAGAAATGTTAGGGGTAGGTCTTGATGAGGGGTTTATTAAGTTGAATTGACTGCCAATGAAAAAATGTCTAGAATTGCAGCAAGTCACAGTCTGCTTCATGTACTTTTTCAACTTCCCAAGCAGATAACAGCACAGAGCCAAATGGATTTAGGATAGACAGACCAATAGAAAACAGGGTAGGTAAAGAGGTGGAGCTAGAGGGAGGTTTTCGCTACCAGTTGAAGCGGGGCACTGCAAAGAAAATGTTTTGAAGGATTTTTTTTTTTAAGTCTCTACATTAAAACATTGCTTTATGGGTCTAAGCTGTAAAGGTTTCCATTTATGGACTGCTGGTAGCTTGGTTTCAAGTTAGCTCTGTAAAAAGCAAGTGTGAACACAACCCAGACTTCTGGAGCAGTTACTTACCTCATGTCTAAGGTGACATCACAATACATTCATGTTATATTGTATATAGGACATCCCTCATTATGGAAATGATATACTCCCCTGTTTTTCTTGTTAACTATCAGATGGTAATTTTCACATCTCAAGTGGTATGTAAGTATGTGTGGAGAAAGATTGTTTCTGAGAAACCCAGTGCCCTTGCCTTAGCAGCTTTCTGGGAACTTGACCTTCAAGTGGCAGCTATTATTGCTTTTGTATGCAGATCTTGGTATCTCTGCCTCTTAGGTTCTTGGGCTATGTGGCTTTTCTTTTTTTTTTTAAACTGAGTCAGCTTCCTTTTTTTCTTTTTAATTAAATATGAATAGACCAACCAATGGCAAAGAATATGAAGTTGAGAAATAGATCAAATTAATACGGGAATTTAGGTTAATAGAATCATCAAGTTGGTGTGCTAAATATGTTTTTTTTTTTTAGTTTGGACGAATATTTATTATAAAATAATGTGCTTAATAACTCAACTCACCTATATCTTAACTATCTATCTATTGTCTGTCTGTCTGTCTACCTATCTACAGTAGTTCCTCCTTATCTGTGGTTTCACTTTCCACAGTTTCAGTTACTCACAGTCAGCCATAGTTCAAAAATATTAAGTGGAAAATTTCAGAAATAAACAATTCATAAATTGTAAATTGTGTGCCATTCTGAGTGGTATGATAAAATCTTCCTCTGTTTCTCTCTGTCCTGCCCAGAACATGAATCATCCCTTTATCCAGCATATCCAGGCTGTATATGCTTAGCAGTTGGCTGGGTTATCAGATTTATCAGATTGATTATTGTGGTATTGTAGTACTTGTGTTCAAGTGACCTTTATTTTACTTAATAATGGTCTCAAAGCCATTCCCATTATTTTTTTGTAGTATATTGTTATAACTATTTTATTTGATTATTAGTTATTGTTGTTAATCTCATACCGTGCCTAATTTATAAAGCAAACTTTTACCGTATGTATGTATGTATGTATAGGAAAAGACACAGTATACATATGGCTTATGGTACTATCCATGGTTTCAGGCATCTACTGGGTCTTGGAACATATCCCCAGTAGATAAATGCAGTTTCATGTGTGGGTATAAGAAATCATACAAAGCAATCCTTTGTACATTTCCCCCAGTTCCCCCACCACCCTGCCAGTCAGCCACTTCATTTTGACATGGTTAGTCTGTGGGTTTCACATCCCAGTGACTCCAGAGTGGACATGATATTTCCGATGGACTTTGTGTTGGTTTTGTGACATTTTCTTCTTCTTTTTGTCCACAACTGTGATAGCCACTAAGCACTTAAGTATTTGACAAAATTAGTGCTAATTTTAAAACAGTACAAATTTGATATTGCTATTTTGACAGGTCCAGAGCCTCTTAATTGGCAACCTTGCTTTGACATTTGAAAAGGGATAATTAAATATTAAATAAAGGGATCTAGAGTGTCAGATGGTTGCTGGGCTTACCATGGTGATCACTCTTTAGGTATATAAATGTTGAATAACCATGGCATACACCGGAAACTAATAAAATATTGTATGTTAGCTATATTTTAATTTTAAAAAAACCTTAAAAATAAATAAAGGAATCTGAATGAGCCTAATATAGTATTGTCATGAAGACTTTTATCAAATTTCATTTGGCCCCAGGTTCAACAATGAATCATGATTGAACTGGTCAGTCTGGAGTTTTTTAAATATATTGTGATATCACCTTAGACATGAGGTGGGTAAGTAATAGGAGAGATTCCCCACTCCAGCACTGCATCTCCTGTATCACTTTTCAGGCCAGGCCAGCACCTAATAAACTTCTGCGGAAAATAGCTATGTTTTCTCTGTGCAAACAGCTCTGTTTTTTTCTTGCTTCATGCCTAAGCAATGAACTTTCCTCAAAAAACAACGTTATAAAAAACTCTTTTTTCTCTATATGTTCTCTGCTTAAATCCTCTATAACACCTTTGGGATTCTATATTTTACCTCAACTTGGTCTGACTAGACCCTTCCTGAGTTCATCCCTCTCTGTCTCCTGGTGAATCACAGCTGGTCTCCCAGCCTCACCTCCTGAGTACCAGCATTTGAGAGTGCCGCCCCGTCCACACCTGCACTGACAATGCCCTCCTCTCCTTAGCTCTCTGTCCTGATCTGACTCCTGTGTCTGCTGGGCTTGCTTGCTTCTTATCTCTGAACCCTTTCCGTTAGTCCTCTCAGTGTTGGTGTTCCCAGGATTCTTTCCACTAGTCCCCCACGTCCTCTCCCTACGTGATCTTGAGCTTTTCCACGACTCCAACTACTGATGGTGAGAATGTTTTGGAGGTTTCTTTTCATAGAGGTCTCTAAAATCAGGAGTAATCTTCCTTGAAAATACGATGGAATTTAAGGGAAAACTTACCCCAAAACAAAATATCCCGCCTAGAAAGCCAAGATAACACAGGAACTGAAAAATGTATAGCTAAGTGTACCTGACCTTGATGATAAAACTAATTCAGAGATAGATTTGAAGTCTCTGAGTTCGCTTTCTAAATACTCTGAAGGAAAACTGCGAATGTGAAATGTTTTCTAAAAAACCGGGATGATAGAATGCAAGGTTTTCCAAGCACGTCTCTCACCTGCATTGCAGTCCTCTTTTGGGGGGTAAAAGCCTGATTGAAAAGCACAATCTTTGTCAAGGCAGAGGTTTTTCAGAAGTGTCAGGCGATATGAAAGTTTAGAAAGAACTGCTTTCTCCAAAAAAACTTTTCCAATGCCAAACACCTGCCCTAACTACCCTCTGCCACGACACACATACCATGTATGTGTATGTGGCTAATACATGAAGGAGCAGGAGAACAAAAAAACCGCTCCTTACATGACTAGTTTCACTGATTGTCCTTGTTCCAAATCACTAAGCTGGGTTCATCTCCTTTCCTCAGAGCTTAGTTAGATGAGAATGTTCAATTTCAATGACTTTTTGCAAACTGACTTTAAATCAGATGCCCCCACTGAGCACTTCCTGTTGACCTAGGAAGGAGATGAGAGCCTCCCCCACTGCTGAGAGGGTCAGAAATCGTTTTTTTGTTGTTGTTTTTTGCTTTTGTCCAGACCCTAATCCCTTCTTGGTCCTGACAAGCTTCAGCATTAATGGGCTTTGCTGCCTGCAGAGGGCGTTAAGAGTAGAAGAGCAATGTGGCTCTTTAATTTTCCCTCTCCCGAGCCAAGTTAAATTCCGGACAACCACATACAGTGGGGATTTTTGTTTCCTTTCTTCCATCCCCAGTCCGGGTGGCGGCAGAGCTCAAAGAGTAGTCTGTTCTGGGGAAAAGACGGCGTCTGCCTTTCTCCCAAACCAGCCCTGATCAAATCCCAAGCAGCCGGTCCTTAGATAACACGAATGAGAAACCTGAAACCAACAGCTCTGACTCTCATCAGTGCCCAGCATCACCGTCTGGAAACTGAGACTTGTTGCTGAGATGCCACAGTGATTGAGTGTTAAGTGGCATGGCTGGTGTTCTCTCACCAGGGTTTATAGCCTGGACCTATGAACTTAGACAAAGAAGGTTTTCAGAAAGTCTGTCTGGGGCTGGAGCACTTGAGCTGTTTTGTGGCACTCTGCACATGTACTGGCCCTTAGAATCATTGTTCTCCCTTAGCAAAGCCATAAGGTAGGTTAATACAGCCGTGCTGTCCACTTACTGGGTTGCCTGCAGCGTTCCCCACAGGTGAGTGCTTTCTATTGTGTTTGAAGCAAAGGAAAGAACACCCATGCTCTATTTCTGCTTTATTAGGGGAAGGCATTCTTAAATAAATGGGGTTAGAAGATGCAGAACCTCATATGAATGGAGAGTAAGAACATTTTCCATTATTAGGAAGCGTTTATTGAATGCTTTCTGGGCTGGACACTACAGAAGGAGTACATGTTATAGAACGTGGAACAGATGTGGTCACTGACAAGCCTTGCTGGGGACCGGAGGAGTTGTGAAGTAAGGAGTGGGAGGCATAGATGAAAGAGTTTCCTTCTCTAGGATGAAAAAATGGGGGTAGAAAATGCAGTTTGGCTCAGAGGCCTAGAGACCTACAGCTTATTCTGAAAATGCTGAGATGTGCCACAGAAGGTGGTGCCAGAGAGCTAAGGCATGCAAGAAAGCTGCCCCTGAGTCCACCATCTGCACAGCCTCTCAGAGGGAGTGTGTATACCAGTGTGTGTGCATTCATACTTGTGGGAACCAAGCTTATGGAATGTATCCTAGGGAGAAGAGAAGGAAGTATCAAGAGTTCACGCAGAGGTATGGGCACTACGGGCCATGGGCCTGGAGCCATGGTGAGCCACACAGCTTCTAACATCAAACACATGCCAGGACTTAAAAGGTCTCTTCCTTTCCAAAAAAGAGGATAGCTGCCTCCAGCAGGGGATCAGAGCAGTCTCTGGACAAGAAGACTGCCATGCCTTGGCTTACCCTGGCCCCTTCACAGAAGGCTGGTTCTGCTGTAACTAAAGTAGATCTGCTGGAGGAGTTCCAGAGTGCCCTTCCAAAGATTTAAGAGCCACCCAATTTTACCTCAGAAGAAGGGCCCCAGAATGCTCATTTGGATCATTTCAGAAGGTGCCAAAGAAAACGGTGGTGATTGACTGTGAGATGGTGGGCACAGGACTCAAGGGAGATTTCAGTTCTTCGGCTCGTCAACTACAACAGAGACAGCTCTGCAGTTCGTGAGTACGTCTTCCCCGCTACCACACTGTGGACTACCGCACAAGATGGTGTGGTACATGGAGGCGGCACGTGGTGAATGCTACACCCTTTAAGATTGCTCGAAGCCAGATCTTAAAGATAATCACAGAGAAGACTGCAATGGGGCATGCCATCCCCAACATCTTCAAAGCCCTTTAATACTTCCACCCCAAGGCCCTCACCCACGACACCTTCCATTTCCCCCTCCCCAACCTGTTGGACTACTGCCTGGAGAATGCTACCAAGTCTCTGAAGCATTTCACCAAGAAGCTGCTGAGCCAGGTTAGGAAAAGTGGACATTCCTCTGTGGAGGATACCCAGGGCACCATGGAGCTGTACAAGTTGGCTGAAGTGAACTGGGAGCAGCACCTGGCCCAGAACCCTCTAAAATATTAGCAACAGTGGGGACGCTGGTGACGAGAGGGGGTCAGTGGCAGCACTTCACCCAGGAGAGACAGGGCAGGGGATCAATGGACAGTTCTACCAGCTCCACACTTTTGGAAGCTAGCATTGTTGGGGAGAGAGAGGCTCCACCCCAGACTTAATAGCCACTGAAATTTCATTTCAGGTGTTGTGTTCTGTGTCTAGTCAAGTGTCCCATGGAAGGAGGAAGCCTCCATGTCAGCATCCAGCCCTATACTATTTACCTCCTGACTGATGCTAGCCAAGGGGCCCAGGGTGCTTCGTCCTAGTCAAGCCATTTGATGTTCAAAGGGCAAGGTATACTGAGAAATGTAGTTTCCCAAACTGCCTTATTGCTAAGGCAGCCATATGTCCCATTGTATGCCTTTTGTTCTCAGGTCATTAACAGCACCCTCTTTCTCTCTCAGAAGTATCCTGGTTGGATGATAAAATGTATGATCACATTAAATATCTCAGAGTCCACATCTAGTCTGTCACAATGTCACCTGTTCTTCCCACCTTGACATCCAGAGGAGCCATCCCTGCTGAGGTTTATTCTTAGAGTTACGAGGCAGTAGCACCAAGAGTATGACTTGGAAGGTAACATCTCTGCGTTTCTATTTAGGAAAGCAGCCTTCTTCCTAAAACCATAGAGGATTTCTTTAATTTAGTTTCCACTTGGTAGGTTAAAAAAGAGCTTATAGTGTTTTAGTGGTTTTTAGTGTTCTACTTTGCTAAACCAAGCCTCTAAACACTCAAATTATTCCGTCGATAAATTTTCATAATGTAAAAAACAAAAACCAAAAAACACACGCCAGGACTTAGGAAGCTACTCAGAGCTATGGGTCAGATACCTTAGCTTCAGCTTTAAGCCCCTCACCATTATCTGTGGTAGCAGATTGCAAAATACAGACAGGAGAAAGTGTCTTTCTAGAGGAGGATAAGATAATGTGTTACTAGTGGGGTTTACTGGTCAGAGAGAGAGGTGAAGCTTCAAGGAAATCTCATGTAGCCCCTGTTTCAGCACAACCTAATGAGCAACCAAGAGTGCTATTCACTCTTTCTCCCTGTAGGTTTCCCAGTGACAAAGCAAACCTGAGTGGAGGGGAATAATTAGTATGACTCAGTTGAAAAACCCAGAAGTCAAAGTTAATTTTTGAATTGAATAATTGTCTGTTGATGTTCTGGGGAATCTTTTTTCCTGGGGGAGGAAGGCAGGAAGAAAGCTGGCAATGATTAGAGGCACTCATACTCCAGACCGGAAAGAGAAACAAGACCCAGCAGTAGATGCCATACTAAAGCTCTGAAACACATAGTTCTAGTTTGGGTCACATCTCATGCTTGAGGACCATATCGACAACTTGTTTGCTTGTGAGGGAGATGAAGTCATAAGCTCCCACTACATGAATTCCCTGGGATCTGTTCTAGCCAATGTGCTTTGTTCTGAAAGACTAACATCTTTGACTTCTCTTCATGTTTTCTTCGACTCTCCGTGATACTGTTAGGTAACTAGTCAGACATGAGCGACGGGGGAACAAAAGAATAGGAACCTAGCCTAGAGCCCACCCCAAGAACTCCCTATTGGTAGTCAGAGAATCCCTCCTGCATCCCCAGAGAAAAAGAACAGGAGGGCCATAATCTATAGCTGGTTTAATCTGGCCACAGATGTGTGTGTGTGCTCGTATGTGAGTGCAGAAAGTACTACCCTGACCTGTCCACAACCTCAGCCTCTTTATACCATCCTTATAATACCAAGTTTATTCCAGGAAGCTCATGAATCTAATTATAACAGAATGAATTCTGGGTAAACACATGTGCACTAGGCAAAGAGTTATATAGCAACCAAGTGTCAATCAAAATGACCTCGCTTCGTAACCAGCCATCACAGCCCTAATATAACACAGACCTCTCTCTCTCCTTTGAGGTTAGAGCCCTCTTCACTGAGAACCTGCTCCTCCCTTGGAGCATACTCTGTCTTTTATTTCTTTTATATTTTCACCTCCCAAATTCCATAGGGCTAGAGCCTTCCTTAGCGTGGCCCATCTCCTTCTAAATATACTTTAATAGATCTTACTTCTACTAAATCTCGCTGACCCGTAATGCTTTGCTATGTTGGCAGGAGAGAATGGAGGAAAAATGCTAATTGCACTTCTGCGTCATTACCCGCCACCCTTCCCCATTGCCATTGGGGTGACACTGGAGTTCAAATCGCCCCAATGGGAACAATACAGTCTTGCACATATTCTTTTATTGGAATGGTAAATATTCATATGCTTCCCTATCTAGAATGCAAATATTTAGGGCCACAAGTGGAGAGACTAAGCTTAGTCAGAGCTCATAAAATTCTTTCCACCATGTAGACAGAAGGGCCCAACTACATTGGAAATCAAAAGAAGCAGCCAATAAGAAGCACTCATTGAGAGTGTCCACCTTTTACCAAGATTGGCCTCCATAGTAGAAACTCTACAGAAATATTCTGAAAAGATGGACTCATGGAAAGATGTGATTGGAAAAAGATCTCTTCAGTGAAGAGCAGAACAAGAAGCATTGATTGGTGGGGTGGGGTGGGATGGGGGAGAAGGATTAGAAGAATTATCATGTGTCTGGGTGAGTTATAGATGTGCTGAGAGTGAGCTCAGAGTTTCCAGGGTGAATATGTTTCTCCAGAGGAACTTTCAGGAAAACAACATGTGCAAAAGAAAAAAAGAAAAAGAAAAAAGAAAAAAAAGCAAAGTACTGGATCTGAAGTTAGGAAACCTGAGTTTGAGTCTCATCTAAAATATGAGTCTCCTATGTCACCTTGAGCAAGTTATTTAAAATCTCTAAGCCCACTTCCTTATCTGTAAAATGAAATCAGTGAAACCTGAAGCTTTGGGTATGAATGATTTACATGGGTTGAAATAGATAAAGCAGATAAATACTTACCAAGATGACCACGATACTTAGAGATAACTTTAGCACTATTTTTTTCTCTCTTAGGAATTCTCTCAAAGGAACTCAGTCCTCCCATGTCTCAGTCTAAGACACCGACTTAGTGATGCCCAGAGATCTTTGCTGATATCCACCTAAGAGCATCCAAATGTGTAGAGAAAATGTATAAAAATTTATTTGAACCAAAAAGAGGATGCACCTGGAAGCAAAATCTCAAGAGACTGAGATAAATGCTTAAGAGAATAACAGTTTGCAGTTTCTTCTATGCATTTGAAATTAAGAGGGTATCCATGAAATACATTTGAATTGCAGAGAAGCTCCTAAAGCACAAGAGGAGAGTGAGGGTCTATATGGGCCTAGATTATGGAAGGTCAGGCCAGAGAAGGAGATCTCTGGGTACAATGGAAAAAGGACCAGAGCCTAAACATCTGATTCTAGTTCTGATTCCATCACTTACTGGTCGTGTGAACTTGATGCACGTCTTCTTGAAGAAACTGAGGCTTATTAAGTTTGTTTGTAAATGGAGAATACCTCCCCTGCTATTCTCATATGGGTGTTGAAAATAAAACACATGTGATATAGATGTAAAAATGCTCTGTAAGCTCAAAGGTGCCACATTATAGTGTATATGTCTTGTCTTAGGAAATGGTAAGGGTGGTACGGGGTCATGGGATTAATATATTCTGATACCGCTATAGATAGAGTAAGAATTGCTCTCATTACAAGAGTTCTACCATACCTAATGGTCACTGGACATCTTTTCCCTTTGAATTCTCTACAAACCAGAACCTTCTTGTCCTTGGGCTAGCCTTGGCCCATTTTAGAAAGCTTAGCTTGACCTATCTTACAAAACCTCTGTCATTTGGGAGAACCTTTGTGGTTTGACTTGACTCTGACATCTTTACTAAGCCAATGACCAGAGCCCATCCCATTAGTTTTACAGGTGACACGAAGGCAATTATTTTTCCTTGAGGGTACAATTTCTATAATGTGACCCTGGGCCATTCCAAGTTAGATGCTGAAGTGGGAGAGCAAAAGGAAAATCATCAGAACAACCAGTGAGTATTCAGTTAAACTGACATGACAAATGAACAGACATTGGTGGCAATATTATGCCATCAAAATTTGTCACCATGAATACATCGACTCACATATGTAGCTCTGGACCTGAAGGAGGATGACAGCTAGCTCAAATGATTGAGAATAGAATTTATGTTTCAAAGTCTAAATCCTCTCCTGCCATGAAACTGATGCAGAATAAGGCAAATGTCCCTGAGTGTGTGTAGGGGAGAGGGGAGGAAGGGATGGACCAAGCCCTTCCCTGAGAAAAGAGAGTTCTTTGGCAGAGAGTGTAGAAAGAATTTAACACACATGTCAAAGTTAGGGCGAAAAGGAAAGTTTATTAGAAAAAGGGCAACACTCCACAGGCAGAGTGTGGTCTCCTCTCAGAGACAAAGAGTGAGAGAGCCTGAGAGAGATGTGGACAGTGAGAGAGAGACACTAAGTGTGGCAATGAGAGGAGCCCCGAGTGCTTGGGGAATTCAGTTTGTATACCATTCTTAGTTCCTGTGAGTTATAATTTGAAGACTTCGTTCACCCATTTCCTTTGATATGGACATACAGTGAGGAAGAGGAAGGCCCGCTGGTGGTCCCTAGCCTCTAATCCATAGGGTTCCTCATGGTGTTAGTATTGGGAATGAATGATTTTATCTTGGGTAGGGCAGCCACTTAAAAACTCCGTTTTCGCTGTTTCCTCTTCACAGTTGTGGGAATGGGGTGTTAGCAATCCCAGCAGAAATCGTCCTTTGTTTTGCAGGTGTCCTGGCCTGGCTGCAGAGCTCATCATCATATTGTAGTCTCTGAATGTAGCTTGATTCAACACTTTAGTTCTCTTGCCTCTTCCCTATATTAAAATCACTAGGACTTGAAAATGACTTTGGAGCAAGCAGTCTGAAAGCAGGGGCTGGGTGTGTGAGGGCTATCTCAGTACTGAGGAGGCAACCACAGCAGGAAAGAGAGCAGAGGAGGGGGTGAGGAGAGCCACAAGGGTTTCCTGGTCTCCTCACCCCTCTCCACCCTTGTACCCTCTCACCATAAGCAAGGGAAGGAATAATCTGTTTAAGGTATAACAAGTGAGAAGAGAAAGGCACAGAATTGGGAGGTCTAGAGTGATCTCTTTCCTTTTCTGAATTTCTTTGGAATTTGCTTTTTGGACTAGAAACTCAGCCTTTAAAATATCAGATTTCTTTTTCTGTGGAATATCTTTTCTCCTCAGATAACGACATGCTCTCTGTTTTATCTCTCTTCCGGTTCTCACATAATAGATACTTCGAGGGTTTGGTTGATTGAAGTGATTGCATATGTTTTCTCAGAAGGTTCGTTTTTGAGGCATGTTATACCATGACAAAGTCCTTAAACTGACTCAACCTTCCATACAGTTGTTCCCGTGAGAGAGAGACTCTATTTACAGGGACCCTGGTCACCTCCCACCTGCCTCAGCCAAGTTTGTGCATACTGGCTGCTCCTGTGTTTTGGTGAGAAAGAGCACAGGAAGTGGCACACAGCTGGGGTTTGGAACTTCACAGAGACATTTCACTGGGGCCATTATTAGAGGATTGTTCTTCAGATTCACCTTTTGCATAAGAACTATCCTGAAATTTCTGGGGGGTGTTCGCTGCAAGGGCTACCTTCACCCTCAGACATTACTGAATGCCAAATGGGTACTGTGCTATGAAGAGGAGCAGAGTTTGCCACCCCATAATATGCCACTTGGGGATATTATTTTAGGCTGGTTATTTTTAAGAAAAAGTAGACCTGAGAGAAGCTCTGAAAACCAAGTAGAAGTTACCCTTTGTAAAAAGGATATTTACATTTGTAACGGTTTAAATCTTTGTAACAATATTATCCTTACTGTGCTTACCCTAGCAAGCTCCCATAACTGACTCTCCACTCCCAGAATCTTTGCCTTTAGCAAAAGGTGATGGCTCCCACCATTTTTTTTTTTCTCACTACCTCTTGATCAGGTTTTTATTCAAAATTAGCTGTCTTAAAGTCATTTGACTTTTATGGAACAAACTAATTTCAGTTTATGACACAGGCTTCTTTTCTTCCGTGGTGGGTTTCTTTTCCACGGGCTTCTTTTCAGCTGCTGGTTTCTTGGTAGCTAGCTGCAGCCTTTTTTCCCACCAAAGGCTTCTTCTGCTTCACAACAACAACAGCCTTCTTTCCTTTCTTCCCTAATACGCCGTGTCATACACCTTTTTTATATCATTCCAGGCCTTAAGTTTCTTAAAAAGCAAAACAGCCCATGGTCTTCTTGTAGCCTTCGACTTTATCTTCAACCACCAAAGGAAGTTCAGGAACTTCCTCAATATGATGACCTTTAGACATGACCAGTGCTGGTCAGGACAGAGCAGATGGCATATCACTTCTGTGTTGTTTACTCTGCGGTGCCAACGGTGCCAGGTTTTGGTTGGTGCAAATATGAGGCCTCCACAGCACATATTGCCAAAAGGACTCATCCTCCTGGCTGGAATGATGAGTTCCACTACCTCAAACTCTGGGAATTCAAGCCCCAGCTCTGCCAGTACCCCACGACCTAGCCCTGGTTCGATGACCTGCTGATTCACTGACAGTATAGGGCTGTCTATTGTTTTTGGGCAAGCTGGTGTGAACAAAATTCACAAGATTGAATGGGAGCTTTGAACACAGCTGGCAAAGTGACATTTTTGCATGATGATTCCCCCTTTTCGGAGTACACCAATATCAGTGGACGAGCACATGCCATGGCGGGCAGAAGGCTGTGCTCATCTCAACCTGGTGGCTCCCACAGGAAAAAGCGGCTTCCACCGTTTTGATTACTCGGTTTTCCTGGGTCTCTCTCGTTTGTACAGAAAATATACATGTTATTGAACTTGAATCTGTTTCCCTCCTGTTAATCTGTCTTGTGTTAATTTGGTTAATAGCCCATTCAGAAGAGCTTGAAGTATAGAGGATAATTTTTCCTCCCCAATGTGCCACATACTTAGGATATGAAGTTCCTATGTTTGAACCCTCACAGTGAAGTTGGGGAACAAGAGTTACACATAAAAGTGAATCTGAACATTATGGAGTTTCCTCAAAAAACTGAGAATAGATCTACCACATGATCCAGCAATCCCTCTGTTGGATATTTACCCCAAAGACTTGAAAACTAATATCCGAAAAGATATTTGCACACCGATGTTCATAGC
This sequence comes from Macroglossus sobrinus, assembly GCA_004027375.1. NCBI lineage: Eukaryota > Metazoa > Chordata > Mammalia > Chiroptera > Pteropodidae > Macroglossus > Macroglossus sobrinus. Next base: position 615,510 of record PVKZ01000554.1, read on the forward strand.
AGTATTATTTATGGTGGCCAGGATAAGGAAGCAACTGAAGTGTCCTACGATAGATGATTGGCTAAAAAAGCTGTGGCACATATATACAATGGACTATTACTCAGCCATAAGAAGAGGTGAAATACTGCCATTTGTGACAAAATGGATCGACCTCAAGATAATCATGCTAAGCGAAATAAGCCCGACAGAAAAAGATAAAAAAAACACATACTATCACTTACATGTGGGATATAAACCTAAAAGCAACAAACGAACAGGATAAACAGAGATTCATGGCTATGGACAATAGTGGTTACCAGAGGGTGATGGGGAAGAGGGAGGTAGATAGGGTAAAAGGGGTCAAATATGTGGTGACATTAAAGAATTAAAAATAAATAAATAAAAAAATTTAAAAGTAAGTCTGTACGTATCAACAGGTGGGGCCCACTGTAAATCATACTAAAGCTCCAAAGAGGGTGGGGTCGCTCAGAATTGGGCTCATCCAACAAAGCTTCATAGAACCAAAAATGGACCTCGAAGAAAGAGTCGAACCTGACCAACTACAAAAGATAATGTGTTGAAGGGTAGTGAGTAAACTCATTTTAGCTAGAGCAGGTTTCAGATGGTCATAAAGTTGGAAAAGATTCTGGAAGGTCTTGGATCCAGATTTACAGTTTACATTTTAGTCAATAAGCACTAGGAAGCCATTAAATACTTCTAGCCAGGTGTATGAATGTGTAAGAGATTTAAATTATTTAAAGACTACCTGGTGGTAGTGGAGAGGATGGCTGCAGTGGGGTGGAGGAGCCTCAAGTGCAGGGAGCTAAAATTACAAAAGTCCACTAGAGAGGACTGGACTATTGAACATCCAACTAAGGTGAGAGCAGAGAGAAGAGAAAGCATAGCAATGGATTCTGTGAACGTCCGTCTCGGAAAAGTATTTGCATGATATTCATTTAATTTTAAAATGTCCAGAATGCTTTTGATCCTCACTTTTTCCATTGGTTCCCAACCATTTTTTCCCCAGGAGATAAAGTGGAAAATAAAAATTGCTTTATCACCTGCTGCACGACCTGAGGCAATTCACTCTGCTCCTCTGGACCTTAATTATCTCATTTAAATAAGATGTTTTACCTGCCTGAAGGGAGAGAACTGGAATACTGCAGAATGTCTCAATGATCTTTTCAACTCTAGAATGAGTTTCTTTTTTGCTTTTTAATTCTTCAGAACCCTCCAACATCGACTTTCCCCCAACAGCTATTTCATCCTAGTCTGGGGAAAGTCAATTGAGGTTCATCCTGGGGGCCATATAACTTCCCACTGTTTCCTGGAGGTGTGGCTGAGATGCAAGTATCTTCAGATCAGACCTGGAAAACGTAACTATGGCCGAATTAAGTGGGCATTGCCTTCCAACCATCATGTTTACTCTTGTTACCTAAAATAGTAAGTGGGCTCAGTGTAGGCCACGAAAGGTCCTGAAACCAAAACTTCGTATGTCACCCCAACATGAACCTCTACTTCTGCTTGGGGAGCAACACCTACAGGGGCTTGGCTGGGCCATGCCTCAGTTTCCCTCAGAGTCCAGAATGTAACTCACCCCCACCTCCACCCCAACCGTCCCTCCATTCCTTGTCCGGGTGTGTGTGTGGGGAGGGGATTGGGGGGGGTGCCATTACTCGTTTACTGGCCCCACTTCTTGCTGCCCCAGGTAGGCCAGAGGGGCTCTCGACCCTTCCCAGAGCTCCTCGGGGGCGGGGCTCACCTGTGCCCCGGGGGCGGGGCCTGGACAGGTGGGTGCACCGTCGCGGCCAAGGCCGGGAGAAAGCCGGAGCCGCAGGGAGAGGGAGGAGAGGCGGGCTGGCGCGCACCTAGGGAACCTCTGGGTGGGCAGTGTGCGCGAGAGAGCCAGCGGGTAGGGAGGGAGGCAGCAGCGCGCCTGCGACGAGGAGAGGCGTGGAGAGGAGCGCCGAGCGCGGAGCACAGTCGGGGAGGAGGATCCGGGCTCCGCTCCTGCAGAGACCTGGGGCCCCGGCGCGGAGCATGAGCCGGCGCCCCGCTGCAGGGCGGCCGGGGGAGACGGCCTGGGCGCAGCCCTGAGACGCTGGGCTGGGGCTGGGACCCCGCGCGCCCGGGGCGCTGGGCCCGGCCGGGGGCCCGGGGCTGGTGGCGGCCGCCGGGGCGCAGCGCCATGGGGAGCCCGCGCGCCGCGCTGCTGCTGCTGCTCCTGCGGCCGGTCAAGCGGCTGCGGCGGCGCTTCCGGCTGCTGCTGGCCGTCGCCGTGGTGTCGGTGGGGCTCTGGACTCTTTATCTGGTGGCGTCGGCCCAGGTCGGCGGGAACCCCCTGAACCGGAGTAAGTAGCACCTGGAGGGCGGCGGGGGAGGACGCGGCGGGGGCAGGGGGTACGACCCAGTGGCTCGGGCGCTGGGGAGACCCGTCCCTTATAACCAGACCCGATTTCCAGCTCGGTTTCGTCTCCAGGTGCCCGGCGCGGCCCCTCTGCCTACTCGGGGAGACAAGTGGGTGCGGCGGCCAAGCGCCGAATTCCCGAGCCCGGGCCTGGCCACCGGCCACATGGGGCCGGGGCATCCTTGGGGCTGCTTGTTTCTCCCCTCGGAGGGCAACGGGGAGATAGGCTCCCCGCCCGCCCGCCCCGCGGAAATGCTGGGTGACTTGGGGGGCACTTCCAGCGGCGTCAGGCTGGCAGTCCCCCTGGAAGAGACACGCGCGGTGCACGCGCGGGCTGGAGATTTGTGTCTGGGATGCCCTCGGCCGTCTCCACCCAGGCCGCGCGCTCCAGCCTGCGCGGCCCCAACTTTGCTCACCACCTTTTCTAGGGCTCGCTCCATTTCCGCTCCTGCTGCGTTTTCTGCGGTTCTTTATTTTAACAATACCTCCTAGAGCCACGTCTCCTCCCCCCCTCCCATACGCCACTCCCCACCCCAGCTCCTTCCACTTCCTCCGTAGCCCCCCACCTCCTCACGGAGCGGTCCCCTCTCCTGGCCTGGCCGTCCCTGCAGCTGGTTATCTGAAGCCCTCCTTGAGAACTCTGGGGAATTTACCAAACTCCCCAGACTCTGCTTAAGGAGACAGTGTGCAGGACATTGGACCACTTAATTCTTATTGTCTTTGCCAAAGCCACTTAATTTTTCTGTGTCTCAGTTTCCTCCTAGGAGAATGGGGGAGGGGATGGTCTCTCTTTTTACTTTAACAGGCATGGCTGGCTATTGAGGTGATTTTCAATTTAGTGTTGATGGAGCTAACAAGGTAAAACTCTGAAAGTGTCAGAGACGGGAAAGGGCGATGTAACAATCGGAAGGAGTGAAGAGACTCCCAGAACTACCAGAACTACCAGATTACCTACCTTCTCGAGCCCAAGGGGCAGAGATTCCTAGTCCTAGAACATCGTCTCTCATGCCTTCACTTCCCCCACTCAGGAAGCAAGGAATGACTGATGAAATTGCTGGTGAGAAGATGCTCTGACACGTCCTTGTGTCAACTGCTCTGCCCAGAGTTGGGTGTGGTGCTTTGCTTCCTGTGGCTAAAGAGAGGGAATTATTAGGGTCAGTAATTGAGCTGGTTCAGGGTAGAGAGATGTTTATGGTGGAACCTCTCTCTGTGTGGCAGTTGAAAGAATTCTGCTTGTGAGTTAGGAGGCTGGGGTTCCAATCCTGGTTCTGCCACTGAGTAATTGAGGAGTCAAGGGAAAAACGACAGTTTCTCTGGTGGAAGGAGGAAGTTGGACCAAATTATTGCCAAGGTTTCTTTCAGTCCACAGGAAGATTATGTGATCTCCCCTTCTGGAGCATTTCCAGGGCTGGAGAGCTCAGCACATGGCGAGAAAGGCTCTGCTTAGCTGTAGTTCCACAGCTCTAAGTAGGAGAGTTCTTCTGATGACCAAAATCTGCCTTCCCATAGCTAGTTCTTTCTTCCCCTGAGCTTTACTCTTTCCTCTGAAAGACAGGGAATCTACCTTTCCATACCCTTCATAGTCCCCGATGGATGAACGCAGTTGGAGTGTGTGTAGGTGGGAGGCCCTGGAGAGGGAGGTATCTCCCATCTTTCCTCCTTGGGACACCCCTTCTCAGTGTGACCACCATTTTATGGCCCGATGTGGCCAGTGGGCTCCTCTGCACCTATAGAGGAAAGCAGTTGCTTTGTGACCCTGAAATCAGTGACCTCCCTTTCTTTCCCCGCTGCCCTCACACACATACTTTTTTTTTAAAAAAAACCTCAAGTCTGCTTTCTCCTCAGAGACCAGAACCAGTTTGCCATAATCAGAATCTCACACTTTGCCTCTCAGTTTTATCTCCTGTTGGTTGTCTCATCCTTAGCCATCAATTAATCCTTGGGTCTGTTTGGTTTCCCTTCTAGATATATCTTAACTCTCTGACTGAGTTTCCTTATTCTTTGTTTCCTTTCTAAACTGACCACTTCTCCAGAAAAAATGTTACCAGCTCCCTATTCCAGAACTGGCTTTCTGTTTCCCTAAACATCATTTTTTAACAAGACTCCAAGTCTAGGCACTGATGGATCACTTGTTTCCTCTTCTCTGCCTCCTAGAACTCTGAAACCCATCTGCTCCCCAGGGTGGCTTTTCATACTGGGCCGTCTCATTGTGTTCCACCCTTTCCTTGATTTTCTTTTGGAATGAGCTTTAGACAGCGGCTGTGGTTTCTGGCCCCTTGTCTCCCATTCTTCTTTGTTTTTAAGAGGCCCAGGCATCTTGCATCAAAGTCCTCTTGTCCTTACGGGTCTTACTCCCAGCTCAAAGCTATTCCTCTGAAAGGAGATCTAGGGAGGAGGAATTAGGAACTAGAGAGGTGAGAAGGGAGTCGCTAGCATTCCCTCCTCTACACCTTGGCCTATCGACAGCAACCAGGGTAGTAAAACTTCCCCTCCCAGGACTGTACCCATGGCCTTGACCACAGCAACCAGAGTCTCATCTTGGCTGTGCTCCCCAACAAGCCACCCTGCTTCTTCTGTCTAGCATTCCCTGCCAACTCACTCCACCACCGGCTTTCCTGTCATCTGTAAGGCCAGCCTTCATTACCAAGAACCTTTCATTTGTCTGTCCCTGTGTGACTGGTACATCGATCTGGTCACAAACTCCAGGGTGGTAAAGTAATGACAGGGGAGCTGGCTTCCTGCTCCATCTTCATGGTATAACCTAGTAGTTTAAGATATGGATGATGTGCAATTTGGGCTCCATATGTAAAAAAAGATACAACCACAATTGGAGTAACTTCAGAGAAAAGCAACTGAAATCATTAACAGATAGAAAATGAGTCTCTTGGACAGAAGAATCAGACCTGTTAACTCACTCATCTAAACAAATATTTATTTAGCACATACATTGAGCAAGGCATTGCGCTAGGTCACTTATATATAATGAGTAGGTAATAGTTTCTTCCCTCTCAACAGCTCTCTAAGAGGGGAGTTCAGGTGCATATGTAAAAATATGAAGCAGTCACTTAGTTTTAAAAATGTAGAACCCAGATTTTTGCTGTGATGCTTCTGGAAATGGAACACACGTTTTCAACTAATTTCAAGGAAGTGGTGACATTTCAGGAGATCTGAGGAGTTGGTGAGATTTTAATGGATACAGAAAGAAAAGGCTACTCCAGTCAGAAAGAGCAGCATAAACAAAGACCAAGAGTCAGGGGAAGGTTAGTATTTGAGATTGTTGAAGCTCTGGCTTTGGTGCAGCAGAGGGTATGAAGGCAAATATATAATGGTGCTCTATTATGAAAGACTTTGAATAACAACCTTAAAGAGTGTTATTTATAGATAAGAGAAAGCAGCTGGAAGTTTTAGAATAGGGTAGCCATGTAGAATGGAATGGGCAAGGGTATCAGTAGAGCAATACTTTGGTAGGAATGGTTAGTACTTGACCAGGGTCCCTCGCTGTGGCTGGCAGTAACCCTTTAGCTGCTGTGTCATGAAGCTCTCCTTCATGAACAGGCCAGGGTAGTAGTGGGCCATTCAGAGGGCCTGGGTAGTCACTGTATCCCAACATGTTCATATGTATTTCAGTATTTAGTAACTGGTAAGCTGTACAGGTATGTACTGGCTGAAAAGCAGCCCTGGGAACAGACTGTATTGGAAGTTAGACTCCATTCTGGCAAGTTTTAACAAGTTATACCCATTTGTTCAGATCGAATTAGCTAAGTCCTGCCTGAGGGCAGAGGTCTGAGCTAAAATGGTATATAGGTTCTTTGCTCTATAATTGATCCACTGGGACCAACTTGGTGCTAGAGCCAAGAGATCATGTTAGGGCACAGAGCCAGGGCTGAATGATAGTGTGTGCTAGCTATCCAGATCTTGCAAGGCTGGTTCAGGTATGTTCAAGTTTAAGTTCCAGGTTTACCTGCTGAACACCAAAGTGTTCTCAGGCGCCAGGGGTTAATCGGCTTTCACTACCTTACATCTATATCACATCTCCGGTTGGCTCTTGTGATTTCTAATTGACTTCGAGTGGGCTGAGGAGGCACACCTACAGATGTCAGGCAAGCACTTCTGCTCCTGGGGTCACAACAGCCATTCCGATTTGGAAAGGATACGAACCAGTAACAGAGGTAACTCAGGGCAGAACAGTAATCTGAGACGCAGGCAGGGAGAGAGAGAGAAACAAATGAGACAGATGTGTGGGCAGAGCAAGGGATTGTGTGGCTAGAGTTAAAACTCAGAGCAGAGGTGAGTGGAGAAAGGAAGCACAACTGCTTCATGTGTGCCTTATGGCTGGAGACTCTCTCTCATTGCCCTGGCCGTGCTGGCCCTCTTTCCCATGGAACCTCTGGGTCCTGTTCCTGGGTCCTACTTAACTTCTCTTTACACCACCATTCTGGTCACCCAGGAGTGGGTGTAACTTCCAGTCAGTATTCAAATCTGGTTACATAGTAGGCACTCAAATAAATACCTTCTGGTTATGGGTGATAAGCTCTGAATTTCTGAGCATCTGATAGGTTAGTTTCCACTGGCAGATACTTTTTTTTTAATCAGTGAAGGATCCCAGAATAGAACCTAGGAATTGTTCCTCTTACCATACATAATACATATAAACAATAGCCTTTCAACACAAATGCAAAAGATAAGAATTAAGCCATCAGTGCTTTTTTTTTTTTTTTTTAATTATGTATGTGTTCTTTGGATCTAGCAATGTATACCATTAACACAGTATGTGACAACAGGAGACCTTACCTAGACCTGGCGTCTTCTAGCCCCATCTCTTCAGTCTCTGTCCTGACCTGGCCAGCAAAAGTGCAGCAACACAGACATCCTCTCTATCTTGCCCACCACCCAGGACTTCTCAGTCTGAGTTGAGGCCCCATTTGCCTGTGGCTGGTACTGGTTTGTTCATGGTTATAACTACTTTGCGGCAAAAGGCCTTCTGAAGCAACCACTTCTGTGCTGGCTTTAGGAGAGGCTGGTAGTGCACATCAGTAATTTTCCAGGCCATGGAGCCTGGTCTTGCCCTCTAGTGCTGAGCTTTATGGAGCTGAGCAGCGCAGCCACCATAGCAGAGTTTGCTTTGGAATGGGGCCTGGAGGCTGTTCTTGGAGTCAGCTGCTCACTGTCTAGTTCCTACCAAGTTCCACCAGACTCAAAATCTACCCTTCTTTTTCCTTATATCCAAGGATAACGAGGTCTATACTAGGCCAACCATACATTTTGAGCTTTCAGACAATTCTCCTTTGACCTTGTGATCCACAATTCATAGATTTATATGTTATCTGATGTAAAAAAATACTCCTGGAAGAGGTGAGAACAGTTTGGATGGTATATACAAAGGACGTTGGGCTAAATGTTATATATTCTGAGCAAAGCATTATAGATGGATCTTTCGATTTTTACAGACTCTTAGTTTCTACCAACTGCTGTGTTCAGTATTGGAAGTATCCATGAGACAAGCAAAAATGAATATTCTTTTCACTGTGTGATATTTTAGTATGTACTTTTTTTTATACTAATCTTTTTAATCTTTTTTATTCCTATTCTTTTTTTTTTTTTTTTAAGAAAATCAGATTTACAAGTTGTTCTTGTCCCTGGTTGTGTGTGTGTGTGTTTTAAAACTTTTCATTGAAATATCCTGTATGTACATAAAAATGCACATATAAGTGTATAGCTTGAGGAATTTTCACAAACTGAACAGACTTGTATAACAAGCACCCTGATGAAAAAATGGAACACTACCAGCACCGCAACAGCCCCCTTGGGCTTCTTTTCAGTCACTGCCATAAGCATAGATTAATTTAGCCTATTTTTTTTTTTTTTACTTTATGTATGAAAATGTGATTTACTTTAAAAATATTTATGATTATAAAACTCATACACATGTTCATTATACCAGATGACGGCTGTGTATCTGGACCACATTAACCCTGTAAAATTTTTTGTGCTTTAGGCACCCCAGTACAACTGATACACTAACTTAGGAAGTGGCCAAGTAGACCAAATGCTATGAGATACAGCCCTGTGAAATTCTGCATTAGATCTGCTGCAAGGATGGGATTGAGAAACATTGTCTTATGTGAGAGCCCTCCCAGAATATTAGAAATAGCTATGATTCTCTTGAGCAATCAATTTGTTTAATTTTTTTATAGGCCATATAAACTGTGAAGCCACTCAGGTTTCTCCCCTTGTGTTGGTTACTAGAAAACTGAAGAATTCAATTTTTGGTACATCTGAAAAAAAGTGCAGAAGATTTTATGATCTGTATTTTGGTGTCAGTTTTATGCCAATACCTTTATTTTTCCTTTTTTCCCCCATAACTACTTCTAGTTTATGTCATCTTATATTCTATGATCCTTGTAAGCCACTTAAATTTTTTTCTGGATCAAATCAAAGCATAAAATAAATCAATAAAAGTGCTATGGTATATGTAAAAGTATGAAGAAGAAATTAACAATCACCTATAATCCAAACAACTACACTTCTCTGACCTAGAGATTATTGAAAAGAAAAAAGTATAATAAGCAGTGATAAACATGCTGAAATCTGGAATACCTTAATAAGAATTCTCCATTAAAAAAAACAGGAAAGCTGAAAAAATGCTTTTGTGTATGTGTGTCTTTATTAAGGTATTGAAAAATTGAATGACTTTCAAAAATAAATTCCTACCTCCTTATGAATGAAAAGAATATGAAAAGCTTGGAGTTTACTGACAGATATTGGAGCCTGACACCTGATGTTTTAAACAATGACATAAATACAAGAAAAATTCATAAAGCTTGGGGCATCCCTGACACTACTAATGAAACAACTGAGGAGTCTGGACAGGAAGGCCAGGAAAGTCAAGTTGGCTTCTATGCCCTCAGACTTGTGGGGAGACCGTGAGCACAAAGACTTGTGACCACTGCCCAGCCCATGGCTTATGGATGCATAAAGTCTCAAACATCCTGTTTACTAACAGATTAGAAATCAGGCCTGGCAGAGATGTTATTTGCCTTTTCTGCCCATTCCTTTTAAACTGTGGTGTAGAGCAGGGCCTATGCTTGCATCCAGCTTCACAGTAGGTAGAATTGTGCTTTATGGCAGGGGTCCCCAACCCCTGGGTCATGGACCAGTAGGAAGTGGGCTGCACAGCAGGAGGTGAGTGGTGGGCAAGCCAGCGAAGCTTCATCTGTATTTGCAGCCTCTACACAGAGCTAGTATCACCTCCTCAGCTCCACCTCAGACCATCAAGCATTAGATTCTCATAGGCGCATCGGTCCCTGGTGCCAAAAAGGTTGGGGACTGCTGCTTTATGGTACCAGGACCTGGGAGGAGGCCTAAGGATGGGAAAAGGAGAAAGAAAGGTGGGAGTGGGAATAGAGAAATGGCATTCCAAACAGAATCAAAGATTTTATAAATGCCCAAGACATTGAGTGATGTGTGTTTTTCAATTTTTATTAATTTTGCTGATCTTGAATCACTTTAGAGATGATTCATTTTAAAACTGAAAATATTTATGGAGCATTTACTTTTTTATGGAGGACTGAGTGGGATAAAAAGCATTGAATGTTCCTGAAAAAATTAAGGAATTTGAAGACAGGGCAGAGTTCAAATCCAAGCTCTCGTAACTCACCGATTGTATAAAGTACTTACCTTTTCAAGTCTAATGCTTCATTTGGTAATGGGGTTATAATGCCTTCTCTGTAGAGCTTTCCTCGTGACTAAAGTTTTAGTGAGCCCTCTACATATTAGGTGCCCAATTAGATTTAACATAAGCCTAGCACATATAAGGAGCTCAGTGGATGTTGGTTCCCATCTCTTCCCCTCAGAGTTTACAGTCTGGTAGGAATTAGAGAATGACAGGACAGGCAGGAGTGGATAGATACATTCCTCAACTAGCCCGTTCGCTGGTGCTCCTTCAACTGCTCAGTCCATGACACAGCTGTGTCCAGTTCCTTGGCAGTCTCCAGGCCATTCGCGGCCAGCACCCGCCACCAAATACACATTCTTTAACAACTCATCTCCATGATGTTCAGTGCTGCCTCCAGCCTTCCTTCCTGATTTCGGGTGAATATTTGCATGGGGGTGGGAGGCAAGAAAGAGTAGGCTAGAAGGCAAGGATTTTGCTGAGAATGAGAGATGTTTTGTGGATGGGCCAGGACACAAAAAATCAGCAGTTGGGAAAAGCTAACCTGGTCCTCTGCTGCATGCCCCCGAGTCCACGCTGAGGATTTCCGGGACTGAATGCAGGAACGTTAGGCAGGTATCTGAGTTTCAACCTTAGCTTTGCCCATGACTTATGGAGGGTCCTTGGGCAAGCCCATTTTCTTTGCAGAGTTTCAGTTTTCTAATCTTTGGAATGGGGTGCCTCTTTCAGGGATAGGTTTGGAACCTCTCAAGTGTCTCTTAGGGGCCACGGGAACAGTCAATCTTCAACATTCTGGCACTGTTCTTTCAAGACACTTGCCTGAACTGAGAGGTCACAGCTATCCCTGTGCTTCTGGCTACTTGGTCTCCAAGGTCATCTCTCACAACATGGTCTCCGTATAAGAAGTTGCCTCAAAGATTAAAGGCCACTCTGCTGAGATCTTCTTACAAATCCTCTGATCTACTCCTTTCCACCCTGCCTGCCAACTTAGGGTTCAAACGGATGCATGCAGCCTTGTGCACACACACACACACCCTCCCTCACCAACCAACTGGTCTCCTAACTGCTCACCACCACCTGTGTCAAGGATTGGCAGGGGGAGGAAGGACATTGAGGAATTTCCTCATGAACCAGGGACAAGTGTTAATATGTATTCTTAGTTCTTGGTTTTCTTTTTTATTTCGGCTGAGTTGAGGGCCTGAGGAAAGAGACAGGAGGATAGGGAGCACATCAACTTCCAGCAGAGGAGGCAGGGAAACAATTTGTTACATAGGAACAAAGGAATAGGAAATTTAGGGTGAGAGATTGACAGACATCTACCCCATTTTTTTCACTTGATTCAATGATTATATTTTTCATACCTGTAAGTTTTATTTGGTTTCATTTCAAATTGGATTCTTTTTTAAATACTATATTCTTTTGTTTTTAATAATTTAAAAAAAATTTATTTTATCTATTGTGTTGCTCAAAACTATCTGCTCGCTGTTCTGACATTCACATCTTAATTTTTGGCCCCTGGCGGTTTTCCTCACTTACAGAGGTTAACTGGGTAAATAAAAAGCAGTTTTGTCATTTTATCCGGTATTGCCTAGTATTTGGCTGTATTTCCCAAAAGGAAGTGTTTTGGCTTGAAGCTAAGTAAAAGTTTGGGGAATACAAATTCTGAGGCTCACATGGTGTGAAGGAGATGAGGTCGAAAGGTAGTTGTGATGTAACTGTGTGGAGTGTGCAGTACCAGACTGCTGAGTTTGGACTCGGTAGGGAGCAACATAAATTTTTTAAAGCAGGAATTTGGTATGATGGAAGGCGATGTTTTATTTCCATCCACTGATTCATACTTTCATTCTTCAGATATTTACTAAAAACCTTTTATGTCCTAGGAATTGTGATGATAGGTAGATTGAGCTGTTGGAAGGTTGCAGGATGGCTTAGAGATAGAGTCCACCCAGGTGATTGTTGCAGAGTCCTAAAGTGTGGTCAATGAGTGCCTCGATGAGAAGGGTGACAGAAGAAAGCTGAGAGCGGTCAAAGAGAGAAGTGACAAGTGACAAAATTTGGTGGTAGAGTTGATGTAGAAGGCAACAGAATACTAAAATTCTGGGTTTCACACATGTTTCTCTGGCTACACTCTTCCACGATCATTTAATTAAGGGTTGTCTTGTGCTCCAAGCATCGCAAAAATGTTCTCATGAACAAATGTTCTCATGAAAAAAGTGCTTTCATTTCTCCTTATGCTTTCCTCTCCAGGACTTGGATACTGTGCTGGTCCTGAAGAAGAATACAAAGGGACAGGAGATACTCATTCCTTCAACAGATAGTTCTTGGGCACTCATATATGCCAGGAAATGTTGTCAGTATTAGGGACTTAGGAGGAAACCGGAAATTTAAAGGCTTAACTCTTATGGAGCTTACATTTCATGAGGAAAAGATATAATAAACACATAAACAAATAGTAAGTGAGGATCAGATGGTGATGAGTTCTTGGAATAAAGTGAAACGTGGTAACGGCACAAAGTTTCTGAATGGAGGGGTGAGAGAAAAGACCAGCTTAGAGAGTAAGGGGCCTCTCTGAGAAGGGACTTCCTTAGAATGGGTAAAGTAAGGATAAAGGACATGACTAAGGATTAAGCCCTCAGTGTCAGGATAATGAGTACTTTAGGAATTCAGAGACTGGGAGCTGGGTAGAAGAGGAAAAGAATGTAGGTAGACAGGGTCATTGCTCGTTTTCAGGATGTACATCTCCTTCCTGCTACTTCCTATTGCCCCCGAAAACAATGTCCTCCTTCACTTCCTGGCAGGAATAGAGTTGGCCTCTAGTCTACTGAGAGTACCTGAGAAAGAAGTGCTGGCCAGGGGCTCTGTTTGAACCTGGGGAGAAGAGTGGTCATTTTTCCTTACAAATTTGGATCCCAAAACCAGGATTGGGGAGAGGATGTCTTATTGACAGCCCAATTAGCATGAACTCTTCTCCCCCTTCCCTCACAGCATTTTTCCCTACCTCCCTTTGTACACTTATCAAAGTCTGCCTTGCATTAGAGTTATTTATACATGTGTTTTTCTTCCCCCATGAGCTTGTGCATTTCTTTAGTGCTGGACCTGGGATTCCTGCCCCGCCTCATCCCCGCCCCCCTTATCTCCCTGGTGCAGAGATTTTTTTAACCTTTGTGACTTGCATGCACTTGTAGAATCTGATGAAGAAAATGAACCCTCTCCCCAGAAAATTGCCTTTCCTTAATATATTTTGCATGCTGTTTTGGGAAGGTTCACAGGCCCTTGACACCTATCCATGGATGCCTAGTTTAGAACTCTGGCTGAGTGCTTTGCCCAGCATCTTGTACATGGTAAGTTCTCAAAGTTTGGTTGACTTGAGGACTTCCTCCTAATTACATTCCTTTACTCTAGTTGCAGGGGATAGATGTTAGGTGGTCTTCCTTCAGATTCTTGAATGCTGCTCTCCAGTCTCATGCTGTTCCTTCTGCTTGCCTTTCAAAATGCTGCCCATTCATTCAGTCCTATCTCTTCCCTGAAGCCTTTCTCAAATATTTCAGTTCCAACTGACCTCATCCTTTTTTGGAAGTTTTCTTGCACTTAAGTGGTCTCAAACTCAAGTTGACATTTTCTAATATTATTATCTTTTAGATCATTTCTTTTGTTCCTACTTCATCTGGGTCTGTCTTTTGTAAGTTGTTAGGGAAGCCAGTGATGGCTCTAAAGTATCTGGTCATGACAGTCTGATTCACCCTCCTCACAGCATTGATGGAGTGCTTGGTAGTTAACTTAGAATTTAGTCAGGACAGACTTCACCATGCCCGCCTTTCCTCCATACAGACACAGCTATCTTTTCTGCCTTAGTATCTGAGGTTGCTGTTGTATCCCCCACTCCATCTGCCAGTGTCTTTACTCCTCCTCTTCTTCCTTAATCATGACATAGTGGTCAAGAGCAAGTCTCTGAAATCAGACTACCTGAGTTTGAACCCCAGCTCCAGTGCTAAGTAAGCTGTGCCTCAATTAGCAGATTACTGAGCTTCAGTATGCCACAGTTCCTTATCTGTAAAATGAGAATTTTAATAGTAACTACCTCACTGGGTTTTCGTAGTGACAGTTAAGTGAAATGATACATATAAAGAATAGTTCCTGATACATAATGTTTAATAAATGTTGGCTGCTATTATTCTTTATTATCATTTAATCAACTTTAAAGTGCCATTTCTCTCTTGATTGGTTTTTAGGCACTGCCTTTTATAAAGTATTCTAGAACAGGAATGGATCTCAGAGATTTTTAAATTCTAAGATAGAAAATACCTGCATTCCTTATGTAGGCCAATGTCAGACATCACCAATAGAATGTGGAATTCTTCTGCTGAGCCCAGATTCAGTCTCAATGTTTTTCAACATAGCTTCCCATGCAGTTGCTACAAATTGATTTGAGTTGCCTCTTAAAATATATTAAAATATGTCTGTTTGCCCAGCTTCCTGGTTTTATCAATGTGGAATTTAAGGCCTTGTGAATTTTAAGCAGCCTGCCTACAGAGCAGTGCTGGGCTCAGAACTCCTTCACAGCACACCCTACCACTTATGGTTGTGCCATTGCTCATTCCTTTTTTGTTTGCTAAGAACACTTCCTTTTAACGTCTGAGTTTCATGAGGCCTTTTTTCCTACCTGTTCAAGCAATCGGACATGCAGACAACCCATTTTCAAGTCTTTTTACCTTTTCTTGGCAGTGAACTGACTGAAGTTATTGCCACTTAGGTAGGGGTAGATCATGTGCCTAACTCAGCTGCTGTTAGGGGTAATCTGTGGGTGTTCCGAACTTTCTCCAGTGACACCATGTATTGATACTGATAGGTGGTAACCTGCAAAGAAGTTCTTGTTGATATCAAATTCTCAGATTGCAAAGGGCAGGCCAAGACTTGATGTTTCTCATCTAACAAGTCCCTTTGTTCCTCTCACTCTCCCACCCTCAGAACAGAGCCTATTCCACTAAAAAAAGTGTAGAGCGTCTTTTTATTTGAGGGAGGAGCTGGCTTAAACGAGAAATTTATTGTCTCATAGTTCTGGAGGCTTAAAGTCCAAGATCAAGGTGTTGGGCAGGTTTCGCCTTTCTCCTTGGCATATAGATGACCTGTGTCTTCATATGGTTGTCCCTCTGTGTCTAGATCTTCTTTTAAAAGACAACATAGAAGTGTAGTTATGATTTCTTCTCTCACCTTCTTGAGTGAGGAGGGTAAGGAGAATAGGAATAGGCGAAATTGATTTTAAACCAAGAGTCTTGGAACACACGAATCATTAAATCCTTTGGTATGTATTTTAAAAAATTGTTGTCTGTTCCCTTATTCTCATCTCTGTAGAAAGATACAAGCTGGTATTTTCATAATCCTAGTTATCAAATGGAAGTCCATTACTGGTAATTCTCTGTGGGCTAAAGATGAAATTGGTGACAGATTGAAGAAAAATTGCAGAGTGTGTTCAGAACATGTTTGGCAGATTACACAGAGGTGGTAAAAATAATATTCAGGCTTCATTTAGCATAATGAGTAAGAATTCAACTTTACTCTGATGCATAAAAAAATGGAAACATATTTACATAAGGAATATTCTACAATGGTGAAGCTTTAATTACATTTCTCAGGAAATACCACCTGTGTTATGGAAGCAAAGAACTATTAAACTGATAGTTGGTATTTACCACTTTAAGAAAAATACATGGGCACTAACTGCCTAAGGCATTTGTTGACACAAAAATTAGGGATGTTCGATTTCTGGGAAATGGAAATATATTATGATATATTTAAGAAAACAGTTATGAAATATTTTAAGCACCCTTTACAAACCTACAGTAGTTTTCTGTCAGTTTAGCAAGATAAATATATATTGTACATAACTTGGTTTGCTCAAAATGACTATACTTGGCATATTCAAAAATTGGAAGGCCTGAGAGGCAAAAAATACCCAAAGTTGTTTCTTCTAAAATTAAGGAAAAAAATCCTCAAGAAAGAGTTGTTTTTCTATATTTTTCTTCTCCTTTATAACTCTGAGAAGGTTGGAAAGTTCTAGGGTAGTGAACACTTTCTCTAGCTGGCAGGGTTTTTGTGTCCCAATCATGTGAGAGAAGCAGTGGAAGGTGAAGGAGAACAATAGTACCTTGTTTTCACATGGATCCTTTCTCTCGGGAACTTGGAGCAACTTAGTCAGCAGTCACATTTTAGGATCAGAGGTTGCTACTCCTCCTGAAGGAAGATGGGTCCTTTTCGCCTGTCAGGGAAGGTGCCCTCTGCTACAGCCCATGGATGCATATGAAGCAAGGGGTTTGGGAAATGACTCTCATCTAGTATGATGCATCCTGAAGTTCACTAGGAAAACAGAAGGTACAGCCTGCTACCTCCTTTATGTAGAGGAGAAACTAAGAGGCAAAAAGAGGCTGGAACAGACATACCTGTTAAGCCTACCGAAGGAGCTGGAGGCTCACTCTCCAGCATGTTGACTCTCAGCACTGTGTAAGAGATATGGGGTTGTTCAGAAGCTCAGCAGGCCATCGTGTGTAGTCTAGATAGAATCTCTCTTGAGTAACTTAGATCTTGCTGAGGGCATTTTGTTGGTGTCACTGTCCTATTCTGCCCAGAGACCTCCCCTAGACCAGTGAGGTGATGTTCCTCGGATCGCTGAAGCTGGGGTGGGGAGATAAGATTTGGAGTCAACAGCAATAGAAGAGGATACACTTAGGGAGAACTTTGGCCACCTCCAACTAGCCAGTGAAGGAGACAAAATGAACAGTTAGGGAAATATATTTGAGCGGATTATACTTCTAAGGAGTTTTGATAAAGAAATAGTGTCAGGTGCAGATGAAAGGTCCAGAAAGTCTAAGAAGAAACCAGCATATTTAGTCAAGGAGCAGGAAGAGTTACTGCTGATTTGTATGATCAATTGAGATGTGTCGTGGCAGAGGAGGGAAGTAGAAACATAGGGTATTCGAGCTAGAAGGGAACTTCGATGGCTTTTTTTTTTTCTCTCTCTTAAGGACC
Source organism: Macroglossus sobrinus (assembly GCA_004027375.1). Lineage (NCBI taxonomy): Eukaryota > Metazoa > Chordata > Mammalia > Chiroptera > Pteropodidae > Macroglossus > Macroglossus sobrinus. Next base: position 632,588 of record PVKZ01000554.1, read on the forward strand.
TGGTTAGGGCTAAGAACCCTGGGTTGGGAGTCAGGGGGCCTGGGTTCCAGACTTGGTTCTGATATGAACTGGCTCTATGACTTTGAGTAAATTAGTTCTGCCTTTTGGGCCTCAGTTTTCTTATTTGTAAATAAGAAAGCTTGGCTACTTGGTCCTTGAAGTCCCCTGTAGCTCTGACATTATTCCCAAAGAAAGGTATCTGTACCAGCCCTGAGAATTCTGTGCTGGAAGTGGATAGAGAAAGATTAGAAAAAGGAGACTCAGAGAAGATGCCTGATTCAAATCCTGGCTCTAGTCACCCCACTGTGTGACTTTGCCTTCTCACTCAGTCAGGAATGGGAGTTGGGCCCTGGGTTCAGCTCTTATCCCTGAGACAGTTGCCATCCTCCACCTTCCTCCTCTCACATTCTCTCCTTTCCCACCACCTGGGAATAGAAAGACAGGTTCTATAGGTGGGGCAGTGAATGAGAGGCTGAGGCTGGATGAGCCCTGGCTAATGGTCCTAAGGGAAGCTTTTGGCTGGACAGACTGTATAGAGCATAAAGAGTGGAGGGCTTTTTTGGACTTTACAAAATGGACTGCATTGGGAACCATGACAGTAATGTCAGCTGGTAAATAACCAAGTCATATGATGGGAATGCCTTTAGGGTGTGACCTAAACACCCAAAACCACAGAAATGTCAGCCAGGATTGCAGGAGCTGATAAGCAAAAGGATTCTACCCTGTAAGGACCGCATAAGCTGAATACCTGAGATAGACGATGTTAAAGTCTAACCTGAGAGCATCAGGAAGGATAAAGATATGCTGAGAGCTGAAGACTCTGACCTGTCTGTTGTAGCCGCTGGCTTGGAACCAGTGCGAGACCATCCATGTCACTGGTCAACAGAGCCTGCTTTGGACAGACTAAGGACTTTCATCCTTTCACTCTGTCGTGTTAACACACAGAAGCCTCTGTGCCTTCCCCCTCTTTGTGTATTGTGTTAACCTGCATGGATACCTGAGTAGTTTGTCTGAGAAGGTTCCACTTAATAAACCTGACATTGTGGAAAGACAAACACGTCCAAGGGTATTATGTTACTTAAGTAGCCACCTTCCTTGCTTGAGAGACTCAGTGACTCTGAGGGGCATTTCCACAGGCCCTGGTGACTGACCATAGTCATCATTCTCATAGCCCTCCTACTTCTCCACACTGCAGAATCATGGACCAGTCCTTCACTCAGAGCCTCACCACCCCCTCCCGGCCTCCTGGGCAGCCATCACATAAACACCACTGTGTGCTCACCCCAGGGGTGGGAGGGACTTATGCCCAGCGGTTGGCTGTTGGGTTGACTGCTTATTTTGGCAGCTCTAGCCACAGGCTTCCTGACCAGACCATCAGAAGCTGGGAAACAAGAGGTGGGGGTCAGTGAGTCAGGGGTTTAGGCTCTGCCTTAGGGAGGGAACTTGCCCTAGAGGTGCCCCTTCAGGAAGAAGCCTTCCCCTCCGAAAGAAGGGGTGGACACTTATGGAGTCTTGCAGGTCACCGACTTAGGTCCACTTATTTGATGAGCGTCCCATGGTATTCTTTATAATGGAAATAATGATCTTGACCTTACAAGGTTGTGGTGGCAAATTGAAAACCCGACACACTTTAAGCTCTCAATAAAAGTTTGCTTTCCTTTTTTTGGTGTTCCGTAAGAATAGGACCGGTGTACCTTATAGGTACAGACATGGAGGAAAAGCAGAAGCAAAGCAAAAATCAAGTTCTGTACACACAGATGCTCTTGCTTTTCACGTTTCCTCAGTTTCCAGCTGACCATGATGGGAAAGTGGGACTTTGCTCTGTGCTGCCTTCCCCTAACCCCTTCTTGTCCTGAGACAGAGAGGCTCCCAGTCATTACCTCACCACAGGGCCCCGTCTGCCAGAGTGAGTGGTGGAACTGCCTGGGTGGAGAGCTGGAGGCTAATTTTAGACCTGGAGATTCCCTGCCAACAGCTGTGGCTGGGCAGCAGCTGCGCTGTGTTGTGCTGGGCTGGGCTGCCTGCTGGGTGTTCTGAGTCTCCTTGCAGGGAGCACTGGACATGGCCCTTCAGCTCTGTTCTCATGGGCACATTCTTCCTCTCCGCCTCAGCTGCAGGGAAAGCCAGGGATGAGGGTTCCTCTGCACAGAGGGTAGGTCCTGGAAGCCACCCCTTTTTTCAAGGCTTCCTTTCTCCTTGCGTTAAGATATTGCTATCCTCAATCTCTTTCCAGGTGGCTTTGTAGGCCAGAAACTACTGATATGGCATCTCTGTAGTGTGGCATCTTTGTTTTCAGTGGAAAAGGGGAAAGAGAATATTCCCCCAAATGTTCTGGACTTGTAGGCTAAATCCAGCCTACCACTCAACATCAAGCTAATTATCTAATTTAGTGCTTCTCAACCTTTTTTCTATTGGCACACATAGAAAATGACAGGAACATGATATATATATATATATATATATATATATATATATATATATATATATATATATATATATATACATATTATATATATATAATCACATATGAGGGTAAGGGTATTTGTGGTTGGATGCAGTCAGTCTTAGTGTTCTGCATCCTGGGAACTCATGGGGTTGATATTTTGCACATCTGTTACCCATCGAAGCCCACTAGTGGGCCCTGGAACACTAACTGGGATGCTCTGATATTGTTCTCCAGCATCTTGCTATAGTTATAGTCTCTATGAATGCCAAGTCCCAGCCCCAGAAAATATCTTCTGGGTTTATTGTGGACTTATGCTGGAAAGGAGTCAAGAGAGCATGGAACCTATCCTCTCTTTTTACAGATGAGGAAACTGAGGTTTAGAGAAGTTTGCCTAAGATTAAACAGCTAAGAAAGTAGAAAACCCAGTTCTAGTTCTGCTAGAACAGTCACTCATTTATCCAACATATATTGAATGTCTATAAAGTTCAATATTCTGGGGATACAAATATGAAATATATTGCTGGGATTAATTCTTTTTTTGATAAAAAGAAAATCAAAGAAAAAGTTCAGGAAGGTGGTTATTTTGGGGAGAGGGGAGAGGTAGGGATATGATTGTAGAGAGGTACAGAGGTTCAAAAGAATTGGTTATGTGTCTTAAATGGAATGATAGATATGCAGGTGTTATTCTTTAAAACATTCATATATATTCCTTTGTGTGATGTAATTAAAAAAAATAATTGAAAAATATAAGGAGTTTACAAACTAGTGGAAAATGGCCTGGGGGGTTAGGGAAGGAGGAGAGAGACAAGTAAATCATGTTATTACATGACAGAACCATAAGTGCTATGGCAACTATAATAATAATAGCCCAAGCATGTGCTTTTAAATGTTATCCCATTTAATCTTCACAGTGGCCCTGATAGGGACCATTCTATTGTTTCCATTTTATAGGTGAGAAAACTGAAGTTCAGAGAGTTTACTTACCTTGTTCAGGGATTTCTAGTGAATAGCCTTTGCAGTCAAATTTGAGTACTCACATCTTAGCCATTACACTACAATGTGAGGGGCAAGTGTGTTGACTTGCACAGTGAGCTGGCTTATGGGGGTGGAACAGGGGATGGAAAGGCAGGAAAGTTATTCTCGAAACATCTATTTCCCAATCTATGAAATGGAAGTAATTTTGTTTGCTGCTCCTTCTTTATATAGTTTGAATATAAAAACACTAAGTCAGTGTAAAAGCTGAAATTTACTGAGAATACAGTGCCAGCTACTTTTCAGGTGTTACCTCCTTTTATCTTCTGTTTAACCCATCAAGAGCACATGATTCTTATTTTATAGAGCAGTCTGCCTCCTTGCTCTCAGTATTTCTCTATTAACAAATCTCTCTTCTCCCTGTTTTCCTCTACCAGCCAGGATGCTGGCTTTGACTTTGTTAGTGACAGTCATTTCAGAGATGAGATGCTAGAGATATGATGCAGCTATCTTTACCCTGCCCCTAGTGCAAGCGATGCCATTCTGTTGGCCCATGCCAGGTTTCATGGTTATCTCTGGGAGGCATCACTCTCACCTGAGAAGGTGGAGGCTTGGAAATCCTTAGTCTATCCCAATGCTTTTTGGTCTGGCTGCATATTTGAATCACCTGGGGAGCTATAAGAACTATCTGTACCAAGACCTCACCTCAAGTCCATCAATTAGATTTGAGGGGAGGGAGGATTAAGCCTTGGCTTTTTAAGTGATTCTAATAGGTAGTCAGGGTAGAAAACCTTAGGTCTGTACTTTCTCTTCAGGTGGGATGAGCTAAGAAATAAACAGTGATGATGAGATAAGGGTTTATTGTAGACTAATGCTGGAAAGGAGGACACAGCTGAGCAATGACCAGAATGCCCTGGGGCCAGGCTGGTCCAGGGTTCGGCCAGGGAAGACTGGAAATGTGACAAGGAACAGAGAAGAAAGGAGACCCTGAAATAAAAAAGAAAGAGGAGAAAATGAAAAAAAAATATATGGTCGGTGCTGGAAGATGCTAAATTGCCCCCTATAATGACCCCTTACCTTTCTAATGGTACCATTCTGTGAGTTCAGGTCCAGCCAATAAACATTTGACTATATGTGTATGTGAGCTGCAGGAGAAACCAACACTTGTGAACTCCATCCAGTTGGTATTCCAAGAGCTATGGTGTTCTTGCACAGACAGATAAGCACATCAGAAATAATATATCCCCTTGATATGTTCTCCCCAGTACCCAGAACCGTCTTATACTTGTTTAAGAGTCTGTCACGTGAGGACAAGGACCGTGTCTGTTTTGTGTCTTAGTTACCATTTCGTTACCCAGAACCTAGCATTAGGCTTTCATTAAAAACCCTCACCTGATCCCATATTTGTTTAATTGAATTTGATTGTCTGAAACAACTAATGTGAGGTGAGCTCTTAGGGCACATGGAATGTGATTATGTGCCTGGTAAAAGTAAGAAGTAAAATCTAGTTGGGGAGGAAGGCTTTGTGGTGGAAGTGAGATTTGAACTTGGACTTATATGACGCAGAGGGCTTAGATAGATGGAGATGAGGGAGGATGAAGACAAGGAATTAGCAAGGATGTGCCAGGAGTATGATGAAGAATCTGGCCTGTTGGGAGAGGAGGCTGCTATATTCCTTAGGGAGGATGAGTGAGAAGGGGAAAAGAGGTCCTTAAGAGTCCAAAGGCAACTAAAGTTGAGAGAAGGGTAGGGAGGAATCAGCTGTGGGAAATGCATAAGGGAAGGATAGATGAATTAATTGAACATTTAAATAAATTTTCTATCTCCACTTTGAGCCTGCTTCTATAACATCAGAAATCAGCAAATTAGGGCTTCTGTTGTGGAGTGGTGTTTACTGATGTTGTATCCAAGAATAAGAGATGTTAAGAAACCAAGACAAAGGAATAAGTGAACAACCTCAGAATTGACAGTTCCAAGGCTTTAGCTGGCAACTAAGAGTGACAGAACAGTGGTTCTCAACCCTGGCTGCGTACTAGATCATCCAGGAAACTTAGAAAATAATTCAAGCAAAGGGGTCAGATTATACAAGCATATACATTTGTCAACACTCATGGAACGGGTCACTTAATGGGTACATTTTGGCATACACAAATTATACGTAAAGTATAGTTAATTTTAAAATAAAACATAGTGGAGCAGAAACCTTAGTGGGAACCAGTGCCAGGGTAGGGAAACCTACACTGTAATTGACAAACTGCTAGAGGCTCAGCAGGGAGAAATTTGAGTGTTAAAAACTTCAGGAGGCAGATGTGATTATAGTCAACACAACTGTATTATAAACTTCAAAGTTGCTAGATTCTAATTGTTACCACCACAAAAAAGAAGTGATCATTTTGTGATGTGATAGAGGTGTTAGTTGACCTTTGCCAGCAATCATACTGCAGTACATAAATGTATCAACAAGTTGTACACTTTACATTTATGCAATGTTATATGTCATTCATATCAGTAAAACAAAACAAAACAAAACAACAAAAACTTCAGGGATCCATGCATAGGGGGTCCTCATATTTTTATGAGTTTTACCTCTAGGAGCTCTACCAGGTCCTCACAGTGAATACTGGGGAAAATTATCTTGTGCTTCCAACAGTGGGAAAGAAGAGGAACCACTTTGAAAAATGCCAGAACACTCCGTTCTTCTTAACAAGGCCTGCCCTAAGGAGAAACTATTTTACCAGAGCCTAACCTACCTGGAAGAAGGGAAATGCCCAGGTCAAGCCCACTCTAGCCATACTGTCCTACCTAAGGGTAAGAGTAGTAACTGGGGAGCACGAGTTAAGTTCACAGACCAGGGACACAGACTCACCAAAAGACTGAGACCTAATCATAAGACTGTAGGACACTTTACTTCCTTACACTTTCCCATCACATCACTAAAGGCCTTTTTATTGCAGTTTCTTTTACCCAGTATATTATGTTTACCTTTCAATAAAAAAATTATAAGGCATTCTAAAAGGCTAAAGGACAGTTTGAAGAGACTGAACGAGCATCAGAACTAGAGTCAGATATGGTGGAAATGTTGAAATTTTAAGATGAGGAATCTAGAAATCTATGATTAATGTGCTAAGGGCTTTAGTGGAAAAGTAGACAACATGCAAAAACAGATGGGTAATGCAAGCAGAGAGATGAAATTTTAAGAAAGAGATAAAAAAAATCCTGAAAGAAGCCAGCAGTTAAAACATCTCACCTAAAGAGGAACAAAGATAAGATCTACATATGACATCTCAGAAAACATTCAAACAAGAAGAGAGTGAAGTATTCAAAATATCGAGGAAGAAAAGCCACCAACTTAAAATTTTACACCTTGTAAAATTATCCTTCAAAAATGGACAAATACTTTCTCAAACAAAAAATGGGAAAATGTATTGCCAGTAGACTTGGCTTGCAATAAATGTTAAAAGAAGTTCTTCAGAGAGAAGGAAAATGATATAGGTCAGAAACTGGGATCTATATAAAGAAGGTAAGAACATTAGAGGATGAATATGTGAAGGTAAAATAAAAACTTTTATTTTTCTTATTCTTAACCTAACAGACACTAAATAATAATAGCAACAATGTATTTGATTATATATGCTTATATATAAGTTTATGCTTTAAACATCAGTGGTCTAAATATTCCAATTAAAAGACATATTTTAAGATGGATCCCAAAACAAGACCCAACTAAGTGTTGTCTACAGAAAACCCACTCTAAATACAAAGATACAAATAGATAAAAATGAATGGAGAAAGATGTACCATGCTAATATCAATCAAAAGAATGCAGGAGTAGCTATATTAATTTTAGAGCAAATTTTAGAGCAAAGAAATTTATCAGGAGCATTATGACAAAATAAACAAGAAGACTTAACAATCCTTAATGTGTATGTGACTAACAACAGATTATCAAAATACATGAGGCAAAAAAATGAAGGAATTGCAAGAAGAAACAACTGAATCTACTATTAGAGTTGGAGACTATAATACCCTTTTATCAGAGATGGACATATTCAGCAGGCAGAAAATCAGGAAGGACATAGTGGAACTCATCAGGACTGGATATAATTCTACATTTATAGACTCCTTCACCCAACAACAGCAATTTATACATTCTTCTCAAGCTCACATAGAACATTTACCAAGATATACCACATTCTGGGCTGTAAGCACACTTAAGCAAATTTAAGAGAATAGAAATCATACAATGTCTGCTCTCAGACCACAACAGAATTAAACTAAAAATTAATAACAAATATAGCTAGAAATAATCTCAAAATGGAGATTAAACAACATATTTCTAAGTAATTCATGAGTCAAAGAAGAAATTTCAAGAGAAATTCAAAAATATTTTGAGCTAAGTGAAAATGAAAATACAACTTATCAAAATCTGTGGGATTCTGTGCTTAGAGGGAAATTTACAGCATTGACTGAATGCATGTATTATAAAAGATCTAAAATCAATAAGCTTCCACCTTAGAATATTAGAAAAAGAAGAGCAAATTAATTCCAAAATAAGCAAGAAAAGAAATAATAAAAATTGCATCAGAAATCAATGAAATTGAAAATAGGATGTCAGTAGAGAAAATCCACACAACTAAAGCTAGTGGTTCTTTGAAAAGATTAGTGAAGTTGATAAGCCTCTAGCCAGGCTAACTAAGAAAAAGAGTGAAAAACGAAACATAATTTGAAAGAGGTGCTCAGAGGAAGACACAACAATATCAGACCTATTGGTTTTTCAGTAACAATCAAAGGGAAACCTACTGAGTCTCTCTGCATGAGCCCACAACTGCAGGTGGATTTCCACACTGGAACTGAAGAGAACTTAGACAAGTGTACTTTGGCAAATGTGTGGTGATGAAGAGCCATGTGTGTGGGTGGCCAACCATTTGACCTGTACATTTTGGTGCTGCAAAATGAGTACCAGTTAATGGTAATGGCGACCAATGTTACAATTTTCCCCAATTGACCCGAGCCAAGATCTGGGAAGATGATGCAGTTGTGGTTAGATGTCTCCCTGACCTCAGTGTGTATCTGCTAGAGAGGGAGGGATGTGATCAGACTCCCCATTGTCAAGAATATCCCTCCAAGTGACCATATGATGTCCAGAGCGCACTAACAGAATGGGTTCTCCACATTTTTTTCTCGTATTTGGCCACTGAAACTCCTGAAAATTAAAAAAAAAAAAAATAGTAAAAGAGAAGACACAAATTACCATATCAGAAATGAAAGAGGGGACATCACTAAGGATTCCATGGACATTAAGAGGCTAATAAAGGGCAGCACTGACGGAGGGCAGCAGAGCTGTGAAGCTACAGAGCTACGGATCACGGCGAGGTTCTGTGCTGCTTGTCTTGGGCTATTTCATTGATAAATCAGTATCGGATCGCTTTGTCAAGAGCCTGGAGAAACAAAGGAATCAGGAAGGAGACGCTCATATCGGGCTGCCTTGTTCTTCCGCTTGCTCCTGTACGGAGAAACTGTGTTTTAATTATCATTGGATTTGGAGGGTTCAGTTGCTGCTGATCCTAAAGCAAGCAAGCCAGGAAAAGAAAAAAGAAAAGAAAAGAAAAAGATAAGGACAAAAAAAAGAAAAAGTGGTGTGGAACCATGGAATCACTCTGCCTCTAAAAAGTATTAGGAGGAGAGAAGGTTCCGTAAGACAACAAAGGAATATATTGAATCTCCAGATGGGGAAAAAGAAGAGAAGTGTTTGCTGAGTACAGATGCCAAAGCTCTAATTACTCATTGGGAAATAATTGCTGGAGGTGAAACAAAAGAAACAAAATCAAGGTTTTGATATCACTTCTCTAGGAATTTTGGGCCATAGGCCATGACTTATCATGATATGTTGAGCTTTGGGAATATTCAATGACTTCAGCAACAGCAGTGAAGATGGAGACAAAATCAAGGTGAAGAAGATATAAACATCATCGACACTAAAGAAGATCTGGAAAGGTAGCTAAAGAAGATCTGGAAAGCTAAATGCATTCAATGAACAGCACCAAAAAAATGAAGGAACCAATAAGCTGGTTATGGGAATTCAGAAACAGACTGATAAGATGAAAGGCAGGCTCTAAGAGACCCAGAACAGGGCAAAAGGACAGGAAGAATTTATGCAAGTGGAAAACCTGGCTCTAAAGAACAGATTTTAGGCTGTACTGGATGATATCAAACAAAAGGAAGACCAAGAAAAGGAGAAGCTTAACTCTGCGAGAAGAGCTCCCAGAGAAGTGAGAAGAGCTTTTGATAGTTTCATTCGTTAGAGTGGTCAGCATTAGAAGAAAAATTGTGGCTTCATCACTTGGACTAAATGTTATAACTTTGTAATTTCTATTTTCTCTGCTGCCCTTTGTCTAAGACAAATATAAATGTGATATTCTATCTCATTCATCTCAGAACCACTTTGCTAGGTGCTTATCCTGTAGGAAGTAGAAATATATAGGCGTAAATGATTGTAAGAAAGTTTCAGGATTGGTGGAATGAACAGTTCAACCTTAATAATCACAACTTCATTGCAACACTTTGCTGCTGTTTCTTCATTTGCCAGAAGCTGCTAATGCTAGTTTGTGATGCCATCTGAGATCAATAAGAATAGTCTAAAGGGAGTTAAGCTAGTTTGCATGTCTTCCCTTGCAGTAGCTATTTTTCTAGTTATTCAATTTTCTACATGTAGAGTTTGTAAATCATTTCATAAAGTTGTTTTAACACAATAAATGAAAACTAGTTCTTACCTCAAAAAAAAAGATAGTAAAAGAATATTATGAACAACTCTTTCTACAAATTTGATAACCTAGGTGAAATTGACCAGTTTCTTGAGAGAGACGATCTGCTAAAACTTACACAAGAAGAAATGGACAATCTGAATTGGCCTGTATCTATTAAAGAGATTGAAGTAATAATTAATAACCTTCCACAGCAGAAAGCACCAGACCCAGATGGATTTTCTGGTAAATTCTTAAATATTTGAGGAAGAAAGTACACCAGTTCTCAATAGTCTTGAAGGTAGAAGCAGGACAATACTTCTAATCCATTCTATGAGGCCAGTATTTCCACGTTACCAAAGTGGACAAAAAATTATAAGAAAACTACAAACCATTATGTCTCATGAACTTAGCTTCAAATTCTCAACAAAATATTAAAATATCAATTCAACAATGTATAAAAAATAATTATACACCATGACCAAGTGCGATTTATTTCAGGTATGCAAGGCTGGTTCAACATTCAAAAATAAATTAATGTAATGTATCACATCAAAAAACTAAAGAAGAAAAATCATATGATCATATTAATACATACAGAAAAGTATTCAACAAAACACAACATCTATTCATGATAAAAACTCAGGAAACTAGGAATAGAAGTGAACTTACGCAACTTGATAAAGAACATTTACAAAATATCTACAGCTTACATTGTACTTTCTTGCCAAGATCAGGAACAGGACAAGGATGTTCCCTCTCACTACTGCTTTCAGCATGGTACTTAAAGTCCTAAATAATGCAATAAAACAAGAAAGTAAAATAAAAGATATACAGATTGGGAAGTAAGAAACAAAACTGTCTTTGTTCACAGATGACAAGGTCATCAATGTAAGAAATCTGAAAGAATCAACAAAAACCCTCTAGGAACTAATAAACAATCAGAGAGGTTGCAGAGTACAAGATTAATATGCAAAAGTCAATCCCTTTTCTATATACCAGTAATGCACAAATGGAATTTGAAATTAAAAACACATTACCGTTTACATGAGAACGCCACCCCTCCAATGATCGGTATGTAGCAAAACATGTACATGGAGGAAAACTATAAAACTCTGATGAATAAAATCAAAGACCCAAATAAATGGAGAGATATTCCTTGTTCATGGATAGGAAGACTCAATATTAGTTCTTCCTAACTTAATTCATATGTTCAATGCGATCCTCATCAAAACCCAGCAAGTTATACATTTGACAATGAATGTGCAACAACAAGAGTGACATTAGTAACCCTAATGTGAACGATGGGCTTTGAGTGACAACGATGTGTCATTGATTGTAATAAATGTACCATTATGGTGAGGCAGGTGTTAATAGATGGGGAGGTTGTGGATTTTTGAGATGGGGGTATACAGGAACTCTGTACTTTCCGTTCAATTTTGCTGTGAATTTAGGACTGTTCTAAAAAATAAAGTTTATTAACTTGAAAAAAATGATGTGGGAAGGGTTTGTGGGGCCTGTGCCTCTGGCTCTAGAGTTATAAAGAAACACAAAAAAATTGATGCTCACCTCCATCCTTGTACTTTGATTTAATTAGTTTTGAGCAGGACCTGGGCATCAGCATTTTCCAAAAGTTTTCTGGATAATTCTTATCTGTAGCTAAGGTCAACCCATAGATTAAAAGTTTTGGAGCAGAAGGAATCTCAGAGATAATCTGCTCCAGCCTACTCATCTTATAAATATGTAAACTGGAAATAGAGCCTCCTATTGGCCACATTTAATGGACATTTTTTCTAACCATTATCTTCAGCCTCTTTAAACTATTCTCTTAGCTGAACAGTACCCATGTTCCCAGACTCTTAGACTAACCTCATCTAAATCTCATTTTCTAAATACAGATGCTCCCTGACTTCCAATGGGGTTACATCACAATAAACCTATTGTAAGTTCAAAATATTCTAAGTCAAATACATTAGTCCTACACTGTAGAGTATTGGTTGTTTTCCCTTGCGATCATGTGGCTGACTGGGAGTTGGGGCTCACTGCCACTGCCCAGTGAGACGGTATCATACTGCATATAACTTGCCCAGGAAAAGATCAAAATTCAAAGTACATTTCCTACTGGATTTGTATTACTTTCGCACCATTGTAAAGTAAAAAATCTTAAGTCAAATCATTGTATGTCAGAGACCATCTATATGGTAGCTCCTTCTGAAAAAAACAGACAAATGTAAGTGGCAAGGAATTCAGCCCTTTAATGATTTGAGGATTCATGGCACCCTGATCTGATTTACATGTACCTCACATCCTAATTTTCTCCACAAGGGCTCCACAAAACCTGTGTATGTGCTTGTATCGTATTTTTCTAATAAATTTATAACTATTGAAATACTTTTTTGATTATTCCTGTATATGTTGTAATATTTTTTCTTTATCGAAGAATAATTTACTTATGGCAACATGCATGGATTTTAATTGCATGGTTCAACATATACACCTATGCTCTCATTACCAAATCAAGCCATAGAACATTTTCAGCCATCTCGAAATATTTCCTAAAGCCCCTTTTCAATCAGTTCCTCCTAAGGACAACCACTGTCCTGGTTTCCATAATAAATTCATTTTTGCTCTTCTTAAACTTCATATATGAATGGAGTCACACACTTTCACTAGAAATGCTGTTGAGATTTGTCCATGGTGTTGCTTATAAATCAGTAGGTCTTTTTATTGATAAATAGTATTCCATATTTGGCTAAACCATATTTATCTATCCTTCTCTTGATGGAAATCTGGGTTCTTTCCAGTATGAGCTCTTATAAATAAAACTGCTATACACTTTCTTTTACAAGACTTTTTGTAGACATATGCTTTTATTTCTCTTGTGCCTATGCAAGTAGAGTTGTTAGGTCATACATTAGGTGCATGTTTAATTTCTGCCAAACTGTTTTTCATAGTGTCTGTATTATTTTATACTCTCACCAGCAAGATATTAGTATTACAGTTGGTCTACATCCTTGGCAACATTTGGCATTATCAGTCTTTTTAATTTTAGTAATTCAAGAGGATATAAAGTGGTATTTCATTCTGGTTTTACTTTGCATTTCCCAGTTGACCAATGAGGTTGAGGATCTTGCCATTTGCTTGTCAACCATTTCTTTATCTTTAATGAAGTGTTTCAATCTTCAGCTCATTTTTAATAATTGAATGGTCGTCTTACTGATTTGTAGGAGTTCTTTTTATATTCTGAGTATTCGTCCTTTGTCAGATATTTTTTACACATCACTCCTGCTCCACTTTCAAGGCTTTTTATTTTTCTTTTCATAAGCAATTTTTAGTTTTGGTGAGATCTAATTGAATTTTTTTGTTCTTTATTAGTAGTATCTTTTATGTTCTGTCCAATAAATCTTTGCCTCTCCCAAGATTATTAATATATTGTCTTCTATAAATATTTTCTTCTAGAAAGTTTATAGTTTTGGCTTTTGAGTTTAGGTCTGTGATCCATTTTGAATTAATTTTTCTCTATAATGAGATATGGATTATGAATATAAATATCTATATGTTCTAACTCTACTGGAAAGATTTTTTAATTCTCCTTTCCCCATTGAATTGCATTGAAGTCCTTAGAGAAAATCAATATGTGTGTGTGTGTGTGTGTGTGTTTCTGGACTCTACTGGGCTATTCAGACAGTGCATATTTGATACCAACATTACATTGTCTTAATTGGTGTCGCTTTATTGTAAGTTATAAAATCTTGTAGCATAAGTCTTCTGACTTTGTTCTTTTTCTTTATGATTGTCATGGCTATTTATGGTCCTAAAGCCTTCTATAAAGTTTAGAGTCAGTTCATGAAGTTCTAGAAAAGTCTGCTTGGATTTTGAATGGAATGAAATTGGGGGAGAGTGGACATCTTAGTAATATTGAGTCTTTCAGTATATAAAAATGGAATATTTCTCAACTTATGTAGGTTTTCTTTAATTTCTCTCAGCAATGGTTTGTTTCAATGTCAAGGTCTTGCATATCTTTTACTAAATTTATTCTAATATATTTAATGTTTTATGATACTGTTGTAAATAATATTTTAAAATTTATTTTCAATCATTTATAGTGTATAGAAAATGCAGTTGAATTTTGTATACTGGCCATACTATATCCTGCAAGCCAACTAATTAATTAATTCTAATATTTTGTCAATTTCGTTGGCATTTCAATTACATAATCTTTAAGGAAAAATGCAGTTTTATTTTTTTTCTTTCTAGTCATTATCATTTTTATTTCTTTTTCTTGCCTTATTTTAATTGTTAGGACCTTTACTACAATGTTGAAATGCAGTGTTGTTTTGATCTTAGAGGGAAAGCATTCAATAATTTACCATTATATTTAGCAAGACTTTAAAAACTATGTTAGTATCTCAGCCTCTTTTCATAGCAGTTCCTGCCTTTATCCGCTTTTTACGTAGCCTCAGGTACATTAAAGTAACAGTAGCCATAGAGATAAGTGATGGGTTTTATCTATGTCCTGGAACCGATGGCCCAACAGCAGTACAGTTCCTGTTGGAGAGGCAGACCATGCTTTTCCACAGGTCATTTAACCTGAGGTATCCTCAGTGACATTGTCATCTGTATGGGCATAGGTCATTTTTAAAAAAGGGCCTTATTGTTCATTCTTTAAAATGTACAGTTCACCTTGCAGGCTCTGGCATTTCAAAGCTAATGCCAACATCAAAATGAATTCTATTTATTCAGCTGCCGACCTGAATTTAGGAGTCAAGAGTTCAGGAGTGTGAGTCCTTGGGTTCTGGCATCTCTTCTCCCTCTTCCCCCATTTTCCACCATTCCATACGAGACATGCAGGGTTGGAAGCGACTATAGTTTAAGGCATTGAAGCCAACATCTAGGTATAACCTCTAGGACTTGGGATAACTTCCTGAGGGATCTGATTTTTCCTGTCTCAGAGACCCATGAGTAGTATTGGAAGCTGAGGCATTAGAACACAGATGTAGGAAGACCCACAGATTGGCATCTTGTCACCAGTCATGTTGATGAGCAAGTGGCACAGACATCAAAAACTGGAACACACAAGGCTTCTGAGGGCATTGACGGGAGAATAAGCTGAAAAGACAGGTTGTGGCCTTTATTCTTTGGTAACAAAGAGTCATTAATCAGAGTTTTAAGGATTTAGACTCAGATTTCACTCGTTATATTGTGAAAGCACCTACCTAGCCCCTTTGGTTAAGAGTTAAGAAATCCGAGGGTATAAAAGAAGACCTAGTATTTTAGTTAGCTTCAGGCTCTGGCATAAACATGGTGTGAGATATTAGTAATAGCTGGTATTTGTGGAACATTTTCTGTGTACCAGGCACAGTGTGAAGCACTTTGCATGCAGTAACTCATTTAAATCTTCAAGGCCCCCTTGCAAAGTAGGTATTATTTTCTTTTTACAGACAAGTAAACTGAGACTTAAGAAAGATTAAGTAATGTGCCCCAAGTTACACAGTCACACTGTAACAGTGTCAGGATTTAAACCCAGGTCTATCTGACTTAAGAACCCATGCTCCTAATCACTTCAATATACTGCTCTTCTCAAATGGTTTTGGTTTGGGGGTTCATCTTACTGGGGGAGGGTTTCCAGTTGCCTCTTTGAGGTCTCTCATTTCCTCTTGAGTTCTTGGGACTTTTTCTTTCCCTTAGTCACCTTGACCTTCTTTGTAAACCTTGGTTCAGTTGACCCTTCCCCAATACACGAGCTGAAATAAGAAACTGAAGAGTTATTTATACCTCAAACATCCCGTAGGTAAGATGTGATTACCTCTGAGGTCATTCCTCTTTTTTCAGAACTCGGTAGTACCCACCATATTTCCAGGCCTGTGCTCAGGGCTTTTGTGTACAGCTGAGCAGGTTGTATACTGCACAGATGTTCCCCTTCCAGGTGGTGAGTTGGGACCAAAATCTAGCATGAGTTTCACTTACCAAGCTGCATGCTTAGAGGAGGGCACAAAGGCACCAGACAGGCTAATGGCTCCAACTGTGCTAGAGCAGTTCAGGGTTAAGTCTTGCCCTTGGATAGCTTTCTTATCCTTTACTTAGAATTGTATCCTCGTGACATAATGGAAGCAGGATCCACTTGGTTGCTAGGAATTACAAGAATATCATTGTTCACGAATGATTTACATTTAAAAAATATACATTTATATGCTTTACTGATAATATATATTTTGTATTCATATATGTATCTCTAAATGTAAAAGCAGTTTCACACCCTTCTCCCTCACTTGCATTCCAGTGTGTTCTCTTGAGAGGTAGAGAAAAGATTAGAATTCGTTAGCATTTTGAGAGCTGTGAAGAAACCTAAACACACCCTTAGATGTGTCCTGCTGTGTTACCTGTCAAGGATTGTGGTAGAAAAGAGATTGAATGCTGTGGAACTAGGAAACAAATGATAGTAACTCAGCCCTTTGTCCATCTCCAGATCCTGCTTTTCTATCCTGGTATCTCTCAGCCTTGTACCTTAGACTCCGTTGCTACCTTCATTCATTATTTATTTTTTAAATTGAGGTGAAAGTTATGTAACATTGACCTTTTAAAGTGTACAGTTCGGCGGCATTTAGTACATCCGCTATGTGGTGCATGTCACTTCTGTCTAGTTCCAAAACATTTTTATCACCCCCAAAGGAGACTCTGTACCCATAAACAGTAACTCTTTTATTCCTTTTACTCCCAAACTCCTGACAATCTCTAATCTTTCTGTCTCTATGGTTTACCTATTCTGGATATTTTATATAAATGGATTCATATAATATATGACCCTTTGTGTCTGCCTTCTTTCATTTAGCTTGTTTTCAAGATTTATTCATATTGTAGCTTGTTAAGTACTTCATTCCTTTCTATGGCTGATTGTATATATCACAATTTTGTTTATTCATTCATCTGTTGATGGTCATTGGAATTGTTTTTGCCTTTGGCTATTGTGAATAGTGTCACTGTGAATATTGGTGTACAAATATTTGTTTGAATACCTGTTTTCAGTGCTTTTGGGTATATAATCAGGAGTTTAACTTTCTAAAAAAACGCCTTCATTCTTAATTTTTTTTTTTTGCCTTCATTCATTCTTGTTGAGCACTGAACTAGGTGGTGGCGTCTTCCCTGCCATGCTTAGCCTTCTTCTTTCCATTTTTACACCTTCACCTCATCTCCAAGACAGGATATAGACATTTCATTTTCCTCGTTTTTGTCAGTAACGTTCCCAAACCCAATGTCTTTCTGATCTGTTCTTGGTGAGGCCTGCTTGCTATCCTCTTTTTGTACTTCTTACTCAGTAGCACAGCCATCCTCTAAAATGTTTTTGTTTCTTGCCCTAAGCACTCAGTCTATTTGTAGTCACTGTGATTCTTAAGTCCCCTCCTGGGTAAAGTGCACACTGGGTTTCTTGGTCCCTTCCCACTCCCACCCCTTCACTTCCAGGCCCACCCCAGACTTCCTGTGCAATGGCTAAACAATAAAAGGACCTGCCTCAACTCTCCTAGTTTTATTACCCCCTCCCCCTGCCCTGGCCACTTGCCGAGTTCTCTGTGCTTTCTCTTGGGCTTATATCAATAGTTAACAGTGCCTCACAGGCCCAAAGAAAGATTGTTTTCTCTCTTCCCATCTGAAATTGCTTTTGATTATCATGAAAACAGCTCTCACACCATCTTTTCCACTCAAGTTCAGTTGCCCCCAAAGACTAGAGACTTTAGACTACAAGGCCACATGGTGTCAGCCTTGGATGCTCTGAACTCAACCCTTCTGCCATGTGCCAGAATGGTGGTCCCTGACCCACCAGGGGTGTTAATAGCTACATCTGGGGTCCCATTTGCTACATCTTGGGTCCCATTTACTTCTGACCTCCAGATTTGATTTTGTTCCTGATATATTCCTTGTATGTTTGTCCACACCTGTGTCGTGGGTTTTCGATTAGCTCTCAGGAAGCAAAGATTCTTGCATGTGTGAAGTCATAGGCTCAGGGAAGGAGAGAGAGGCAGGTATGGTTGGGATGGCACCTATGAAAAAAGAAAAATTTCAGATTGGAATAAGAAGCTGAGAAAGGCAGATAAATGGGGCTAGGTTAGAAGATCCAAAACACCAGGGTTGAGGAATTTATATTGATTGACAAGGCAGCATTTATAACTTTGTCTTCTTGAATGTTCTCAAGTTCATCCCCAAAGAGGCACCTTCCAGCAAGCTGGACATCCAAGGGTCTATTGCCTTGTCCTGAAAAGAATCTCAATGATGATGTCACCTGGGTTGTGGACTTGGGAAATCCAATTAAATGGCAAGTCGGTAAAGCTAGGTACATGACAACAGAGCTTTGGTATGGTGAGAAGACACAAAATCTGATGGGAGTATTCTGGGCCAGAATTCAGAGAACCCCAACAATATAAAATGTGAGGACAGGACTTCTTTATGGGGCTGGAAAAGTTTTTAGGGACTGATGTTGTCCCTTCAGGAAGCTTGAGTGCTGGGGAGATGGCATCTTGAGCATTGCCTACCTAACTTTTGTATGTTTAGTTCAGGGGGGTCAACAACTGAAGGTGCAAGCAGGGGACTTAAGTAAATGAAGAAGGCCATACGTAAAGTTCAAACACACACTTTGTGTGAGTTAGGGCCACCTTGGTGCACAGGACTGACTGATGGGCCAGTGTGAACCAATGAATGCTCCTTAGCCAGTTGGTGTGGGGATCCTCCCATAAGGCTGAAAGCAAAGAACAAGGGGAGAAGAAGCCTGGGTACCTTGTGGGGCTTCAGGATAAACCAGAAACACAGGGTGTGACTTGGGTTTTCTTTCCAGGAGGGAAGATCTGGTCTAGGCAAATTAGCTTGTTTATGAGTATTTTCTCATTGCATTCCTGTAGGGCATGGGCCCATTTGGCTGACCTTGTGCGAGCCACCTGTTGACAGGGCTTCCTGCCTTCTTGTCAGGAAGAGCTTCGCCTCCAGCACCCTCCTGCCTTCTTGTCATCAGACTCTCTGATTTGCAGCAGCTGTCATTGTTGAGTGCCTCTTCTATTGGACACCCATACTCAATGCCTCATAATTATACCCTCAGGGGCTCCCTTGAAGGTAAAATATTGTAGCACAACCTTGGGAGTTTTGCTTCCACTGTTTCACTGATTTGGAATGACAAGAACAAGGAAGGTAGCATAAGGCTATAGGGCCAAAAGACAGATGCAAAGGGATCAGAGGGAGAAAAGAAACCAATAGGAGAAAAAAAAAGAAATGATAGAAGATGACTCAGGACGAAAGGCCAAGAAAGACCTAAGGAAAGAGAAGTTAAAATGTGGGAAGGAAATGAAGAGGTGAGTGGTATCCTTAGCACCAATGTAGAGAGCGTGATAATTTTTGCCATTATCTCAGGATGAGCACCTTTTCCTTTCTTTTTTAAACAAATTCCTGAATAGGAATTCCTAGATAGATGCAGTAACTCAACAGAGGCAACGGGTAGGATGTTTTTGGATTTGCAACCACTGACATGTTTTCCCAGCAGTGAGATCCTGCCAATAGTAGGAAATGTCTGCAGTGACTCACATCACCACAAGGCCTTCCTGCTTTAGAGCCGCCTGCCTTGCCTCCCTGTTGTCTCTCACCTACACGCCTATGCACCACCTACTTAATAATAACCACACCCCACAATCTCCAAAGTCCTCAGCTCTGCTTCTTCCATTGCCTAGCAGGGCTGCCGCTAACACATCCTCTTCCCCGCAACTGCTACCCCTCTCTCAAAGCGAGTTTCCTGGGAGTCATGACTTACCTGCTGTGGGTTGTGAAATCCTCCATGGGTTCTTGCCCAAAGCATTTTTCCTGTCTGTGTCTCAGATTTCTGTACTGTAAAGTAACCCTCCGGCTCGCTGCTAACTCCTCCTTGCTGTGTGGACAATGAATTAATGTCTTTAAGGAACTTGGAGCTTGTCAGATGAAAGATGCCAAAGTCAGCTTCTACTCTCCTCCTTCATCCGCACCTGCATTCCTGATAGTTAAAGACTGCTCTTCCGTTCCTTACCCTTTACCATGCAGTTAAGGCCCTTGATTACCAAAACAAGTCACTTGAGGTCTGTGAACCTCGGTAGAGCTCAATTCCCCAAGCCATTGACCTCTAAACAGCCTTCATCCCACTTACTCTGCAGCATTTGACACTGTTGATCCCTACTTCCTTCTTTTCAAAATTATAAAAGTAATGTATGTTCATTGTTAAAAATAAAACGAAGAAAAAGAAACCCAATACTATATATTTGAATTTAAGTAAAATGTAACAAGCACTAGTTCTCTCACTTCTCTCTTATGATGATGAAATGTCTCAAATCCAGCACCCTCTCTCCATCCCCTTCTCTAAGCATTTACCAAATTCATGTGTTTACCTCTTATTTGAGGTCAGGAACTGTTTATCTGTTTGTCTTATTTGTTGGGCACAATGCCTAGCAAATGGTAAGCATTAATTAGGTGTCTATTGAAAGAATGAATGAATGGATGGATGATATAATTATAAGAAAGAAAACTGAACTAGCATTCAAATCTCTGCCGCTTACTTTTTAGGTGAACCTCAGCTTCTTCACTCCTAAAAATGAGGCAACAATTTCTGCCCTCCCTGCCATCATATGGTGTTTTCTTGAAATTAAATATGATGTCAGTAGCAGCACGAGCACAGTGCCTGGCATGGTGTGAGCGCCTTCAACAAATGCTTGTTTAAATCAGATTCTAAAGGGACCTAGTTGTCCTCTCTCCACAAATCTGGGCCTGCCCTCCCACTGATGAATGCTTCCACTATGCAGAGTCTGCACTGGCCATCTATTGAGAAAGGGGTAAGAAGCTGCCAGCCTGCCCTAGGGGAGCTTATAGTTTAATTTTGTCTCCTTGGGGAGACAAAAGCCAATGGCCTACCCAGTGGAACTGCAGTGCAAATGCTGGGCAAAAGGCCCAGTGTTCTGGAGGGGGACAGAAGGAAAATACCTGAAGGGAGCTTGTGGGGGAAGTATGTGTGATGGTAGCAGCTAGGTAGGGAGAGAAGAATGAATGAATGAATTTTAGGCCAACTTTTATAGGTTCAGATAGGATATTCCATGTGGGAGATACATGTGACATCATAGGCTACCTCTTCCCAGATCTCAGCTGATCCTTCCACGTGTGATACTTAAAATAATTTTTGCTGTGATCCACCAAAAAAGTTCACTTTACATTGGCAGTACAAATATCTGTACCTATACATTTTAGATACAACTGACAAAATTTTAACACAATACTTATACTATGTGGGATGGCTATAATATGTTTATTTCATTAAAAAAATAAATTTAGTGACCCACTAAATTGATTTCAT
Source organism: Macroglossus sobrinus (assembly GCA_004027375.1). NCBI lineage: Eukaryota > Metazoa > Chordata > Mammalia > Chiroptera > Pteropodidae > Macroglossus > Macroglossus sobrinus. The sequence goes on from PVKZ01000554.1 coordinate 654,087, forward strand.
GGGTTGTGATCCTCAATTCAAAATTACTGTCTGCTTGAGATAATCATGCTAAGCAAAATAAGCCAAACAGAAAAAGTTGAAAATCATATGATATCACTTATATGTGGGGTATAAACCTAAAAACAACAAATGAGCAGGACAAACAAACAGAGACTCATGGACATGGACAATAGATTAGTGGTTACCAGAAGACTATAGACTAGTGGTTACTAGTGGGGCGGGGGTGGAGGGGGGAGGTAGATGGTGTAAAGGGGGTCGAATATAGGGTTTAAGGGGAGAGTGAAGTGGATAAAAGGGATTAAATATATGGTAGCTGAAGGAAACTGGATTTTGGGTAGTAAACACACAATAGAATATACAGATATCAAGTGATAATGTACACCTGAAAATTATATAATTGTATTGACCAATGTTACCCCAATAAACTTAATTAAAAAAAAATACTGTCTGACTTAGCAATCCTACTTGAAGTGTTCTTCCAATTCCATTCTACTACATCTTATTAGCTCCAATTTTCAGTTGAAAAAAACCAAAGCTCAGTGAAGGTAAGAATTTGTCCAGGAATGTATCCATAATAAGTGGCAAAGCCAAGAGTCAGACACAGGTCTGTATGACCCCAGATCCCATTCATTGAATCATGTCCCTTTCTCTGGCATTTTGCCTGGGGACCTATTTTTTGTACCCTTGGATGTTTGGCCAAGGTGACAGTTAAGCCTGCCTTGAATTATCAAGTGCTAAAATAACCCAAAGCTGAGCAGGAGGCCCTTAGACAATGAGATTTTGATATCCTCCCCCCACCAACCTCAATATGCAGAATGGGTTAGAGAGAAAAGGTGCAGTAAGACCAGCCTGCTGCACAGCAGCCAAAGATATCGAAATAAAACAATGTCTCCACTGTCCTCACCTCTCCCTCCCTCCTTTGGACCCCCTTAGTTTGCCCCAGGGAAAGAAAGGAAGCTGAAGAAAGGCAACTAGAGAAGAAAGGCTGAGTTGAGAGCTGAGGAAAACCAGGAGTGCGGACAGAAGAGGATTTCCAGAGAAGGCTTATCCTACAGCCATAACCCCCTAATGTCTTTGAAATCCAAAAGCTGCTGGAAGTCAATGAGTTTTATGGGGAGATGGAGGCAATTAAAGGGGTTGGCCAGTCTCAGTTATAAAATCATGGGCAGTGGAAGGGGAGAGGAAGGAGGGATCTGGGAAGCAAGCCAAGATAGAGAGCAGACTAGTGTCCTGCCAAGCTGGTCTTTTCCCCTCTGTGTGCCAAGTAGTGGGTCATTGGTAGAATTATTGTACATGCTGGCATCTACACAGGCTAGAATGAAGCATAGACTATAACAAAGACCATTGTTAGGTTAGGTTTGTTTTCGTATTGGAAACTAGCAATTGATCTTGGCACTTTTTCCTCCATGGACCTCAGAGCACAAATTATATATATATAATGTTTTCTTGTTTTTTTGTTTTTTTTTTTTCATTGATTCTTGCAACATCCTGAAAAGGGCAGTAGTTATTCTGTGACATGAACCTAAAACAGAAAGTGGCTCACCACTCACTGAAGGTGACAGCAGGGGTGAGTGGCAGAACCAGAATGAAAGTATCAGTTCGATTTCTAGATCCAAAGTTCTATCCGCCTTGAATGCCAGTGTTAGCATGGTAACGTCAGGAGGGCCTCGCTAGGCTCATATGAAAAAAGTTTACCACTCCCAAGGAGCCTTCTTAGAGTAACTTCATTCAAATCTACTCACTCCATTATTCCATATCCACTGTTTACTTAGTAGTTTAAACTATATTAACTTATATCTGTTGGTACTTTTGTAAAACTTAATTTTTATCTTTTATATTAGTCTAGTGTTCTCAAATTTGAGAATAAACTCCTTAAAGTTAGGATAAACTCCTGAATCTTCTATGTCTTTCTTAACTCTTCTGTCTTCAATCCCCATGCCTCCCCCTAAAAAAACTCACATGCTTATATACCCATTCCACACGTCTTATGAAGAATTTACCATAGAGTCCAACAGACACTCTACAATCTGTGACCAGTGAATTAGCTAGTTATTTGGTGGTTCTGCTTTGATACAATGTGGGGTTTGACGTTCTTCCTAGAATAAATTAACATCAGGCGCAAGAATAGAGAGAGAGATGGGTGACCACCATGCTGACCTCCCCCAGAGAAATATCAGTGGCCCCAGTGGCTCTCACAGCAGCCTCTTTTCCTATTTGTTCCCAGTGCAGCCTCCAACCTGGGACTCCAAGAGTCTAGGCAGGGAGAGGAAGGCCCATCCACACTGTCCCTCCACCCCACCACGCATCCTTCTTGGAATGGAAAAGTGATTTGCAGAAACCTCAAATCAAGAATTGGCTCTTGATGAAATTGGCCTAGGGGAGAAATTTGCCCCTATCCTTGGTTTTGGCTTGTGTGATTTCTGGCCTTTCTCACGCTTTCTCGTCTCATTTTCAGAATGTTCCCACTGGATGAGATATTGTCTCCCTGCCATACTTCATTGTCATAAGGGAGAGTGCCCTGAAGACCCTTGTTTCACATTACCAGGTGCTGGATTGCTATCATGAGAGATAGGGGTCTGAATAGGTCCGCCTCTCAAATTGTCTTACATCTGGAGTTGATAGGAGTTGGGGGAGGTGAATGGGGAGCTGGAAACAAAGCTCTGTAGAGCCCGCCAAGGATTTTCAACCCTCTCCCATGAAGAGCCCTAGATCAGTGACGAGTGGGAGCGTTGCCATTTGCAACTCCATCCATCTTTTTTTGTCTTCTTTCATTTGCATAGATTTGAGCCAGTTAAGCATCAGCCAATACTCTTCTTATAAATCAGACTGTAACCCAATTTGTTGCTCTCATTTTTTTTCACCTCCGAAACTGCACATAGTACAGTGTACATATAGATATGTCCCTGAAAAGTTCTATGCTGTTTATAATATTTTTAGGGACTGAAATCTTTTAAATGCATTAGGGGGCTTTATCATTTAAAGGACCATCCATGATGGTCCTGCTAGCAGGATGACATTTTCATTTGTGTGTGTTTATCATCAATTCATAGAAGGTAACATTTGGAACAGTCCCTAAATGTCCTCGTTTTATAAGACAACCGAGGGTCAGAGGTTACTGCGATCATAAAGCTAGTGGGAGCCAAGAACCAAAACCCCAGCCACCTGACACCTAGCTCAGCACTCTTTCTATTGTAGGAACAAAGGAATATAGCAATTTTCCAGTTTTGATTCTCCTATATTTTCATTCCCATCTCTTTACTTCTACTTAAAAACATTTTAAAATTTAAAAGCATATAACATAAACACTGTCTTAGAAGAAGACACACAAGGGAAGAACCATAAAAAGTTTAGTATGCCTTCCTCCCAATTTCTTCTATGCCTACATGATACATATACACAAAAAGAACCCTATGTTTATCGACATAAGTACATTTTAATATAAATCTTATATTTTAGAATAGTTTTATATTTACAAAAAGTTGCATAGATAGTACAGGGAGTTCTTATTTACCTCATATCCAGTTTCTTTTATTATTAAGTCTTATAAGTATGGTATATTTGTTACAATTAAACCAATAACGATACACTATTATTAACTAAAATGCATACTTTATTCTGATTTCCTTTCAGATGTCCTTTGTCCCAGAATTCATTCCATCCTTATCACCACATCTCCTTAGGCTCCTCTTGGTGGTGACAGTTAAAAAGGTTTTTTTGATACCTTCACTTGGGTAATATATGTAACTATATGTTTTGAACACCTTTCGGGTTGAAGTGAGGCCTTCTACACCTTTTAAAATCTCCACAGTGTTCTACTAAATGGCTCTACCCCATCATTTCTACTGCCCTTGCTTGAGATCCCCTGTCTGAAAGTGTCGCTGTGCCTGGAGACTGTCTAGTGAATTAGACAGACATTTCCTGCTGTCTTGGAGTTCTGCTACAGGAGGCAGAAAACTCAGATGTAAATGAACTGACAGAGCTCAAAGGAAAGGAACCAAGTGGCCTGTCGTGCTACTGGCACTGCCACCCGCACCCCATACCCTTTCACCACTCTCCCCACACGTGGCTCCACATGTCAGGGTTTACAACTCAGGGTGCAGCGCTTTCCCATAAAAGGGTTGGGAGGCCGTGCAAAAGAGAAGAACTCAGTAACAATGTGAACCGTCCAGCAATGGAGCTGCCTACTTCAGCATGTACAGCATTCCATGTCCCTGGATATTTATTCTTAGCAGTGGCCTGGAGGCCACCTGTCAGGGGTGCCTGAGTGGAGGGTCGATATGAACCTGTGAAAGAAATTTCTGTTTTTATTAATTATAACTGGAAAGATGGGAAAAATGACCTAAACCAAGGTCCCATGGCTAGTGGGAGCAGAATGTCTTCTCTTCCCTTCCAGCCCCAGGCTAGACCTAGGGTGGACATCTCATTAATATTAGTTGATGAAGAAGCTTTCTGATCCTTCCTATTGTCTCTGTCACCTCTGGAGGACCAAGTGCATATTTTAAAACAACTTTTTATTTTTCAATGTCTCTTATTTAACTCACTCGATTCTCTGCAGGTGTCTCTTGGAATATCATTGCATCCAATCTGCCTTAAACTCTCCCACTTAAACATTCTCCACTACTCCCGACCTCAAGTTCATCACCTCAGCCCTGGCCTTTTCCTTCTGACCTCCCGTTCACACGGGCCCTTGTGGCGGAGCTCCAGTGGTTCTTCCTCCACCAGGGATTGCAAACACTCCTTTTAGGGCTGGAGACTTAAACAAAACAGAGGAAGGCGAGAAATAGACAACCTTCTTCGTCTCATCCCACAAAGCCCCCCAGCAGGCTTCCTGCACAGCAAAATAGAATAAGTCATTTCTGCAAAAGGAGTTGGGGAGCCCGTATCCTCTTCTCCCGTGCAGCCTAGTGAGGCTGATGGGACGGTATGACCCAAGCTGGCAGAGGCTCCAGACTCCTAGCACCTTGCTAGGGAGCGTTCTGCGTGGGAAAGGTGGAGACAACACGCTCAGCTGGTTTTTCTCACCTAGCACAGAATCTCTGCCAGGCCCCAGCACGTATTGGAGGCAGAGACACTCCCATGACACTGCTTTCCAATACTTAAAAGACGACGTGCAACTCTTCCTTGGGGACACCTGCACCTGCTGACCTTCGCTGTATTTTTGCTTCTTCTCCCTTCTAGAACTCAGACCCCATGTAGGGGTGAGTAGACAGTCTTGTTGAGCAAAAGGGCTATAGCAGAGAAGTACTTTGCAAAATGCGGTTGCTTAATAATAAATGAGAATGAGAAGGCAGCCTAGGGCTGCTGTGTTTTCGGAAGCTGACTATTCTGACAGGACAGGAGCTAGGGAGGTTTCCAGGGCAGGAGAAATTTGGGAAGGAAGCCACAGTGAGTAGGGGGCAGGGAGGCTTCCTGGGGGAGTTGGATGATACTGGAACTCGGATATAGAATAGGAGAAAAAATAGCAACTTTGCTCTCAGGGAGTCTTTACTCTCCCAAATGCTGATTTCATCGACCCAAATCAGGTCTCTGCTCTTGTTTGCTGGGACCTATTTTAAGAGAGTCTTATAAATATACAAAGGCGGAAATGCCTGGGTGGGGGTGGCAAGAGGATGTGGTTCCACTCCAGGACAGGATCTGACCGAAATCACACCTCCCTCCTGGATTTCAGGCTGTTGGGAGGGAGGTATCTGAGGTGGTGTTTGGAAACAGGTGCTGAGAGCAGAACTGGGTTGTGGCCTAGAGAAGTTCCTGCCAGCCTCGACGTGTGTCCCCACCAGTGCCCTTGGTGTCAGGGCAGAGAAGCGTGCCATGGGTTGGGATGAAGGGAGCAAGGAGGAAAGGAGACCAGGAAGCCTCTTCTCCACACTTCTGGAGAGCTTCTGTACCACTTCACCCGTTTCACTCCTTGTGCATTATACTGAAATTGTCCACTTAGGCGCAAGTCCTCCCTTCCTCTGCTAGAGGGACGGAGCCTTCCTTGAAGCTGGAGATCTTGTTCAGCATACTTTCTTTTACCCTTCAGGACATAGTGAAGTCAATCATGTATTTGTTGATCTGAACATTCACAAGTCTTAGAGCTTGTAGTTAGTTAGCTGCATGCCATCACCAATGCATCCAACTCAAGCAAGTTTTGATAAAGATGGAGCATCCAAAGATATGTCAGTGGCGTCTTACCATGTGAGGCTAAGATGTAGCAGCAAAAGGACAGGCAAGAGGGCTTTAGGAACCCTCCTGGCAATTTTGCACATGACAAATCTTTGAAGAACTGAGAATTCTATAAGCATTTATTTGCCCAGATGCTGAGCTTGTTGCCTGCTGGCTTTGTAAGCAATAGGAATAAGAAGACTATTGTGTTAACTGTTTGAGGGCTTGATGTGGGTTTCCTCGGTGAGAAAACAAGTGGGTAGGGGTAGCAACTCCCCGCTGATCCTCAGGTTTCTCCCTGTGATCTGAGAAGTGCTCTGTAGGGGGTGGTGGGCAGGGGAAGGAGCTGGTAAGGAGAGCCAGCCAGGCTGAGCTGAGAGGGAAGCAGTCCCTTTCAAGTACAAGTCAGACTCTTTTGTGAGCTGTTTACCTCGCTTCATGCCCAAGGGTGCAACATGAGTCATTTAATCTAATTGTTTTAATAAGTAAATGATCTGGGTACAAAGAGGAGGGGTCTGAGAAGGAGGGGCAGTGCTATCTACAAACCCTACCATGGCAGCTTTGAAAAGAAACCTGTCGCCTGCTCTCTAGGGATTGTGATAATTAAGTCGGGAGTAGAGAGGCTTGGGGAGTGAGGGAGCATAGAGACCCAGATGTCTCTATGAATTTGCCTGTTCTGAACATTTCAGATAAATGGGGTGATACAATATGTGGCCATTTATGTCTGGCTTCTTTTACATAGCAGAATGTTATCAAGGCTCATCCATGCGGTAGCATGCATCAGTACTTCATTTCTTTTTATTGCTGAATAATATTCCATTTTGTTTATCCCTTCATCATTGATGGATTTGAGGTTGTTTCCACCTTTTACTATTATGAGTAATGCTTCTATGATGTTTTCATTTCTCTTGGTTATATACCAAGGAGTAGAATTGTGTTTAACTTTTTGAGCAACTGCCAGACTGTATTACAAAGTGGCCACACCATTTTACACTCCCACCAGAGTGTATGATGATCCGTTTTTTCCTTACCAACTCTTGTTAATTTCTACCTTCTCTTGCCAATTAAGGTAGGTCAACATTTTCATCCCCATTTCACTCATAGATCACCTGTCCCAGGTGGGAAAGAAATGCTCCAGGTCAGCTAGGTGAATTGTATGACATAAACAGCAAAAACTTTAAATGATTGAAAAGATGCCCATGATATTGTTGAGGAAATAAAGCAATTTGCAGGATAATATGTATGGTATAAGCCCATCTATGTTTTAAAAACATATACTCCCATCAGACTGACAAAAATTTTAAAGATTAGTATGTGGTACTGATGAAGTTGCCTGGAAACAGATACTTTTAAATAATGCCTGTGACAGTGTGTATTATTTTCAAACCTTTTTGGAAAGTAATATATTAAATACTAAAACTTTGGAAATACAACTTTACTTTGAAATCTCACTTTGGAACTTAATCTAGAGAAACCATAGCAGCCGTACATGCTTGAAGCATTGTTTGGAAACAATCGAATGTCTGTCGATAAGAACGTTGTTTGCTAACTTGTGCTATAGCCATACCATGGCATATTGTTCCAGCTATTTTTAAAAAATAAATTGTATTTTTTTCCTGGAGAAATATCCATAAAGTGAGAAAAACAACTTCCAGAGTAACATATTTAATATGAACCTATCTTTTAAAACAAAAAGTTAATAGATTCTATTAGTGTGTGAACAAGTAGAAAAGTATGGAATTTTGCTTACTGTTAATATTAGTTATGGTGGGAAGGGATAGAAGGAGAGGATATACTTTCAAATATATATATTTCTGTAGTTCACTGGCTGTGGTGAACACTTGAAATTTTTGGGAAAAAAACAGAACCATGCATAGGAAGAATTTGTAGTCAAAGAAGAGTAGTGGATAAGAACAGACACTAGAACCAGAGACCTCAGGTTCAAATCCTGGATCTGCCACTTATGAGCAGTGTGGCTTTGGGCAAGTTACTTAACTTCTCAGAATTTCAATTTCCTTATCTGTAAAATGGAGATAATAACAGTACCTACCTCAAAGGGTTTTTATGAGAATTGAATAAGGTAATATTTGTAAAATGTTTAATTTAGCACGCTGTTTGGCACATAGTAAATGCTAAAGGTATTAACTCTTATTAATACCTCCAAAATTTATTGAGCACTTACTATATGATAATCTCATTTGGTCCTCATACTATCCCCATAAGGTATATCCTACTAATAACACTATTTTAAGAGAAGGAACCTGAGGTTTAGAGAGTAAGATAACATAGCTAGATACTATGGTGCTAACTCTATATTCTTCCTCTTAACCATTGTGTGAAACTAGGTGGATACTATTAACAGTAACATCATTTATTCATCAAGTGCCTACCATGTGCTAAGCATACAGAAACGAGTGGGGAGAAGATAGTGTTTATACACATGCACAGATAGTATGTCAAGTGGTAATATGTGCTATTAAGAAAACAATAATGTAGAGTGAGGGCGAGAATGATGGCCTGGGGGTGGAGAGAATGCCGTTGTAGATAGAATGATCAGGAAAGGCTTCTGATATTCGAGCAGAGGCTTGCATGAAGGGAGCAAGTGGGCCATGCAAATAGCTGAGGGAAGTATGTTTTGGGTAGAGGAAGTGTGGACCCTGAGGTACAGAAGAAAAGCAAGGAAATCAGTGTAGCTGGAGTCAAGTGACGATAAAGGGATAGGAGATGAGACCGGGCCAAGAATTTAATCTGTAAGGCATCATTAGCAGTGACCATACCACTTATTGTTCAAATAAGGGCACTTTTGATAGTGAAAGTGAGTGCTGTTAATAACACTGCCAGGATGACCAGTGTAAACTGGGTCTGTCCCCAGCAAACCATACTCACAAGCATCAAAAGGACCGGGGTTGTATGCTGAGTGAGTTGGGAAGGTACTGAAGGGTTTTGAGCAGGGGATTGATATCACCTGACTTAAATTTTAGTGCGGTCACTCCAGCTGCTTGACTGTAAGGTGTGAGGGTGGGAGCATGAAGACTGATAAGCGATGATGGCCAGGACAAGGGTGGTAGAAGTGGAGGAGTAAGAAATAGTCAGACTTTGGATGGCTTTTGAAGTTACAGCTGACAGGATCTGCTGGTAGATTGATTGGCTATGGAGAAGAGGTGACCAGCAATACAAAGATTTCTGACCCGGGCAGTTGGAGGGCTAGAGTTGCCATTCACTAAGATGGGGAGGTGAGGAGGAGCAGGTTTGGCAGGAAAATCAAGAGTATGGTTTCAGACCTGTTAAGTTTGAGATGCTTTTCAGATCTCCAAGTGGGGGAGAAAGTAAATTAGATACGCAAATGTGGAGTTCAGGGAGTGGTTAGGGTTGAAGCTAGGGGAGTCATCAACATACAAATAGTATTCAAAAGAACCACTGGAGATTAGCCTGGGCAGGAGTGTAGATAGGAAAGTAGTCCACAGGCAAAAATCCCAAGAGAAGTTATTCTTCCTGCAAAGTTAGTGCATGGAGCAAAAGGACTAAGGAGTGGCTTGTAGGGAGGAGAGGGGGATATGGGGGAGCACAACTTTCTGCTTAATAAACTTCTGTGCTCTGTGGTAGTGGGGGAGCGTGGTGTTCATATGCTATTCTTGTTTTAGAAAAAAAAGCTCTGGTTTCCAACCAGGGAACCAGGGCGGGTGCCTGTGTGGAATATGGAGCTGTCAGATGGAAATAATCCAGATTGCCCTGTGAAATCTAGGTCTCCTTAGGACCAGTGACTTAATTCCATTCCCAGACCCAGCAACTCCACCTGCTTCCCAAAACACCTACTCTCTAGACCTGCTTCATTGTGAAGTCTTCTCTGACCACCAGGATCTTCTCTGAATTCCAGGTTATTACTTAGTGCTTCATTGTGCACTATATCATGTTACCAACCCCCTCTCCCCACCGCTGCATGTGTCAAGCAGAGTTGCATCCTGGAAAAGGCACAGAAGGGGTACAGATTTGGGTGTGGAAATCCAGCCAAGCTATGCATTGACAATGATGGCAGGGCTGTGAACTGTGACTTCTCTCCAGGGATGGTTCCTTAGGCTCTGTTTCCTTACCATAAGTGGGTCTCTACAATATTGGCTTCACAGGGCTGCAGTAAGGATTAACTGGGAAGCAGTGGGAAGACTGTGGACTTTGGAAGCAAACAGAACTTGTATGCATCCTAGTTTGGCCACTTATGGGACCTTGAGCAAATCCTGTAAACTCTTTAAACCTTCTTTATTATTAGGAGAATGGAGAGAGTAATACCTTCCAGGGTTATCATGCATTGGAAATTAACGAATATAAAATGCCTGGCTAAGAGTAGTGAGCCAGTGCCATGAAATCTAAAGGAGCTGCCCATTGCTGGTCTGTATGGAACAAGTGTCAGTTTAATTCATTCATGGACCTAATTGCTCTTTCTAACTGAATGATGGGAGGTGGGGAGATGAGAGGTTAAGGAGCTTGCAGAAGGTCTGGTAGACAGGAAGTGGAAGGGCTGGGTATCGATTCCAGATATTTCTTGCTGGAAAATGGTTTTGAACATGATCGATCACCTGCCCAGAACCAGGCAAAGAAGCTGTGTATACATACTAGATGCTCAATAAATGTAGTTAATTGACTGCTTATACAACTTCCTCTTTAAATTCACAGGTCTCTTTTTTAAAGCTTCCTTCCCACTATGAGCCATTTAGTGCAACCATCAGAGCTTTAATAAACTGATCCAAGAAGCCATTTCAAAATAAATAACAGACTGTGCAGTCTTTGTGAGAAACCTGTATCTGTTTGTGTATGGTGGTGAACTCCAGGGAAACCTAGCTCAGTGCCTCAGCCCACTCCAGGGACCATTTGCATCTTACTCTACAAATTGCCCACAACGAACTCTTTGAAAGATGGAAAACATATTCCCGTAGGACCTGGGACTGCTAAACAGTTAATAGATTCCCAAGGGTTTTATGTGTCGCTAGGATACCAACTACTATCACAGGTCATTAAATATCAAAGTTTATGCTCAGGAAGCCAAAACATAATCTAAGTTCTCTGTGCTTCACTTGTCTTCACCAGTACTCCAGGTAGGAGAAAGTTCCAGAAACCATTTAGGTATCACACAAGTAAAATGAGAGTGACACAGAGCAGAAGGGTTGAAATATTAAACTGTTAGCAGCACGCGGCTTGGTAGTAACAGTCTCCCTCTTGCTTTTTGTCTCTGGAGCTTTCTTGTACACCAATTCCTCCTCTAAAGCATTCTCTTACTTTCTCCTTTTTTTTTTTTGGTAAGGTTCAGAGTAGTTTGTCCAATTTTAGAATCAGTTTTAATCAGCTCATCTCTTTATCTTTTGAATTTCTCTTTGATTCTCACCAGACATTGTTGAATTTTAGGTTCACTGAGTTTCTTTAAGCCCAGTCAGGCACACAAATAAATTTAGGTTGCTCAAGCTGCTCACTTTTATCTTTCAGTGGTGCTCGTAATAATTCTAGGAAAAATTTCTTTGCCAGGTTAGTCACGTTCATATTCTTGGGTTTCCACCCCCTCCATATGTTCTGTGTGTGGGAGAATTTCAACCTATATTTGACCTAGAGATGCTTCTGTGCTGCCTCCACTTCTGTGCCAGCTGTCACTTCTGTATGGCATGGGGATAGACCTGGTTCAGCCTGCTAGCTCAGGGGAAAGAGAGTGGTGGAAGAAACTGTTGGGCATGGGATAGAAGGTCTTGAAATGAGCTTTTATCTTCTTGAACTATTTGCATCTTTAGCCAACATCCCTGTTAACCTGACGAGAAAGGGGTTAGAGAGCATTGTATAGATAAGTCCTGTCCAGTCCTTTCACCAGCGAATTAAGCAAATTTGGTGAGGCTAAGGACAGTAGAGATCTGTGAAACTGATCACTTAGTGGCAAATGAACAATGTGACTATTCAGTGTGGTTTCTAGGAAAGGTCAACTGTTTCAGACATTCTGTTGCCTTGGTCAGATCACATGTCCTGATTTGCGGTTCAGAAAATAATGTCACTGACACATCAAATGACCAGTTAGTTGACTTAATCAAAACTTCACTTTTCTATTTACTGCACGTTTCCCTCTAGACATAGAGATAGTGCTTTGACTGTGTGGGCTATAAAAACGATAGGCTAACTAGTTTAATCAGTTATCCTAGGCATCAGTCTTTCATTCTATTTGTGAAGGCAAGAGTAGACTGACAGAGGTTGTCCTATGATATTGTAATCCATAGTATCTGAGCTAAAGCAGATATTTGACCAATCACACTGCAGTCCAATGATCAGATTCTTATTTGTAAAGGTAGAAAATAAACATAAATATTGACCAAGATGACTACTGGTACTCCTACTAGCTTCTTTCCCACTGAGTCTAAATTCTTCTTTAGTCTCAAGTATACTTATATTTATTTATTTTAAAAAGTAGTTTGTTAACCCAGAGAAAAGGGAATTTTTTCCTTCCATGTAGAATGTTAATATATAATATGGCAAAGGAGCATTTAATGTGGAGCATTTAATGCTTGTAGAAGTTTTCATGTACGCAGATTAAATATTTTCTAATAAATATGCTTAGAGAACAAAATTTAGTAAAAACAATGAAAGATATTTCAATGAAATAGTCATTTATTGAACATCTTTTATGTTTAAAGCTGTGGCTAAAGGAGTGGGGAGCGAAGGTATGTATGATGCAACTTCTGCTTCTGAAGAATTCAAAAGTCTTCCCTTATATAACAGATGCTAGAGTTAGAGGTGGTCTCCACCCGAACTGTCAGGCTCCCAAACAACCAGAGAAACTTGGTCTCCAGGCCGTCTATTTAGACCATGACCTTGTTCCCACAAGAGAGGCTGAGGCCAGTCCTAGGATACTGGACTATAAAATGCTATGTTATCTGTACCTCATGGTAACCTGGGAAAAACCACACACATTAGCAGGTTAGTTATGCAGTCTGAACTGAAGCCTGAACCAGAAGAAAGTACTGTGACTGTTTCTGCTTCTGACTTGCTTTGTGACCTCAGACAGTGAGCCCAGACTTCGAGCCTTCACTTTTCTAAGATGTACAATGTTGGAGTTTGCAATGACAATTTCTAAGCTCCTAGACTACAACAGTTCTTACATTTAAAAAAGAAAAAAACAAGCTTAAAATGAATTTCAAAGCTTTGACAGGTGATTGTTTCACTTCCTCTTTCTAAGAAATGTGTTTTGAACATACTCTGTGTGAATCTGGAACTCACTTTTTCTGAGGATATTTTAAATAATCAGCTCTCCCATCTTCCACACATTCTGTAAAGTCTCTTCAATATTAAAGAATTAACTCCATGTTTCCATGCCTTTAAAACTTTCAGCTATACCTGCATTTTATGTGGTTTTGCTTTAAAAATATGATGGCTCTCAGATAAGTCCCACTTTTGCTTTAGGAATAACAGTCAATTATTCAGAGTTGAGTTATTTTTGCATAGAAGACGCAGGAAATCCCTATGATGAAACTATCCCTCCCTCCACCTCTTCTAATGGAGCTTCTGGGATCTCACCAGCACTCTTGAATAAGCCCCACCCTTCTACCATCACAGGGACACCTGAGCCAAGCTAAGGCCACTCAGACTGTATTTCCTGGGAATTTGAATTTTGAGCAGAGATACACAGAGGTGTTTGGAGCTGAGTCATTGGCTGGCTGCTGAGATTCCAATCACTGACCTGGTTCTTGGTCTTTCTGGGACCTGCATGCAAGGTCCTCTCTTTGATTCTGTGAGCTACTCAGTAGTCTTCTTCAAAATTCCCTTTTACCTGAGTTAGGAAGGAAGAGAGGGAGGGAGGGAAGGAGGGAAGGAAGGAAGGAAGGAAGGAAGGAAGGAAGGAAGGAAGGAAGGAAGGAAGGAAAGAAGGAAAGAAGGAAAGAAGGAAAGAAGGAAAGAAGGAAGGAAGGAAGGAAGGAAGGAAGGAAGGAAGGAAGGAAGGAAGGAAAGGAGGAAACAGGTAGGCAGATAGGCCCATGGTGCTAATTGCAACAAACTATAGTGAAGGACCCATTTTTCCAGTTTTTGTTTTTAGTTCCCAGTCTTCACTGACATGTGGTTATTCTACACATTACATATAGTATACCACATGTGACTGACCACAGGAGTTTTAAAATGTCCAAATGGTCTGTTCATGTTCAATGAGATGATCCTACTGTCCCATGTTGACGTTGCAGCAATATCAGATTGCATGAAAAGGTTCTAAATACCTACTTGAAGTCTGGGTACCTATCTCATTAAGGAATGGTAGGTAGCACTTTGTGGACTGGTATAGGCACTGAGCTGGTTTTTCTAGGGGCCAAAGTAACTTAAACCTCTCTGAAGCTGGAATACGTGGCAACTGTAATTTTGACACAGGCTAGTCGACTAGGACATCACTGTCCCTGGAGAAAGCCCTACCCTGGGCCTACTCAGAAGTCCTGCTTTTCCTCCTGTTGGCTGAGATTGCTCCAACCTGACCCACCCTCCCAACACTCCTTCTTCCACCCACTGTCCCTCAGACTTCCTGTATTCTCTGTTGAACATTAGGTTTGCTACATAGCTCTACTATGGGGATAGCAGCCTGTTGTGTTATTCACCACCCTCCACTTCCTTGCCTTCAGCTTCTGCCTTTATCTCTGAAAGAATAGACAAACTTTAGCAGTTTAATTTAAAAGAGAGTGCCCTACCAAAAGAATAGAAAGCAGGGACTATAACAGATATTTGTACACCCATGTTCACAGCAGCATTATTTTCAATAGCCGAAAGGTGGAAGCAACCCAAGTGTCCGTTGTTGGATGAATAAACAAAATGTCCATACATTGGAATATGGTTCGGCTTAAAAAGGAAAGAAGTTCTGACACATGCTACTACATGGAAAACCTTGAGGACATTATGCTCTGAAGGTTAAATGTTGTATGTGGTATCTAGCAGAGTCAGAAAGTGGAATCGTATTTGCCAAGTCCTTGGGGGAGAGCAGAATGAGGAGTTATTATTTAATGGGTGTAGAGTTTCAGTTTGTTCTGGAGATGAATGGTAGTGATATTTGTACAACATTGTGAATATATTTATGTCACTGAATTCTATACTTAAAAATGATAATGATCATAACTTTTGTGTTCATTATATTTTAAAACACACACTCACACACACACACACATGCATGTGTGTGCGCACACATATGCAGGTCTAGAAAATAATTTTTAAAGAAGACAAGAGCGCCCTAAAGAAAGAGTTTCCTGAGAGGTACCTTTGGGTTGTGACTTTGACATCTGTGCCATTGTGAGTGACCACAATTGCTGAAACAACCTTCAACTGGTTAATAACTTTTCAGAATATTAGAGCCAGTGTCTTTTGTTCATTCAATCCTTATCCCAGAGTTGTGGCCAGAAGACATCAAATCAGTTCTGTGATGATAAACATGCCAGGCCCCTCATGTAACCCTCCTTGGCATTCATTTGCTTATTCATTCATTCACTCTACATGTATTAAGTGCCTGATTTATACAATGGGAATATAAAATCAGACCCAGGTAATTTAACCCCTTTTCTGAAGCTGAGATGTGTTGAAACTACTAATTGCAATAGATTTATACAGTGGGAATATACTAACAAATGAGAGACCTAGTTCCTGTCAGCACAGTGCTAATTTTCAACTTTTTCCTATATTGGGCTTAGTCAGAGTCCTCCCCAGACACTCCCCCTGTAGCCCTCTTAACTCTAGCAGCCACAGGTGAGTAATGTGCTATGATACACTTAACCTTACTGAGAATCAAAGGCTTAATCTCTGATGTGGTCTTAACACTGGCTTCCTTTGATGTTAGACTAATCCATCAACTTATCTGTGGTCTCTGTGTACCCATCAGCAAAATGGCAATAACTCACAGGATTGAGATAAAAATAAGAGTGAAACCAAGAATATGAAAGAGCTCTGATATAGAAACATTCAATGAATGGATTGTAGTGGGATGGTTGACTCAGGAATGAGGGCTAACATATAACTCAGGCCTCTGCCCTTTGTGTGGTCTAACCCTTGAGGTTCCATTAAAATGATATTTTGTAGGGAGGAAGAAGGCAGAGTCCCCAGATTCCTCTCTTGCAGAGCAGTTACTGTCAAGTATACCTTCCCTGTCCCATTCATCTGCCTCTCCTTTCTGAAAACAGGTCACAACAATCTCACCTTAGCTTTGGCAGATTACCTTCTTCAGACCTCACAAATCTAGCAGCTGGCAGCCCTTCACATCAGACAATGGATCTTATTTGTTTTCATGCCTGATGCAGAAAAGAGAAGGGGCTCAGTAAGATGTTTAAAAGAGTGAGTTGTTCTAAGAGGAGACATCAGATGGAGAGAGGGCTGGGCAGCTGTGGCATCTAGCTTCTGGTTTCAAACCTGGTCCCCGTGTGGTCCTAGACAACTTTCTTGGCCTCAGGGCCCCTAGTTCTTCTTGATTTCCTTGGATTTCACTGTTTTTTGTTTTTTATTTCAGCAAACATACAGGTCTGTGTAAAATACTTAAGAAATTATAGGAGCAAGAAAAAAAATTCCATAGATGGTAGAGGCTCTGTTCCTCCCCCTGGCAGCCAAATCAAAGTTGTGACAGAAACAAGGAGCAAACAGAGAGGGAAAATGGCCTGGGATCTTGATGAACAAGTCCTACAACTAGGGAGAAAACTAAGTAATCATCCTACAATGGCAGAAGGTAGGATGGGTGAGGTTGCAAGGCTGCTCAGTCTGGAGTGGCTGAGTGGGTCGGAGGCTGTGCAGCAGCAGCTGCAATGCCTCTTAAAGGTGCTGCATCCGTGAGCAGACTTCCATGGTGACAAACCTGCTCACTCTGAGCACCAGCACCGAAGCAGCTGTGCAGGGAGCACCAGGGACTTAGAAGGGGACACTGAGTTGTGTCCCCTTGCCACCAGGGACACTGGTGGCAGCTTTCTTTGGTTTCTGGTGTGGCCTTTTGAGGCAACTATAAGCACAGCATCTGAGGATTGCTTGCTGAATCTTTAACAGGTGGACTTGAAGGGGCACAGGCTGGAGCTAAATTTGGCCTGCAGCTGAACCCCTCTCAGGACTGTGCCATTGGACACTTACCACACAAATCCACACTAATAAGACTGGGAGACTTAGGAGCATTGCTTAGTACATAGAAACAGACATGGAAAGGCAGCCAAAATGAGCAGACAAAGAAGCAGAAACCATATGAGAGAATAGAACAGAGATCCAGATATAATGGAGTCAAGAAATCTAACAGGTTCAGAGTTCAAAATACTGATTATAAAGATGCTCAGTGAACTTATGGGAAGTGTAGATGAATCAGTGAGAACTTCAACAAAGAGATAAAAAGTATAAAAATTGAAATGGAAATTATAAAAGAGAACCAGTCCAAAACGAAGAACACATTATCTGAGATGAGAATTATATTAAATGGAATAAACAAAGTGAATAAAGAAGAGGATCAAATGTCCTATCTAGAGGATGAGAAAGCCAAGGACACTCAATCAGAATGGCAAGAAACAAAGAAGCCAAGATTATAATAATAATTTAAGGAGCCTATGGGACACTATTAAAGGTAAAAATTTTGTGTCATAGTGGTACCAGAAGGAAAACAAAAAGTTGAAGAGCTATTTGAAGAAATAATGATGGAAACCTTCCCTCATCTGGTGAAGGAAATAGACTTACAAGCTCAGGAAGTTCAGAGAGTCTCCAAAACCAGGAAACCAAAGAGGCCCACACCAAGATGCATCATATTCAATATGCCAAAAAGTTAAATACAAAAAAAGACTGTTAAAATCAGTAAGAGAAAAGCAGTTAGTTACCTATAAGGGAGCACCCGTAAGGCTAGCAGCTGATTTCTCAAAAGAAACTGTACAAGACAGAGGGGCTTGGCACAAAATATTCAACATGATAAAAACTTAGATCTATAACCAAGAATACTTTATCCAGCAGAGCTATAATTTAGAGTTAAAGGACAGATAAAGAGCTTCCCAGACAAAAATAAGCTAAGAGAATTTATCATCACCAAGCCAGCATTATAGGAAATGTTGGAGGAACTTCTTTAAGAAGAAAAAACATGTATCAAAAACATGAATAAAGAATAGTAATAACTACACTCCTATCAACAAGTACCTCAAATGGAAAAGAATTAAGTGTTTCAACTAAAAGATAGAGTGGCTGGATGGATAGAAAAACAAGATCCCTACATATGCTGCCTACAAGAGACTCACTTCAGATTAAAAGATACATGCAGACTAAAAGAAAGGGGGCAGAAAAAGATATGGCCTTGATGGACCTAGAGGGTATATTGCACTGAATGAAATGGGTCAGATAGAGAAAGACAAATATTTCATGATTTCACATAATGTGGACTATAAAGAACAAAATCAACAACAGCAACAATGAAAGTGGAAATAAACTCATAGATACAGAGTATATTTAGAGGGATACTAGATGGGAGGGGGATTGGGAAACAAAAAAGGCAAAGGATTAAGAGGTACAAATGGATAGTTGCTGAATAGACATGGAAATAAGAGTGTAGCATGGGGAATATGGTTAATAATGTTGTAATAAATATGTAAGGGGGAAGAGGGATACTAGATTTAGTGGGGTGATCACTCTGCAAGTTATGTGGATCTCTGATCACCATGCTAAACAAATGCAACTGGTATATTATTGTACACCAACTATGATTTTAAAAAACTCACTGAATTGTACAATGTAAATAGAAGCAACTAATTGTCTATTATATTTCAATACAGACAAAAAATAAAAAATAAAAGAATTAAGTGCTCTGACCAAAACCACCGCCCAATGAGAAATTATAAAAAAAATTAGTCAAGTGATCTGAATTAGAAAATTTTGGCTCTATTATGTAGAGATTGTGAAGTCTCGAGCAGTTATGTACCCTTCTAACTGTCCAGGGTCTCAGTTTTCTCATCTGTAAAATGGGAATGATATTAATACCTACCAATAGTAATTCCTACCTGAAAGGATTGTTAGGAAGATTAAATGAGACAATGTATGTCAGGTGCTTAGTATGCTGACTGGCTTGGGCAAATGTACATGTATTAGCTGCTGTAGTTACCCTCTGTTAAATGCACTTTGTATTAACTTGTTAGTGGGTTAAGTAGGTAATATATGGAGGAGGGCTTTGTAAACAGTGTTGTTCTCTGCCCAGGACTCTTGGCATTTTACTGTAGTCACCCTACAGTCTTAGTAATTAACATAGTTATTATCAAATATTTTCAACTTCTCCCTTCCTGTCTCATTAGTTGGCTAGGTGACGTTCTCTTTCTCTTCTTCAAAGCTACATTCTCCAAATTTCATTCTTCTCCTGTTCTGGTCTTTTCCCAATCTTTGTGTTTTTTTTTTTTTCTTTCTGGTTTCTACTCTTTCTTTCTGTAACATCTTCCATCCCTGAACGTCTTCCAAGAAATATTACTATGGAAACCACCTCTCTCCCTCAAATTGGGGTGGAGCCACCTCCACTAGTTGGGAAAGTTCCTGGGAATCTTAGGCCTCTACTGTTTCTTCCTTCCACCTGAAAAGCAGTAGAAGAAAGAGCATTAGCTTTTGACCATAGCTACTAGGCTATTGTCCCAATATGGCTCCAAACTCTCAAGAGTTTACATGAGGAATGTTAAATCTTCAGGTGAGTCGTGGTATGTTTTTGCTGAAATTACTCCATTGCCATCTAAGGAATCAGGGTTTTCCTCTATCCATGTTGTTGCTCCTGAACTCTTTGGTGCCCTGAAGACCAGTTCCTGTATCCCAGAAAATGTTAGAATAGAATATTTCCTGACATCTCTGCAAGTCCTGAAAATCATTCGAGCAACATCACATCATTAGCATCCAGTTAGCCCTGCTGTCTAATGTGTGTCTGCCTGTTCCATAAGCAGAACTGGCTTATGTATGCCGTATATGTGGGCACGGTTTGAGCGCCACAGCACATCTATGAGTCCACAATCACGTTGGTCCTTTCATTCACCATGATGTCTGCCCTAACTGCACCTAGGAATGGATGGAGCTGAATGTCTGTTTGTACCTCTCCATCTCTCACAGCAGCTGGCAGAGTGCTCAGTCTATAACGGGTGCTCAGTGAATGAATACCTGGTGGTTGATTCGTTTATTTACTCTTTCCCAACATGCTGATTGCTTACTCTTGACACCACTAAAATTAATTTTTGAAAGACTCTAGGAAGGGAAAGGATCATCCCACATTTTCCTCCACATTCAGAAGCTCATCTGTATCCCAGTCTAGAATGAAGACCAGAAATGACAGGCCTAGTGGGTCCAGAGGAATCCTAAAGACATTTAGGTGGTTCTTGACTAGGTCAGCCAGAGGTTTAAAGCACCTCTTCAGTGGGCTTCAGCCAGTTTTAGGAATCTGCACCCTGTTACGTCTAGATTTTCCTGAAACCATCCCATTTCATTGAGGGATGAAAGTCAAAACTCCCCTTGGATAGAATTGTGTTTGTGGCTGTAATTGTTCTGTCATAACACTGACTCGTAAATGGGACCTTACATGTGAGGTGTTTATTTTCTTTTTGTAACCAATGATGGTGATGATGATAGTATCCTAGAGGTACCTCAGGGCCTGGCCAAATCTTCTGGGGCCCTTACTGATCAGATCCATGGCTTGGGGAATGGAAAGTTACTGAGCTGGGCTGTGTGCAGACAGACCTATTTCCCAGAGCAGCAGCAGACTAGAAAGGGTAATTGAACTCTATCTCCTCTCCTCGTCTACTCCCTTAAAGTTTTATACTTGAATCTGGATGTTTGGGTGAGCAGGAAACACTGACAGCAGAGCTAAAACACAAGAACATATCTGGCAAGCTCTGATGCCCTCTTTTGGGTTTGCTTTAGGCGGCACTAACCAAGGCAATAGGTACAGTCCCTTGTGTCTCACTGGCAAGCCTCGACTTGTGGGCAACCACAAATATATCAGCTCAGGTGCTAGCTTGGCAGGGAGCTGGCTGTTCTTCTGGTTCCTGAGCCTGACTCTGAGCTGCAGCAGCTTGGGAGGATCGGGGGTGGGGATTGGAGGGAGAGAGGCTCATCAAGGCTGTTCATCAAAGAAGAGTTAGGGAGACCTCTGAATCCCACCTCTTTCTTGTCCCCCTCTCTCCAACACCTTTGCTATGAGGGAGAACAAGATAGAGCTAACCAAACTACTTATAATTCTCCTCTGGGCCAGCCCCTGTTCACAGATACACAGCTGGATTGTTTACCTACAGGTTGGGAAGGAAGAGGCTCAGAAACCAGGAAGAGGGTAGCACGCCTATGTTCAGATCTTTTTATGTCCAATTTTCCAGTTGTTTTGGGATGTTAGGGTCTTCACACTCCCCCTTGCTTCTTTTTGGAGAGTGTTAGTGGCCAAATTAATCCGGGGTGTGTGGTGGGCAGGTGTGGGCCGGTGAGTGGGTGATAATTGGAGAAGGGTGTGAAGGGCATAGACTGGTGACTAAGTGAGCACCTGACACAGTTAGTAATGACAGTGATGGTGGAAGTGGGAAAAAATTCTGAAGTATATTCAATAGAGTCATGGAAGTAAAGACACAGGCTTTTGCCTTAGGTTTAAATGTTGTCCTCTGTCACTACCTTTGTGACTTTCAGCAAGATTTTAACCTCTAAGGCTTGTTTTTCTATAGGGTTGTTGTATAAAATAAAATAACCTATATTTTATTTAGTCTAAATATAAGTGTGTGTGCATATATGTATATGTGTGTGTGTGTGTGTGTGTGTGTGTGTGTGTGTACTTGACACATAAATGTTAACTGTTAAAGTTACATTCATAATAATTTTTTTTTGTAGCAAGTCTCCTGGGGTATTATGGGCTGGAAAGGAAAGGTTAAGCCACACAGCTGTTGGAGCTTTGGGTTTGCCTTAGAGATTTCCTCCCAGGTGGCAGTCCCTGGCTTCATCCCTGGCTATCTGCATCACCTCAGGTTTCTGGTGGGGTCCAGGTCCTGCTGGTATCATCTGTTTTCTGCTGAGGATGTGTGACTGGTCCTCAAGTGGCTCCAAGGTCAGAACTACAGTGTCTGCTTTTGTCATTCTGGGACTCAGTGCTGGTTCCTGGCATTTGTGGAACCGTGCCCTGGGAGTCACTACCTCTTGTTCCCCAGACAACCTCGTGTTCTCTAGAAGGACAAGGGCTCCATCTCTGTTCAGCTCCTCTGGATTTCATCACCTTTTCTCTGTAAACACGCTGGGATTCTTAGCAAAATGTCTATGTTCACCTTGACTCTTTGCGTCCTTTATACCTGTGGGGGCAGCCCTACTAGGCTCCTCCAACCCCATGTTACCATGGCCCCAGAAGGGTCAGTCCTTCCTCTTGCAAAGTGTGTTTTAGCTCAGGAGCCCTGCCCAAAGGCTGGAGATAGTGTTTCAGAGATACCATTTCCATTGCCTCTGCCTGCTGGATGTTCCCCCCATCCCCTAAACCCCCGGGCTTCTATTTCTCTTTCAGGCATTACTCTCTGTTCCACCTCTTCTGTTGACACCCCATCCTAGGCTCCCTGTCTTAGTAAATGGCAGCTCCAGCCTTCCAACTGCCCAGGTCAGAAGTCTTTGCATCATTCTTGATTCCTTCCTCTTTCCACCTCCCGTGCATCAGCAAGTCCCGTCAGCTATACCTCCAAAATCCAAAACCTGCCTGAGCAGTGAGGGACTTCTTTCTTCCTGGTGTGAATGTCCCTGTTGACCCATGACGTATCAGCTGGAGAATCAAACCAGAGGTCAGGAGAAATGATGCAAATTTCAGATCTTCGACATTGTGACTAATAAAATAATAAGTTGCTATGTGTTAAGTGCTTTTTATGTTCTAGGCACTAAATCCTTTAAATGGATTATTTTATTCGCTCTGTGACCTTGGGCTGATGACTTTATCTCCATTTCTTCATCTCTAAAATGGAGAGAACAACGGTTCACAGGGAAGTTGTGAGGATGTAATGAAATGATGTATGTGAGTGTCTTTTGAAAAAAAAAGCACCAAGAGATATATGTATGCCATAATTTCACCAAAGACCCAAAGTGGATCATCTTCAGGCCGTTGAAAAGTCCACATTGCACAGAGGAGAGATGTTGGCAAAGTTCCGGCTGATGGTGAATTTGATAGCCCAGCTTTGTGAGGGCAGAATGTGAAGCTCATGGTGGTGCTTTATCTGTCACCTGAGATCAGGGTGTCTGTCTCCTGGCACAAATGTGACACCTGTTGCAGGAAAAACAGGCCCTGGCAACTGGCACTCTGGGAAGAGAGGTCTGGCCTGGAGCAGGATGAGTTACTTACCAGAGGGCAAGTGACAAGTGTCATTCTTTAGCTCCAAGTTCCCCCCAGGGGCTAAGCAATGCCTGGATATCCACGGACAGGATTAATATTGAGAAAAAAGCAGGGGAAGAGGAAATACCAAATGCCCAGCTCAATGCCTGATGCCTAATGTGCAGTCTGAAAATATCGTGCACGTGTGCGCGCATGTGTGTGTTTTGAGGATAGATGGGCGTGGATGGGGGAACAGAAGGCAGTACCCGGAAACACAGGAATTGTTATCTATTGCTCTGCTACCACTGAGTCACCACTGGCCCCCTGTTCACTTACTTCTCTCTCTAGTCAGTAAGCACAGAGAGAAGAGAGCGAGAGAGTTACTGGCTGTTTGCAGTTTATAGTATTCTAAAGGGGCTAGAAATCACATCTTCAGACTCCCAAGTCCAAAACCCCAAAGTCAGAAGTTGTCAGGGGGAATGAATGCTTACTGAGCACTTACTGTGTGTGTCAGACACCACACCAGTTCTGACACATATAATTTAGTCCTCGCAGTGGTCCTGTGGACCAGATGTTTTTATCCCCACCATCCATATGAAGAAAGTGAAGCCAAAGAGAATAAATTACTTGATCAAGCAGTCACTGTTTCTAGGTGGTAGATGTAGAGTTCAACCTTTCTGACTCCAAAGCCTTGCTCATCTTTTTACTATATTGTGAAGCTTGCAAAGGGAATTTCCTACTCCTTAGATTACTAAAGGCTGGGCTGTCAACTATCCAGACTTACCTGTGACCCAGGGGCAGGGCATGGTTAAGTTTAACCTCACTGATACCCCTTCTCCCCATGGTGGGTTTGTCCTTGTTCACTGAGAGAGTCACCCCTTACCTTCTTTTAAAGAGAAATAGTTAAAGGTGATAAAGACAGATTTTGTTCAGCACTATCACAATATGGGAAAGAGACCAGTATAAAACTGAGCTCAATTCTGAATACAGCAAAGACAGCTGGGGATTTCTAGCCAAGAAACAGAGTGGGGGGTGGTTCAATGGATGGAAAATTACTAAGAGGAGACATCAAGGGAGGAGATTCTTGTTAAATAAACTTAACAAGCAGGATTCTCCTTAAAAACTGGGCTAGACTGGCCAAGGATGGGGCCCAAGGGCAAGGCCTAGTCTACAAGAGGGCTCAGAGGAGCCTATTTAAGGATTGGTCAAAGAGAGAGGCTTTGTCACTTGCCAGAAACTACCAGGATAAGGCATGCTGAAGACCCACAGTGATAGTTCACTGACCTTGGGGTAAGTTGTCTCACCTTTGGTGTGACTTCCAAGAGTTGCAAGAATTTGGCTGGAATTGAAAACTAGTTATGAGAAAGAATGTGTATCTAAGACATACAGTAATTTATATTTGATAAGGCTAATAGCGTTTTTATTATTTCCTCACAACGTTGTCTAGAAGTAGAATGATTTTTAGTGCTAAGCACAAAGTCAAGGAAGAGATGCTCTGGTCATTCAGAGGCAAAAGCAAGGCAGGGCCTGCTCTTCTGCTCCCACAGTGTGGCTTATTTGTCACACGGGCATCTGAGCCCCCAACCAGTGACCAGCAGCTCCCTGGGCTTAGGAAAGAATGGGACTCTTCTATTACATGTGACTGAGTTTGGGTTAGCAGATGAACAAACAACTTTCCCCTGAGTTCATCTAGAAATGCAGGGTATAGGGCAGGGAGCATTCATTCTCTTTCTGCCTCATTCCCATATCCTCACTTCACTCCACTGGCCCCAGAATCCTGCTTTCCCAGAACATCCCCATGCATTAACTAGGCTGACCTGTTTCTGGCTGCCAGCTGGCCAGCCATGGAAACAGGAGAGACCTTGGTGGCAGAGGGATAAACCTGCAGAAGTCCCTATAAACATAACATGAGCAGAGGTTTAATTTCTGTGCAGAATCCCAAAGGCACAGCTCCCCAGCTGAGGCCTCTGTCCCCAGGACTCTTAAAGTCTCTGCCAAAAAGTGCCCACAGGAGAAAATGTAGGCGGAATGTGAAAACGCTGGCTTGTCAGACAGAGAGGCTCTCTGTTCTGATGCTGGCTGTTCTGATTCTGGCTTCAAAACAACTAACTCTGTGACTTTAAACTCTGAGCTTCTCTTTCCCCATCTGTTAAATGGGGGTAATCAGACCTGGCCTGTCTCTCATGGACTCTTGTAAGGCTCAGATCATCCCTGTGAGGTGCTCACTAAACACTAAAGGGCCACACAAAGCTGTGTAAGAAAAGCACTACCCAACCCTCATCCTAATCCTCTCCCAGAGTTAATTACTTAACACTCAAACAAACATGGTTGTCCACCTTCTGTGGGCACATATTTGTGGGTTGTGCTCCTTTCTTCTGTGTCTGGTTGGCCGTCTGTGTCTCTCCTGGTGCTCACATTCGGGTTCCTGTGACACTTTTGCCTTCGGCAAGCTATGTGCTCCCAGGGATTAGAGATGGCAGTCGGACTCCTGTATGCAGTGCCCACTGCAGTATCATGTGAGCATCTTGATGGAGCTGTTGGAGGGAAAGCAGCCACTCAGTGGAAACTCGTATGAACAACTGGATTCCAGTCTTACTGAGACTTGTTGCTATTTGATAAGTGAGCTTAGATAAGGCATTTGGTCAGCCAGATCTGAAATGTGGACTAGGTGATCTTGAAAGCCCCTTCCAGCTCTGGATGGTCTACGGTTCTAGTTTATGGCTAACAGTGGTTTGGTTCCACGTATTCACAGTCTAAAAGTAATGCCAAAGCAGTGTCCTTGACATGTGGGAGGCTCTGACCACTCCCAGCAAATAGCAGTGAGACCACTGAACTCTGATTCTCCCTACCCCGGCACAGCTCCTTACCTCTTTGCTTGGTTGTGTATGTATGTGCGCTCCAACGGTTTCCTGTACCCCGCCCCAACTTTCATCATAGTTTGGCCTTTAGCTTTCTCAGATGTCTGTAAGCCAACCACTTCCAGAGCTGTCAGGGAATGGACATCAGCAGTCACACAGCCTCCAAATCAACACACATATTCTTAGGCTTCAAATCTTATATCTCCAGGGATTTTTGATTGGTTGGACACACACCAAGTCCCAGACCCACCCTTTCCTGCCTCCCAGCTCTGCTTCCATTCAGGAACCCAGCAATTAATGTTGGGCAGTGGGAAGCACCTCCTCAACTAGATAGTCCATTGTCTCCCTTGGCATAGAGGAAAGGGACTGAGCTGGAAAGGGAACATGTGCAGGGGAAAGCTTAGTTACATTGCCTTTTACAACCATTTTTCCACAGTGATTTCTGGGAGAGATCGGCCTTGAGAGGCAACTGGGGAAAAATCAACCTGTACTGGGTTACCAGTGGGATGACACCTGTCCTGGCTCCTTCTCCAATTTGTAGAAGACAGCAAATTCTAATGAGATATGAGCTCATTTCCACTCTCTCTGCCCTTGACCTTAGCCAAGGTTGTAACTATCTCCCAACACCAGCACTCATACTTCATACCCACCATATGAGGGATGAGGAGATACAGGAGGGAGAACAATTACCTCTATTACTTCCCCCTAGATCTTACAGATTTAGGAGGTTGTCAGGTGATGTTGACCTTGTTTCTCTCTTCTTCTTCCCCTTCCATAGGGTATGGCAGCTGGAGAGAACTGGCCAAGGCTCTGGCCAGCAGGAACATTCCAGCTGTGGATCCAAATCTCCAGTTCTACCATCCCCAGAGGCTGGGCCTCCAGGTATGTGGCAAGGCCAGCCCATTTTCCCTGCCAGTGCATTAACATGGGGCCTCAACTGCCCCTTTCCTTGTAGCCTTAAGAGAAAACACCACTTTTCTGTGGTAAGAGAGGCAGATGAGAAAGAATCCCTCAGATAGCAGCCTGGAATCACAGGATTTCCTAGCTGGATGGGTAGAGATGTCCATCCTGCACTCCTCAAAGCCTCCATCACATAGTTTGAGATACCCATTTCTGACCCTCCAGGCCTGTGGCCTCCATCTCCAATAGCAGCCAAGGGCTCGAGGCAGGACCAGCATGAAGACAGGGCTGGTACTTTAGTTATGATCCCAGATGCTCGCTGCTAAGAGTCTGAGATGATGTGGTAGACAGATACCTTCCCTCCCCAACAAATAGCTGGGGGACAGATTTATAATGGAGCATTTCCCCTATAGTGTTGAGCCAAGAGTCCCTAGTGAGCCAGGAGTCGGGGGCGGGGGGTTGTTAGTGAAATTGGGGTCCAATTCAGCCTGGAGCCCTGAGGTCGAGCCTCTGAGCCTGGAAAAGCTAAGGGTCTCCAAGGCTGGACCAGAACCAAACTGAACCTGTGGGTCTACACAGAAGGGAACAGTTGGGGTATCCCCAAGGAGTCTCCTACTTGTTAGGACAAATGAATGATAAATCTGGGCAGAGTCCTGGAGGGGAAAGGATGTAGAGGAAGGGGAGACAAGGTCCTTGCCCTCAGGAGAGCCTGATCTAATTAGAAAAAAAGGTTTTTTCCTATGGGAAGACAGAAAATTTAGGGAGGTAAGAGAACCTCAAGAGTAGACCCCGATGAAACTGAAAGGAGGTATATTCCTGAAGGATGTAGTGTGAATGATAAATGGAGCATGCCCTAGATGGAGAAGCTTCCTGGGGGCAGGGCTGTGTCTCTCCTGACCCTCTTCTTCACCAGAGGCACTTTCAAGGGGACCTGAATCCTAGTCTCACCCTAATAGTCCCATGAAGTTCATTCTTACTCTCCTGCCAGGACCAAGACTTTGAGCGAGGTGGAAGCAATAACAGCAGCTACCTGAGGTGGAATAAGCCTGTCCCCTGGCTCTCAGAGGTAAGGGATGCTCTGCTGTTCCTATTTCTTGAGGGGATTAAAAAATAGCTTTTACAGATAATTCCGGAGACCACAGAAATTTTCTTCCAGTGGTTATTGTTAAAAATTTCTACCTAACTTGGAAAAAATAAAAAGCGTTCCAGGTCATTTAATTTTTTTTCTTTAGAGAAGGAGAAATAACATTTGCTATGGCCTACTATGTGCCGGGCTTTGTGTGTCATCTCATATCAGCTTTCTTACCCTGTAAAAGAATATCATTACTTTCAATTTATAGATGAGAAAACAAGGCTCAGGAAAGTCCACACCAATCCCCAATCTTAAAGACAGGCTTTCCAAACTGTCTTCCTGAACCATTAGTCCTGTAAAATATTCCAGAAGAAAAGGAGTCCATTGTTAAATAAGGTTTAAAAGCTATATACTGCATCTGCTTCTTGGAAATACCCATGTGCATATTAAAGTTTCTGAGAACTTCTGCAGTGATCTGTTTAACTCGATTTAGCTCAGCGATTACTTATTTGCCTCCTCATGAAACATCTATTAATAGTCTATGAAATTAGTGTTTTAAGGATCATGCATTAGGAAACCCTACGTTAGAAAATTTTTATAGGAAGCAATTAAACATGTGAATAAAAGTTGTCATAATCATCATGATACTTTTTATTTATATAGGATTTGACACATTCTTTTTCTTTTGGTCAAGAAACTGAGGCTCAGGGAGGTTCATCAGCATGCTCGAGAGTACCTTGACTCAGTGCTTAGCCCTGAGGCCTGTGGTCATAGGTTATTTTCTGGGCTGGGTGGTACTGGCCAGCCCACTGCCATTATCTATACCTATCACTGATTGATCTCTTCAGCTGGGGTGATTTTATTTCCAATCCATCCATTTGCTGTGGGGCAGGAGTGAAGGAAAGAGTATCATGTTAAACATGACATGAAGGTTAGGTTATCCACCCTCCGAATCTGCCCCTATTTAAAGCCCTGAGAGGGGATGGATTACAGCATTGGCACACCTGTACTGGGTGACATCATCAGGTAGTTATGTCCTACCCCTCCTCGAGATAGTATTTTGAAAAGAAATTGCCAGCAATCCAGCCTTCTCTACTTTGACCACAATTCAGATCAATTTTTTAAATTAATCTTTTTATGTTTATTGGCCATTATATTTCTTCCCTTTGGATTATATATTTGGATCTCTTGCCCATTTTTCATTGGGTTATTTTTTTTCTGTTCCTAAATTAGCAATGTGAATTTATAAAATACATGAAATGTTTATAAATTAGTTTATCAATTAGCAATATAACCTGTTTGTCGCTTGCTATAAATGTTTTTGCAGTTTGTTTATGGTGGTCAGGTTATTTTTCTTTTCTTTTTGGATCTTTTTTTTTCTTTTTGCCAGGTGGATGCTAGATTTATTGGGGGGATCACTTTGAAAATTATATAAATGTCTAACCACTATGCTGTATACCTGAAATTAATATAAAATAATATTGCATGTTAACTGTAATTGAAAAATAAAATAATGCAGCTAGTACCAATGCACATTTTTAAAATTACTTTCTGTAAATGGCAGTACCTGTGGTCATTTGGCAGACACAGAGCACATGATACAGCAAATATAGCAGCAAGAAATCATGCCATCTCCTAGACTTTGTTGCTTTTGCTTGTGATGACCTTCTGTGATCTGAAGCCTTCGTTTTATATAAAATTGGACTTCTTTTAAAAAATTTATTATTATTATTATTATTATTATTATTATTATTATTAATTATTTGATGACATTGGTAAATGAAATCCAGTAAGTTTCAGGTGTACAATTTAACAGTAAGGCATATATATATATTGCATTGCGTGTTCCCCTCCCATAGTTAGATTTCTTCTGTCACCACATCTACTTCCCTCCTCCCTCTGCCCCTCTGGATCCTGTTTCTTGGTGAACCAGTTATTTTGACAGATTATAACTACATAATATTCTGTGTCTATTAATTGTTAACTTTCCCATTTTTTTGGCTAATCAAGGATGGAGATACACACACACACACACACACACATACACATATATGAAATGAAAATAGTAAACAAATAGTAAATAGTGATTAATGTGGGATTAACTTTTTAAAGAAATAGTTGAGCTTGTAGTACGTTTGTATGGCCTTTTGGTGGTGAATGCCTGATTTCCATTAACTTTGTGGTTTTTAATATGGAAAGTAGCTTACAGAATCCTCATTACAGTTTTCATGGATCTTCAAGGAGTCATTGATCCAATCTTCTTATTTTACTAACAAGGAAAATAAGTCCCCGAAAGATTAAATAATTAATGTATGCAGTCACACAGCCACACACTGGTTCTAACTCTCTTGCAGCCATCAAGGGAACCTCTTTCTTCCTATCTCCTTACCTGTCTCCTGCCTTTTGATATATAGTTTTGGCAAGGAATGCTCAGGTTAATGATGTTATTTATTGAACATCACTAGCTGTCAGGAGCTGTCACGTTGTACCATTGTCCCCCTTTTCAGGTAACAGGAGGGGTTAACTCACTCACTCACTCACTCGGTGTGGCATTGCTAGTACATGGCCCTGCTCTGAAGGTGAGCAAGGACAGTACATAAGAATGTTGATGATGGTCTCTTCTTCGACGGTTTCCCTGACCCAGCCTTTGGCTGGCAACTCAGAGTCTCTGAGGCCAGAAGTCATCCTCAGAAGCAAAACAGCTTTAGGCATTCTACTTGATGTGTCAGGGAGAGACCATCAGAGTAGACAGCCAGGGAGCTGGGCCTCATGGGGTAACTGCCCTCAAAAACTTATATATGTCAACCAAATCATAAGCCATGAATTAGCAAACCCCACTAATCCACAAACCTCAATGTCAGTTTATCCATTGACCAAAACACTGTCTGCTATTCAAGATGCTCCCCGTGGAAAACCAAAAGTTACAAGAAAGAAATTTGGTGAATACAAAATCAGATCAAAACAAGTCAGAATTTTCTTTGGTTATGTCATACAGGCTTTAGTGAGGTGTGAGGTATGTATCTCTTGAGGAGGGGGCGGGGATGCATACTCCTTTTAGGTTTTCCTTTTCTTTATGACAGTTTTATTGGGATATAATGCATATTATATGGTATATGCATATATCATATAATTCACCCCATTTAAAAACACTAGTCTACTTTCTGCCTCTCTAGATTTGCCTGTTCTGAACACTTCATATAAAATGGAATCGTACAATATGTGGCCATTTGTGTCTGGCTTCTGTCACTTAGCATAACATTTTCAAAACTCATCCGTGTGGTAGCATGTATCAATATTTTCATTTCTTTTTATTGCTGAATAATATTCTATTGTGTGGATGTACCACAGTTTACTTATCGATTCCTCAACAGATGGATATTTGGGTTGTTTCTACTTTTTGGTTATCATGAACAATGCTGCCATGAACGTTTATGTGCACATTTTTGTGTGGATCAGACTTTCCTTTCTTCAGAGCCTGGAAACACCATCATCCCACCCACACTTCAGTCACATTGGTGAAATATAAGTGGCATCTCTGTTCATTTACAAACCAACTATTCAAATGGGGAATTTCACCCATTAGGGTTTCACCAAATGGGCCTTTGGCTCTTTCCTCAAAATCCAGAGCTTCCGCTTATCCTCACTGAATCTGGAGCCCTGGTTTCCAAGGCGGAGCTCTCTCAAAGGACAGGTGTGAACAAGGAGTCAAGAGTAGCTTGAGTACCTAGAAACTGAACAGGAGTCTGGTATGTAGGAACAAGTGACCTCATTGTCCTGCTGTGTTGGGGTCATGTGGTCCAGCCTCCCATGCTTCTCCTGGGCAAGGCCTCACTGCCCCATGAGAGGAATCACCAACCAGCTGTGCTGGCTGCCTGAATGTGAATCTGATTGAGCAGCAGCATGGCACAGCGGAGGGTGAGTGAGTGAGGCTCGCATTCTGTGATGGACTTCTGACTTCCCCTGGAAGTAGGGCTGACCACTCTTACCTTCTTTCCCTCTGCATCCCTCACCTCTGCAGTAGTCTCTGACACAGGAAACACTGTTTGTTTACGTGTCTCTCTCTTTTGAGGACATCTTTTTTCACCTTTAATTGGTACAGAGCAGTCACTCAGGGCTTATAGAATAAATGAAGGAACATATGGTTCCAGGATTAGCTTCTCTCAGCATTTATTCATTCAAGTAATTAAGATATGCAGGGAACACAGAGGAGGGAGAAAGCCTCGGAGAGAAAGATTTGAGAAGAGCCTTGAAGGATGAGCTAGAATTTGCCAGGTGGAGAGGAAAGGGAAAAGGCCTTCCAACCACAAAATAAGGCACAGTGAGGTGAAGGAGTTTGCTGTGGATGGAGTTTCGGTATATGACAGGGAGTGGTGTGGAGTGGTATGGAGGCCAGGAAGGTACATTAGTTGTGCCAAGGTCAGGTATTGTTTTGAAGTCTTCTGGGAACCTCCTGAGCAGCAGAGTGACATGATCAGATCTGTGCTTTAGAAAACAATTCTGTAGGCAGTGTGAAGAATTAGTGGAGGGGGAGAAACTTCAGTCAATTTGGAAGCTCTGCTGCAGGCCTGGCAAGCCCCTTGAGGAAGGAATGGGATAGAAGACAGTGGACATTCCTGTGTGAGGACCCACCAGGCCAGCCTCACCCTGCTGTACCTAGACACCAATACACCTTCCCTATTTTGACGGGGTTATTTGCTGTGTGTCCTTGGGGAACCAGTTTACCTTGCTGGGCCTAAATATTCTTACCTCTGAAATGAGAGGATTCCATCTATGGCCATGCCACCCTGAACAAGCCCAATCCCGTTGATCTTGGAAGCTAAGCAGGGTCGGGCCTGTTTAGTACTTGGATGGGAGACCACCTAGGAAGACCAGGTGTTGTAAGCATAAAAAATAAAAAATAAGGGATTGTAAACTGACAAGGCCCTGCAATCTGTGAAGTCAACCAAGGGTTGCCTTGCTGAAAAAAATAAAAATAAAAAAAAATAATAATAATAAAATAAAATGAGACGATTCCAACAGATATTTTCTCCACCACTTGTAATCAGAAGTTCCAAATCTGGCACTGGCCGTGGATGTGCTCTTGCTTGAGCCTAAGCCGCTGCCAGATGGTAGAAAGTAGGCAAATGGTGGTGCCAATGAGTGGAGGTCTCACATCCCTGCCAGATACAAATTCTCCAAAACTTGGAGAGACACAAATCATGGTGGGATCACCAGTCTAGGCCTGGTGAGGAAGATGGTGCCCACGCGTGCCTCCAGTCTGAGGGTGGGTGAGCCATGGTTTGAGTGAGGGCCGAGGCCTGCAAGGAGAGGGGTAGTCCTCTCCCTGCACTCCTGCCGCCTCCTGCTCGTCATTTCCCTCAGCATCTCCTGCGAGGCCCAAAAGCCAGCCTCCTTCCTCTCCCTGCCCAAACCTACCGTGGCCTCTGGCCTCCTGGCTGAACACCACAGACGTCTCCGATGGCATGCCCTCCCCCTGCAGCTTGTTGTGGGTCAGAGGGAGCTGCCCTGAAAACCCCAGGACGAAGCCATGAGGCCATTGGCAAGAGACAACTAAGTCTTGTAAACAGGACTTAAGGAATTTCTCCAGAAGTAGCACAATGTACCCATTCTTTCCTTCCAAGAAGTCTTAACCCGCCCCCCACCTACCCAGCCCACATTCTCTTTCCCACCCGTCCCAGCCCCCCACTCATATTCCCGGGAGTGATGGCTGCTTCCCAAGGTCCCACATCCAGGCCAGCACACCCCGGAAGGGCCAAGTTGCTGAAGGGATGAGGAGTGACGGGCTCTCCTGGATCTTTTCTGGATTCATCTGTTGGGCAGTATTTCCCCAGTGCTGGGGCCTGTGCCCACGCGACCAGCTGCCCCTCAGACCTTTGGCATTTCCGGTGGGGAGTTCTTCTCGATCCCTATGTTCTTTCTCCTCACCGTACCTCCCTCCAGGTATCTTTCTGGAGACCTTATATCACTTTCTTCTATCTGGGCTTCCAGTCTGGGGATTCCTTCCTCCTGTGTTTTCCTAAGGGCAGCTCAGATTTTGATAATCGGATGGACCGCAATGGGGAAGGGAGGGCAGTGCCTGTTTGTGTAGAGTAATTTAGGACCCACCTCCCACATCCTGGAGCTTAAGCTCTAGGGGAGGAGAAGAGAAAACAGCTGAGATGGGGCAGTCTGAAACTCTTTGTCAGAATAAATCCGGTGGTATCCCCAGCTTCCCTTCCCCTCTCAAGCTCCAGGCCTCCACACACTCCGAGTACTTGCTGCTGCCATAGTCCTTTCTTCTGCAGGAGGCCCTCTGCTCCAACAATACCACAGCCAGGGAGCAGAGCGAATACATCCTCCGCTCCTGCTTTCCCAGGCTGCCCTGAAGACCCCACCTGGGTCATTATCCAAGTGAGGCCTGGGAGAGTGAGGCTTTGAGCTCCTGAGAGCAGCGGGAGGCCTGTCTGCCACAGGGCCCCCAGAGACCTCCTGCAATGCTTTCCCAGCTGCTTCCCCACAAGCGGAGCCCCAAGCGTGAAGACCATTGAGTAGATAAGGTTTCACCAGCAGACAGCTGCCGAGCTTTCCTCTTATTAGGCATTAGGGGGAGGGAGAGGGGGAGGGAAGGAGAGCAAATCTTTAGCTGAAACCACAGCTCTGAGCCTCCTTCCAGTTCCCTCCATCTTCTCTGCCATTCTGTCATGGCTGTTATTCCCCCCTTGCCTGGGGAGTGCAAACCAGCCCCCTTCCTGTGTGGGAAATGCCAGGAGTGTGTGTGTGTGTGTGTGTGTGTGTGTGTGTGTGTGTGTGTACACATGCATAGCCAGAAAACAGACCTAGGCCTCAAGGCCATGCCATGGGGAGGAGGTTCCTGAAAGAAGCCATGGGTACCAAGGATGGGAATGAGCCTGAAGTGGGCCATGGCTTTCAGTGGCAAGTGGCACACTCAAGCTGAGGCTATTGTGGCCTGTGCCTCCATCTGTCCTCTACCCAGCCTCCTTTTCAAGCTGAAGGCTGCAGCAGGGGCAGGTTTGGGGGTGCTGGTTCTTACCCACTTGCTTCTCTGTACGTACAGTTCCGGGGCCGTGCCAACCTGCATGTGTTTGAAGACTGGTGTGGCAGTTCCATCCAGCAGCTCAGGAGGAACCTCCACTTCCCACTGTACCCCCACGTGAGTGCCTGTGGGCCTGCCTCTCCTTCCTTCCTCCACATCACCTTCTCTCCTCTCCCTCTGCCCACTCCTGTCTCTCATCTTCCCCATTTTCCGTCTTCCTCATCTTCCTTTGCTTTTTTCCTGGTACTTTTCCCCCCTTTTTCTTGTGGGCCCTTCTTTCCTCTGCCCACAATATCTGCCTTGTTCCCTTCCCAAGGATTCCTTCAGTTTCTCTTCTGCGTCATGTCAGCTTTAGACTCTTGTTGTGGCTTGTAACACAGTCTACCCAGGGCCATCACGAACGGTCATGCTGGTGTGCACTGTACAAGGTCACCTGGACAAAGAAGCAAGTGGGAGCAAAAATTCTGCCTACGCTTCACACCAAGCCATGTTTCGGCCCCTCCTGCCTCACTCTCTCCCGGTCTTTCCACCAGCCCTGAGTGAACCAATTTATTCACTTTCCTCTTCCCTCTTCTGGGTAACAGTTTCCCTCCCCTTTCTTGGCATAGATCCGCACCACCCTGAGGAAGCTGGCCGTGTCCCCCAAATGGACCAACTACGGCCTCCGCATCTTTGGCTACCTGCACCCCTTCACTGATGGTGAGGCCAGCCCCAAAGTAGAAGGCCCTTCTACTTCCTGCTCCACAGTTCTTTCTTTAGGGTGCCCAGAGAACATGAGTCTGCACTAGGACCCTTTTAGTACACCGTCGAGGAGAGGGAAAATTGAGTCACGGAGAGGTCTCATCCAGCTCCCACCTCCACCCCCAGGCTGCCCTCTCGCTCACTGACTTATAGGCTCTGGAACTAGCGTGACTCTCTATAGTCTTCCCATCATTGCAGTGTCTCCCAGGATGGAGAAACCCCACTCTGCAAGAGGGAAGTCACGTACCAAGCCTTTGGGATGACCTATCACAGACTTTCAGCCCTTACACTGATGTCCTTTTTGCTCTCACCTGGACTCTTCCCCTCACTGCCCAGGGACAATCCAGTTTGCCATTGCTGCAGACGACAACGCGGAATTCTGGCTGAGCCGTGATGACCAGGTCTCAGGCCTTCAGCTGCTGGCCAGTGTGGGCAAGGTAGGGTCAGACGAGCCCAGGAGCTCTCCCCTAGGTCTCAGGTGCCAGGCATTGAAGGGGCCCCAGCCTCCATCAGTAGACACTCATTACCACTAGTATCTCTGGTGTGACAGCCAGGAAGAAGGCAGGAATAGGAAGCATCCTTCCTCTCACCCCATCCCATTTCACAAAGGGATAAAGGGAGGTGTGTGGAAGAGGGAGTCAGTCTGAGGCTAGGAAGAAAACCCAGGAAGATTTATCTCTGAGCTGGGCTTGGACCACATACAACTTTTGGGCCCAATAGTCCTTAGCTCACTCCAAGGGGAAGAAGTGCTAGGGCCCCTCTAGGAAGGATAGAGGTCATTCTTGCATGGGTTGCTCAGTCACTCTCGTTCATTCTCATCTTCCTCCTTCTTCTCTTCTCTCTCCCTCTCACGTTTTCCTTCTCATTGCTTCCTTGTTTGTTCATTCACCATTTCCCATCCTTTGTATTTTCTCTTGTCCTCCTTCCTTCTCTCTCTCTCTCCTCATACCTCTAGACTGGAAAAGAGTGGACTGCCCCTGGAGAGTTTGGGAAATTTCGGAGTCAAATTTCCAAGCCAGTGAGGTGAGTAGGGAGCGTCATGACATTCTCATGAGCAGCAAAAAAACCCCAACTTTCCTCAAGTGCTGAGGTCAACTCCGAGTCAAAGAGCCCAGTTTGTCCCCTCCACTCTCCAACTGTCCTTATTCCAGAGGCTCTGGGCTCGGCACCCATGTGCTCTGGTAAATGAAGCCTGTGAATGAGAAACCATTTGGCTCATCCTTTCTCATTTTACAGATGCAGAAACTGAGGCCCATAGCGGGCTACAACTCAAGGTCATATAGCTATTTATTTAGTGACACTCAGGACTGGCAAATAAAACAGGCCCCCTTTCTCCCCATCCTTGACCTTCACTTTTTCTTCATCCCTGGAAATGTCCACATCTGTATAGCCTGGGCACCGGCTGCTCTGCCTGTGCTGCAGAAACTTCCTCGTTACAGAGATCCCTTGGTAGACTGGAGGGAAATGAAGGCCTTGCCCAGCTAATAGTGGCTGGAATTAATTACTTTAACATGCTGGAAAGGGGGACTTAGCCCAGCCTCAGAGCGCCACCTGGTGTCTGACACGTGCAGGCAAGAGCATGCATGCGCTTGATGGTCATATTGATGTTGATTCATGAGAGAACAGTTCAGCTTTCAAAGCGCTCTTGGTATGTGCCAGCCTCTGTGGTGTAATTCAGCATAGCAGCTAACGATATGGACTCAAGCGAGGCTGCCTGGGTCCAAATCCCAACTCCAACATGTAGCACCTTGGCAGCTTCAGGCAAATTAGCCAAGATCTCTGTGCCCCAATGACTTGGTGTATACAAAGCACCTACAACACTGCCTAGCACATAGTAACAACTCTATAAGGGTTAATTATTACTATTTCATTTGAATCTCTTAATTGTCCTGTGAAGTAAGTAGTAATATCATTGCCATCTTTCAGAGGAGAAAACCACTGTTGGAAGTGGTAGGGTGGAGATTCTAACCCAGATGGTTAAGTGGCAAGACTCTGAGATTCCAGGAGCAAGGGGAAAAGGATGAAGGAGAGTTTAAGGGTGGGTGGGGCGGGAGCAGTGTGGCACAGTGGAAAAGTGGGACAAAGGGATGGCCACCGGGGCCAGGAAAGACAGCCGTCTGTTTCTGCTCTCTCCTCCCACTAGCCTGTCAGCTTCCCACAGGTACTACTTTGAGGTGCTGCACAAGCAGAATGACGAGGGCACTGATCACGTGGAAGTCGTGGTGAGTGCTTTGCTGTTCATACCTCTCCTAGCTCAGACCTTAGCCACTCTTCTTCCCTTGTCCCCAAAACTCTTTTCAAAATCCAGCTACCTCCAGCCTTCCGCGTCCACCCTCTTTGCTCTTGCAGTGGCGACGGAACGACCCTGGAGCCAAGTTCACCGTCATTGACTCCCCTTCCCTGTCCCTCTTCACAAGTGAGTAGGCTCTGCTCGTAGCTTGAGACAGAGGCGAGGTGGTGCCCACATGGTGAGCGTCTCAGCCCACCTGGGGGCCTGGATCAGAGGAAGGGTGATGGGTGGAGGCTAAAGCTCAAGATGTTTAAAACGTGGGTGTGAGGGGACAAGGAACAGAACTTCAGGGCTCAGGGACCCCTTCGAGAACCTGATGGAAGCTCTCTGAGCCCTCACCTCGGAAAAAATGTCTTTGTTTACCCGCACACAATATTTTGTGTGCAATTTCAAGGGAATCCAGAGACCACGTGGCTCACTCCAGATGAAAAACCTCTGAGTGAGGCCAATCTCTTATTTCACAGATGAGGCAACCATGAGTTCTTGCAAAGTCATGGCAAGAGGAGAGGAAAATTTCCTATCTCCTTTAAATTTGTAGTAAATAAATGTTTCCGTTGTATTGTTCATTGTTTATGATTTTCTTAGCAAGACTCCTACCTGAACATCTCACTGAGAAATTGCTACCTGGCAGGAGGGGCTATGTAGGCCCAGGTGTATGAAGAGCAGACAGGACTAGAACCCTAAGGGAGGAAGGGAAAGGCAGGTGCTGGGAGAAAACTGGGAAGACATTGGGAAGTGTGTTTGTGAGGAGGGGAGGATGGAGAGAAGAGGGAAGTTCTGGGTTCACAGGAGAGGGTGGCAGTACAGAATGGGCAAGGTGGGTGGGAGGAGGTTGCTGGTGACCAAAGCAAGAGACCACAAGGACGGGGCAGAGGGACAGGTTGTGAGCTGCTGGGTTGGTGCAGGAAGAGGAAGAAGAGATCATTGAAATTCATAGAGTCAATGCGAACTGAGAAGAAAGAGGCCCATAGCAAAGTTCAGGGAAGAAACTAGTAGGAGGTACCTAGGGCCAGAGGTTACCAGCCTTGGGTATAGAAGGAGAGCTCCATCTGGGGCCAAAGACAAATGAACCCAGAAGGCAGAGAGCAAAGACAGGCCCCAGCCCCCAGGCTGGTTAAAAAAAAGGGAAGAAGTAGATATGCAGACTTGAGGATGAGAATACCAGATGGAGAGGAGGAGCAGGGCTGCTGTGCACGCTCTGGGGCGTGCTGCCCATGGTGGGGGCTGCTGACTTGTCTGGGAGGCAGCAGAACCTGGAGGCTGAGACTAGACTGCCTACATTCAAACTCAACCTTGCCACTTATCAGTTGTATGATCTTAGACAAATGACTTAAAGTCTCTTTGCCAAAGTTCCTTGTCTCTAAAATAGGAGTAATAGTACTAGTACATAAATCACATGGTAGTTATGAAGATTAAATGGGTTATCTGTAAGATGCTTAGAACAGTGCCTGGCTTATTATTTAGTAAGTGCTATGTATGTGTTTGTTAGATAAATTAAATATAACGACAGATTTCCAGCAGGTAGCAGTAAAACATTTTGAGAAAGATGTGTGTTTTTTCAGATTCACGTAAAAATTGTGTGTGCTAGTCATGGGGCCAATGGAGGTGGTCAAAGGGAGATAAAGGGCTGAAGCCACAAGTTATGGGGGGATGGGGCAGACCTAGAGGGAAGAAAGTCAAGCACATCCCATCCTGTTCCCAAGGGGAACATGGAAGCCTTGACTGAGCCCCTTCCATGCGCCTCAGAGGCAGGGTCTGGGTTCTGGGCTGTTTGCCCCAGGGCTCTCAGCTGCCCTCTCTTCTTTCCTCCCTGGCCCAGACGAGACGATCCTGAGGATGGATGAGGTGGGCCACATCCCTCAGACGGCAGCCAGCCATGCCGGCTCCCTGGACTTCCTTCCCAAAGACGAGGAGGCCCCTGTTGACATGCTTCGGCCTGACCCTCGGGACACCCTCTATCAAGGTGAGTCTTCAACTGCGTACTTGTCACCAGTCTGGGGATGGTACACTGCCAGGTCTGTGGTGTGGGAAGGGGAGACTCAAGAGACTTGTCAATTCTATCACAGTGTCCCCAAAGTCAGAGGATTGTGTAGTTCCTTGTACTGTAAAATATAACATGCACACAGAGATGTAAAAAAAAATATACATACAATTTTACATTATATAGATCATTATAGAACAAACATCTGTGTAACTGTCATCCAGGTCTATAAATAGAACTAAAACCCGGAAGTTCCCCTTGCATTCCTCTGCAATCTCAAATATCATGGTGTCTAACTGGAATCCAGCTCTTGCCACCAGTGAGAGAAATATGTTCCAACTAAGGTGTTAGAGTCTTAAACTCTTGGGAGCATTTATATTTTAAAAGATGACAAAGTCATCTCCCGTGCCAACCACGGCTTCCACATACATAGGAAGGAAATTCAGTTATTGCACCTCAGCAGGGTGAGGCTTTGCGGCCTCTTGGAAGTCTCTAAACCTCTACTGAGACTAGCCCTGTATGGTGATCCCAGTGCCATACTATGCCTTGAACTAGGGCCTGTCTGAGTCCTCTGCCACCCAGGTGCTCCATGAATGTCCCCACCCCAAAAAAGTAGTGCCAGTTGCCATGGATGAATACAATAAGGCAGAAGGCTTCGGCCCTTACCCATCAGCCGGTTGTGGCTCTAAACCAGCCCCAGTAGCGGGCTCATACCCCCACCCTCATCCCTCTTCCTTTATGGTCCTCAGTGCCTCTGATCTCCAAGTCTCATCTCCGCCATGTCCTGCCTGATTGTCCCTACAAACCCAGCTACCTGGTGGATGGGCTTCCCCTGCAGCGCTACCAGGGCCTCCGGTTTGTAAGTTTGGGGCCCGGGCAGTGGTGGGGGTGGGAGATTGCCTCTGGCTAAGATGGGGAGGTGCTGAGGATAACCATCCTTCACACACCATGTACCAGCAGACAAGATGTCCTCACTGGTCCCTGGGCTTGGAGAACAAGCATTCCAAGTTGCCTCTGGCCCAGATGGACTGCCCCGCAAAGCTTGAGAATGCAGCTCTGCCCTAGGAAGCCCCTACACACCAGCTCTGCCACAGTGGTGATGTGAGGTAGACGGGCTTGAAGTTTCCTACACTCTGCTCTGTAGGCCATACAACCAGGACAGGCCTGGGTCAGTCCTACCAACTAGTCGGCCAGGAGCATTTACTAAACTCATAGAAAAGGCAGTGGAGAAAATGAGCTATGGAGGGGAACTATAGAGGTTCTCCAGCCTATGTGGAAACTGGAGAGGCAGAATGAACACTGTATACCCAGATCTAGAGAGGAGAGAGCGCCGGAGTCAAGAAGAGAATGGCACATGAGTTAGGGGGTGGAGGGGGTAGACACCATCAAGAAAGTTCGGGGGGTGATTGCTTCGAGCCATGTTTAAGCGGGGCAAAAAGCAGTGTCGTAAATTACAAAAGGGGTTGTTCCAGGCCTATGAGGGTTGCAGGTGAAGATTTAGAGGTTGCAGGAGAGGATAAGATGGCTGGAGGAGGAAGGAAGGGTCTCAGCTGCAGCTGTGGAGAATGAGCTAGGACAGGAGATGAGGGACGTTTGCACTGGGGAGCTAGATCAGGTGTTATGTTAGGTCCAAAAAGCCCAGGAGAGGAAGCATAATGAACGGAATGGACTCCCAGTCTGTGCGAGCAGATGTTTCATTCAGAGCTCAGAGGGGCCCTTCTCTTGCCACCAGGGCAGGTCCCAGGAGCCCTATGGGGTCACAGCTGGGGGCTGGCACAACTTTGGTTGGCTGATTTCTTACCAAGATCCTGCCTCTTTCTCCTGCTACTGCTTTCTTTACCTTCAGGTTCATCTGTCCTTCGTTTACCCCAATGACTACACCCGCCTAAGTCACATGGAAACCCATAACAAATGCTTCTATCAGGAAAGCACATTCTACCAGGACAGGTGAGCAACCCGGAGGAGTCGGGCAAGAAGATGGCCTGCCAGACAGGTTCTGCCAGAGCCAGGAGAGCTGTCACAAGTACCCTTCCAGCCCAAGGAGCCTTGGCTCTTCCTGGGTACTTCTCACACTCACAGACCCACACACACTCTCACCCCACCTCCCTCCTCCGCTCTGGTCTGGGGCACGACTTCAGACTGCTGCTGGGACTTCCAGCAGAGCCTCCCGCTTTGCCTGTGAGGCGCCGGGGGCCAGTCTGCCTCTCCCTTCCTCCTGCAGGCTCAGCTTTCAGGACTACATCAAGATCGACCAGCCTGAGCAACAGGGGCCGGAGCAGCCAGGTACAGAGTGACAGCTGAGCCTTCTGGGTTCAGGATGACAGGGGTGGGTGACCATGGTCTGTTTCCGGGAAAGGTTCCAGCCCGGCTTCTGAGGAGCTTAAAAATCCAAACCACACAGCCCCGCCTCCCACGCCCTAGGGCATAGAGCAGTGCTCCTACCTTTTCCATGTCAAGGCACCGTGTAGTACATGACTATTTGTAACAGTGTGCTGGGTCAGCTGGAGGACATTCCAAGCCCTGGAGGAGATTCCAAGCCCTGGAGGAGATTCCAAGCCCTGGAGGAGATTACCTGCGCTGCTCGAGGGCATGTTGTCCCTGGCATGGCATTTGAGAAATTCTGCTGCACAGAAACACTGTCTTCCTTTCTTCTTGAGTTACTAGTGCCTGGCTGGGACCATTTGTTCGGTCCCTGCATGTGCCAGGCACCCGCTAGGCACTTTGTGTACTTTATTTCACTCTATCGTCGCAGAAAACCTTGTGGAAGATGGATTAGTATTCCCTTTACGCAGATAAAGAAACTGGGCTTATGAAAGTTGAGTGGCTTGCCCCAGGTCACACAGTAAGTGGCAGAGCCCAGATGCCATCCCCGTCTGAAAACCCCTAAGAGCGTCACAAATATAATCATCCGCTATCTTGTATATCTTGTCAGGGAGAGGCTGGAAACTGATGTGAGGAACGGTTGTTATTTACAACAGGTTTTGAGGAAGGCCTCCTGGAAGAGTCCCAGTATGGAGAAGCAGCAGAGGACCCCCCTGCCTCCACTGAGCAGAATGGCAGGATGCCAGAGGGGAAACAAGTGCCTACCTCTACT
Source organism: Macroglossus sobrinus (assembly GCA_004027375.1). Lineage (NCBI taxonomy): Eukaryota > Metazoa > Chordata > Mammalia > Chiroptera > Pteropodidae > Macroglossus > Macroglossus sobrinus. Next base: position 697,451 of record PVKZ01000554.1, read on the forward strand.
CCTGGGCAGGGTGTCACTGACTACCGTCTCCGAAGCCTGCGGGAGCTCCTAGCTCCTCCCCACAAGGGGCTGCTGGTCCCGTTTTCCAAGCAGAACTCTACAGCTCCCTTCCCTCCGAGAACCAGCAACATCCCAGCCCAGCTGTCAGAGAAGAGGCAGAGGAAACCCAGCCCTGAACCCAGCCAAGATCCACCTCATTCTGACAAGTGGCCCCCTGGGCACCTGGCGGGGAACTTGCCTCAAGTTAAGAGGCCCAAGCCCACCGGTGACAATCCCAGGAAGACTCTAGGGCAGTCCCAGTGGCTGAATCAGGTTGAATCATACATTGCAGAGCAGAAGAGGGGTGACAGGATGGAGCCTCTGGGCCCGAGGAGGGGTTGGCACAGGGAGGAGAAGGTGGTCGCAGCTGCAGGCCAGGAAGGACAAGTGGAGGGGGCGGAGGAGGGAGAGGAAGAGGAAGAGGAAGAGGATGTGAGCGAGGTGTTCGACTATGTGCCCATGTTCGACCCAGTGGTAAACTGGGACCAGACCTTCAGTGCCCGGAACCTTGACTTCCAAGCCCTGCGGACTGACTGGATTGATCTGAACTGTAACACATCTGGCAACCTGCTGCTTCCAGAGCAGGAGGCTCTCGAGGTCACACGAGTCTTCTTGAAGAAGCTCAACCAGAGGAGCCGGGGGTAAGGTAAAGGGCTCTCGTGGGGCTGGGGCTGAGTCATGTGGCAGCCTGCTGGCCCGGGGGCAGGGTCCTGGGGGGCTGTAGCAGGTTCCCCTGCTGCAGACTCCTAGGAAGGAGAAGTTTTGGGGGCCCCTGCCCCTGAAGGTGACCTGGACCAGTCAGGTCTTTGTCTTACCGTCAAGCAAGGTTTTGAAATGCCCAGGTGCCTGGCCTAAGAGAAGGGCTTGGCACATATGGTCCCCTCTCTCAGGGAAGGAGCTAGTAAAGAGACGGATCAGACAAAACTGAGGCTAACATAGACGAATTAAGATCCCAGATGTCTGATTCTAGAACATTTTTATCACTTTTGAAAGAATCCCCATACCTAACGGTTTAATTGCCATTCTCCCAGTCCCTGGCAAACACTACTCTACTTTCCAGCACCATAGATTTATCTACTCTAGACATTTCATATAAATGGAATTAGATAATATGTGGCCTTTTGTGCCTAGCTTCTTTCCTTAGCAAAACATTTTCAAGGCTCATGTTGTAGAATATACAGCATACTCCAGTCTTTGTATTGCTGCATAATATTCCATTGCACGTATATACCACATATTGTGTATTCAGCCATCAGTCGATTGACATTTGGGTTTCTACCCTTTGGCTCTTGTGACTACAATGCTGCTATGAACATTCGTGAATAAGCTTTTGTGTGAACATGTTTTCAATTATCTTGGCTATACACCTAGGAATAGAATTTCTGGGTCATATGGTAACTCTGTGTTTAGCATTTTGAGGACCTGCTGATCTCTCTACCAAATCAGCTGCACCATTTTACATTCTCATCAGCAGTGTATGAAGGTTCTGATTTCTCTACAGCCTTGTCAACACTTGTTATTTTATTTTTAATAGCCATCTTAATGGGTTTGAGATGATATCACATGTGTTTTTTACGCCTACAGTACCCTGTCTTCTTAGGTGGTCTCCCATCCAAGTACTAACCAGGCCCAACCCTGCTTAGCTTCTGAGATCAGACTTGATTGGGCTTGTTCAGGGTGGCATGGCCGTAGACTCACATGTGGTTTTGATTTGCATTTTTCCTAGTGACTAATGAAGTTGAGCTAACCAATCCACATTTATCTAAAAATTCGTTGTGCATTATGTACTGTTGATTGAACAGAGCATTTTATCAATGAAGGTCAACTTCTGAAGGAGATTCATTCAGCCTATATAGGATCTCAGAGCTATAAAAGAGTTTAGAATCATTCCAGCTCACCGGGTACATTTTTTAAATAGGTTTATTTTTTTAAAGATAGAGGCAGTGAACCGTAGAGAGGTTAAGCATCTTACATAAGTCTCTTAGGCAGTGGCAAAGCTAGCACGAAAACCGGGGTCCCCTTGACAACTGTCCTTGTAGGCTTCTACCACACCATGCAGCTCCTACAGTGGGGGAAGGAATTACTCAAGTCCCACACGCTTTCTGCCATAGGAGATACCAGCTACGACGCATCGTGAATGTGGAGAAGCGTCAGGACCAGCTGCGTGGGGGTCGCTACCTCCTGGAGCTTGAGCTGCTGGAGCAAGGCCAACGGCTGGTGCGCCTCTCTGAGTATGTGTCTGCGCGAGGCTGGCAGGGCATCGATCCAGCTGGTGGGGAAGAGGCCGAGGCCCGGAATCTGCAGGGCCTGGTTTGGGGCCCACACAACCGCCGGAGACGTGTCCTGAATGTCCAGGCCCCAGAACCCAAGCTGTGCTGGCCCCAGGGCTTCTCCTGGAATCACCGAGCTGTGGTCCACTTCATCGTGCCTGGTGAGCCTCCAGCAGAGCCTGGGCACTGTCAGCGGAGCAGGGGCCCAATAGTAATCATGAACACCCAGGTCTCTGCTCACTCATTCTGTCACACAGGAACTTATAAGAATGGTCACTCTACAGTCAAGAAAAGTCTCCAGTCTAAGTTTACAAAGCTAGCGAGTACTGTAGCCAGGAATAGATACTGAGTTGAGGCCAGTTGCTCTTCCTGTGGTACCAGGTTTCAGGTTTGGGTGTGATAATTCACTGAGGGGTTCCTAGACTTTACAACTGGTCTGGGGAAAGATGACTTAATAGAGTGGGTTAGCTAGTTTTTATGAGAAAGGGGACCATGTAACAGACAGGAGAACGACAGTGAGATAGGACAAGAAATAAAGAATGACAATAAGACGGACGGATTGCAGGGTTTTATGTTAGAGAGTGAAGGGGTTCCTATGAGAGAACTGATGATGAGCCCCAGTCCAGGGCCTTCTTATGAGGCGCTGCCTCGGAGGCTGTGCAGGGGCAGGATGTAGAGGAAACCAGCGTGGTTTCTTCTGCCTTCCGTCTTCATGCTGCATGGCTAATAGTTGCGTTACCTCTAAGCAGAGGTCTGTCAGGACTCCTGCCTCATGCGAGGCCCGGGAGTGGAGGTGTCTGCCTTTGTGTTACCCTCTGCCTTTTCCCCTCTGTCTGCCTCACTCGGGTAGTGAAGAACCAGGCGCGCTGGGTGCAGCAGTTCATCGGAGACATGGAAAAGCTGTCCCAGGCCACCGGCGACCCACACTTCAACATCATCATCACTGACTATAGCAGTGAGGACATGGATGTCGAGATGGCCCTCAAAAGGTCCAAGCTGCGGAGGTGAGGAGGTTCCCTGGCTGGAGTGCAGCCTGAACCTCACCCCACCCGCTTCCGAAAGCCCCAGGACTACTAGGTCTGGGGCAAAGCCAGAAGTCTTATTCAGCTTTCCAGGTTCCCGGTCTCTGGCTTTTTCCAGAGAACTCACCTGGCCATAATCCCATCCTAGGAACACGCATCATCTCTACCTTCTGCCCGCTAGCTTCCTTAGGGCACTGCCACAGCCATGTCCTAATGTTCAGCCCCTCTCTTCTTTCCTCTCGCTGCAGCTACCAGTACATGAAGCTGAGTGGAAACTTCGAGCGCTCGGCTGGACTTCAGGCTGGCATAGACCTGGTGAAGGTAAGTGGGCTAGGAGGGGTCTGGGAGTTGTGATAGAAGCTAAGGCTTATGAGAGAAAAGTCTGATAAAGAGGACTGGAGCAAAGGTCGAGAGACATTTGAGATGTGTAAGGCTGTCAGCTCCTCGGGGAGGAAGGAGTAAGGATACGGGGGTGGAACCAAACAAACGACAGCGGAACATTTGTCCAGAGACCTTGGAGTCCAGAAAGAGTAGGGGCAGGAGTCAGAATCCACTCTCTGCTTGATGCCCAGCACCGTGGAAACCTACCCAACAGTTTGTTTTGTGGTAATTTGTCATGCAATTGGAAAAGAGACAGAGGATTGTCCCAGAGAGCGGCCTGGCCTCCACTGTGGTCTAGAGAGTCTGTTAATCTTCCCACATCTGTCCCCAGGACCCACACAGCATCGTCTTCCTCTGTGACCTCCACATTCACTTCCCAGCTGGAGTCATCGATGCCATCCGGAAGCACTGTGTGGAGGGCAAGATGGCCTTTGCCCCCATGGTGATGAGGCTGCATTGTGGGGCCACCCCCCAGAGGCCTGAGGGTGAGCCCTGTCCTGAGTGAAGGAGGGTAGGAAAGACCTCTTTGGCCTTGGTTCTTAAACGCAGAGCTGGAAATAGTTCTGTCTATGACAACAGCAGCATTCCTCTTCCCACCCTGCCCTGCTGTCCCTCTGCTCACCTGGGCGTTCCAGAGAAGTCCCCTGAGGGCTGCGCTATGGCCATAGCAGCAGCAATGATGAATACTGCCTGCCCCACCTTCCCCTTCATTCATTCATCAGACATTTATTAAGCATTTACCATGTGCCAGACTCTGTGCCCTATGAGGATTCAAAGATGGAAAGATAGGCTCCCTGACTCTGGAGAGGGAAATGGACAAGGAAACCGACCGACCTTTGGCTGTGCCTTGAGTGGCTGCTATTGTCAGATCCTGTTGTAGGGCTATCACCAGCCCTTGGGCACTCCCCGGTAGGACTGTTGCTTTCATTGCTTTCATTGGACCCTGAACCTTAGCTCAGGAAGCTTCCCCCCAAAACAGGCAAGGGGCTTGTCCAGATGAGACAGTTTTCAGCCGCACACGCCCCTATCCTCTGTCATTCAGAAAAGGGTCTAGGATGCAGCTTGGAAACCTTCTCTATTCCTTCTTCCTGGCCCCTGGGCCACCTCACCTGGTGCTTCTTGTCTGTCCGCAGGCTACTGGGAGGTAAATGGATTTGGACTCCTTGGCATCTACAAGTCAGACCTGGACAAGATTGGGGGCATGAACACTAAGGAGTTCCGAGACCACTGGGGTGGGGAAGACTGGGAGCTGCTGGACAGGTGACTGGGAAAGCAGGGCATCTGAGACATCTGCTGGAATTTATCCATCGGGCACTCTGGGGTGGGAAGAAGGCTAGTGTGGCCCCGTTTCTGTCCCTGAGCTATGGATTCCCCACATGCAGATAAAGAGCACTGGGCTCAGAGGAAGCCCTACCACATCCTGGGGGCCAGTTTCTATGTCCGTTAGAGGGTAGGAGACTGCCTCCGTCTCTGTCACATGGCTGGTGTGGAAAGTGCTTGTTAAACTGTCAGAGGAAAAGCAAGAACTTGATCTGTACAAATGTAAGTGATGATCTTCTCAGCAGCAAGTGAAGCATGGGCGCACATGGCTGCATTCTGTGAGGACAGCACTCTCCTCCCCTCAGCAGCTGCCTAGGGGAGGAGGCTGAAGTCATAGGATAGATAGGGACGGGCAAAGGGTCAAGAAAGACTTTGGAGCCAGCAAAAGAGACCGTGTGGGCCGTGAAAGGGGAACAAGCTATCCAGGAGGTTTTGGGTCCCTGGAAGCCTGAGGGGCAAGGAGTTTGGGGGCAGAGGAAATAGTCACTGGTATGAAAAGCCTCAGAAGAGAGGGAGAACATGGGACAAGCTATTGGGCTTGGCACGTGGGCAAGGAGAGGGTGCTGGAGCAGGGAGCATCTGGGCTGGGACTCCGGGTCGTAGGGCACTGTAGAACACAGGGATGATGAGGAAGTGGAGGCTGTGTTAGTATGAGATTCTTCTTTAAGGAATCTGCTGTGAAGAGAAGGAGAGGGAAAGAGGATGATGCCTTGAGAGTTGAGCTTAAGCGGTGGGGACAAAGGAGAGAGCAGGGGGAAGAAAGAAAGAGAACAGTGTCCAGGGGAGGTGGACAGGGCAAGGTCAGGAGCACCAGGGCAGTGGGGGCCTTGACAAAGAAGAGATATACTTCTCCCTGAGAGAGCAAGAGACAGCCATCAATCATTGGGTGCCATTTACTTCCATTCTTTAATTTATTCCTCCTCAAACCTCTGTGAGTTAGGAGTAATTATCTTCATTTTTCAGGTGAGAAAACTGAATCTTGAGAGGTTAATAAATTGCCCCAAATGTCACAATCAGTAAGTGTCAGAGGCTTAAAACCCCGATCTGTGTGTTTTTTCCCTAGAGGGAAGAAAGGAAAGAAAGATGACAATATTAAGAGAATCTAAGGTGCAAAGGAGGGAAGTTGAGGGAGCTTATATGAGATAATTCAGCTCTAAAGGCCAGATCCAGGTAGATCCTAGAGTGGACAGAAGCCTGGGCTAGGGATCACCTCCATCCCTAATCTTCCTGCTGGGCCGGGAAGATGCAGACCTCTGGCACAGTTCTCAACCATCCTGACTCTTCTGGGATCCAAGCAGAGAGAAACCTCTCCAAATTCCAGTCACTTCCATCTTGCCTGAAGTACAGGCCTCTCTGTGAGAGGGGCTCCCAGCGGGCTTTGCATACAGGAAAGGGATAGGGGGAAGGCTGGGGATGAGGTCAGCTTCAGCCCTCTGCCTCCATGAAGCACCATGAAGTGTGCCCTGCAAACTGAGTGCCAGATATTGGGCCCTTGATGTGTGCCAGGAACTATGTTGAGCATTTATGTCCGCTACCTCTAGTCTGCACCGTCACCCTCCAGTGTATATATGTCATTATTATCCTTTCTCTAGAGATCAGTGAACTGAGGCTCTGAGAGAGGATGACGTGATTTACATGGTTTGGAGCTGGGATTCAAACCCAGGCTGTCTGGCTCTAAAGCCCACACTATTTGTATTACATCCTGCTCCCCTGCCCTGTGGGGAGTGAACAGAAGAAGATCAGGGCAGGGTCTGATGAAGATGTGGAAGGGTGGGTTCTTTGGGGGCTTAGGTCTCTCTGCAGTTCCCTCCTGTGCTTCTGTGGCTCATCCTGTCCCTCCCCACTCAGGATCCTCCAAGCGGGCCTAGAAGTGGAACGTCTCTCCCTCAGGAATTTCTTTCATCACTTCCATTCCAAGCGAGGCATGTGGAACCGCCGCCAGATGAAGATGCCATAATCCCAAGGGGTGACCCGCTGGACTGACCACTTCCTGCCCCTTGACTTGCGGCTGCTCCCCCAGCACCTTGTTCACTGCTGAGGGAGGCGAGGCGAGGGGAGCCGAAGCCCAGAGCTGACACCCCCACTCAATTGGGAGCCGTTCCCTGACATAGAGACAGCTGCCAGGGCCCCTCTCTCTATCCTCTGGGCCTCCAGAGGAAGGGCTTTGGGAATGAAGGCCAGGAGGGGCGGCTGGCTCACAATGGACAGAGATGGAACAGTTCCTGGGAAGGGCAGGCGGTGCAGTTAGGTCAGGGAAGAAAGAACTGCTTGTGCAACACCGTCCTAATCTGAGAGGTCCATGCTGGCGTCCACCTAGTGCTGCTCACAGGGGCAGTGACCAAGAACTGGAAACTCTTCTGTTGGACATATTTTATTGGGGTTAAATTTTTTTTTTTTTTAAGCAGAAAACCAAAACTGTAACTGTCCAGACCCAACATTGACTGTGAGGGGGATGGAGTGCATTTAGGGAGTGTTCACACTTCCACTCCTGTGTAGACGTGTGTCCCTCAGCCCTTGACCTGGCAGCTGATTTATAACTAGAGGAGCTGGTCCCTAGCAGAGCAGTTCTCTGCTGTACCCCGGGCTGATACCTTCCAGAGACACACGCATCTCTCCCAGATAGCCACTGAATAGCTGGCCACCGATTAGGGCATTCACCTTACCCTCCAGGTAGCGCCAACTTCAGACCATCAGAAGCACAGAACTGGCATCATCTTCCTGATGCCACAGGGAGGTTGGGAGACGGGGAAGTGTTGGGTGGTGGGCTTGTCCCTGTTGTTTGGGGTATAGGCCATGGTGGGACAGGCAAGGTGGAGGAGGCAGGGAGCTCAGGCCCTGGCAGAGAGGAAAGATGATGTGGGTAAAAGTAATCCATCGACTTAGATGAGAGGAGGTGGTGGGATTCCAGCAGAAAGAGATGAAAAGGGAAGTGGAAACCTTAAGTCCTCACAGCCCAGCTCCCCTGGACTTGCCCTCCTACAGGGAGAGTCCCAGCCTCGGCCTTGTGTGGAAGAAGAGGAAGTGGTGTGGCTGAAACTGAACCATGAAACAGGGCCCAGGGTAGGAAGCAGCAGGATGACAGGTTCGGGGAAGTGAGTACATTATTCTGAGATCCCTTCCCCATGTGGAAGGAAGCAGGGGCCAGGAGGAACTGAGATATGAAGCCTGTTCAGGGAAAATAACCCATGGCCTTTGTAGTCTAGGCCAGCCTTTCTGTCACCTGATGACCATGCACTTATCTTGCACTAATAATTCCCAGTTACCTTTGCAGCTGGGGATTCTCCTACTGCTGCTGCTGCCTCTGCCGCTGCTGCTGAATTCACCAGTAGTGCATTGGGCTCCAGTGTCTGTTTAGGGAGGTGAGCACAGGGCTTTTTGCTATGGCTTATGGGGGTGCAGCAGGGCCCAGGAGGCCAGTCAGCTGGCCTAAGATCCATACTGTGACAGTCCAAGGAACAGCATTTGGAGCTGCAGGGTCTATTTGGTTGGGCCCTGCATTCACTAAGAGCATAAACTTGGCATAGGGGAGAATGAAGAACCCTTGAGCTTGAAGAGAACCCTTGCCTCCCTCTTAAGAAATCAGAAAGGACAAAGACTTTTCAATGAATAAGTTGTGACTTATGGATGCCATACCTGCACCCTGGACTGTGGCCTTTTAGGGTCCCTGCTCAGGCTTACCACCTTTGGCAAAGGGCTGTAAGGAGTAGGCAAAAGCTGTAATTGGCCAGTTAGGGTGCTAGGTTTCTTTCTGGGGCCACTCTTATCCTTGGGCATTCACTGGAGGCCTGAGCCAGCCCAAACAGCCCTCCTGCTTCACTTTTGATAACACGAGCCAGCTCAGCCTCCCTCCCTCTCCCCTGCCCTGCCTACCACCCACTCTGTCCCTGGCCAGTGCCTTGTATTTGATGTTTCTTACCTCGACACCATCTGCCTTAATGGGGAGTACCTGGCAAGGGCTCTACTCTGTAGGGAAATGTCTAGGGTGGGAGGAGGGAGTGGGATGATGGGAGGGAAAGTGTTAAATACAGCATCTTCTTAGAAAACAGAATGGCTCTTGTGTTTTCCTATTGCCCATCATGGTGGGAGAGGGTTGGGAAGAGGGTCGGGAAGAGGGTCTCAGGGCTCACGTCTCTATCCTTTGGCTGTCCGGCCTCTGAAGGACGTGCCAAGGACCCTTCCACACCACTCCGCACCCTTTACCATTAGTTGGGTGTCTGCTGTATGGGAGACAGCCTTTTCTGCTGTGGTTTATTCGGGAAGAGACAACATTGTTCTTGTATGAGGAGCTCACAATCTGATAGATCAGTTATTTTCTGTTCGGCAGATTGGTGGTTTCAGTGGAGAAAGGCTGGTGGACACCCTGGATGAATAAGGCTAGATACAGGGCCAGAATGGTTAGCGGAGAGAAGCCGAGGTGGGCTTATTCTACAATAGCAAGCAATCTAAAACTCCTTTCTGTTTGATCTGGGGATGCCCTGTGGATGCTTTACTGGTACAAACTGACCTTCCTAGTTATATTTGGTCTAGGCAAAGATCAAAATGAGTTTGTATTCCGTAAACACATGCCTAAGAGAAGGTGCTAATATGAAAGCTAGAATAAGTTTATAGTAGGTTCTCCAAAAGGATTGTGTATACATGTATCAATCTAGAGTGGACTAATCTGCCATTGATATAGCAGATGGTAATTAGCCCAAGGCATGTGGGGCCAGGAAAGTTGACTAGAGCAGGACCCAGAGGAGAGGGGGTGCTTTAAAAGCCTTTTCTCCCTCCAGGCTTAGGGTTTGCTCCTTTGAGCCCCTTCCAGGACACAGATGGAGATGGCAGCCCAGAGGCAACTAAAGACATAAAAATTGACTCTCAGTGGATTTGCAGAAATCTTTATAGATAGAAATAATTCTATTTTACAGAATGAGTAAATAGGCCTGGAGCAGAGGGAATGAATGGGGCAAAGGGAAAGAATGGGGTAGAATCAGAACCAGAGTCCTTAAGCTGGGTGGCCTTGGCCTTAAATAGACACACTTTAGGTGCAGAAGATGCTCCCAGAAGGAAAGACTGGCATTACCCCAGACTGAGCTCAGGACTCTAGATCAAGATGGAATTCACTTAGACTGGTAAAATAGGCCATCTTCATTCAGATGCTGTGGGTGGGAAGCAGGTATGCACATTGCCCTTTCAGGAGCTCTCCCCAGAGCTGTGGAAAGTGCCCATCAACCTGGTAGATCAAAGAGGAAAGATGCAGAAGCAGCTCCAGACCCAGTATCTGTAGGGGAAGCAGAGAGGAGGTTGTGAGGGTGGCGCTCTCAGACTTTAATGTACACCTGATTCCCTTAGCAGTCTTCTCAAAATGCAGATGCCGATTCAGTAGATCTAGAGTAGGGCCTGAGATTCTACATTTCCAGCAGCTTCCAGGTGCTTTTGTTGCTGCTGGTTCATGGACCACAGTTTGAGAAGCAAGGACTGTTGGACAATGACAAGGAGAAATTCCTTATCTCCATCCTTCCTCTTGCTGGAGGGGCAGAGTCAACTGCTAACCGCATTGCCTCCCACCCTTCTCAGGCTGTGTAAAAACCCAAGGCTAAGAACGGAAGGAGAGTCCCCATCTGAGCTCTTCTCCAAGATTTCTTCCTCACTCCAGATCTTCCTTCCCCTCTTGCTTGGCAAGGATTTCTCTCTTACCCCAAACCCCCAGAGGTGAAAGAGGAACAACCTGGGGAGCCGTTGAACCCAAGGACCTCCCATCCTTCCGCACCTGGGTCCCAAGCCGAATTCAGAGAGGATCCCTTGAGGTCCTGGCAGCCAGGAACCCTGTCTTATGTGCCCCGAAGGCTGTAATGAAGACATTGATAACAACAGTGATGAAGACCAAGGTGGTGGCAGCATTGTTGAGCTGGTTTAGTTGCCACTGCTTTTCTACCTCATTGAGGTTCAGCCGTGCTGTGAAGAGGTGGGGAATGGGAAGTAAGGGTCAAGGTGGGGGCCACAGCCTGGAATTTCCCTCACAGCCTCCACTAGGGTTCAGGGACAGTCTGGCACCTCAGAGATAGATCTATGTGGTAGATATCAAGGGAAGTGGTGGTCATTGCATGAGAAACTTTTACCCTTACTGGCCAGTGTGTGGGTTGTCCATGTGGTGCTTAATAGAATTGAGATTTGAGAATTTACACTGGGTCTTCTAAGAGTGAGGATATGAGCTCACACAGAAGATAATAAGGAACTCTGCTAGTGAGGACTGTCATTCAGCAGGTATTGTGGCGTGGTCACTATATGGAACATCAAGAGGTAGGGCGGGGTGCTTGCGATCACTGTGTAGGCATTACTTGGGCATTTGCAAGTGCAGAGGGCTAACACCAGGTAACACCAAGCGTTACTTGGGCATTTGCACATGCAGAGGGCTAACAGCCAGGGCATGGTTGAGAAGTTTGCATGTCCAAATGCGGGGTGGTCTAGGGAGACACTTGCGACTTTTCTTCCCACTAGGGGGCAGCAGGGCCAACTCCAGGCCTGGGCTCACCAATGACCACGAGGAGAATCCCAATGACGACCTGCAGGAGCAGAGAGATGCTGATGAGGGTGACGAGGGTGGTATAGTACTGAGAGGACGGCCCCTGCTCCAGCACCGCTTTCAGCCGCATGGCGTTGGACATGAAGAGAGCCACGTCCAGCATGCTCTCTGCCACGCTCTTCTTGGTGGCGTAATGGTTCAGGTTGATGGGCTGGCTCCTCCTGGGGCTGGGGGTCCCAGGCTGAAAGGGAGAAACCACAGGCTTACTTGGGAGGCTCTAGAAGGGAAGCAGTCGAGGAATTGGAAAGAAGAGAAAGGTTTTAAAGCTCTCCCCCAACTGGGGGTGAAACCAAGGGCAAGAAACACTTCTCATTTTTATGATTTGAAAGAAATGATGCTATGTTATAATTTATATTTCACGGTGGGTAGGGAATACCCACCTTCACATATCCATCTGAAGAAGGGAGAGAATTCTCAGCTGCTTCTAGAATGTGCCTTCCTCATTTCATTTGCCACTTTATGTGGGCCAGGCCTGGCCTTGGCCATTCTGTTTTCTTCCAAGAAGAAAACATCTCAGAAAACTAAAGTGAGAGCTCTGAGGCTTGGGTGGAGTAGAAAAGGCTCCTCTTCTCCCAGAATGATGTGCCTCCGAGGCAGGGTGCATAGCCTCGCAAATGGATCACAAGCTGAGTTTAAATCCCACTCAGCCCCTTAGCCAGGAGCACTGGAGCCACAGCAGTTCTCAGGCACACTTGTTAGCTGTCAAACAGGCCAAAATCAGAACACATGTCTGTACGCATGTACGTATGCATGCAGCCGTGCATACTAGTAGAAAGCTCTTAATTTGTTTTTTGATTTTCTGGCTAGGATTTATTGGTATATAATTTACAGTAGATTTGATTTTGAAGTAAAAAACAAAGCTTTTACTCAAGAAGTCACTAAACCCAAAAGAATGAATTACAATGCAGGGCATATGATTTGGACCTCTGGGTTGAGCCAAGAAAGTCAGACTGGGTGCTGTGGGCAATCTGCTGTTACTCAGTAGAACTTGGGTACCTTTTAGGGAGATTCATTTAGGAGTGGTGCTTGGGATGGACTGGCCCAGGAGAGCCCAGAAGCAGGGAGACCTGTTGAAAGGTCATGGTACTGATTTAGAGTCAGGGTGACAAGGAATTGAACCAGAGTGGTAGTAAGATAGGAGAGGAATGAAGGACTTTGAGAAATGTTAACAGCCAAGGGTAGAGAAGCTACCTCAGCTGATGACCACAACAGGATATCTGTTGAGAGGGTGGATAGATGGTGGATAGAGAATGGATGGAGGGGGTAGGTCTCAGCAGGTTCTGGATGCTGAGCTTGTTAGGGGCCAGTTGTCATGGTTGGTTAGTGCTGAGTTGCCAAGGCCAAGAAACCACAAAGACCCCAAGGCTACAACCTGTGGTCCATTTGGCAATGGCTCCTGGGTTCAAAGGACATATTAGGTGAAAGTCTACGGGGCAGCCCCAGTCCTATCCACAATTCAAAGTGCTTCTTCTGCTCAGGAACCAGGCTTCCCCGACCCCCATCTTCTCCTAGGCAATGCCCACTTCTCCTCTCCCTATTCCACCCTTTAGTTTGCCCAGTAGCTACAAACTTTGCACTTTTTCCTCCTTCTAAACCAAGCTCTCAGTTCAAGATCTGATAAATTATGAAATTACTATAAAAGCTTCAAAGGAGAGAACACTTTCTCTGAAAATCTGCGTATTAACAGTGGACAAAATCTTAAACCCAAATCTCTAATGGTGTGTTTTGTGTGTGAGGGGTGGATACTCGGGGACACAGAGATGTTCCCAAGCCTCAACAGAAAATACTGTGATTTGTAAGTTTTATTAGAGCTGATAGGCTTTTGTTGTTAAATTGCCCTTAGAGCCTCATCTTTTCCTCTCTAAGTTAGGGCCCTCTTTTATTTTGATTTTTGCTAATCCAGGATGCTTTTTGAGTTGATATGGTGGTGGTGGGAGGCTCTGCAGGGCACCACCACCCCTTCCTCCATGCCCCGACCCTGCCTCTACCCTAGCTTCTGAAGACACTAGTTCTCCAGAGTGTCCACATGGTGGCACGCGGCATCCAAAGAAGTGACTTGGGTACCCATGTTGCTCTGGTGTCAGGATGGCATTTCTCCCCTGAGGAATCCACTGAAGGGACAGGGTTGGTGTGAAATCTGGACCCCTTGGAGGCCCAGGACAGGGAGCCTGGTTCACTAGTCTGGATAGGCCAAACTGAAACCCACCAAACGCGTGTCAAATGACAGTTTAAAGATAAACCAGCACTGAGATGGAGCCAGAATCGGGTGGGGAACCTCTGGGACAGAAACCTGGGGAGGGGCCTCCAGCGCCAACTGCAGCATGAGGGATTGTGGTTAGAAGAGACATAGTTATGAGACACTAGAAGAAGTTTCTTTTGAAAGGGAAAGAAATGTTTTTCTCAATCCTTCTGGGTCAGTTTAGGTACAGTTCTGCCCTGAAGCAGACCGCTGGCTGAGATGACCTGAGGGTCCTCCCTTAGAGCCTGAGGATTCTATTGGATGAATCCCCAAATCCCACCCTTTTAACTCACAGCCCAGAGACTAGGAGCAACTCAAGGAGGGGTCAGGAGAGGAAGGTGGGGGTGGCTGAAGGGCAGGCAGGCAAGGCAGGCCTTCTCCTGCTTCCAGGAGCTGGCCCTTTAAGGCCCGGCCCAGGCTGGCCGGGAACAAAGGCCCGGGGAATGTGGGCTGGCCGGCATTCGGTGCCACCCAGCATGAGTCATTTATATTTCACGGGACTGAGAATCACTGGCTCGCCTGCTCCCCTGGCCCCAGCCCCCTCTGGGGCTGACTGGCAGGACCTGCCTGAGGTCCGCCTTCTGCAGCCTGCAGAGCTGCTCTGCCAGAGCTTGCTAGAGTGGGCTGGAGGCCTCCCTTCCCCTCAAACCAGCATGCCCTGCCCTAGCTCCTAGCCTCTTTCATCTGGATCCTTAGAGCAGGGGCTGGGGAGGGGGAAGTGAGGACTCCTGGCTTATGAGCCCAGGCAGAACCAGACACTCCAGAGTCCTTATTTAAAATGCATACAGCCCTGGGAAAGGCAACCTACTGGAATCCTGCCTACCAATGACATCTGAACACCAATGGGGAATTCTGGTTGATATGAATTGTAGCAGGGTTGAGTGTGGGGGAGATGGGAGTAGGTCCAGTGTTCAGATCAGGAGTGCAGTGGGGTTCTGGGCATCAAAAGGACACGGGTTTGGTGATGGGAATGGGATGATGCAAGCGGGTTGGGGACATGATGGATCCCCACCACCACCACACACAGGTTTCCCAGTTTACCCCATTCCTGGCCCTGCCGTCATTTCCCTCCCTCTTTCAGCTCAGACTTCCCTGGGTAACAGGCTCTCAGGGATCAAGTCCCAGCTCCCCAGGCCGGTGTGGATTCCAGCCCTTGAAGTCATGGATTACTCCATTGTTTTACCAGACAATTATTTACCCCTTAATCTTTGTTGACCTATATTTTTGTTTTTTCTTTTTTTTTCTTTTTCCCAAAACTCGATGCCTAGGAAAGGGATGCTTCTTTTAAGAGAAAAGTAAACAAATCTTTGCATTGTTTATTGACATTATGGTCAAAGAGGGAACCACACGCTTTAAGAGATCATTCTGCATTTCTTGGAAACAAGATTTTGAAGAGATAACGGCCCTACCAAAAAGCCAAGGAATACATGGCTCAGAGTGTTTAGGACCTGGAGCAGGTGGCCAGCAGTGAGTTCCCTGTGAGGAAGGAGACTAGAGGAAGGGATCTGTGGCAGCCAGGAGATTATCACAGAAGGTACCCCGGACCCAGGTTCAGATCCTGGTTCTGCTACAAGCTAGATGTATGAGCAAGCCTGATGCCATCCCTGGGCTCCTTTTCTTATCTGTGAGATGAGAAGGGTTGGAAGAAGTGATTTTTTGGGTCCCTTCTAACAAAGAGTGATCTTGGAGTGGGGAAGTCCCCTCCTCTGAGTGGAGAATTCTCTGGGGATGAGGACATTACCCTGAGAAAGGCAGAGGTCAGGCAGCTGTGGAGCCAGGCCCAGGGGCAGCTCCAGTGAGTCACTTTGCCCCAGGGCATTGGTGACCTTCCAATGAGTCATTCCTGTCAGCCCTGAGAAAAGCCATATGGAAGTCTCTCTTGTATCATTTCAAACTCAGGGCTACAGACAAAATAAACTCAGAGGGACAGTGGCCTGTTGGCCCTTCTGTTGGTCTCAAAATGACAGACTATCCAGAAAAGTCAGGTCTCACCTGAAAAGGAGATGGTGATGAGCCAGGCCTTTGGAAGGCTGCTTTCTCATACAGAGAAAGGGTGGATCCCAGCTTGGGAAGAGTGATTCGTTCCAGCGTTTGGATTTAGGTGACCTACTATGCCAATTTGCTTTGAAATTAGGTGTCTGAGATCTTTACTTCTCTGACAGAATTAAGTTTGAAAGGGTACCTGGGTCTGTTATACTATATATACACATAGTAGGCTCTCAGTAATTCTCATTTACGAAGCACATACCTTGTGCCCGGCACAGGGTTAAACATGTGACACGAGCCATCATATCCAGTCATCACAACAGCCCTGTGAAGTTGGCAAGAGCATGATAATCAGAGAGGCTCAGAGAGCCTAAGCAACTTGCCCAAGGTCACACAGTGCCGTTTTTATCCCAATTCTCTATGTGTCAGAGCCTATAACTTTAACCCCTACTCTACTACAGCCTAGAAGTTGAAGACATACTCCCTGCCTCTGAGGAGTTTAGGATCTGAAGATAAAAATTTTCATGATTTTTATGAAAAAAGACAATCGAACAGTCCCATAAGGGTACATATGTACACTTGCTAAGAAGAGATATAACACCTTCACCGTGTGGAGCTTGAATTAAGCTTGCCTGAATGTACAGTGGGGCTGTGTTCTTGAACCCCTGCACCGCTGTGGCAGAAAGGGCACTTTACCCAAAGTCAAAAGGTTTGGCTTCAAACTGGTAAGAGGTGACCTGGGAGAACAGAGTTGAGACACAAGAGACTTTTATCTGTACCTTTTGAATTTTGAGTCCTGTGAATGTTTGAACTATCTTAAAAAAAAAAAAATTAAACAAAAACAAATAAGTACTCCCAAAAGGCCATTAGTTAAAATAAAATAAAGCAGAATTTATTACTTTGTCTTACTTAGCTTCTTTATCTGTGCAATGAGAATATCTGCTGTGTTTAGCACAAAGGACTGTTAAAAAAAATCAATGAGATAATGGAGGTGAATGTGCTTTGAAAACCGTAAAGTGTTAAAACAAATATGAGAGGAGAGAGAAATCTCTCCCACTCAGGATTACACTCTCACCTGCGGGCCTAGAGGCATTTTAAATAATAAGTCTGACTCAGGGCTTGTCCCAGCTCAAATTTAGAAGACACCATTTTTCTTCTCAGCAACCCCATACTCTTTAAAACGCCTCTCTCCACAAATAGGGCACCCTTTCTTCTCACCTTCGAGCTGTACCAGGCCTATTTCTCAGGGAGGAAATTCACAGACAAGCCCACCTACACTAGGTCTCCGTGCTCTCTTCTGCCACTGGGCAGTGCAGACCCTCCCAGATGGCATCTATCCACCTCTCCAGTCTTGTAGACTGGAGAGCTAACCCTCAGGAAGGCACTGCCTGTGCCAGGCTCTCTGATGCTCAGCAGCACGAGGCCACACCAGATTACTCACTGCTTCCTGAACACACCCCACCCTGCACTCCAGTACTTATGACTTTTCTTCCCCATACGATTCCCCTTTTCCCCCAGGGAAGCCTCCCCTCCCTTCTAGACCCCAACCTGCTTACTCTCCACTCCAACTCTGTGCAAAGGCTGTCCTGCTCCGTGCTGGCCTGAGGCTTTGTTTAGACCTGTCTAGATGGCTCCTCCAATGCCTTCTTTATTGCAACTCCCCGTCTAGGGTCCTCCACGGTGCTGAGCTCAGTGACTTGCCACATTAAAGGCACAATAAATGACTTTTTAATTTGAAAGAGTTACTTCAAAGAGATTTTCAAAAAAAGGCAAAAGAAAGGGGGTTTAAGGGTAGCATTTCAGACACAATGGCTTCTGGGTAAAGGGAGTTGGGTTTAGACAGTCAATCTTTGCCTTTAAAATAAAAGCCTCTGGCCCAAGGATAGCCCTTTCTCCCCTGGTATCTTGCTTCAGGGAATGAATGACTCAGGCTGGAAGCTATCTCGGGTCTTCAGGCCAAAACCTGCAAAGGCCCAGACCCTTGAGGCCTCTGTCTGGGGCAAGTGCTCTGACGGCAGCTTTCCAGTGCCAGGAGCTTTGGATCTCGCCCTTTAAAATCAACAGTGTCTAATCCACCTCGGGTTGGGTGTGTTTTGTATGCTATTCCGGTAATAACACTCAACCGGCCCAGAAATCTCCTCGGAGCCCTGGGGGCAGCCTTGTGCGGGGCGTCAGCCCCTTGACCCAAAAAACAAACCTGGGCTCTACAGCTGCGGCCCTCACAGCGCACGTGGGAGAGACCGCCCCCTGGGAAAGCCTGCAGCGCCTCTCCCTCCGCCAGGGGGCCCCCAGGAAACAGCTCGGTGGGCTCTGGGTGAGCACAACCGGCCAGGGGCCAGACTCCCTTTGTGAATCCAGAAGTTTGACAGGGTTTCTCTCTAACAAAAGGGGGCTGTATAGAAAGGGAAACAGATCTCAGGGAGAGATGTGAAGGCTTAGGGGTTTCCATAGGAACCCCATGGGGCCTGCTTTCTCTTCCTCAGGAAGCATTTAACATCTCCCCTGCAGGAGGTCGCACTGTCAGTGGCTTTCAGGAAATACTATCATCTCACTTAGGGTCCACGGATTTGCCACACAGGAATTTCCAATGAATTTGTCTGCTCTCTCCCAATCTGAACTTTAAACAAGAGTACTTTCCAAATTTGCACCTTGCTCCCGGGTGATTTCCCTCTAGCGGCTCTACTTTGGGGCTCCCAGTGGCATTCCCCAAACCCACCCAACCCATCTCATTGTAATCGGACTCATCTTTCAAGGACTAACAAACTGAGCTAAAATTTAAACAATAATACCTAAATAACTATAAAGCTGTATGCTAGGCACACTCTCATGAAGTGGGTATTAATAGTCCCATTTTACAAGTGAAGACACTGAAGTTCAAGTGAAGACCTGCTCAAAGTCACCAGATATCAAGGGATGGTCCCAGTGTCAAAATCCCAGTTATATTCTTTCTTCAATATATTAGTGGTTCTCAAAGTATGGTCCCTGAAACAGCATTGGCAACAGCATCACGTGGGAACTTGGTAGACATGCAAATTCTCAGGTTCCACCCCAGATCAACTGAATCAGAAACTTGGGGAGTAGAACCCAGTTGCATTTTAACTAGCACTCCAGGCGGTTCTGATGCAAACTCAAGTTTGAGGGCCATGGGTCTACGCCATGCTGCCAAACTGCAGTAGTCTTCAGTGCTTACTATCTTCTAAGCTCGGTGCTAGACACTTTGCATTGATTTTGTCATTGAACTCTTTTAACACCTATTTACAAATGAGAAAATTGAAGCTCAGAAAAATTCATTATTTTTTCTCAGGATCACCCAGCTGTTAAATATTAGAGCTGGGATTTGAATCTAGGCAGGTTCTGGAGACGACATTCTAAACCACTACACCATACAGTCTCTGGAAGAATAGGCCATGTGAACCACTGAAGGGTGGACACTGGTCTAAAGCATGGTTAGGTTATCTATCTAGATCTTGCACTGAATAGTGTACTCCAACAGCTCTTGTCTTCCCAGGGCCCAGTGCTTCCCAGCTTGCTGCCCATCATGGGCTGTTCACAAGGGTCTCTGATACATTTATCCTTAGGTCCTTCTCATGCCTTCACTCAGAAGCATTTACTGAGCCTTTCTTGGTTTTATAGAACCTTAGATTTTGTGGTAGAATCTAAATCCAGAAAGGAGACCTAAACACAGGTAAGTGAAAATGACTCAGGACAATTAATCGTAATGCAAAATATCAACATTCTACATGATGGTGTATGTGAATTCTGTCTGTCCCCACTAGATTATACGTTTCCAAAAGGCAAGAATTATTTCCTTGGAATTTCAGGCAATTAGAATAAGAAGCAATAAGAGCTGTGCCTACAATCTCTGGCTACAGTCCAGGTGAGGAGACCTCATGAAATAGGTCATATCTGACACCTAGATGGGAAAAAGGGAAGGTGGTGAATTTCCCACCCCATCCAACACTGCAGAAAGCCTGCCAAAATTCCTATTCAGTTCAGGTCAACAAATACATTTTCAGCTCCTAGGCATCGTGTGCTAGGCATCTGTGATACAACAAAGATCCCTGCTTTCCCTATATCCCTGTTTCCCTTATCCCTTAAAATGACAAGGCTTAGCAGAGAATGAAGTGTATAGAGGAGGGAGCCAAGAGATAAAAAGACCTTTTTCATTCCACTCCAGTAGAAAAACTTCACAGGAACAAGGACTTTATCTCTCTGTTAACTGCTATATCCCAGAGCTTGGCACCCAGCCTGGCATGCTGAATAAATGAATGATGCATTTATCACTTCCCTTATTCATTCAGAAGGGGCTTAAGAGGCAGGGCCATGGTGAACTGTGCTCCATGGACACCTCTTACATGGAGCCCTCTGGAGGTGCTAGTAAATGGCTGTCTTACATGGGCATGTGGACTCTTCACTCGTCTCAGTTCACCAGCACAGCTTTAGTGTGTGTGTGTGTGTGTGTGTGTGTGTGTGTGTGTGTGTGTGTGTGTGTGTGTGTGTTGGTCTGCTGTTCTTGTAGTTGGCAATGTCTAGGTCCTGGCATAGACAGAACAGGCTGCAGATGAGGAAGAGATGCTGCCACACTCACTAGAAGAAGCCCAGCTGCTGCTACAGGGATAGGTGAGATCAGGATACAGGAGAGGTGGGATCAGGATCAAGGGGAGTCCCCAGATCAAAGCTGGCTGAGAAATAGCCCTCAAAGGTCAGCCAGCCTCAAGGGCCAATCCAAAGAGGCCTGTGTCCAGAAGGAGACTGCCAGGAGTGCCCCACCGCCCCTGCCCTAGGAGTTCCCCTCTCTCCCTCTGGCCCAGCAGATCTGGCTTGGATTCTCACACCCATTCTCCCTTCCTTTCTCGGGATTTGAAAGCTTTGGTGAAGTGCAAAGTCACACATTCTCCCAGTCCCAACTCCTGCACACTGGGTGGCAGCTCTGATGTTGTAGGCCAGGGTATAAAGAGAATAGGTGGTATTGCACTTCAAGTCAAGGGGCCTGAAATGAACTTAGCTACCATTTCTTCTCTCGGCGCCTTCAGTAGCTCAGGCAGCTATACTTCTCAGCTCCCTCTTTTGTAAAATGAGAGGATACTACCCCTCCTCCCTCGTTGTGAGAAGCTGGTGTATGGTCAGGTCTATACACATGAAGGGATGAACCACTGCCAAACCCTCTGCAAAAAATTCTGTGTAAGTTCCAGACCAGTTCTAACCCAAACCTCAAGGCATTTTCTAGCACTGGAACCACCATGGATGCTGAACATGTTAAACAGCCCAAGCTCCAGGATTCTTACTGCATTTGTTCAGTAATTTACCATATGCCAGGCACTCTGCTGAGTGTTTTTATGCATGATCTCACTTCTCATAGAAGATTAAGTAACTTGCCTGAGGTCACACAGCTAAAGATAGGGGTGTCAAGATTTGAATACAGGTCTGTCTGAAGCCAGAGGTCCAACTCTTTATTCTGCAAGCCTCTGTTTAGCTCTTTTTTATTTGCCACCTTGCTAGAAGACAAGAGCCCTGAAGAAATCTTTCCTTTTGCCTAACACGGTATCTCATCAGTAGTGCGTGCTCCAGAAGGAAGAAAGGAGGAAAGAAAGGCAGGCAGGCTAGTCTTGCCTTCAGCCTGACCCAGACACAGACTGGAAATACATTTTCTACAACCCAGGGCAATGCCACAGGATAACAAAGCACTTGTTGGTCACTGCTGTGCCCTTAACCCCTTTCTAAAAATACAAAGAGCATGAGCTCTCCAAGGCCACCAAACAACTATCCAGTTGCTCTCTGGGGTCAGTCCTGTACAGCCTGACCCTGCCACCTGGCACCTGCTCCCTCTGGGCCCGCTGCCTGACAGCTGACTCCTGTCATCCCTGTGAGTGTTTACTGCAATGCAAAGTCCAGGTCTGCAGAGGTGGGAACTCCTGAGCAGCCAGGTCCAACCTAGTCCAGTGTCACCCATGGTGAACTGTGGGACACCAGGACAGTTTTGAGGTCTTTTGCCCTAAGCCCAATCACAGCAAACACTTTTTTGTTGGGCTCCATTCCCAGAGCCATGAAAATTGAGAGCATCAATCACTTCAGACCCTTTTGGAGTTTGAACAGCAGCCTGGTTCGGGGATATGGATGCTGGCCTCAGAGTCAGGACACTTGGAATAAGTTCCAGCACTGCCCCCAATATTTCTGTGACCTGGGACCTCTGTTAGCCACATAGTCAAATGGGAATGATAAGTTACAAAGAGTGATGGAATTATCCTATTTTTAAAGATACATGCTTATATGCATAGATAAATCTGATATGATATGGACTAAGATATTAACACTGTAGTCTCTAGGCACTATGATCTGAAGTATTCTTTTCTTTGCTTTATCTGTATTTTCTTTATCTGTAATTTTCCCTCGATGAACATATACAGTAAAAAAATGTTAAACATCAACCACATAATTGTATTTAAGTATTTGTTTTGATTTACAGACATTTTAAGAATAATGTTTATGAAATTGCCTTGCAAACTTTAAAGAGCTTTGCAAATGTCAAGGGTTCTTACTATAATTTCCTCCAAGGGCATTTTGGAACCACAGAGGTGGGTAGGCAATAGTTTCCTTCCAGATCTGCACCAAGAAACCCTGTAGTTTAGAAGCACTATTCTGGACCTCGTTGGTCCTATCCTCACTGGAAAGAAAGATTGTCCACATGATGTTTGGGCTGAGGCAAGGTCATGGTTGTATGGTAGCACAACCTGGCCTGTTCAGTGGATGATTCAGCATTAATTGAGCACCCACTGTGTGTAGAGCCTGTACTCTTTTCTGAGAAGATAGCTCGGTTTGTTTTCCAGGTAGTCAACAAACATATATTGAGCATCTATCTATTTGGGGCAAGTCAGAGCATGGAGGGCATGGTATAGAGATGAAAATGTAGACAAGGAGTTTGTGATAAATTACAGGAAGGGACAGGTACCATGTGAGAGATACAAATGAAATAAGAAAGCAAGAGGGCATCCTTCTGGGGATCTTAGTGGAGACTTTGTGGGTGTCAGTGCCATCTCAATTGGATCTTGAAGGACAAGAATTCTTAATAATGTTCTTCCTCTGGTAATCAGAGTCCCCCCCTTGGGAACCAAAAACCTATCGGAAGAGACTGGTTTCCAAATGGGTATTAATGTAACCCACAGTAATTTGCAGAGCCCAAGTTCAAAATTATTAAGAATTTCAAGATGATAACAGCAGAGCATTAAACTAAGTGTAGACCCTTCTGAGTGCTGGGCTCTTCTTCCAAGCAGGCCCTGTGAAGCCAGCCTAGACTACCAGTAAGTGCAAGAGAGAATTATTAGGATTTGTTGCCAAGAGGACCCCAGGCCTTGGGAAACCCAGTGACTGCTTTATTGTTTATATCTTCAATCAAGGTTGGCCTCCAGGAGGTGAGATAAACTAGCCAGATCTGGTTCTGTACTTAACAGTTCTGTAATTCCCTTTTGTGGCCAGCGGAGTGTTCTGTCTCTTAATAATGGTGCCCCAAACACCAGAGACCGTTGGCTCCATTCCCAGGGGTCAAGATTGGGGAGCAGCAAAGAACACAAAATCAGATGCCTTCAGTGGTGAAAGTGGTGGGAAATGCTTCTCTCTGGGAAATGCTGGCCCCACCTAAACACATTAAACTTCAAACCATGCACACTTCTGTCTCCCAGTAGGACATCAGTTTCTGCCCTGTGGCCAACCCTCTTATTTTACAAATGGGGAGACCGAGAACCAGAGAGGGCAAGGGACCTATCCAAGGACACACAACTAGACAGTGCTGAAACCTGAACACAAGTTTCCATAACTTCCATCAAGTGCCCTTTCCCTAACAGCCAGGTGACTTTTGGCGCCCTCTGCACTGGACTGAAAGTCAAGGGCTTGGGGCTGCCCTCTGCAGTGGTCTTTAGGCCTCTGGGACCCTGCTTACTTGAGAGAACCACTGCGGGCCACTGGAGGATGCCATTCACTGGGTTCTGATGGTGTGGAAGGAGTTGAGGTATGGGGGGAAGATGTATACCCTCCCCACCTCTAAGCCTTTAACCCTTACTTGTGAGCAGATGATAGAATTGCCAGGGACAGAGACTGGCCCATGCCAATGTCTGGGAAAAATAAGGCCAAAGGGATACAATAGGTGCCAAGGGGAAATTTCTAATCCTGCCACTAACAATCTGCCAGGGTAGGAAGCTCGGCCCCTCCTATGGAGTATCTTTGTCAGGGTTAAAGGGTTTGAGAGTAGAGCCCTGACCCCAAAAAGACTAGGGAAAGTCAGGAAATCAGATGAGGATACAGGGCGGGGCTGAGAACCAATAGGTCAGGATCCAGCAGGAAGCTGCCCCTTCTGCAGGAAGCAGGCTCAGGAGCCCTAGGGAATGTGGACAGGCTGAATCCACAGTGAAGACCCCTAGGCAGGAATAACTCCAGTTACCAATTGGCAGCACAAAGTGCCCTGAAGGTGTCAAACCTTTCTGTTGTAAAGGACAGAATGTTTGTAATCTTATAGAATTTGCACAGCTGCCTAAGGACATAAATTGAGGCCACATTTTAAGGATGAACAAAGGGAGTGAAGTCACTTTCTTAATGCTATCTGATTAGTTAAATTTTAGGACTGAGATGGGAAGTCTTTGTCTGATGCTCTGTCATCTGGCCTCTGACTATTCTCCATTTCACCATGACTTTCCAACACTATGGCATGTCCTCCCTGTCCCCATGCCTTTGTGCAGAGAGGGTCTGATGTATTGTAGGCAGGTGCATATTTCAAGAGTAGTGACTGAACATCCTGTCACCTTTGTTTGGAAAGTCCTCTGTGCCCCTCCTGGCCATCCACTTAGTAAGCCTTCCTTCCATCTAGGTTGTTATGTCTACCTTGAGGCTGTTGATGACACCTTCAATCTGATGACTAGTCTGTTGTCTCAGCAGACTGTGAACTCCTTCAGGGTAGGAACCTTGGCCTGCCGCTGGCACTTACTGACCAGTAGAAGTTGTTGAGTTTGTGAAGGGAGGAGATGACCTGCCCAGGCCCATTCTTTAGATATGAAACTACAGCTAACACAGTCTATTTTCCAAAACAGTGTGTCATAAAGGCAACTTTACCCAGTTCTTGCACACGATGGCAACACAGGTAGGTTTCCACTTTAAAAAATCCTGGCATGTGAAAAGCCAAATTAATTTACATGAGAGCAAAATGGGGGTGGAAGGGGATTTATATTGCAAATGGATTCCCCGCAGACTCTTTTAAACAGCACCCTCGGTGAATATTTTTCTAATCTTAGAAGGAGGAAAGCCTTTGTAAGTATGACACGAAATCCAAAACCATAAAGGACCTATAAATTTGACTGCATGAAAATTAAAACCATTTGAATAATAATAAGAAGAAGAATAAGAAGAATAATAATAATGGCATATACAGAGAGGGGAAAAATTGCTGTAGATGATAGAGGCTCTGTTCATCCCTCTGGAGACCAAATCAAAGTTGTGACGGAAACAAGGAGCAGCAGTAAAAAAAAAATCGCCTGGGATCTTAATGAACAAGCCATATAATTAGGGAGAAATCCAAGAAGTCAGCCTGCAACTCAGAAGGTAGGATGGGGCTAGGATGCGAGGCTGCTTGTCTCTAGTGGCTGAGTGAGATGAGGCTGTAGCATTGGCAGACTCCTCTTAAAGGGACTGCAACCCCAAGCGGATTTTCGTGGTGACAGACCTGTTCGCTTTGAGCACCAGTGCCAATTTGGCTGCACTCAGAGGGCACCAGGGACTTACAGAGAGACAATGTCTGTGTGAGGGCCAATGGCCGAAGTGAGACTAACTCTGTACAGAAGTGCTCACGGTACCCATTGTTCCCTCTTGAACCCTCCTCACTCCCAGTGTGCAGACACAGCTCCACCATAGCCATGATGCCATCTAACTGGATAACAGAGGTTGCTCTGCCTAGAGGATTCCCTGAAACCCTACCTCCCCCAACTCACAGCCCCATCCAAGCCACATCTAGGTATATCCTCAGCGAGTCAGTTCT
Source organism: Macroglossus sobrinus (assembly GCA_004027375.1). Classification (NCBI taxonomy): domain Eukaryota; kingdom Metazoa; phylum Chordata; class Mammalia; order Chiroptera; family Pteropodidae; genus Macroglossus; species Macroglossus sobrinus. The sequence goes on from PVKZ01000554.1 coordinate 723,282, forward strand.
CTTTGCTAACTCACACTGGAGGAGGCAGCTGGCCTCGGTTTCTGGTGTGGCCTTTTGAGGCAACTATAAGCACAGCATCTGAGGATTGCTTGCTGAATCTTAACAGGTGGACCTGAAGGAGCACAGGCTGGAGCTAAATTTGGCCCGCAGCTGAAGCCCTCTCAGGACTGTGCCATTGGACACCTACTTCACAAATCCACACTAATAAGACTGGGAGATTTGCTTAGTATATAGAAACAAACATGGAAAGGTAGTCAAAATGGGAAGACAAAGAAGCAGAAACTGTATGAGAGAACAGAACAGAGATCCAGGAATAATTGAATCAAGCAATCTAACAGATGCAGAGTTCAAAACACTGGTTATAAAGATGCTCAATAAACTTTTGGGAAGTATAGATAAATTCAGTGAGAACTTCAACAAAGAGATAAAAAACATAAAAATGGAAATAGAAATTATAAAAGGGAACCAGTCAGAAATGAAGAACACATTATTTGAGATGAGAAATATATTAAATGAAATAAACAAAATGAATAAAGAAAAGGATTAAATGCCCTATCTAGAGGATGGGAAAGCCAAGGACACTCAATCAGAATCGCAAGAGATAAGATGCCAAGACTATAAAAATAATTTAAGGAGCAAATGGGACACTATTAAGGGTCCAAATATCTATCTGCTCAGTGTAACTGAAGAAAATCAAGATGTTGAACAACTATTTGAAAAAATAATGATGGAAAACTACCCTAACCTGATGAAGAAAATGAACATAAAACCCCAGGAAGCTCAGAAAATCCCCCAAAATAGGGATCCAAAGAGTCCCACACCAAGATATTAAAATGCCAAAGTTTAAATAGAAAGAAAGAATATTAAAAGCAGCAAGAGAAAAGCAGATAGTTATCTATAAGGGAACACTCAAAAGACTGGCAGCTGATTTCTCAAAAGAAACTATGCAGGACAGGAGGGTTTGCCACCAAATATTCAACATGATGAAGACCCAGAATCTACAACCAAGGGTACTTTATCCAGCAAAGCTATCACTTAGAGTTGAAGGACATGTCAATAAAGACCTTCCCAGACAAAAATAAGCTAAAGGAATTTATCACCACCAAGCCAGTATTACAGGAAATGTTGGAGAGACTTCTTTCAGAAGAAAAAACATGTATCGAAAACAGGAATAAAGAATGGTAACAACTATATTTCTATCAGTAAGTGCCTTAAATGGAAAAGAATTAAGTGCTCCAACTAAAAGATAGAGTAGATGAATGGAAAAGAAAATAAGACCCCTACATGTTGCCTATAAGAGACTCACTTCAGATTAAAAGACACAGACTAAAAGGAAGTAGATGGAAAAGGATATTGCTTTGATAGAGCTAGAATCTATTAAAGTCAGACAGAGAAAGATAAACACTATATGATTTCGCATATGCAGAGTTAAAGGAATAAAAAAAACAAACTAATCAAAAACAGACTCACAAATATAAAGGACAATTTGGTGACAGACAGAGAGGAGGGAGATTGGGGGATTGGGAGAATGGGGTGAAGGGTTAAAGAAGTACAATTAGTAGCTGATGGACAGTCATGGGATGGGGAGCACAGCATAGGGAATTCAGTTAGCATTAATATATTGGCTAGGTGGAGGGTCAGGGAGAGAGGGAGCAATTGGGGGAATCATTTTATGAACTATATAGATGTCTAACAAATGTACTGTATACTTAAAACTAATTAAAATAAATATATTTTAAAAATAATGGCATATACCCCTGTAACACTTATTTCATGCCAAATGCTACACGAGACACTTTATATACATTAACTCATTCATTCTCTTGAGTTAAGCGCTGTTCTTATTTCTCAGTTTATAGGTGAGAAATGAGAAGTTAAGTGACTAAACCACGGTCATTCAGCTAGTGAATTAGAGACAAAACAAGGATTATTAAGTAGTCAGCTTTTAGATTCTGTGCTCTAGCCACTCCCTACACTTCCAAAGAAGACAGAGACAAATGAGGAATAAATTGCAATACATAGGACAAAAAACTGACTTTCTGATATACATAGAGGTCTTTAAAATGAACTCAATAGAAAAATAAAGAATATGGACAAACAAGCCACTGAAGAAACATCACGAATGGCTATATCGTGTGACTGGCAAAGATTTAATTGACTGATGGTATTCAATGTTGGTGAAGACGTGAATAAACAGGCATTTCCACATAGTTAGTAGGAATATAAATGTAAATTATTACCAAGTAAACCCAAATTACTACAACCTTTTTGAAGGACAATTTGGCAATGATCTATTCTGAAAGTTTTTTTCCCATCAAAAATGCTCATCAAAATTTATTTTATCCACACAGTGAAATACTATATATGTCTTAAAAAAAAAGAAGAATAAGGAAGATTCCTATGCATAAATATGGGAAGATATATAAAATGTATGTAGTGAGGGAAAATATCATTATAAATATGGCCTGATCCTATATTGATAAAAACTAAACAAAATATTCAGAGGATCTATTTTATATTACTATGCATTAGTATAAGCAGAGGGGAAAAATACAGAAGGAATTTATATCACGATAAGAACTTTCCCTTTCTAAGTCATATATTTTCCCAATTTGAGTTTTCGACAACATGTCATCTATTTATGATGAGGAAAAACATAATAAAGATAAAATTAAATATATGATAAACAAATAAAAGCAAAACAGCACCTTCCCCTGTTTATTTGTTTATTCTGCAAGCATATACTAGGTGTACCTACTGAGTCCCAGGCACTGATAGCAGATGTTGCGGGTAGGAAGACGGACAAACACAGCTCCTGCCCTCAGGGAATTTCTTCTCTAATGGGGGAAACAGGTTGCAAATCTAGCGGGAGCCACAGGGTGTGGATGGTGCTGGGGGAGAAGTGTGTTCTGGGCTCAGTTTTCTTGGGCTAGAGGTGGCGCCACTGGTGCAAGACGTTGAGAAATGAGCAGATAAGGTGGTGGTAGTCTCAGAGAGCATGCAGTGGGCTCAAAGCTCAGGACCAAGTAGTTCCTGGATATTGATGGAAGGTCGAAGTGGAGATGAGGCTGGAGAAGTGTGGAGGGTGAGACAGACCAGGCCGTCTGATAAGACATTATCATGAGAGCAGAAGGGAGGAGTAAGAAGGTTTTCTTCAATGACTGACATCCTTACAGTTTAGAATGATCACCCTGGAAGCAGTACAAAAGAGGGTTTGAAATAGAGTCAAGAGTCCAGAGGAGACACAATGGGTCTGACACACATTAGTGGCAGTGAGTATGGCAATGGGACAGGTTAACCAAAGACAGGTTAAGAAAGTAGAACCGCCAGGACTTGGTAAATGATAGGATGTTGAGGGTGTGGGAAAGGGAGGGGTAAAGGATAACACCCTGTGTTTTGGGTTGAGTGGCAACCCATGTGCACTCATAACTTAGAATTTTACCTCAGCATTGTAACTCAAATAGGATTCAAACTTTCCAGGAATACAGCTCTTGTGCAAAGCAAGGGGCACCTTTGACAATCTTCTGCATGTATCTATTTGTCTGGTGCCAAGAATAATAGTCTTTCCGGGCTACTGCACCAGGGCCTTTGGAAGCTGTCAGGAGCAAGAGTCGTCTCTGACTGATGCTCACTGCTGAGTATAACCTGGGACAGTACCATTCAAAACAGGTGGCAATCAGAGTATTATGATAAAGATTACAGAGAGATGAGAGAGAAAAAAGATCATAGTGAGTGATACTACTTCTCAAAATGGTGTGGTGGCTCCAGGTTCCTCAGCTTCTGTCTCTGGGGTCAGTGTCATTAGAGCTCCTCACCTTCCCCCAGTTTTGTGAAACAACAGTGAAGGCAGTTTTAGGTCTTTAGGCATTGGGACTCGGCCCTTAGCCAAGTTTAAGTGGCACTGCCTGAAGCATCACCCTTCACCTCCTGCTAGCTGACAGCACCCTGCTGGAGCAAAAATAGCCCTATCACTCTTACAGGGCCCAGCCCCACGTAGATCCACAAGCTGGGCTTGCTGGCTTTCTTGACACAAGGTCCTTTCTCTCAGTCATCACTGCTAAGACCTCCCTCCTAAGGACTGAATGCTGACCTGTCTGCAACCTTGGTAAGAGTGCTGGGGACAAGACTACAGAAGCCTCTGGAAAGGCAGTGCTATCGGAGCTCCATAGAGCAGGTCTTAAAACCAGAAGCATCTTGGCTGAGTCCTGGGTCCCTCGAGGGAGAGTGTCTACTGCAGACAGACGTCACTAAGGGAGCAGTGTAGCATCATCAGGCGGGTGTCTTTCCCTAGGTCCCTTGGCTCATCTTATCTTATAGTGAATCTGTGCTGGGGGTGCTGCCAGGCTTTGTGGGAACTGCCTCTGAAGGCCATGGGTTTTTGTCCTTAGGTATTCCTCAGGAATGGGGGGCAAAGTCTGGGTCTCATTTTCACAGAAAAGCTTTCTGAAAGAGTGAATTGGCTAGTGGGCAGGTGTAATATGTGAAATAACTTGTTGATTTTGAGCAAAAAGACCTATTTTTACCAAGTCATCTCTTTGCTTCTCCTGCTCTGTTCATCTGTCCAACTGATCCTTAAACCTAAAGGCCAGGCTGTAGCCAAACACATATGTTTGCATTCTTGGTGGACTTTCTATTAATCTATAGTGGATAAAAATATGAACTGAAGCCAGAAAAAAGTCAAATCTGGCTTTCCTATTTGCTACTTGGGTGACTTTGGACAAGCTGAGTTTTCTGAGCCTTAGTTTCCTCAAGTGCAAAAAGGTAACAGATGATAGTCTCTACCTCACTGCTTGCTGTGAGAATGAAAAGAAATAATAAATGTAAAATAGAACAATGTCTGCTAAAAATTGCAAAGGGGTTATCATCAGTGCTGGAAGTATTCAGAGCTGTTTCTTTATGCCTTTTCCCTCATTTCTGTAACTCCATTTTGTTAATCTTTCAAGTTTACTTGATAATCTCTGTTCCTTCTTCATCTTCTCAATCTACTTTATCTCTTAAGCATATTCATAATCCTAAATCTTTAGAATGCAATGTGTCTTTCATACTTATAGCACATCTCAATTCATATACTTTTCATATACTCTTTTCAAAGGTTAAAGAGAAATGTAGCCCTACGAATGCAATAAAGTTGTGCTTAAAAATATATATATTTTACTTGCTTTCACATTTAAGTTGAATCTAATTAAAATTAAATAAAATCGAGACAATCTAAATGTCCAGCAACTGGTAAATAGATAAATGAAATGTGATATATCCATATAATGAAATATTATTCAGCAATGGAAAGGAAAGAAGTACTGACACATGCTACAACATGGATGAATTTCAAAACTACTGTGTCAAGTGAAAGAAGCCAGATGTAAAAGACTACAAATTGTAGGATTGTATGTATATGAAATGTCCAGAATAGGCAAAACTACTGAGACAGAAAGCAGATTGGTGGTTGCCTAGTATAGGGGTAGGAATAGAGATTGATTGCAAGTGGGCATGAGGAATATTTTCAGAGTGATGAAAATGTTAAATAAAATTTTAAAATTCAATTCCTCAGTCACATTAGCCACATTTTGAGCTGCTCAGTATTAGTCACATATGGCTCATGGTTATTCTATTGGACAGGGTACTTCTAAATATTCATAAACCTAAATGAGTATACAGTGGGTTCTGCACCTTATAAAATTCTTATTTTTTCTACCATATTGCAATAAAGCTACAATTTAAAGCGTAAGTGACCACAATGCAATAAAACTAAATATTAAAGTAAGTTTCTAGAAACTCGAAAGTTTAAAAATATGCTTTTAATACACTTTTATCTTCCAAAGAATAAATTAAAAATTCAATTACACCATAATCAAGACTGCAGAGTACTGGCATAAGGATAGACATATAGATCAATGAAGAAGAACTGAGAGTTCAGAAATAAATGCTCATATGTATGATTAATTGACTTTCAATTTAATAAGGGTGCCAAGGCAGTTCAATAGGGAAAGAATAATCTTTTCAGTGAATGGCACAGGACAACTGGATATTTATATGCAAAGATGAAGTTGGATCCTGATCTCACACTACATACATACTCAAAGTAGATCATCGACTGAAATTAAAGAATTAAAAATATATAATACTTAGAAAAAATATAAAAGTAAATCATTGTGACCTTGGGTTAGGCAATAAATTTTTAAGTGCTAAAAACATAAGTGCTTTAAAAAAATAAGTTGAATTTTATTAAATTAAAAAAATTTTTAGGTTTCAAATGATGCCATCAGGAAAGTGAAAAGAAAACTCAGAAAATGGGAGAAAATGTTTGCAAATTATCTATTCAATAAGGGGTTAATATTTACGATACATAAAGAAACTTTACAAATCAATATAATAAAAAGACAAGTCACAAATTGGCTGTTGTCTAAAAAAGCTCCATGAACATCCAATAAGCACATAAGAAGATACTAAACATAATTAATCATCATAAATTGTCATTGCAAATCAATGAGACACCACTTCACATCTAATAGAATGGCTACAATAAAAATGATTGAAACACCAAGTGTTGATGAGGATATGAAGAAACCAAAACTCTTATTGCTGGTGGGAGTGTAAAATGGTGCAGCCACTTTGGAAAACAGCTTGGCAATTCTTCAAAAGGTTAAACATGGAGTTGCCATATGGCCCAGCTCTTACAGCCCTAGATATCTACCTAAGAGAAATAAAAACATAAGTCCACAAGTTTATGAAATTTGTATATAAATGTTTATAGCAACATTGTATTTATAATGGCCATAGTAGAATAAACCCAGTGCCCATCAGCTAAGGGGTAGCTAAATCATGTGTAATATATCCATACAATGAAATGTTATTTAGCTACAAAGGAATAGAGTACTGATACATGCTATAACATGATGAACCTTGAGAACATTATGCTAATTGAAAGAAGCCAAATACAAAAGTCAACATATTATATCATTTTATTTATGTTAAATGTCTACAATAGGCAAATTTATAAGAATAGAAAAGTAGTGATTGACAAAAACTAGGAGGAAGGAAGAATGGGAAGTAACTGAAAACAGGGATAAAAAGATGTTCTAAAATTAGATTATGGTAGTGGTTGCACAACTCTCTAAGTACATTAAAACCCATTGAATTGTATACTTTAAATAGGCGAATTTGATGGTATAGACATTATATTCCAAAAAATTGTTTTAAAAAAATCAATTATGGACCCTTCACTTAATTATGAGAATCAGAACATATGAAATGTGGTCAAAGCTATTAAAAGAAAATGCTGCCACTATAAAAAATGATGAAACTAAGGAAACTGAAATTTATCTCAGAAAACTAAAGAAAAGAACTATAAAATACATATAAAGAAAATAGGAATAAGGGACAAAATTAAAATGATTCTAGAAATTTCTGGGCTTGATTTTTTTTTTCCTGAAAGAAAAGTACAATAAACCATTCTCTATAAATGTAATCAAGAAAAAAAGAAAATATGAATAGACAAAAGTAGAACTAATGAAGATATAATAAATATAGTAGAAGAGATTTCTAAAATGGAAAAAATAGAAATTTGAATGTCTTAAATATATCAACTATTTTCAAATCAATTCATTAAGTTTATTACCGAACCACCTCAATGCAATAATTCTATTGTTTATTTGGCAAAATATTAAGGCAGAGTTGCTAAGAACTCTTAGGAAAAAAATAAAGAAGAAAGACTTTTCATACAGAATAACATCTATTAAATAAAAAGATCAGTTGACTTTGAAACAGATCTTAGTAGAAATAAGAATTTAATGACCTTTAAGGAAGGATCACAAACTCTTCAGGGAAAGGGATACATTATTCATCAAATAAGTTTTAAATAGCTTAAATAGGTGAAAAAAGAAACAATAAAACCAGAATACAAGAAAGTGACCTTGTAATGGGGAAGGATTTTTCAAACATTAAAAAGTGGCAGAAGGGGAAGTGTCACAAGAAGATGTTGAACTTGCTTCTCTCAAGAAAATCCAGTGTACACCTGTATTTAGAGCAATTTCTTTTTAGACAACTGAGAATACATTGAATAGCTTTTGCACAACAAACAAGAGAGAGACCAAACAGAGGAAGATGGAGAAACGTGAGAGTTCTCTGGGAGCTGGAAGAACTTATGACTGCAATTATTTACACTACCCCTGCACTTGGATGACAGGTGGACACTCTAACCAGGTTCTCTGGCTGATCTGCAGGGCTGCTGGAGCACGTCATCAGCCACCTCTTCCAAAGCTAGATCCAGCAGGAATAGGAGGGCCTCATAGCATGCATGAATGGGGTCTCTCCAACTTGGAGATTGAACCAGAGGGTGTGGCAGGACTCTGCTAAGTGCATCCACTGGGCTGTGTGTGCATGTGAGGCTACTCCACCTTGAAAGAGTGAGGAGTCAGGAAAACAGTTTGGCACCTGCATGTAGGGCTGCCCTCTCCAGAAAAAATATGAAGATAGTGGGGCACTCTGGTGCACAAATGTGGGACTGCCCTACTTGGAGAGAGGGTAGATCTACCCAGGTGTGTGGTGCCTGCACACAGGGCTGCCCTACGTGGAGACAGTGCAAAATATGGTGGTGCATTCATGCAGAAAATACAGAGATAGTGGGGCACTGTGATTCCCACACTCAGAGCAGCCTCCCCCAGAACTGGTTTGTGCAATGGACACTTAAAAAAATAGGACAGTTGCTTGAACATCTGGCAGCCCAAGCCATACCAGGCCTGTAAAGAAGGTCAAGGAAGCACACACGCAGCAGACTGTCCTGCTTGTAACCCACTCCTCTGGCAAAGCAGCACACCAGATACCCCATGTACCCTCCCCAACTATAACTGACCTGCCAAAAACATCTGGCATACCATCTACACAGAGTCCACTTTTTCAAGATTGGAAGAGATAGCTATTTCATCTAAATCATATAGACAAACACAGAGAGTCAAACAAAATGGGAAAACAGAAGAATGTACCATGAATGAAAGAACAACAACAACAAAAAACCTCAGAGGTAAGTAATATGATTGGCAAAGAATTAAAAAAAATGTTCAGAAGGATGTTCAACACATCTGAGGAGCTCAGAGAGCAGTTCAACAAAGAGTTAGAAAATGTAATAAAGAACCAAGCAGAGATAAAGAATACAATGAGTACTGAAATGAAGAATGTGTTGGAAAGAATCAACAACAGAGTAGTAATACTGAAGAACAAATTAGTGACCTTGAAAACAGAATCGTGGTAATCACCTAATAAGAACAGTAAAATGGAAAAAAAAATTTCCAATGAGAGACCTCTAAGACAAAATCAAGTGTTCTAACATCCACATGATAGGGATTTCAGATGGAGAAGGGAGAAAGAGGCAGAGAGTATATTTAAAGAAATAATGGTTGAAAACTTTCTTAATCTGGGGAAGGAAACAGACATTCAGATCCAGGAAGCACAGAGAGTTCTAAAGAAGATGAACCCAAAGAGGCCCACAACAAGACATATTGTAATTAAAATGACAAAAGTTAAGGATAAAGAGACAAACTTGAAGGCAGCCATAAGAAAACAGCAAGTCACATACTAGGGAAACCTCCATAAAGCTATTAGTTTATTTATTAGCAGCAACTTTATAGGCCAGAAAGGAGTGGTAATAAAAATTTAAGTGTGGATAAAAAGGATTCTAAAACTTAATATACCATATCTGTCAAAGTTATTCAGAATTAAAGGAGAGATTAAAAGTTTCCCAGACAAGCAAAACTAAAAAAGTTCACAACCACTAAACTGGCTTTACAAAAAATGTTAAAGGGTCTTCTTTATGCAGAAAACTAAATGCCATAATCAGAAATAAAAAATTATAGGAAAAAATCTCACTGGTAAAGGCAAATATATAATAAACACAGTGAATCAATCACTTAAAAAGCTAATTTGAAAGTTAAAAAAACAAAAGTAACAAAATTAACTATAACTACAATAGTCAGGGGATACACAAAACAAAAATATATAAAACATTACATCAAAAACATAGAACATGGAAGGGAGAGTAAAAATGTAGCACTTTTAGAATGCGTTTGAACTTAAACGCCTATCAACTTAAAAGAGACTGCTTTATATAAATGAACTTCATTATAACCACAAACCAAAACCTACCAAAAATACACAAAAAATAAGAAAGAAAAAAACACTAAAGAAAACTAGCAAATAAAAAGGTTCAAAAGAAGAAGACAGGAACAGAGAAGAACAAAAGCAACCAAAGACAAAAAAATCTCAATAAGCACATACTTATCAATAATTACTTTAATAATAACAAGTATTGGAGAGGATGAAGAGAAAAAGGAACCCTCATACATTGCAGGTATGTCTGCAAATTGGTACAGCCAATATGGAAAACAGTATGGAGTTTTCTCAAAAAACTAAGAATTGATCTACCATATAATCTAGCAATCCCTCTATGGGTATTTACCCCCAAAGACTTAAAAACATATACCTGAAAAGATATTTGCACACCAATGTTCACAGTAGCTTTATTCACAGTGGCCAGAATGTGGAAGCAACCAAAGTATCCTACAATAGATAATGTAGTACAATATAGTACAATGGAATATTACTCAGCTATAAGAAGAGGTGAAATACTGCCATTTGAGGTAACATGGATGGACCTCGAGATAATCATGATAAGTGAAATAAGCCAGGCAGAAAAAGTTGAAAACCACATGATATCATTTATATGTGGAATATAAACCTAAAAGCAACAAATGAACAGGACAAAAAAACAGAGACTTGTGGACAATAGACTAGTGGTTACCAGAGAGTAGCAGAGGAGAAGGGAGGTAGGTGGGGTAAAAGGGGTCAAACATGTGGTGACAGAAAGAAATCAAACTATGGGTGGTCAACATATAATGCAAAATATATATGACTTATTGTCAAATTGTACATTTGAAATTTACTGGATTTCATTAACCAATGGCCCCATAATAAAAAAATAAATATTAATAAAAATAATTACTTTAGGAGAGAAAGATGGCCGACTAGGTAAAAGCAGGGTTTGTCTCCTCCAAGGTCTGCATTGAAATTACAACCAAATTATAAAATAATCAATGTGGAGAATCACCTGAGGTCCAACTTATCACAGAACCTACACCTGATAATATAAAGGAGCCACATTGAAGCCAATCCAGCATAGGCAACAAGCATCTACAGATTGCTTTGGAGTTCTCACTGGGTAGCCCTGAGCAATCAAGGCAGAGGGTGACCTTGGCCTATGAAGGAGCCCCTCCTAAGGGGCCACAAAACCAATGCATCTGGAGGCTTGCATCAGACCCCAATGGAGCAACTCTTGACTGCCTCATTAGTGATACACACAAAGGATGGTTGCAACAAGTACACAAGCTTGCTAGGGCAAATCTTACTCAGTGGGGTCAGCCCCCCCCCCCACAGTAACTCTTACCCTGTGGGAGCAGCCAATTCCCACAATTAGTCAGCCTGAGCATGAATCCCATCCACTGATGTACTAACAACAATAAAGGCTTGACGACAACAGAAGATCACACACAACCCACACAAAGATCACGTCCAGAGCCCCCGGCATAAGAGATCAGGGAGAGTGTGCCATTGGACCACACAGGATACCTTCCACATTAGGCCATTTGGTTATTAAGGCTTAGAGATGAAACAAATATTCCTGACACATAGAAACGAACAAAGAGAGACTAATAAAATGAGAACACAAGGATGAAACAACAGGAGAAAACTCCAGAAAATAAGCTAAATGAAATGGAGGCAAGTAACCTACCAGAGACAGAGTTCAGAATAAGGATGTTCAATGAATTTATAGGGAGAATAGATTAACACAATGAGAACCTAAACAGCATAAAAAAGATATAGAAACCATAAAAAAGAACTGGACAGAAATGAGGAATACAATAACTGAAATGAAGAATACACTATAAGGATTCATCAGTAGATTATACAAAACAAAAGATCAAATCAGTGAATTGGAATATAAGGTAACAGAATACATTCAGTCAGAACAACAACAACAACAAATAATTTTAAAAAATGAAGATGGTTTAAGAGACCTCTGGGACAACATGAAACTTAAAAATATCAGGAGTACCTGAAGAAGAAGAAAGAGAGCAAGGGTTTGAGAATCTATTTGAAGAAATGATGACAGAAAACTTCCCTAATCTGGAAAAGGATTTAGACATACAAGTTCAGGAAGCACAAAGAGTCCCAAATAAGAGGAATTCAAACAGACCTACACTAAGACACATCATAATTAAAAAGCCAAAGGTCAAAGACAAAGATAGAATCTTAAAAGCAGAAATAGAAAGGAATCTAGTTACTTACAGGGGTACCCATAAGAATGCTGACTTTTCAATAGAAACCATTGCAGGCCAGAAGAGAATGACAAAAAATATTCAAAGTTATGAAAAACAAGAATCTACAGCCACAGATACTCTACCCAACAAGGCTTTTAATTAAAATGGAAGGTGAGATAAAGAGCTTCCCAGACAGGAAAAAGCTTAAGGAATTCAGCACCAACAAGCCAGCATTACAATAAATGTTAAAGAAACTTCCGTAAAAAGAGAAGGATTAAGAAAGAAAATAGAAATAACAAATATAAATAATAAAATGGCAGTAAAAATGTATCTATTAGTAATCACTTTATGTAAATGGATTAAATGCTTCAATCAAAAGACATAGGGTAACCAAATGGATAAGAAAACAAGATCCATGCATATGCTGTCTACAAGAGACCCACTTCAGATCAGACACTCACAGACTTAAAGTAAAGAAATGAAAAAGATATTTCACGCAAATGAAAAAAACAAGTCGGGGTAGCAATACTTATATCAGATAAAATAGACTTTAAAACAAAGGCTATAATAAGAGACAAATAAAGGGTATTACATAATGATAAAGGGATTGATAAATCAATAGAACATAACCCTAGTAAACATATACGCACATAGGAGCACCTATATACATAAAGCAATTATTAACTGACATAAAAGGAGAGATCAATAGTAACACACTTATAGTAGGAGACTTTAACACCCCATTGGCACCAATGGACAGATCTTCCAGGCAAAGAATCAACAAGGAAACAATAGGCCGAAAAGGCACACTAGGACAAATAAATTTAATAGATATTTTCAGAGCATTTTACCCCAATGCGGCAAAATATACATTCTTCTCAAGTGCACATGGGACATTTTCAAGGATAGACCACATGTTAGTACATAAATCAAGTCTCAATAAATTTAAGAAGATTGAAATCATATCAATCATCTTCTCTGATCACAATGATTTGAAACTAGATATCAACTACAAGAAAAAAATTGAAAAATACAGAAACACATGGAGGCTAAATAATAACATGCTACTAAACAATGAAAGGTTTGTTAATGAGATCAAGAAAGAAATCAAAAGATACCTAGAGACAAATTAAAATGAAAACACAACTACTCAAAATTTATAGGACACAGCAAAAGCAGTCCTAAGAGGGAAATTCTTAGCAATACAGGCTTACCTCAAGAAACAAGAAAAAGCTCAAATAAACAATTTAACCTTACAATTAAAAAAAACTAGGAAAAGAATAGCAAATTAAGCCCAAAGTGAATAGAAGGAAGGAAATAATAAAGATCAGAGTGGAAATAAATGAAATAGAGTCTAGAAAAACAATACAGAAGATTAATGAAACCAAAAGCTGGTTCTTTGAAAGGATAAACTAAGTTGACAGACCATTAGCCAGACTCATCACAAAAAAAAAAAAGAAAGAGGACTCAAATAAATAAAATCAGAAATGAAAGAGGAGTCTACGGCCATGACACCCTGAACAAGCCCAATCTCATCTGATCTCAGAAGCTAAGCAGGGTCAGGCCCAGTTAGTACTTGGATGGGAGACCACCTAGGAAGACCAAGTGCTGTAGGTGTAAAAAATAAAATAAAAAATAAGGAATTATAAACTGACAAGTTCATTGCAATCTGTGAGGTCAACCAAGGGTTGCTTTGCCTAAAAAAGAAGAAGGAAAGAAAGAAAGAAAGAAAGAAAGAAAGAAAGAAAGAAAGAAAGAAAGAAAGAAAGAGAGAGAGAGAGAGAGAGAGAGAGAGAGAGAGAGAGAGAGAGAGAGAGAGAGAGAGAGAGAGAGAGAAAGAAAAAAAAAAGA